>JAUIMM010000241.1:9385000-10585000 GCA_031769625.1 Taudactylus pleione
GGACTTGTGGGGTGTTCCCGGTATGCAATGGTTAGTACTTACCAAAAGTGACCCTAGGCAGGACAACCGGTGAACTGGCGACAGGGTCATGGGCACCCAAGTCTCACTGATGCCTGAGGGAAGTGAAAGCTAGCCTGTCTGGGCTGATCCCACAGAATAGCTACTGTGGCACAAATAACTGAAACAACAGATAATGCAAGCTATGACAGAAAGGTGGCAGAACACAGTGCTTCGCAGTTGCTTTGTATGGAGCAGAGTAGCCCATGCTGACCCCTATGTATTGCCAAAAGCACCTACAATGGCAACGTGAGCTTCAGAACTGGATCATGTAGCAATTAAGAAGGTAGCCTGGTCTGATGAATTATGTTTTCTTTTAGATCATGGGGACTGCCGGGTGCGTGTGCATTGTTTAGCTGGGAAAGAGATGGCACCAGGGTGCACTATGAGAAGGCGGCAAGCCAGCGGAGGCAGTATGATGCTTTGGGCAATGTCCTGACACTCATGTGGGATGTTACTTTGTTTAGGTAGGTGGTACGGTCAATGTTGCAGACAAATTACAGCCCTTCACGGCAACTGTATTCCCTTATGGCAGTGGCCTCTTTCAGCAGGATAATGTACCCTGCCAAACGCACAGGAATGGTTTGAGGAACATGACAGAGTTCAAGGTGTGTTTATTGGGCCTCCAAAGTCCCCAGATCTCAATCTGAATTAGCATCTGTGGGATGTGGTGGAAAAACACAGTCTGAGCCAAGGAGGCCCCACCTCGCAACTTACACGACCTAAGGTGGGTACACACTAGAGTAGGTTCCCAAACGCAGTCCTCAAGGCTCCCCAAAATTCCAGGTTTTGGAGATATCCATGGATGAGCACAGGTGACTAAATCAAATTGACTGAGGTACTAATTAAGTCACCTGTGCTCATCCATGGATATCTCCAAAACCTAAACTGTTGGGGAGCCTTGAGAACAGCGTGTGGGAACCTCTGCACTAGACGATATGCTGTCCGATCCCGCGGATCAGAGCAACATATCGGGTACATAGTCTAGTGTGTACCCATGATACGCACGCTCCCGTGGGTCATTCGCAACATCGACCGTCGGCCCTGTTGCAGGGCCGATGGGTGATATCGCTAGCGATGTCATGCTGCAGAAAGCCATTTACAGTCATATACAGACATTCCTCCAAGCAATGGGTTCATTTATTTATTTAACCCTTAAAGTACTGTAGTGGTGGAACACACGTGGGTTGTGAATTGGGTTACCCAGTCACACATAGGGGGGGAATTTAATTAGACCAAATTATTTTTCGGACAGGTAAAACAGGATTTTAACACATGACTTGCCTCATGGAAATGTATTTAGATCCAGTTTTATTTGCCTGAAAAATTATCTTGTTTTCGGGCGAATACACTTAGGATCCATAGTAAGTTCACGCTGATGCCTTCCTGAAAACAAATAGTTATCAAGGATTTTTTTTTCAGATCTTGCTGAGCTCCTGATAAGAAATGCCTGATAACCTTACCTGTCAGCAGCCCAGCAAATGCTGCTGTGTGCTAGGCTGCAGTGGAACCAGGGTGACTGCTGCCATTGAGCAGTAGCAGTCTCCTCTCCTCAGCCTCCTCAGTGAGGGGTTGGAGGAGTTATCACACTGTTCACGCCCACACTCCAACCCCCAGATTCGCTCCTGGCTTAAGAGGCCAGGGCTCACAGTGCTGCAGCCAATAGTTTTGTTTTTGTTTATTTTCTAAGAGGAGTGTGGTCATGCCTCCCCAGATTAGGCCATGCCCCCGTTAAGTGCCTTGCTTTGGGGCTACTTAAATTAGCCCAAGGGATCAATTAGCCGAAGGTAAAAAAGTACCACAGCTAACTGAATTCCCCCCCCATAGTTTCTGCCATCCACAAGACTATAAAAGCAGGATTAAGTGGGTGCCCCCATTCCTATGCTTTGTGGAGTTCTCACTGTAGTGAGGAGTATAGTGGTCAATCCCTTTAATAAAATTAAAACAAAGCCGAACTAGATTGAAACTCCTCCTAGAGCAAAACATATGAAGCAACTATTTCTTACAAGCTACACACTCAGGGTCATATCCAATTAGCCGCGATAATGTACAGCTTTCTCTGAACAAAGCTTTCGGACCATTCACCCAAATTTGCAGCTTTACGCATGTTTGCGTGTTCCATTTATCAGGCAATCATATCGTAAAAGGTGCAACAACACATTCGCCCAATAATTCTTGCTTTCAAGACCGTCAAAAGGTGCAAGTGAAAAATGGGAAAATCTGCCTGTACCCCCAAAAAATAAAGTTATGGTAGACTTACCATTTATAACTCTTTCTTCGAAGTCCATAAGGTCCACAGGGATACCATGTGGTTGGAGAGATCCAGGCACCAAACAGTTAAAGTTTTCAGCTCCCAGGATGCCTTGTGTCCTCTTCCACCCCCAGCCCTTCAGATTTGTAAACAAGCCTCAAGGGAGGAGAAGGAAAAACAACTGTACACAAAAAAACTCACAAGATGAGGGAATCCATGACCAAAAAGAAAAAGAATTACCCAATGCAGCCAGGTACGTCAGGGTGGGTGACCTGTGGACCCTATGGACTTCGAAAAAAAAAAGTGTCATCAATGGTAAGTCTACCATAACTCTTATTTTAAGGGTGGGGGATGCACCTGAGCAGAAGGGAAACTCATTGCCCAAAAAAGAAGCATCCAGAGAGGCAAAAATATCAAAGGCGTAGAACCTAGGAAAAGTGTGGACAGAAGACCACGTGGTTGCCTTGTACCAATGTTCAACATAGGCACCACAATGAACCACCCACGATGGTTCCACAGACCGAGTAGAATGTGCTGTCGCCATGCTTGGGACAGGGAGATCAGCCCTAGTGTAAACCTGGGAGATAGTCATACGTAACCATCGAGCCAGAGTTTGCTAGTCAACCTTATTTGTGAAAACCTTATAACATAAAGAGCATCTGATTTTCTAACAGAGTTTGTATGTTCCGTATAAATACGGAGGGCACGAACCATATCCAGGAAGATTTCACCTACAGAAAAATCTTGAGGACTGAAAAACTGGAACCACAATTTCTTCATTCACATGAAGACTGGACACTACCTTAGAAAGCTAACCCTCCCCTGTACGGAGGACAGCTCTAACCTGGAAAGAAAATAAAAAAAAAAAATGGGGAGCAACAATAAAGTTCTGCCAAATCAGAGACTGTAGATTTGAAGAGGTTGACAGCGAAGACCCTATTTCTCCACGCTAGCTCTTCTCCATGCAGAGTCCAGAGGTTCAAATGGGGGAGAACCAAAGACAAATCCCACGGTGCTACCGGTGGAACAAAGGGTGGTTGAACTCGGAGAACCCCCTGGAAAAAATAATTCTTAACATCGGGTAAAGAAGCAATTCTCTTCAGAAACCTGAGACAGCAAAGAAACCTGCACTCCCAGGGTGGCTAGGTGGAGACCAAAGTCCTACTCAGCCTAGAAAAAAAACAAGTACCCTGGAAACCTTAAACCCTTAGGGTCATACTTTCTTGTGGGAACAGAATGCCAAACTAACAAATGCAGGCAGAGGAAGGCTTCTGTGCCCTAATTATCGTTAAAATGACAGAACTGGAAAACCTTTGACTCGTAAAATGGAAACGTTAAGAGGCAAGTCCGGATGTCGGCAGGGACCCTGTACTAACAGATCCATCCATACAGGAAGAGAAAATGGAATATCTATGAATGGATTCCGTATGTCGGTGAACCAATGACGTCTAGGCCCAGCAGGAGGCACTATTATTACTGTTCTGTCTCCTCGCTTGATTTTCCTGAGGATTCTTGGGAGGAGGGAACCTCGGAGGAAAGAGATATGCTAGCCTGAAATCTATCTTACTGCTACTGCGTCCATGAGGGCGACTGAGGGGTCTCTGATCCTGAAACCGTACCTGCCTGGAGGCCTTGTTGTGACGTGAAGTCATGAGGTCTATGGCTGGTAGGTCCCTTTTTCCACCAGACGTTGAAAAAACCCCAGGAGTAGAATCCACTCTCCGACGTGTATGTCCTGACTACTTAGGAAGTCCACTACCCAGTTGAAGACTCCCAGGATGAATATTGCCAAGATGCCAGAAGAGGACGTTCTGTTCAAAATCAGAATGTTTGCCACTTCCCTCATGGCTGTATGACACTGCGTGCCTCCCTGATGACTGAGATGGGCTACTGTGGTCGCGTGGTCAGACTGAATCTGGAGCGGCCTGCCCTGGTGCAGGTTCTGTGCCATGATAAATGCTTTGTATATTGCTCAAAGCTCCAGAATGTTTATGGGCAGATGACTTTCCAGATTTGTCCAAACTCCCTGAAATGTGTGATGACCTGTCACTGCCCCCCATCTGCAAAGACTGGCGTCCGTGGTGAGAAGCACCCAATCTGGAATCCAGAATGGGCGACCTTTGTCCAGGGGAGGGGAGTGGAGAGTCAGAATACTTGCCAGTGCCAGTCGGGATCTCCTCCCTCGGGCTTCTGAAGTCGGTATTTGAACCGGCGGCTAAACAGTCGCCAAGATTTCAATACCCTCCATCTAACCAAAGACCTGCATTACTAGAATTAAATATGGCTGTTGAAGGCAGACCTGCAAAATTTTGAAAACTGCCAGAGTAGCCAGTACCCTTTCTGCTCCAATAAGTATATTTCCAAAGTAAGGATTTCAGAGCCTTAACCAAAAGGTTCTATGAACCACAAACGTGGCTGCTGATGCTTTAGAAGCTAGGAGTCCTGCATCTATTACAGCTTCTCCCAACTAGGGGCTGATTCCCGTATGTGGGATATATAGGTCAGCTGTTCTCTGGTAGCATTTGGTAGAGTATCTTCCAATGCCCTTGTCCCTTCAACAGCCTTGGATATCAAAGCCCCAGCCATAGCTGGTTGAGTAACAGCTCTAGATAAAGAAAATATTGGTTTTGAACATATTTCTATTTTTAGGATCTTTAAAAGAATCCACAGTAGGAGACTTCTCACTAAGTACATACAGTGCCTTGCAAAAGTATTCACCCCCTTTGCATTTTTCATGTGTTGTTACCTCACAACCTGGAATTAAAATGGATTGTTTGAAGGTGTGCATCATTTCATTCACAGAACATGTCTACAACTATGAAGTTGTGTTTTTTTTATTTATTATATTGTGAATCAAGCATTTAGGACAACATAACAGAAAGCTCAGTGAGCTGTTCAGATACAGGAAACTCCATTTCAGCCACCTTCCGGTGGGGATTAAACATTGGAGCCTTCTTACTATGAGAAGGTTCATCATCCTGAATATCTAGGACTGATTTAACCGGCTCTCACCAAAGAAGGAACATCCACTGTGGACGTATGGTCCTCCTCCCCCGAGCTAGACCCTGGAGAGGAACACTGCGCATCATCTGATTACTCTGATGATGCATCCGAATCCATATGTTGAGCAGACTGATAACTTAACTTCTTGCACTTAGGTGCCTTAACAACTACCGGTCTGCTTTTGACATTAGATGGTGCCATATTCTGACTAGAATGGCCATAAAAAAACCTTCCAGGAAGGATGCACAGGAGGTGCAAACATAGCATGCTGTGGAAACCCCATCCAAGGAGGCATTGTGGGAGCAGCCATACGATCCATAAACTGCTTCTTTACTGTGACAAAGAGGATACCCAAGACAGGTCAACTGGACTGGTGAGGTGGCTCTTTATAAACAGAAAACATACAAACCATCCTGAGAAGACACATAGGCATACATGATTTACATGAAACCAGCACAGGGGCTCCCCCTCCTGTTTCCCTTTATCTTTTGACAGGTTCATAAAAGGTAATAAATGTAATGCTATGCGACAGTCTTCACAAAATCGCAAATTAATTAAAAGTTGTGGCCAGAGGCCAGCCCCATGTGTATAATGGCGGCCGCGGCACTGAAGGGGTTAATCCCTGTGCTGCGGCACCATTATTAAAAGGACAAAAGGCACCAGGCATCCATTCTAAATGTGTACTCTGTGCTACGCGCTGAGTGTTAAGAAGTGTGTTTTTAATGTTTTATATGCCGCGGCCAGGACCCACTGCACTGGGGGAGTGTGGGTAGTGTGTGGCTGAACACGGGGGGACAGGGAGAGCCAGCTCCCTGTGCGACCAGCGCTGACACACTTAAAGTCCCAGTGAGGACACAGTTTAAAAGCACACTGTACATGGTTTATAATAAACAAATAATATATATATATGTATTGCTGTAACGCACTGCAGCTGATCTGCAATGCATTAGTGCATAAAGCAAAGAATATTTAATAGGCTATGCTTATATGGTTTAAGAGTATATTATTGTAATGGGGATTTCCCTCCTGACATAGGAAGTGATATGTTAATTATCCTGACCTATGATAGTGGTCAAACCCTTTGTGTAATAAAGCTTCCTTTGAAGTGCATTCCAGGTGAGACCAGGATGGAAGCTTTCTGTGTGAAGGCGTCAAATGGCCAAATCTTCTTTTGATATATCCCTGAGATTGTGTCTTGTGTGTCTGCACTTCTGTGGAAAAATGTTTGTTTTTCACGATTCCCTGCACATTGCAGGAAGACTAAAGCAAATACTATTGCTGGTTATTCTACACAGATATTTTGACATTGTGCGATAAATGTATCAAATAATGAATGCAATTTATCAGTTCCTGTGAAATGTTATATTTACCATTTGAGAGACAGTCTATGCTAAGTTTGTGTGTTTTAGGAAAGCCAACTGTTCTTGGTTGGTAAAGAGGAAATGTACTTAATTTCTGTGAAATGTAAAATGTGTTTATTTATGTTTGTGAGATAGCATAATTGGCTAAGAGGAACACAGGGCGGACCTATGGTAAAGTGTAGTGGAGTAGCATAAATGAAGGCTTCGTAAAAATTGTACATTTTTGAAAATCCTTTGTGGAGAAGAAATGCTGTTTGAAGGGGAATATCAGCATGCAAGATGTTACAGATATCAATCTGAAGGGACGAGTCTAAGACTTTGAGCAATAAACACCTTTGCCTTTACTTCGACTACATCTGTACACTGCGACCAACAGAATTGCACCAAACGCTATTCTGTTCTCCTACTGTTCTGGGTTGAGCCGAGCATCTCTGAAACTCAAGCTCTCTGCCCGCTACCGTGCAGAAGCCCTGCTCCATTGCGAGGGATCATGTGGGAACAGCCGACACCAAAACAGGAGGTGTGTCCGCAGTTAGTCGACGCATACGCAGCAGAAAGCGGTTCCAGGTGCAGAGATAGGAGCCTGGGTATTCGTAAGTGGTTCCGAGTGCCGATAGGAAAAGCTCGGTGGTGGCAGCAACATACACGCCCATTGTGCAGTGGGCAGAGTCAGTGACAAGTGGTCACTGACTGTAAGCGGAAAACCCTGATACCCCAAGGTCCAGTGGGGAACCCCAACCTGCGATGGAGAGTCCGGGCTGGAAGCCATCCGGTCACAAAAGTTCTCAAAAGAAAAACCTCCACCCCAAAGGATGGAGAGAAAAAAATAGTGCATATGTAATATGAATTACAATGGACTCTAAATAAACTACACAAAACATCAGGAATGGTAGGCTATAGAACCCTGCATACCTTAACCACGGGAGAGGTGTACAAGTAGACTGACCCAAACCCTCCTGAGACAAACAGCTACAGCACGGCACCGATAGTGGACCGTGAGTCTCATATACACGTGAAGGGCAGACAGAGCAACCCAGACGCGTGAAACCCTTTGCAGGGGCTGCGTCTGGGACGGAGGAGCAGCTGCCGTGGGAGCGCCTACCTCCCCTAAGCTGCGTCAACCAGCCGGGTACGCGGGCCTCGTGGCAGCAGAAGTCTGCTGCCAATCCCTGGCAATAAGGCCCCAGTGGTCTAGTGAGGACGCGGATGCTCCGGGCCCTGACTGCAGCGGCTTCCGGTGCGTCTCCTATGCCGGAAGCAAGTACTGCCACGCGCGATTCCTCATAAGCGAGGAGACGCCTTACCAGACATCTCCGTGAATCCAATTGCAGTCCGAGTCGCAGCATTGCTGCTAGCATGCTCAGCCGACACCTACCAAAGTCACCAGCCTAGTTACTGACGTTGCGGCCCACCATAGGTAGATGGAATCGCAGTGCATGCGTCTTAATTCAGACGCTCAATACTGCCAACCCAATAACATAGAAAATAAAATAAAAGTTTAGGACTGCCTGAGCAGTCCCGTTACAAAAGGTGCGCCTGAATCCTGCCGTACCAAACGAACAACTGAAGGCCGTGGCGGGGTATATATGGAGGAGGTCCCGAGGCATCCTGGGAACTGAAACCTTTAACGGTTTGGTGCCTGGATCTCTCCAACCACATTACCCTATGGTATCCCTGTGGATCCCTATGGACCCTGAAGAAGGTAAAAGAAGAAAGGGTTTGGGTTTCTTAAATTGTGTAAAAATTACTGATATACGCATTTTTCTATAACAGTGACAAAATGGTAGAAAGCAAATTTTTCTAGCCAAAATAAATGCTGCAGTTAAATTAGTGGCACATTAAAATGTGCGCAAGTATATTTCTGTGTCATTTTAGGGTACTTTTAAAAATTAATACAACTGGTGCAGCCACCTGAAATGTTTAAAAACACATGTACCATCCATACATGCCCTCAAAATACCTGACCCACTACTTTTAAACCCATTTTCCAACATGTAATTATTTTTCACCCCAAAAATGGCAGGTAATTTTATTGGCCAACTTAAGTTAATTAAAAAATATATTTTTGTCTAATTAGTCATGATGGGGTGTGTGCAAGGTGTTCTGCACAACGCCCTGAAATTTTTACCCCAAAATAAGGATTTTGCATGACTTCTCACCTACCGGTGAGATGGTGAAATTAATTTGCAATAATTCCTATACAGTTTTCACATATGTGAAAGCAGCGGCTAAATTTCGCAATAACCATTTTTCTCTAAAAGGTTCTCAAAAATGAAAAAAAAACAAAAAATGGGGGAAAAAGCAGTTATCACAGCTATTTTTTACATGCTACACAATTAGTTACAAAACTACTCACAAGCCAACAAGTAACTGCCTACTGTGAGGTTGAATGGATTGACCCAATTTAATTTAGTGTGAAAAATTACAAACAAGGGTTGGTATTGAAATACTAATTTATAAAAGAAAATGCAAATTTGGAAGGAAACAAAGCACAACTGAACAAAACTTATTCCTGCAATGGAAGGGAGGGAGTTTTCTTCATACAGGAGAGACAATTCTTAGGAAAGAGTACAAAACCCCAAAAACCCACCTGAATATGAGTATCAGAACAATAGCAGTGCACCTTAGAGTAAATAAACATATTGTATGGGAAAATAGTGGAAACCGTGCTCTATTAGATAGAGCACTCAATGGCATCACAAGTAGGTTAAAACATAACTTTTAATGATAAGTTAAAATTATGAATTACAAGACATAATACAAACAAAAAATCCACACATTTAAAAGATACATGCATTGAGATTAAGGGGTAAATTTACTAAAGTGAGAGTTTTAGAAGTGGAGATGTTGCCCTTAGTAAACAATCAGATTCCAGCTATTATCTTCTAGAAGGAGCTAGTTAAATAGTATGTAGAATCTGATTGGTTGCTATGGGCAACATCTCCACTCCTTAAAACTCACTTTAGTAAATTTACCCCTAATATGATGTTGTTCTGATCAACCCCCTCTCCTCAGTTTGATTATTTATAAATCACCACTCAAACAACTGATCTTCTGTCTTTACTGACGCCTAAAATAATCAGACACACAGGACCAAATAATAATACACCTCTGAACATCTGAGCTGGCAACCCGCACTAAACTCAAACATGTATTTTTACACACCAGATAGTTCAACTACACAAAAATACAAAGAAAAAAAAAAAAGTTGTCACTGGGTGGCGAACAATTAAATAAAACTTCACTTTTATTATATTCAAATAAAACGTCCAGTAATTGAACACAGACTAGCAAAACATTAAAACCTGGACATAGAGATATGTCAAGAGTATGAATAAAACCAAAAAGTCTGTTTTATTTTTATATTTGAAAGTCCAAAATACTACAGAAGGAAGAAACAAGTTGGGTCTGTTCTCCTGTTGGACCATTCAATCAATTTGCTGCTTTGATCCATTGTTCATATCAGCTCTATTGCATTATTTTAACGTACACAATATATGTCGGTGTAATAAATGATATCAAAACGTATTACACTACATGCTATTTTTTTTTTTTCATCTTCCTATATTTTGGAGTGATTGAGCTCGCTGCAGGTTAAATGCTGCTGTACATGTCTGAGATGAGGATAATTAAGACCTACTTCAAAGATAATAATGAGAGTTATGGTAAGAACTTACTACCTTTGTTAACTCTCTTTCTTCGAAGTCCATAGGATCCACAGGGAGACCTTGGGGTGTAGGTGATGGGAACCAATTCGGGAACCACGCAGTTAAAGCTTTCAGCTCCCAGGATGCATTGGGTCCACTCTCCCTATACCCCGCCCCCGAGCCAGAGCCACCTCAGTTGGTAAAAAGCCAAAGGCCGGAGGAAGATAAGAGAGAAGGAAAACTGGAACTCGCAAGCATCACTCAAAGAAGGAGACGGGAAACCGGTGACCAGTACAATAGCCCATATGAAGCCTGGTGCATCAGGGCGGGTGCCCTGTGGACCCTATGGACTTCGAAGAAAGTTAACAAAAAGGTAACCCACCTTCTGATGAAACCGGGAATAGCATAACCCTGGAGAAATTAGTTAAGGACTATATACTCTGCACACATATTTCATCCTACGTTCTGCCCACTTTTGGAGTTGCATCTTTGAGAGGTAATCACATCTAGCACGCGGTTATCACATACGACACTGTGGTCCGGCGGTGCGCTCAGAGGGAGAGCGCACACACCTGGCTCCGCTACATCCCACGGTCTGCTCACCTGGAGCCTTTAAAGAACGATCACCTCAGCACGCTGCCCGTGGCTCATACCCACTAACCTTGGTGCAGTGGTGCACTCAGAGAGAGCACGCACACCTGGCTCTGCTCCAGAGCAATAGACAGTCTCATAGATCACACAATCACCAAAGACTATTATCAGCCGTGGACACGGCTCATTCTGCCTCATTTTGACACAAGTGATACCAGCTACGCGCTCAGTCACCGTCTGGAACGGATCTCAGCGCGACATCAGGTACCAGTCTGATTGTCTACAAACGCTCATATTTGGCAACATTTACAGGTGACTATCCACTATCTTATCTGTGACCTCCATATTCTCCGTTATCCCATAGCTCCATGTTCCACAGAGAACTATAGTAGAACTATTGCAGACCGCAGAATTTAAAAAAAAAAAAAAAAAAAGTCAAGGGGTCTATTCTACCATCTCTTGTTGCATATATAGTGTGCATTGTATTTGTGGTTTCGTCAATATGATGCCTAATTTTTAAATGTTTGTTTGTCAATAAAGGTTATTAAATTAAACTTGGTCCCTCTTGAATTCACAAGCGCTCCCAATATTTTTTTGGGAACAAAAAGGTAAGTAACTCATTTTCTTCTTCAGGGTCCATAGGCCCCACAGGGAGACCTTGGGGGATGTCCAAAGCAGTCCTTGTAAGGGTGGGGACGGCTCCAGTGCTGAGAGGAGAATCAGGCACCCAAAGGAAGCATCCTGAGAGGCGAAGGTATCAAATGCATAGAACCTTAGAAAGGTCTGGACAGAAGACCACGTGGCCACCTTATAAAGCTGAACAGCCGAGGCGCCACGGCGAGCTGCAAACGAGGGATCCACAGACAGTAGTATGAGCCTTAACAAAAGACGGAACAGGCAGACCTGCCTGTAAGCTTCTGAGATAGTCAAACACAGTCATCTAGCCAATGTTTGTTTATTGGCTGCCCATCCCTTCTTGTGAAAACTATAGAATATAAACAAGGAGCCTGATTTCCGAAGAGAACTGGTACGGTCCACATATATCCTTAGGGCGCGGACCACATCCAATGAGGCCTCAAATGCCGAGAGGTCTGTTGATAGGAAGGCAGGTACTATAATTTCCTGATTAATATGGAAACTAGGCACAACCTTAGGAAGGAAATCAGGGCGAGTACGAAGCACAGCCCTGTCCTGGTGAAATATCAGAAAAGGAGGATGACAGGAGAGCGCTTCCAATTCTGACATCCTCATGGCAAATGCAATAGCCGGAAGAAAAAGTCTTAGCTGTTAACCACTTGAGTTCCACTGAATCTGGTGGTTCAAATGGAGGGCCCGAAGAACTACTGCCAAATCCCAAGGAGCCACTGGGATGACAAAAGGAGGTTGAATCCGGAGGACACCCTGGAGGAAGGTGTGGATATATCGGGAAGCGGAGCTATTCTATGTTGGAACCACACTACCAGTGCAGAGACATGCACTTTCAACAAGGCCAGGGAGAGGACCAATCCAGCTTGAAGGAATGCCAGTATTCTGGAAATGCGAAACACCCGAGGGTCGTAATCTCTTGTTCGACACCAATGGAAATATGTATGCCACACTCTCTGGTAGATCCTGGCTGAGACAGGTTTACGCGCTCTAAGCATCGTGTTGATGACCAAGCTAGAAAATCCTTTGGACCTTAGGAGGGATGTCTCAAGAGCCACGCGGTCAAAGATAGACGATCCAGGTCCGGGTAAAGGCAAGGACCCCAAGACAACAGGTCCGGACATTGAGGCAGCAGAAATGGAGTGTCGATGGTACTCAGATCTTCAGTGTCTCCCCAATGACATCTGGGCCAAGCTGGAGCCACCAGCAGGACAGTTCCTCAGTCTTGCTTGAACTTCAGAAGAACTAGAGGAAGCAGGGAGACTGGAGGACAAAATAGGTACGCAAAACGGAAGGTCCATTTTACCGACAGAGCATCAACCATGCTTATTTCGGCATCTCCTGTTCTTTACCCACACACAGGTAACTTGTGATTGTGTTGGGAGGCCAAGAGGTCCACCTCTGGGAGACCCCATTTGTCCACTAGGAGTTGAAACATCTCTTGGTGAAGAGACCATTCCCCTGGATGCACGTCGTGATGGCTGAGGAAGTCAGCTTCCCAATTGAGAACTCTGCCGAAATGTCCAGGAGAGGAAATTCTGCCCATATCAGAATGTGTGACACTTCTGACATTGCTGCCAGACTAGAGTGCCTCCCTGATGGTTGATGTAAGCCACTGTCATGGTGTTGTCAGACTAAACCTGCACGGACCTTCCATGAAGATTGTGCTTTGCCATCATGAGGGCCCTGTACACAGCCCGAAGATCCAATACATTGATGGGCAGGGATGCCTCTACCGTTGTCCACTGGCCCTGAAAGGAGTGTGGACCAGTCACTGCGCCCCATCCCCGGAGACTGGCGTCCGTTGTTAGGAGTATCCAGTCAGAGTTCTAAAAGAGGCGACCCTTTGTTAGATGAGATGTCTGGAGCCACCAAGAGAGGGACAGACACACCTCCGGAGAGAGTACCATCATCAGAGCTCTGATCCGCTGGGTTAATTCGTCCCACCTGGAGAGGATCAGCCCCTGCAGGGGCCTGGAATGGAACTGAACATATTCCACCATGTCGAATTTGGACACCATGGATCCCAGAACCTGCATTGCCGAGTGGACTGACACCCGGCGACTGTGGAGACATCTGTGTACTCGCAGCTGCAGTGTGGAGATCTTTTCTGGAGTTAGAAAGCGTCTCTGCTGGTGAGAGTCCAGAAGGGCTCCCAAATGAACCATCCTCTGTGAGGGAATTAGGGAGGATTTTTTCCAATTGATTAACTACCCGTATGCTTGTAGACAAGCAATTGTCAGTTGTAAGGGGGGGTGAAGCACTTCTGGAGAACTCTCCAACAAGAGGAGGTCGTCTAGATATGGTAGGAGCCGGATACCCTGACTCCGCAGGTGGGTTGCCATGACAGCCATAATTTTGGTAAATACCTTTGGACCCTTGGATAGGCCAAAGGGCAGCGCCCGAAACTGGAAGTGTCATTGCAATATAGCAAACCGTAGATAATGCTGGTGAGAAAGTGCTATGGGAACATGCAAGTATACATCCTGAAAGTCCAGTGATACCATGTAATCCCCAGGTTCCATAGCCAGCATGATGGATTGTAAGGTTTCCATCCTGAAACTAGGCACCCTGAGGAACTTGTTTAGAGATTTGAGGTTGAGGATAGGCCAGTGAGACCCATTTGGTTTCTGAACCAGAAAGAGTAGAATAGTAACCAGTCCCTCGTTGAGATAGTGGAACTGGTACAATTACCCCTGCTTCTAGCAAGAACTGTATGGCTTTCTGGATCTGCAAGGCCTTGGTTTTATCCGAAGGAGGGCCTGTGCAGAAAAACGGGTGGGGAGGCCTGCGAATGAATGAGAGGGCTTACCCCTGGGAGACCACTTCTCTTACCAAAGCATCCTTGGTGGTTTGACACCAGCACTGGGCGAACTGAAGAAGTCGGCCACCCACTCTGGGGTCCCCCAGAGGGAGGCCCGGCCAGTCAGGCTACAGGTTTATCCTCCTGTTTGGAGGCCGGGCGTCTTGTGCTCCAGGCCTCTTAGGCTTGACAGTTTTCTTGGCAGCGGACTGCCTAAGAAATGACTGTGCTTTGGCTGTTCCTTAAGGATGAAAGGACCAAAAGGAGGAGCTTCGAGACTTTGCAGGAGCAGATGCTGAGGGCAGAAATGCAGATTTTGATTCGCCTAATGTGTCAACAATCTTGTCCAGGTCTGGACCAAACAAAATCTCCCCATTATAGGGCAATGCCTCTATGCCTTTCTTAGAATCTGCATCTGCACTGCAATAGCGTAGCCACAGGGAACAGCGAGCAGACACGGCCACGACCCTGGATGCCAGTAAACTAGCATCCAGAGCAGCCTCACTGATATATGCAGCCACATCCCTAATATGGCAGACCAGTGACACCTGATCCTCTGGAACTTCCAAGGAGTCCTAAAGTGTATCAGCCAAACTCTATAGCCTTAGCTACCCAGGAGATAGCCATGGACGGGTGGGCCACAGCTCCTGTAAGAGGATATAGACTTTAGGGAAGTTTCCACCTTCCTATCTGTAGGATCCTTTAAGGAAGAAATGGAAGGCAAAGGTAACGTTGCACTCTTTATTAACCGTGTAACGTGTGAATACACTGCGGGGGGTGATTCAGACTTCTTACAAATGAGCCTCAGGAAATGGGTAACATGAGGTCAAACGTTTCTGAGGTTGATACCGCTTACCAGGCAATTGACAGGCCTCAGCCATGTGATCCACCAGCTGATCTGACAAATACTGCCGAAGACACTTATCTGTTTAAAACAGAAGGTCATCCTCTATAGCCAATGCGGATCTGACCGCACGCACCAAGGCAGGAATATTAATCCTGGACTTAGGCTCTGCCTCTTGCAGAGGCGAGTCGGGGTTAAAGGTATTAGCCACCTCTCCGTCCTCAGATGATATCTCAGATTCTGAAAGTGTGGATAGAGATGACAACACAGGACGCTTAGCTGGTCGTACAGGTTTCTCACTCTAACATTGTCTGAGTGGCCGTAGCCAGACTCTGTACTGAGGTAGAGAAAACATCCACCCATGGCGGAGGTCCACCCTGTAGTAATTACACTGTGGGAATGACCGCCTGCTGTGGTACAGGAGGGGTCTGCATAATCAGTGGTAGTCCCTGAGTTAGGATGTGCGGCTAGCAGATCATCTTGGTTGCAGATTCCAGTCTTAGTTGCTACTGGGACACTGCATTAAAATCCTGTGTTCTGTGTGCACAGGCCAGGTGCACACTAGTCTGTCATTAGGGAGGCTTGCAGGGCTTGTTCTGATTGGACCCTATATCTGTTAAATTGCAGCCAGCCCTTCATTCCTTGCCGGTGGTAGAGTTTTCAAGTGTTGTGAGGAGTCTCCTGTTTGTTTCAGTCGAGTTCCAGTTCTCCTGTTCGCTTTATTTCTTATCTGCCGTTTGTTCCATACAGGCGACACGGTCCGCATAACATCTGCTGTTTGCCGCTTGTGTCATCTAGGCGGCACGGTGTGCATTTCTACTCAGCCGCATGTGTCATCTTGGCGGCAGAGTGCACTCGCAGTCCTAAGTGTGCAATCCAGTGCACCAATGCCTGTGTTAACCCGGCAACATAGGCCGCACCTCAGTGTCCTAAGTGCACAATCTAGCACACAGTCAGCGTCTACCAGCCAAGGCCTACCAGTCCTCAAGGCTGCCACACAGACCAAAGGCTGCATCTTGCTCACGGCCCACAGGCCACTACCAGCCAAGACATACCAGCCCTCAAGGCTGCCACACAGCCCAAAGGCTGCATCTTGCTCACGGCCCACAGGCCGCTACCAGTCAAGACACACGAGTTCTCAAGGCTGCTACACGGCCCAAAGGCCGCAACTTATTCCACGGCCCACAGGCCACTACCTAGCAAGAATAAGCAGCCCTCATGGCTGCTACACGGCCGCAGCAAGCCAAGTTGACCAGCCCTAAAGGCTGTTGCTGGACTGAGTTAATGAGGCACCTCTATTCTTATCACCACCAGCCAAAAACATACGGATAGTGAACTTTCTTCTTGTTGTGATCGCGGCAATCCTCTTCCTTTCATCATGGAGGCCGTGCAAAATCGTGTGTAGATTCTGGCAGCCCAGATTCAGGTGCTCACCCAAAGGGTGCAAGAATTCTCTCTCCAAATCAAAGGGACTCGATCTGCACCTTTCGTTGCTCTTGAACCCAAGTTAAATCTGCCTGACCGGTTTTCCGGGAACCGAAAGGACTAACTTAACTTAAAATGGATCTTACAGCCCTCTCTGAAGTTCAGACCCACATCCTCTGGTTCGAAAATCCTACGACTCGGGATTGTAAGTTCCCTCTTACAGGGAGACCCCTAAACTTGGGCTTTCGGCCTTCCCTCCTCTGCGCTACAGATTGTGGATTCATTTTTCATAGCACTAGGTCTGCTTTATGATGACCCGGACAAAGCAGCTCTGGCTGAGGGTAGTTTTCGGTCTCTAAAGCAAGAAAACAAAGTCAGTCAGTTTAGATGGGGTCTATCTGACCAGACAAAAGGATATCCTGGTTCAACATCTGATCATTTGTATTGACCGTTGGCCCCGTGAACGCAGGATGGAGAAGAACCTGCCGTTGCAGGCTCCACATTCACCCATTTGCATGCCAACTACTGAACCAGAGGAGACTATGCTATTGGGGGCTTTCCACCTTCTGAATGAGGAGAAGCGCAGGAGACATACACTGGGCCTTTGTCTTTACTGCGGCGGTAATGGACATATTGCCCAACTCTGTCCTGTGAAGTCGGGAAAAGCCAGGGTCTAGGTGTAAGTGGAGAGTTACATCTAGGCCTTGCCTCCATCTCTACGCACAATTCTGTCCTTGTTCCCAGAGTCATTAAATCATCAGGTGCTCAAGTTTCCATTTCTGCCTTTTTGGATAGTGGAGTAGTGGACAAGTTCATGGACCAGACATTTTTTGAAACCTTGGGACTCATCCCTGAACCCTTATCTAGTCCCGTCTCAGTCATGGGTTTGGATGGCAATAACCTCTCCAGGGTTCCCATAGCTTTCTGGACTCCTCCTCTACAAGTGACTATCGGAGCGTTGCACCTCGAAGAATTATCGTTTCTTCTACTGCATTGTCCACTTGCTCCTGTAGTATTGAGACTGCCTTGGCTGAAAAGACATAACCTGGTAATCCAGTGGCAAACTGGTGAAATTCTCCAGTGTGAATCTTCCTGTTTTTCTTATTGTCTTTCCCATCCTGTTAGTCTTGCTGCAGTCATTCCATCTGAATCATTGTCCATTCCTACTACATATCGTGAATTGTCAGAAGTTTTGTAGTCTAAGAAAAAAAGCGGACATCTTGCCGCCTCATCGACTGCGCTATTGACCTTCTACCGGGCACCATACTTCCTAAAAGGCAGGTTGTATACTTGGATTGTTCCTGAAAATAAGGCCATGCAGGATTATATCCAGGAGGCTCTGGAAAAGGGATTTATACATCCATCTAAATCCCTGGTGGGGGCAGGTTTCTCTTCCATTGAGAAAAAAAAAAAGATGGAACACTCCGACCATGCAACGATTTCCGAGGGCAGAATAAGATTACCGTTAAGTATGTGTACCCTCTACCACTCATCTCGGTCCTCTTCGATCAGCTGCGGGAGGCCTTTATTTTCTGAAAGATCGACCTTCGGGGTGCTTATAATCTCATCCGCATCCGAGAAGGAAATGAATGGAAGACTGCTTTCAACACGCACTCTGGGCACTTAGAGTATTTTGTAATGCCTTTTGGGCTCTCCAACGCCCAGGCCGTCTTCCAAGACTTCATCAACGTGGTCTTAAGAGACTTTTCCTTGGAATTTTAGCAGTCATCTACCTGGATGATATTCTCATTTTTTTCCCCAAGTCTTTAGAACAGCACCGACAACATGCGAGACTTGTGTTAGAGACTTCTTGATAACCATCTTTATGCCAAGCTGGAAAAACGTGAATTTGAGGTGGAAGAGGTCTTCTTCCTGGGTTACATTATTTCCTCCCGCGGATTCTCCATGGATCCTAACAAAGTGAAGGCTGTTTTGGACTGGGAGCAACCCACTTCGCTGAAGGCCATCCAGCGTTTTCTGGAATTCGCAAATTATCATCGCCGCTTTGTAACAGCTCGTACAAAACCCAGTGTGCTCGCTCCTTTGCGGTGGACAGAATTGGAAGGACCATGAGCAATGTGAGTACTGGACCTCTTGATTATTTATATAGGGTACCGCACTTTCCCGCTATTGCCAATTGAAATCACAGGTGAGAGGCACTGCAGGCCTCCTACACAAAGGCATGCTAATAACTTTTTAAAATTGCTAGCACCCCAAGACATTAGGTTGCTACTGATGATACTAGTTAGATACTGAGCTATCCAAGAACACTAGATTACGCATTTAATGGAAACAAGTATTTTTAGACAATTGTATTGTTATATGTACTAACTAGGTGTTATGTATTAAATCCATTTTAAAAAGGAAACCCGTGTGTCAATCCAACATATTATTTAAGGTTATGTAATATCTATTTCTTGCACACTAGGTTTTTTTCTAGAAGTAGCATTTTTGCCAGAGGAGTAACTGGCTATATAAACTAGCAGCATTATCAGATTCATTAGTATAGTATTAAATACGTACCCAATTAGCACCAGGACATCGGTCTCCAGTAGATACTGTGAAACTGTTTTTTTTTTTTCTTTCTTTTTGTGTTTGTTACCACTGCTCGACAGTCCAGTGTCGGTGTGCTTTACACCGCTCCATCCGACGCTTGGCATTGGACTTGGTGATGTGAGGCTGTTATTTCTAAAGGCTTCCACTTTCTAATAATATATCACTTGCAGATGACCGTGGAAGATCCAGCAGGGATGAAAATTTCATGAACTGGTTTATTGCAAAGGTGGCATCCTATCACAGGACTGCACTTGAAGTCATTGAGCTCTTCAGAATGACCCATTTTGTATCACAAATGGAGACTGCAAGGCTAGGTGCTTCAGTTTATACACCTGTGGCAATGGATCTGATTTAAACACCTCAATTCAATAATTAACAGGTGTGGCCAAAAACTTTAGTCCATATAGCATATTTCACCCCAGCCCAAAAAATATTTGCATGACAGCATAGCCCCTCTCCCCACCCCATTGCCAAAAGATGCTGCCCTTCCCAGTTACCCCCCCCCACCTCCTCCGTGGCCTAGCCCCACCCACTCACCTTGTTGCAGAGCGCAGCAGAGCATGGTGCAGGGAGGACTGATCATCAGTCCCCACTGCTGCAGCTGATCTCTACAAACGCAGAGATCAGCATATTTGTTTGGAGAGAAACTATGTAGAAGCTGGAGACAGAGCAGTTGGCGCGTCATATGCCTGCCAGATGAAACACTTCTGGCTCCGGTCTCATCACATGAGACCAAATCAGTTAAGTGGTTAGCATCTCCTAAACTGAAATAAAATGTAATGAATATACATATATTTTATTTAAAAAAATAAATAAAATGTGTGTGTGGTGCAAGATAAAGTCCAATTAAAGAGGCATATTACTGCAATTACGTGCTACACTTACCTTAAGACCTGCATATAGGTCTCTATGGAGACGTTCTGTGATGAGTAGGACTGCAGTGCTTGAGCCTCCTCCATAACTGTAATCTATCACAGAACCATGCAAATCAACCAGGCGTTCGTGTTTTGGCAGAGACCTGAAAATGCAGATTTAAACTTGTCACAAATAAAGTATGAATAAAAAGAGAAAATCATAAAATATATTCTCTAGCTTGAAATTAGATACAATTCTGGTCACCTCACACTCAGCCCGTCCTATCAAAAGACATGCATTCCGTCTCCAGCTACAATTAAAAACAAAGCAATTCGGTACAACATAATTTTATGAGGACTGTGTAGTGTAATATAAAACAGTGGTGTGTAAATTAAATGGGACAAAGCTTGGCTTTTCTGTATTAAAATAAAATTCATACAATTTACGTTATAAATCAAGGACTACCCTTAGCTACAACAACTTCCTGCAGTTCTTCCCACTTCTAGAAAGGTGCACTGCACTGCTGAAGAATCAGTACAACCACCAGCTGCCAAGTCTCTTTGCAGGTCATTTCTTGTTTATCTGGACAAGTAAAGCCCATTATTCCCAACAGTTTGTCAGTTCAGGGTGTTTTACATTTCTTCTTTCATTTCAGTAACAAATCCAGATTTGCTGTTTAGCAGCCTTGAAACACTGGATTTACAGAATCCAAAACCTCAAAATCAAATTGATAAACTGTCACAATTACTTTCACCATTGTATATACAATGAGTTTGATATATCCAGCCATGGCTGAAATCTTGCCACCTACCTATAAAAATAGATATACTGTATCACAAAATCCATGACAAAACAAGAATATATTCACTGTATGATAATATACACCTGCACGGTTTCTTCCAAAATTAAGCTTCATACAGGAATATTAAAAGTGTCATAGGACCTCCAGTACACTTATTTTAAAAGCTAAAACTGCTAATTCAGGTGTTTGTAAGATATTCCAAGAACTCAGCCTGAAATAAATTAAATGCATTAGGGTCTGGCACTATTAGGAACAGGAATTCCAGACCAAAAGTTTTGTTTTTCTTAATGTGACAATCTAGAAGCTCCTGTGCTCAAATCAGACTCATCTATTTTCTCCCTCATAGTAACTTACCACCACTATTGAAATGGGCAAATGTAAAGATCTTAGCTACTTTGACAGGGGCCAATTTGTGATGGCTAGACATCTGGGTCAGAATATCTCCGAAATTGCAGGTCTTGTGGGGTGTTCCCAGTATACAGTGGTTAGTATCTACCAAAAGTGGTTCAAGGAAGTACAATCAGTGAACCGGCGACAGGGTCATGAGCACCCAAGGCTCACTGAAGCATATGGAGAGTGAAGGCTAACCTGTGTGGTCCTATCCTTCAGGAGAGCTACTGTAGCACAAATTGCTGAAAAAAGTTAATGCTGGCTATGACAAAGGTATCAGTAACCACAGTGTATGTAGCTGTGTAGTCACAGAGTGGTCAGCGTGCCATGTTGACCCTGGTCCACTGCCGAAAGCACTTACAATGGGCACATGAGCGTCAGAACTGGACCATGGAGAATGGAAGAAGGTGGCCTGGTCTGATTAACCACGTTTACTTTTACATCAAGAGGACAGATGGGTGTACGTGCATAGTTTACCAGTGAAAGAGATGGTAGCAGGATGCACTATATGAAGAAGACAAGCCGTCGGAGGCAATGTGATGCTCTGCGCAATCTTCTGCTGGGTAATCTTAGAGCATTCATGTAGAGGTTACTCTTACACATACCACAAACCTAAACATTGTTGCAAACCAAATACAACCCTTCATTGCAATTGCCTCTTTAAGCAGGATAATGCACAATGCTACACTGCAAAAAAATTTCAGGATTAGTTTGAGGAACATGGCAAACAGTTCAAGGTCTCAACTTGGCCTCCAAATTCCACAGATCTAAATCCGATCGAGCATCTGTGGGATGTGGTGGAAAAACCAAGTCCATGGAGGCCCCCACCTAGCAATTTACAGGACTTAAAAGTATCTGCTGCTAGCATCTAGGGTGCCAGATACCACAGGACACATTTAGAAGTCTTGTAGAATCTATCTATCTATATATATATCTATATATATCTATATCTATATATATTTATTATGTGTATATCACACAAATACACACTTTAAAGAGCCTAGTGATTTGCAATAAAAGCACTGCCGGAACAATCTGTGCAAGTGTCACTTTTAATTAACAAACCTGTTAACTTTTTGGAGGGTTGAATACTTTTGCAAGCATGTGTGGAGCTTTTTAAGAAGCTTGTATACACTCAATGCACACAGCCCATTTCCTCATACAATCTACTGTATCCTCCAGTCAGACTTCAGGTCCCATTAAAGTCCAGCTAAACCAAGGATACTACTCACTAGTTTTCCTTGAGTTCTCTTCTGCTTTCCACACTGTCAACCAGCCACTTCTCATACAAAAGCTACCTTCCCTTGGTTTGCAGGGCACTCTCCTCTCCATCAAACCGCTTCTTCAATAGTTTCTCTGGACCCACCTCCACTCCACAAGACTTCATTCTAGGCCTTCTCCTCCAGCCATACTGCTTGGAGCAAATACATTCCCATGGATTTCAAAATTATCTCTTTGCAGATAAAAACACATTTACCTATCCTCTCTGGATCGCTCACCATCATTCTGCAATTTCATCTTTAATGTTATCTCACCCCAAACTCAATATTTCAGAAACAGAAGAGTTAGGTTCTGTTAACTAGATATGAGAGTTCTTGTTAAACCAAAAAATTAATGGGCATCGATGTACATTTGTCACCATACGGCACTTATACATCCTAAAAATCAGTTATTAGTAGGTACCTGCATTTCAGCCTCACTTACTGTATCTTACCTCATGTAGTGAAATTCCAGAGCAAGATCATTCCAATGTTTCTCATCTGGTGGCACTACAGATTTCAGAGCACATGGGAAGTGCCCACCCCAACTATCACACATGTACACCACTCCATACTGTCCCCTTCCCAGCTCTCGACCAAGTCTGGGTTTGCCTGGAAAAAAAAGAAGACAAAAAAAAAAAAAAAAGTTGTGTTTACACTAGAATATGCAGGAGATTTTGTTGAGCTCTCTGGCTATATTGGGTGGAACTTAAACTGTCTCTTACCATGTAATAAGACGTCTTGCAGAGACCTGCTCTCCAGGGACAGCTTTGCCAGGCGTGGGGCATGGTCTTTACGAACCTTTAGCCAAAGATCCTCAGTTTTCTCAAGCCTGCCAGAATGACCAACCTCAAGCTAAATAAAATTAAAATCAAATAAAAGCATTAGTGTAGAAGATAAAAATGCTTGAGGGGAGAGGGTAAAGGAGAAAATGGATTATTTTTCTTCATTTAATTACTGGCATTTTCAGTCTCTACAATGAAAGCTCATGACTGCTTAAGAAAACAAATGCATCTTTACCAGATTTTGTGCAATTAATCTAATGAGATTACCCCCACTTCAATGAGCATTCCCTGCCCAGATTTTTCACTCATCCTATTAAACTGACTGAGGGTCATGTGAGGCGATTAATTTGCAGGATTGAATAAGCAATTAATCATTTAAAAGCAATCGCTTGTGTAGCCTAGCACTTAGAATGTATAACTGACAGAGGTAGAGAAGGGTGGGAGCACAGATGAGAAAGGCTTCATAAATGCAGGGGTTAAAAATCTAGTACATGATGGGACAAAAACAGTCCGAATGATTTTAGTTACTTCAAAAGCAAGAACAAAAATACAGGACATTGTGGGCAGCAAAACTTCTCCATACCATTTGTAGAGACTCCTCCCTGTATGATCTCTACAAGTCTCCCGTACGTCCGATAAGCAGCTGGTATGCAACACTATGGCCTGGACTTTTGCTCCACATTGGAGCTTTTCTGGGGATAAAGTATTGGGCGTGTGCAAGCTTTAGCCCCATATTCAATTTGGAGCCGGTGCAAAACAGGAGCCTGCGGAAAGGTAAGTATCGGGAAAAATAGGGGAATTTTTGGGAATTCATCCAGGGACCCCCCCTAATGTCCAGACATGGGGGATCACTGTGGGTACCCCCGTTTGGCCATGCAGAATGTGTTCTGTATTTTTAAATAGCCGCGGCAGGTGTTTTTTTTCCGACATTGAAGTGATGCAGAAGAGCACTTAGGTTATTTTTTTCGTTTTTTTTAAGTGGTCCCATCAAATTTGGGGTACATGAAAATGGGTACTAGAATATTTTGGTGTCCCTAAAGTAATTTTTTGAAAATTCTGCATTTGTGCACCTGCCGGTATAATTCTATTCTTCAAAACATCTGCCGCATACTTGCAGAATAGCCCTGAACCTATTTCCCGATTGTTTAACAATTTTTTCCCTTTTTTTTTTTGCACCCCATTTTTTTTATTTTTTGGGGTGTCCCTATTTTTTATTTTTTTTACTTTTTTTGACAGTTCTTTTTTAAATGTAAAAAAAAAAAAAAATAGGGACACCCCAAAAAATTAATAAAAAAATTGGGGTGAAAAAAAAATGGGAAAAAAATTGTTAAACAATAGGGAAATAGGTTCAGGGCTATTCTGCAAGTATGCGGCAGATGTTTTGAAGAATAGAATTATAGCGGCAGGTGCAAAAATGCCGAATTTTTAAAAAATTACTTACTTTAGGGACACCAAAATATGCTAGTACCCATTTTCATGTACCCCAAATTTGATGGCACCACTTAAAAAAAACGAAAAAAATAACCTAAGTGCTCTCCTGCATCACTTCTTCAATGTCGGGAAAAAAACACCTGCTGCAGCTATTTAAATCCCCGACTTTCAATTAAAGGCTAAAACGGGGGTACCCATAGTGTTCCCCCATGTTTTTACAACTTTAGGGGGGTCTTACAATTATTTTAAGGAAAAATTCGTAACTTTACGCAAATCCAACTTCGGAGTTACCCGTTTTCGTTAATTTTATTTTGAATACGGGGATAAGCGGGAGTGCGCACCATACCTTTACGCAGAAAAACCTCCGATATGAAACGTTAACTTCGCCAAGGAAGTTAACCTTTCATATTGAATACCCCTCTGACTCTGTATACAAAGTGCTACAATGCAGTGGCCGCAGCACTTATTCCAAGTTCCGCTGTGAGACTCAGATATAAAAATGTAGTATATCAAATTTATCAGCAGATCTGCTCTTGAGTCCTAGTCACATCGTGACAGACGCATTTTAGGCAAAAAAAAAAAAAAAAAGATACCTGACGCACGGGACCTGGCAACTCATGCTGCATGGCATATTGAGGCTAGATTTTGGAGTACACATCTGTATCTGCTGCAAACAGGGTGAAATACCTTCAGGTTGTTTATGAACACAGGAATTGTTAAATGGATTCTACTTTTTCAATTACACCATACAGATGAAAGGGTGAGGGTATGGAGACAACAGCACCAAAACATGGATCTTTCCTACATCATCACGACTCCTCAGGCTTGGTGGAGGATGAAGATGCAGTTCATCGCATTTGGGCTAATGTTCCCCACAAAACATACCAACCGTATAACTAATGCCTAGAAGTTTTCAAACTGTATTAATGCAAAAGGTGGTCATAACAATTTGGCCACTCTGTGTATTTGCAAATGTGCGTAACAAAGGCTTCTGCATTTTTTTTTACTGGTTTATGGCAGTATTTTGGGGGAATTTTTTTGTGTTTTTCCCATCTAGAAAACCCATCCCCTGGCAGTACCAGTTTCAGACTATGAACTGATTTAAGCAATTTTCATTCTGTGTAATGTTTAGATTTTGCAAGAATGTAGTTAACTGAAAAAAAAAAAAAAAAAAACACTTACTGGGAGTTCAAGAAAAGGGAAGATTTGCTGATCGTGTGCTGGGAGATAAACAGCCAGTTATTCATAGAGTGAAATTATTAAATTATGAATATTTTGCAAGACACTCTTAAGGAGAGGAAGAAAACATTTAAATATGTACTTTTCCTCAAAATGAAAGAAGAAAATGTTGTACTCACCGTAAAAACTATTTCTTGTAATCCATCTAGGGAGCATTGATGATTCTGGTTTAGAGGACTAACACAAAGAGCTGATACTATATAGTTAGCCAATTTAAATATAAACTCTGCCCCTTTAACCCCTCCCACCTCCACCGGACCTCAGTCTTTAACTAACAAAGCTGCATAGAGAAAAGAAAAAAAAAATGCCTATCTAACAGGATAAGCCACAACAAAACAGGGAGAGAACACAGTGTCCCCAAATGGATTACATGGAATGGATTCTAAAATCTTTTCCTCTACCGTCTAATTTGTGGGGACCCTACTGACTATGGGACTTCCCAGAGCAAGCCAAAGTCAATTTAGATTGCAGGTCCTCTTCTTACAATCTGAGCCACAGAGCCCATCTAGCAGAAACCACCAAGGCGGACATCCGAGACTGAAGAGAGGTTCCATCAAGAAAAGCACCTCCAATATATACTGAGGAACCACAAATATGATCAACCAATGCAAGAATCTCTGTGGCGTCACAGTCTGCTTGCAGACAATGTCACTTGCTCTGTCCAGGCCTACCTAACCTTACTGATCAGGCAATAGCCAATATTGGTCAAAGACCAGCATCTGAGAAACAAAAAAAAAAAAAAAAGAAAGATTTTAATGAAGAATCAATCTTTCCATCAGTCTAGTCCATTAAGGTTGCTGTGGGATGTTGTAGGAGTGACAGCAGCTTTAGCCAACCTAGCAATGGGATCAACCCCTTACGGTGGTCCTCATCTGCAAAAGGAAATTTGGCTTGAAACTGACTGGGAACCCAAAAAAATGTATCATGCTTAAGCCTGGCTTTCCACAAAATATCCCAAAAAATGTTAAAAAGCAGCAAAGATTCAAATGTAAAAAGCAGATTGTAAAGTAAGAATGGCCTAACTCAATAGACTCCTTCTCCTGAATATTCATGATTTGGCGGACTGAACAAAAATTAAATCCTGCACGTCTATACTAGCAGTAGAGTTCCATAGAAGAGACCTTATAAAGGCACTTTTCTATGTTCCAAACCCATAGGGGTTCTCTTGAGGGACCAGTCAAATCCTTAAAGGGGAAAATCAGGGTTCAAGATGGGTACCAGGGAAGAGGCGCTTACTCTCGCTTGCTGATCCATAATTAGTCCATTCCAAAATCACGCCTCATTTGACGGGCTTAGAGATGGTTGATCCAGGACCTCAGTATTACAAATCATGCAGAGGGCACATGGCTCTGCGACCTTTCAATAATTTAAGTATAAAATAAGGAGGAAGACTCTTCTTTGCTCAAGGTTTTTCTCCCATGCCTGCTATAATGATATCAAACAAATCAAAGACAAAATGGAGATATCAGGGAATAATCACACAGTAGTAGATCTGCCGAAGTCCCTAAGGAGATACTGTATTTGGATAGTGCAGGAAACATCACAGATACTAAATCAGCTACAGCTATAAAACATGTAAACACAAGTAGTATACTAGGACTGCTCAAACAGGATACAGATATAAGAATACACTTAAGAGAAAACTATACCGAAGTGATCAATGAGAGAAAAAAAAAAAAAAAGGGAAGACGATGCAGATTAAGCCCTGGACAGCCATAGCCAAGCACAGAGTCCAATAATTAGCTGGAAAACAAAAGAAACACAAACTTGGACACCTTAAAACTAGTGAGCCTGATCTGCACCTCAACACTGGAGTACCGCTCTGGTGAAAACGCTGTTTGCGTTTCTCCTTCTCAGTGAAAAGACCACCAAGGAGGGCTGGGCAAGGAACTTTCTGCAATGCAAGACTGGGAGGACTGTCCGATACCCGGACACAGGGTCGGCACAGAGTAGCGCCCTAGAGCAGCCAGCGGTGCAGAGTTTGAGATCTCGGGCACTGTGGGAAGTGGCTTGGTGACCCTTCAAGCAGCCAATAACTTTACAGGATCGGTGGCTTCTATTGACCTCTAACTAAGGCCCTGCTCCAGGAGTGCACTGAGCCCTGTAAACAGAGACTGAGGTACACACTGCTAAAAAAAATAAAAGATAAAAACGTTAAAAACCTAAAAGCATGCATTCTCCAAGACACGAAAGAAGAGAGACTGAAGTCAAGTGAATGTTAGAGGGTTTAGAGGGGGGCAGAGCTTAGTTTCTAATGCTAACTATTTTGTGCCTGCTCCTTGTGCCAGCTCTTTAACCCAGAGTCAGCAATGTCCCCAGACCAGATGGTAGAGGAGGTAGTGTTTACCTGCGCTTTAAAACGATACTTTCAAGAATGTTTTCTGTATACGCAAACTTACCTGCTTGAGGGAAGCAGCGAATGCTTCATGTGAGCTCTTGAGACGCTTGCAGAATTGGCTGCAGATGCTCTTCGCAAGCTTGGACGCACTCAAGCTTTCAATAGCATCCTGGGCCACCTTCCGTTTCCACTCTGGGGTTATAGCAGGGGGACTTACCCAAGTAATGCGTTGTATGATCTATGAGCAAAAACATTTGATCGAATTTGAGCTAATCAAACAAGTGCAGCCCGATTAATTTGCTTTGCATATACAACATTTTTTTATTTAAAGCGTTATCTAAAGTGTCATACAAGCATATGAATGGAAACCATGCCTTAATGCTGGGTCCTGTGAAAACTAGTAACTGGGTCACCTTGGTGACTAGTCAGTCAATATACCCTGTCTAAAGTGGTGCCAAGTCAGCTTGTGCACCAATTCTAGGTCTCACTGTGCGTGTGGAAGCACTTGAGACAATCTAGAAGCCCAAATGAACACATACAATGTGCGGGATCGGTATGATTTACCGCTGGCCACATGGCAGCGGAAGCCCGGCAGTGAAGATCCCGACAGGTAAGTATATTTTCTTATTACTAACCTAACCTCCCACCCTAACCCTCCCTTAGGTGTGCCTAACCCTAACCCCCCCTTCCCCTAGCCTAACCCTAACCATCCCGGTGGGCTGCCTAACCCCAAGTCCGACCCGGGAGCCCCTAACCTAATCCCCCAAACCCCGCGGCTGTCCGTGCCCGGCTTACCTTCGATCGGTAAGCCGGGTGTCGGGCTCCCGGTGTAGGTCTAATGACAGGCGTCGGGATTTCAACGCCTGTCAGACACTTGCCGGGATTAGTCAGTCGGGAAGCCAGCAGTCGGGATTTCGTCCGTCGGCTTCCCAACTGCTACCCAAATGTCCTGAGGTTTGGAGATTCCATAGAAGTCATCAATTTACGGGTACAAAATCCAAGTTCTAGAACCCTGTTGCTGCTCACTTTGTCAATATTAGTCTTAGATAAATCAGGGTTAATTGGAGGAGCCTTGGAGTCAAATTCAATTAGTCACAAGTGAGCCATGATGTCACCTTGCATTATTTTTATTCATGATAAAAAGCATACTCTTAAACAGCTAATAAGTTACAAAAACAGTGATTAAAAAAAACAAACGATATGAAAAATAAAAATTGTGCAGGTTAAAAATGCCCAATTCAGCTGTTAATGCTCTCATCTCCAAGTAGGTGAAAAAAAAAAATTATTATTATTTATTTATTTTTATTTTTTTAAATAATTTCAGTCTAGAAATGTCTGACTATACTGCAAAACGCCAGGCAAACTCCCTGAGTAGGAAAAATGCATTTATTTTGATTTGTGATGAAAATAGTGGACTTTAAAATAACTGGTATTTTCCAGTCCCTTTACTTTTACAGCATTATATTGTCTTTAGGGGTTTTTTTTGTTTGTTTTGTTTTTTTAATAAAAGACAATTGTAGTATGTTTTTGAAGTGAATTTGGCATGTTTTGTTATCAAAAATAAATTTTTGTTATCCATACATGTAAAGAGCTGAATGTCTAACATTTGTTGGTAGATGTGTTTGTCTGTGCCTACATAGCAGCAATAGTCCTGCATAAGTAGCCTTTTTTGATAATGGATTGGCTGGATAACAAGTCTGTTCTTTTCAGCATAAAGAGCAGTTTGTTGAAGCCTGTCTCCACGCAACTCTCCAAGCCAAGTCTATAGGCAGAGTTATTAATGGCGTTTATCACTGAGTGGTCAGAAGTCTGCTTCAATTATCTTAAGGCTACAAATCAATGTATGGTTCCAAACCCAGTAATTTCATTACTCCCTGCTCAGTACCTCCAAATAAAAATATCACCTGGCTGAGATAGTTTATCAAATGATGAATAATCAAACCACACCGTATACGTGTGTATATTAAATTAGAGGCTATTAGAAGCCGGGCTAAGTAATTATATCACGTTTGCACTGAAAAATTTGCTCCGAACTGAATCGGCCCCTTAGTATGGACCAGCATATTGGATTAACACTTCCAAAATGAAATAGTAGAAGGCACACAGTACCTGGGACCCAGACTGAGGACAAGAGAATATCCCTCAATTGGCAAGACAACTAGCACTGCACAGTCATTCCTCTTATTTTTACTTTAGGCATCAAAGAATAGAGGACAAACTATGGTGACTTAGAAAAATTCCTTACCACTGGGCAGAGTTTTTAATATGTAGCTCAATCTAATGAAAGTCACATTGGTATAAAACTCAAATCCTGTATCAATCAGCAATATTTGACCATGTTTATTTACAGGTTCGGATGGGTCAGCAAAACTCTGGTCTGACTAGAATAAATTGTGTCGTCTCAGGGGTGCTCACGAGCTGCAAGCCATGCAGATGTGCATCTCTACATTATCCTGAACAAAGCATCCATCTCACCTGAACAATCTGCTCCCACACCATCCTTGTAACTGTGGATCCAGAATTAAAAGTCACCTCCACATGATATGCAGCATTCAATATCTGACAGAAGACAACAGTATCACATTAATGTACACATTGACAACCTATTGCTGAAATTAAAGGAAATAGAATACACAACCACCACAACCTTCCCCTTTACCCACTACCATGGGGCTTCCAAATTTGTATAATCCATGTTCAAAAACTTTTCTAGATAGTGATACTCTATAGCAGTAGTTCTCAAACTCTGTCCTCAGGACCCCACACAGGTCACATTTTGCAGGTCACCCAGCAGGTGCACAGGTGTATTCATTACTCACTGACACATTTTAAAGATCCACAGGTGGAGCTAATTACTTCACCTGCGATTCTGTGAGGAGACCTGTAAAACATGCACCGTGTGGGGTCCTGAGGACCGAGTTTGAGAACCTGTGCTCTATCGGCAGACCTTTTCATAAAGGTCGTGTGAAATGCAGACCAAATAGTGGTGAAGCAGCAGCTAATGCCCTATGTATCTAGGTCAAACGAAACCCAATCATTATGCGTACGGTTTGATCACAACTGTATACTGAACATGGACCTTGAAAACTGCCATTAACGCTAATGCAAGACGCTTGTTTCTCACCTGTTTCAGGTGGTTGCTGGTTATGTGTGAAGAGGACTCTCTCTGGGACATCTCTAGGCTGCGAAGACACCTCTCTAAGGTGCCCACAAAACTTTCCCGTAGATAGTCCACCGAACTGATGAGTTTGTTCACTACAGCTTGGTTGAGCCGTGATATGATCAGCTCCTTGATTTGAAAAATGCAGTTTTTTACTTCCTGTGCGCCAATAGGCTCTCCGTTCTGTGGGATGGAGATATCTGAACAAACAGTAAAAGAGCACTTCTATTAAAACAGGCGGAAATGTAAACCACTATTATTCAAATATTGTGCAAGGCTAATAGAGTTTGGGGTTTTATGGTATAAATGTAGCAATATCACCTACCCTGGAAATACAAACAAACAATCTGTGCAATGTGAACGGTTTTCCCATTCTTTGCTGGAAAGGTTGCAGCAATGATCCATTGGATCACATTCTGCACCAAAAATCAATTATAGGAGCCATAAACATGAAAGGGCCTTGAAAGCCACAGTTGTTCTTTCAGACCATTTTCTTCCTTTCAAAACATATGGGCTTTCCAGCTTGTAGTTAACGGTTACTGATACAGATTGTAAGGCTCACGATTTCCCTTTATAACAGTGGGAGACTAAAACTAGACCCACACTCAGACAATAATGTTCTTAAATCACTTGTGTGGAACCAAAACAATTATCCAGTTATAACTCAAAACGCATAGGAGGCGATGCAATTGTTTTTTTGCGCACAAACTCCCGTCTAAAATGGGAGATTGGGATAATGGTTTTTGACACCCATGCCTTGTCGCACCCATAGGCACTGGCATTAACCACGTAAAAAGGACATCTAAAGTCCTGGTTAGAGCACCCAAACCACAGACTTTCCCAACACAGGAAGCTGCAAGTAGAAATGTCGGTACCGACGGCTCTTTCGCCCGAACAGAGCAACAATTGAATTGCTCTGTCGGTAGCCCATTACTATCAGCCGCCGGCGAAAGACAATTGAATTCCCCCCATGGAGTGTTGATAAGGCAGAGTGGATCACCAGGTTGTCAGATGGCTGCATCAACCTTTCAGTGGTCAGCAACTAAACCTTGTATTATCAGATCTAGTTTCTTACCCACTGAACAAAATATTGGCTTCTGCATTGCCAGAATGGCCACAAATCTATTGATGAATTGAAAATAAAATCAAAAAGGATCTTTAAAAACATACCAATATTTCCTATGTATTAGACTACTTTATAATCACCAATAACCCCAAACAGCAACTATGAGGTTGTTTTAAACAGGTTTTGTCAAACCCATACATTGTAGCACTATTGAATATCCAATACTAATTCTGGATGACCATTTTCATTTTTAGCCTTATGGAGGTACACACGGTAAGACTTGGAGATGATCAGATAACGATAGTTATCTGATCGTCCTGCATGTGTTGGATGTTTGATATCGAACATCCAACACATGCATCAACCCCCCCCAACTACTATATTAAAACAGGCTAACTTGGTCGATATCAACCAGGTTGGCCTGCTTGCACGGGCGATATTGACCATCCGTGCATCAACCATCGTTTGAAGGGGCCAGAAACTGGTTGATTTGAACGATCACGATATATCGATATGGTTCAAATCGACCAGGGAAATCTGACTGTGTATGCACCATTAAGGTGGCCAATTGCTGTCTGCAATACATTAAGACAATTAGCAGTTTACCAAACAGGATTTTGGTACTTACCGATAAATCCCTTTCTCCGATTCCACAGGGGACACTGGAGTTCAAGACAGTGGGGTATAGACGGTGGTAGAGCAGAGCCTGGCACTTTAAATAATTCTGAAGTGTGACTGGCTCCTCCCCCTCTATGCCCCATCAGCCCCAGTTTTAAGAACTGAGCCCGAGAGGAGACGGTAAGGAGAAGACCACAGAACGGAACAATACCGACTGAAGGAGAACAGAGGAACCCACTGCAGGGAACACATGCAGTCACACAACTAGATAAGGACCCAACAAAACGGCAGGAACGCAGCGCTGGGCGGGCGTCCAGTGTCCCCTGTGGAATCGGAGAAAGGGATTTATCGGTAAGTACCAAAATCCTGTTTTCCCCTTCATCCACTAGGGGACACTGGAGTTCAAGACAGTGGGGACGTCCCAAAGCCAACCTCCCGGGTGGGAAGCGCGGAGAACTTGCCGACCTTTCGGCCAACCGAAACAGAGACAGCCCAAGACTGGAGGCATGTCGTAGAGCCAGGAGACAATCAGAGCTCCTTGCTGAACAGTCACAGACATTCCACAACTTACAGCGTAAATTCAATGGAATACGGCTAGAGAGTAGCCGCAGATGAGAAGCATCAGAACACCGTAAGCTCAGCCAAAAACAGACCAAGCAAGACCGCTGGGAGCAGAAAAACCCCAACTAGAATCCATAGAATGGCCGTAACATGAGAACAAAACTCGAGAAAACCGTACCAGCGACAACTACAGGAAGCTGCAACAGTCTCAGACAGCAGAATCCCAGCACTGCGGGACATCAATCATATAGATAAAAGTATAATACCACCAATATACAGAGACGGAGCTGAACCCGTCCACAGACTCCTAACCAAGCAAACAAGGAGGCAAGAGTCACGACCTAACAGTCGCCCTGAACCATTCTCGAGGTCCAACTACTAAAGGGTTGGTAACCAGTGTAAGGTTTAGACCATAGAAGTTGTCAACGAGTGGCGATCCCACTGGGCATGAGGCGGATACGAGAGGATTGAGACTACACTTCCTTCCAGTGGGTCAGACGGCAGTACCACCCCTCCTGTCAAACAGCAGACAACTTCCTACATGATGGTAGAGTGTAATCAGTACCAACTACTGGCCTGAACATAGTATGAAAACACCCAGGATACCCTTAGCAGAAAAAGAGCACGGATGCCACCTCCACCCAGGGAGAGTTACCAATATAGGGAAGTATCCCATCCGCAAGCCTAAAGCACTAGGACAACTATGAAGGTACCATTCAGGTACCTGTCAGTGTGCTGAATTTATCAACAGATACTGAACAGGAAACAAACCAGGCCCCCCTGTATGGAACATAGAGACTGTCACACTTTATAGTAAAAATGTGCATTAGCCCATAGATGCGCTTCAGTCCATAAACCCAACAGATTCCAGTAGAATAGGGTCACAAATCTCAATGTTACAACTATGCACCTACATACCAGGAAAGCTCTAAAGTGTACAGCCAACTGATTTAAAAGAACTGAAGGCTGCTAGGACAGCAGCTAGGGTGCGTAAGATAGAATAACAGCTATGTCAGGATGCATGAAAAGGAAGCATCTTCCGAGGCATTAGTGGGGTAAGCCCGCTTACCTGTGAGCGACCAGAAACCCTCTGGACGCTATGTAGAATGTCACTGACCTTATTCATCTCACAGCAACCCACCACGACAGGTACAGAGAGTAGCCTCAGTGGGCAAAGATCAATGCTCTACAGCACGGACTTCAGTCTGGAGATGCTGCAGAAGAAAATACTGTAGAAACTAGCAAATTGTTAGTGGAGACAAGAAGGCCGTACAACAGGATGCTATACCTGAGCCTGTTCCATTAGGGATATGTATCCATATAGAGATTACACATACCCCAAAAACGGTCTGCTAGTGTATCCTTACATTAACACTTATAATGGTGAAGTGTGTATTACGCCCACAATCTGATACAACTCAGGCCAGACCCTGCCTATATCGGCGGGTGGCCCTAGGCCTCATGTAAATTAACTAATAAGCCATGAGGATGGAATAGATCCTGGATTCTCTATGTACTGATAGGAAATGTACCCAAGGGACCATCAGATACCCATTTTATTGAGATATGCGACAAGACAATAATATAAAGTACCAGAATCGATACTGGGAAAGGTACCTGTACATAGACATAGAATGCGTTAATTATCCCAAGTAAGAAGAGATATATATATGTAGTGATAACGCCAGACAGGGCCAAAAACAGATTTCTCCAATTATTAGGAAAATTCATACAAGGAACGGGAATATATCAGTATATATACACATACACACACATAAACATAGCTGCATGAAAAGGCAAACTCTTTGAAAGGAAGAGTTAGTACCGACATAGTAAGTCAGTTGTCAAACTCCTGCACCAGGAGATCAGCACGCTACATACATATACACACATATATATATCCCGCAATAGGAGATCAGCATGCTATATCTATATATACACACACTGCATTCCTAGTGTCTTACAAGTTGGTTACTAAGTGCGCCCTAGAGTGTAGTTGTAATTAATAGGTCCCCCGAAGTGGACGCCGTAGATATAGACTGATGGAAACAGGACTATAACCCGAGGCGGGTGTAAGTACATATACATGTGTGGACATACAGGAAGGTCCCAGGACATGTATAGAGTCCATACTAGAAGCGATGCCGTAGGAGCCTGTGACTATCCTATGTAAGCTGCAGAACATGACTCTAGTCTATAGAGCCACCATATAATATGTATAACAGACAGCTTCTGGTAAACCCTGGCAGCTTTCCAGACGTGGAATAATATGTACCTTAATGATTGTGGAAGTATAGGCATACCTACACATATCCATAATTATATACATATACACACACACCACCCAATCCCTAGGGAGAGATGGTGTTAAGCGGAGTTATAGAACAAACTACCGGATCAGGAGAGTCCAGCCTCTCGTCGCAGCATCCTCTTTAAATATGCTAGGTATCAGACATAAAACTGAGAAGAACATATCCTACCCCTGCTTTAATGGTAAGGATAAGATGCAAAACACACACATACATATATATATTACACACACAAATCCCCACATGCCTACGCGTACCTACATACAAGATTAGTAGGTGACGATATAATTTGAAAAATATAACATGGGCAATAGTTAGAGCCATGGAAGGAACTGAGCCCCAGGTCTTAACGCCGGGTTTAGTTTAAAATACAAGTATATACATACATGTGGCTTACCTCCACGCAGGGAGACTGCTCATGTGCCGTGCGTGGCTGTCATTCTGCTACGGCGTTGGGGCAGGAAATGTTAGCAACGTACTATCCCAGACTGATTGCCATCCTGGGACCCTTCCGTTACCGGTGTACTCGCCTTATCAGGTGTGCCCTTCTGGCTCCAGATGATGGAAATCAAAAGATGACCTCAGTGATGCGAGACAGCAATGCCAACCACCACAACGGCCATATGTTACTACTTCGTGTTGTGTGTGCTGCCGAAGGGAATAAATAAGATATAAATCCATATAGATGCACAGATGCATACCTTCTAAGGTAAGCACCGAAGGCTGTTGAGATTTAACATATGTGCAGCCACATATGTGCCCTTCTTATGCATGAGAAGAGTACGGCTCATTGTTAAGGCGAGCCAATGTGAGGCATAAGCCTGAGGATGGGACGCACCCTTTTTGTAACCTTGAGTTAAAGATATGCAATAACCGTAATTTCTGGCAGCAGCCAGAACAGTGGCCCGACTATGCATACTATACACATTTAGGCAGAGTGATCTCTGGCAGCTATAGATGGAAGAAACACACTGCCTTATTCTGTTACACATCAAGCATATTTGCCCCAGATGTTCAATGTAATAAGCCTGCCGCACCTGGTATACCCAGGCGGTCTCCCATCCAAGTACTACCCAGGCCTGGCGCTGCTTAGCGTCCAAGATCAGACGAGATCGGGCGTGTGGCCGTAGGCGCTGATAGATATGTGGTGGGCAAAGTGGCGTGGACACAACCTCTATATTAGCCTGTGACATGTTCCTCCCTGTGCTTCATTTTTTTTTTTTTTTTTTTTTTAAATATAATATTAAACCAGTACACTACCCAGTTCCGTAGGGGAACTACCGACGTGCAATATAACAGAGATGAGGCAGAGCCAGAATCTATATAAAGACTGCAGGTTAAATTACAAACTCCACAGTTGTGCCGTTAAACCTAATAAGACCAGGTGCTGTAGGTTTAAGTAAAGAAAAAAACGGAAGAGGCCATATGCAAGCACAGGGAGAACATACAAACTCCAAACAGTTAGGGACGTACTGGGAATAAAACCCACAACCCTGTTAAGGGTTGCACCCCCCACAGAACTCCAGAGTGAGGATGCAGGAGATGCTGGCAATAAGCCCCGGCTCCTTTTAAGGCAGGTGCATATGCTGTTTAAGAATACTCGCTGGAGGTAATGGCGGCATCTGTGCACGCCAGCATGGACTAGACTCCGCCCCTTATCAATAAGCTGGCGGGGTGCAAACAATGGCTGGTATAGCAGGCATAATGCGAGTGGGGGAGCGGGAACGTAATAGCCAGCGCCGGTGCATCTTCATACAAGCACCGGCGCCGCAACCAGCAGCCGAGAGCGCTGTGAATAACAGCCTTGCTCTCCGGCGGCTGTGTGCAGAAGCCAGCGCTTCTACAAGCACCAGCGCGGCAGGGAACAGCCGCGCTGAGCAGCTCCCTAAGCCCCGCCATGCGGCCAATTGTAGCCAGCGCCGGTGCAATCTCCGGCGCCGCAACCAGCAGCCGAGGGCGCTGTGAATAACAGCATCGCTCTCCGGCGGCTGTGCTCCTCCCCCTGCAGAAGCCCAGTGCTTCTTCAAGCACCAGCGCGGCAGGGAACAGCCGCGCTGCTGCGCAATGTAGACTCCCTTATGGGAGTAGCGGGTCGCGGCAGGCTCCCTCCCCGTGGGGATATAGCAGAGGGAGGATTCGGCTCTCGTGAGAGCAGCAAACAGAGCGCTGTCAGGCTCTATAAAGTAAGACAGCGCTCATCGTGCAGGGATCAGGCATGCTGCTAGGCAGCAACATTACAGACTGTCTGAACAGTCTCCCTGTACATGTATCCGCGCTCTATGCGCGGTACCTCCGCCCCTTGTAACAACGCTAGCGGCGTTATAACAGGATTCCAGGAGGGGTTATACTACAGTATATACCACCTGAGCCTGGGAGGGGGCAGAGGGGCCGCAGATTAAACTCCGTTCCCCATAAGGGGAACAGAGCTATACTTACCACTGCTGGCATCAGGGCTGCGGCTAGGCATTCGGAAGCACGGACACAGCCTCTATATTAAGCTGTGGCGTGTCCTCCCTGAGCTACTGCCAGGGTGCCTGGGACTCCGACACACACTCTTTTTAGTGGAGGCGGGTCTCCTGATGCCTCCATGTAGCAGGCTGACAGACGCAGTACTCTGTCAGCCTGTCCTCAATGCTTTGTGAAAGCTAGAAATTAAAATAAAGTTGAAATAAAAGAAAAAATACTAAGTGTGGGCTGGAGCTCAGCCCTATGTGACCGGCTCTCTCGGGCACATTCTAAAAACTGGGGCTGATGGGGCATAGAGGGGGAGGAGCCAGTCACACTTCAGAATTATTTAAAGTGCCAGGCTCTGCTCTACCACCGTCTATACCCCACTGTCTTGAACTCCAGTGTCCCCTAGTGGATGAAGGAGAAACAGGTGTATTCAACTTCCAGCGCTCCAGCTGCTGTGAAATTGCACATTCCAGCATGCCCTGGCACATTTTTATATATTAGGGCATGCTAAAACTGTTGCAGGGAATGCTGGGATGTGTAGTTCAACAGCAGCTGCAGGGATGTTGAATACCCCTGCTATAACCACTAACTACAAGTAATATCTGCAGGTCAAAAATGTAGGGTGCTACTTCCCTGCCAGGAGGAAAAATATAAAGCCACCCCACTCACATATAAAAAGAAGCTGCAGTTTGAAGCTAAATTAATCAGAATTTGTGCATAGTAAGAGAGGGAAAAAAGTCAAGTTCGCAATATTACAATTATATACACTGTATTGGTCCCGCAGCAAGGAAGTATGTGGTCCAGAAGAGAGTTTATTGATAACATGGTACATATGTAATTTTGTCTCAACAGCTACCGCTCCAGGTAAATACAAAACAAATGCAATGTGTGAGACAAAATAACATGTGCTCTAACCTACAAACAGGTTTCCATTTCATCATTCTGGAGCAAGTTTGCTAATTAATTACAGTGTCTGGTTATTACAGGTCAACCCACGTTTCAGCTTTAGAGGTAATATCCTAAATAGCAGGTATTACAAATCCCATATACAGAAGACACTAAACAGCCACCTTTGAATTCCATGTTGGCTGCATCATCAAGGAGTTGCTCTCTCATGCTGTTAAGAGTTTCCACAATCATGTCCTTTAACTCTTCTTGTTTACGATCAGAAATCCGCATGAGAGATTCATAAAGCTCACTCTCCTTCTGGCGTGTGTACTCCAGCCTCTTAGGAGTAATTTGCAGATCTCGTCTCATGTCAAAGGCCTTATTAATGAAGATGTCTAAACATCGGCTGTGCACCATGTTAAGGACCATTGCTGCATCAACTAGGTGCATCTGCAGCACCTGCCGTGAGAAACTACCAAGTTGCCGCAGCTTCTCAAACTGTTCAACAAGCACATTGGGAGCTGGGCTGCCTGACCCTGCTGCCCCACAACTACATAAACCTCTTTTTAGGTATCCAAGTTCTGTCAGCTGCTCATGCAGTGCTGAGCACCCGCCATCTGAACCACTTATCAATTTGTCTTTAGGAGTGGTTTTAATAAAGAACACAGGGAGTGTGTACTTGGTCTTGATATCTGTAAGCTCCTCCTCATCTTGAGCGTTTAGAAGATGCCCACTAATTGCATAGACAACTACTGACTGCACATGGTCAACATAATCTTCCAGAGTAGTAGTTGCAGGTTGAGAGCCACGACATGGAGAAACCACAATGTCAACATCCTATGGGATTACAAAAGATAGAACACAAATTTATTGATTAAAAATCATAATGCATCCATAATTAGTGTGAGTTATAAAATAAAAACCCAATTAGCTTTCAAATGTGTGAGCAGATTTATTATTCGAAAAGAAGTCTGATGGTAAATGACAGGTCTATCTATATCTATGCATAAACATACACAAGCATGTATTCATCCATTAAGTAACTACTGCACAACACATACACAATCATAAAACTGTGGTGTCTTGGCTAACAAAGTATTTTTTGTCTTTGGATGGACTATACAAAATACATAAGTAGACAAACACTCTGCATATTCAATTTGATGTTTCTTGTCCTTGAGAAATGTTGGAATGAAACCTAACCTCCCCCCAAGTGCCTAACCCTAACCCCCTTTTCCCCGCTACCTAAACCTAAGTCCCCCGGGGGGTGCCTACCCTAACCTCCCCCCCGGGGGTGCCTAACCCCCCCCCCCCCTTCCCCTAGCCTAACCCTCCCAGGGGGTGCCTAACCCTAAGTCCTTCGATCGGGATGCCGGGCGCCTGTCTCCCGGCGTCGGGTAAATGACAGGTGTCTAGATATAAACGCCGGTCATTTATCCCACGCTGGGATAAAGCAGCCGGGAAGCCGGCTGTCTGTATTAAGGCAGCAGACTTCCCGACTGCATACCATTCAGACACTATGATAAAAATACAATTTGTCATTTTCTGTGTCTAATGCTTATTAATGTTGTTCCATTTGTCTATTGTAGACCTCAGAGTAGTTTACTTGCCTGTTATCTCTGATCCAAACAAAATTTCCTTTATAAAAAAAATATATATATATATATATATATATATATATATATACACACACACACACACAATATATCACTATAGATGCTAAAATGGCAAGAGGAGATATAATGTTATCGGTTGATATGTCAGCCAGTGTGTACCCAGCATTATAGTATTTAGGCAATTAGCCCTATAATTAAACCAACTTGGTACAACAGCATTAATTGTTCAAATTCTATTGGAGGTAATTGGATACTTGTTTCACAAATATCCTATCGTGATGGCCACAGTATAGAGGTTAAGTACATGAGACAACTGCTGAGCATACGCAAGCTTGAAAAAGCCATCTTATGTATAGATGTATATCTTACACGTTGAAGATACAGATGCCTCCTGTGTTTTTATGTAAAATCGCTGCATTCTAGTGCCAGGACTCTTTTCTATATTCATTCTGCTTGAATGCTTGGAGTAGATTGCCGGAGACACGTGTGCCGACTGCTTTGTGATCTGCTGCTGTGATTTGATGTCAAGTGGCTCGCCGCTCTGATCTAACCACTTGCGGTAACATTTAAACACCGGGGCTTTTAGGATTCATCGCTGTAGATTCAGTGCAGTGGTATAAAGGCCCCCCTGCATTGCAGATTCATCCCTGCGGCTTCACCCTGCCAGACAGCGCTTTAACACTGGAGCCTTTATCTATCATGGGATGTGGCTGGAAACGGAGGACTTGCGGATAGTAAATATTACCAAAAGGAGGCCCTGCTTTATGGTTAATATTTGCATCATCATCCATACGGTGGCCAGCATGATTGGATACACTTGTTTAACAAATCTTCTATTACCACCAACAGAATTTGAACGATTCACGCTGTTGTACGGAGGAATATTAATTATAGGGCCATTTGCCTAAATATGGTCTTTTTTCCCCTCATTGAAAGATGTTATATTGTGTGCATCTTCATCAACATTATATCTCCTCTATCATTGTTTTAAGTTCTGATAAATGATTATATAGTTAATATTTATTTATATTTACACCTGGGAGCAATTTAATTTTTTATTGTTCATATTTGGAAAAAATATTATGTTTTTTTAATGGATATATTGTCTTGTGGGATGTTCTAAGTGCCACAACACATTTATTGTTCTATAACTTCACTGTGAGGATTGGCATTTCTCGCTGCTGGAATATTTTTCTATATTAAAGGAGGTATTCCGTGTATTTTTTTTTGTATTTTTACTAGAATGCATTATTGGGTTGCTTTATTCAAGGATTCAATCCCATTGCCACATATGAGTGAAAAATCAGGATCCAGCACAATTCCTTTGCATGTTTTGCTACATTCCTGAGCCTGGTCTACATCTGCATTTCTACAACTTAATTGTTAAGCCTTTTCCAATAAGCAATTGGTCTTTTTGTTCAAGCAGTTAAAAATGTGCAGTTGTCTACAAAAAGGGAGGTGCTATATTCTTAATTCAAAAGTATTAAACGCAGACCCTGCATTGAGGGAAAAAAGCAAAAACACTTAAAACATTTTTTTAAAAGCATAAAACGTGGCACTTCTGGGTATAGCGCATATGCAGTATGGTTTAATTATGGAATTAAGCCCAACTGGAATGTTTGCACTAACCCAATTCCCTGTAAATACAATATGTAACAAGCGATTGTTGCTTCCTTTTGGGAAGTTAAATGGTGCAATGTTCTGTGCTGGGGGAAGGGTGCGGCTTGCATGAGAGCCAGAGCTGGGACAGATGAGTCAGACTCAGGACCGTTTATACAAAGGAGGAAGCCAGGACTGATCGAAGGGAACTTACAAAACAAAAAAAGGATCCTTATTAAATGCATGAATCTGAAAACTCAGATGCAAAAAACAGACATGTCTTTAGCTTTCTGGATCAACAAAAAACAAAATATTAAAGAGACAGCCATACCAAACTGAACATGATTGCAAGTCAACTGGTAGTCCTGTGTCCAATATTTATAAGGAAAGAGGTTTTGGTAACTATTTGGGTGCAAAGTTACCAGCAAAAGAGAAAAAAGTGCATCGCAAAGGACTCCTCCACTAAAAAAAGGGGATATTTGACTTTTCCACAGGTTGACAAACTCGGATTTCTAAACTGTAAGAGTTGACACCTTGTCTTAGGTCTGCTAAATCAACCCATTACAGAATACCTACATTAAATATTAGGTGGGCAGAAAACAAGATAACATGGCATAAAATAACACATTATATTTTTCAGGAATTCACTATATAGCGAGAACAGAGACTCTCTCCATCTACACATCAGACGTTGCAAATACTACAGTCAGGCATAGTTCTCAGGCAAAGAGCAGAACGCATCCTGTATGATTTATACCCCATAACAGACATACAACATGAGACATGCTTTTCCCAGTTCTAAAATAAAAGTTGGACCTATCCAGACTTGCTCTCATCCTACGAACGTTTATTTTCACAGACATGATAAACTGTTGCTTTAAATACACAATTTTATGGGAATAAATTCAGTCCTGTGGGACCAAAACTGTAAAAAGGGAGGAGTTACTGTAGTACAGGAAGCTGCAAGCAGAAAGTGCAGTTCCCTTTGCTGCACAAGGGCAAAGGAGCTGCTCTGTTTAACATTAATATAATTCAGGCTTGTCGACAATCTGGCTGCCTTTTCCGGGAGGAGGCAGGCAACAAGCTCGGCACAAAAGGTGGGTGGCAAGGGGGTCACGTGACAATATTTTGAGGGCGGGATAGGGGAGTGGCCACACGATCACGTCATCTCATCCCTGCCCCCCTACACAATGCGAAGATTACTGGCATTGAGCAGCTGGGGCCACGATGGTGCGATTCAGCGCAAAAGGCATCATCAGCTCCCCCGAATCAGCCACTTAATCAAGGTGGGAGTGGACACCGGAGGGAGTGGGCAAGTATGACAAAATTGGGTCAATCCAATTAGCCACAAATGTATTGTATTACGGCTGCGAGTCAGCAGCTGTACTTTATTTTCGACTGAAATTTTTTTTAAAAGCTGCGAGCAAAAATGAGCAAATTCAGGCTGAGAGTGGGCCACGAGATGAAGTACAGTTGCAGCGTTTTAACACCATGGATACAGTAACTCCCACACTTCTCAGCTAATTGAATTAACCCCTTAAACTTGAAATGTACAGGAGTTTTTCAATAATATAGGTGATAAAAGTTTTAAAATTGTTATATTTTCTGTTATACCAAATGCACAGAGGTACTGTCTTACAAAGATAAAACAAGTAAGTTAAGAGACGTTTAATAATATACTTTGTTTTATTTTGTAATCAATATCTCAGTTAAAAATATATTTGTTTATTTTCTCTTGATTAACATTTGTATCCAATAATCTTATCTTGTTCAACAGAGAACAGCCGTTCTGTGATAAAAAACAAACACACTAATAAGCCAATAGCAGAGGTTTGAGTGTTATTGTGCGATCTATGGAAGATATAATTTATTCCTATATCAGCAAAAATGTTCAAAAGTAAGTCACAGCTAGAACATAAGCACACATTCCTCCCTTACTGTAACTAGCATAAGGGCCCATACACACACACACACACACACACGTGTTAATTCCATTTTTACTTCTATGTACAGAAATCCTATGCACAATCTTTCCAAAGTCACATGGGCAAGCAGGACACATTCTACTTTCCCCATCTCTGCTCAGTCATCCAGCTGTGTACACTGTACCTGTATAGCTCCATACATACATTGTTCTGTAAGGGAGTGCCCGATTCCCCTGCACTCAGCTGACACATATGGAATGAAGAAGTTATATAAATTAATGTCTACACACACCCCCAAAACCATTACCTGGAGAAACTGGTGAGGCAGAGTTACCTCTAGCTCTGCCAACCTATGTGCAGGGTCTTCCTCGTCCTCCGGTACTTCTAGATCCTCCTCAGGAATGGTATCCCATTTGCCTTGATGGGCAGCCAGTTGATGAACCAATTCATATTGTTCTGGCAATGCCAAGCTCACCAATGTCTGTTTTCCATACCTAAAACGAATGCGCCTCCTCTTACAAGTCTCTGGGTCACAGTCCTCACCAACTGGCAGAAGCTGATCACCTAATAGAGCATTAACCACTCTACATCGGGCACTGCAGTTTTGTCCCAGGACAAATATACATGGGCGGCAGCGCACAGTTAGCTTCAAGTAATCTTCCTCTTGCCTTGGAAATGTGATGCAATGCAGCTGGCCTGAGAGAGAGAGATACAAACAAGAGTAAAGATTAGCATGGACCAAGCAGAGAATAAAATAAGAGTTATGGTAGACTTACCTTGTTAACGCTTTTTCTTCAAGGTCCACAGGGTGCACAGGAACTACCTTTGGATATGTGGTTGGAGTGATTCAGGCACCAAACAGTCAAAAAAGTTTTCAGCTCCCAGAATACCATGGTCCTCCTCCACATATACCCCACCCCCAGCCACAGGCATTCAGTTTGTAAACAAGCCCAAGGTAGGAGAAGGAAAGTGGGGAAGGAAGTACAATTTACACTAGAAACACTCACAAAGATGAGGGAATCACTGACAAGAAGAAACAGATCTTAACTGAAGCCAGGTGCATCAATGTGGGGTGGGTGCCCTGTGGAGCTAGAAGAAAAAGCTAAAAAGGCAAGTACCATAAATCTTATTTTCTTCTTCAGATTCCATGGGGTACACAGGAACTACCTTGGGAATGTCCTAAAGCAGTTCCCTTAAGGGTGGGGACGCTCCTGAGCAGAGAGGAGAATCCACCGCCCAAAGGAAGCATCCTGATTTTTGTTAAGGCAGAGAACTGACTGAAATGCGTTCGAAAAGAAAGGGGGAATCCGCAGACCGACCAGACCAGGAGAAGACTGTGTTGTCCATCTGAAGTCGAGTTTTCCTTGTGGAAATTAGAACATCTATATGCACCATTTTTACCTGTTTCTGGTAGGAAGCCACCCTCATCAATGTTGTTTGGATGCATCAGATGTGAACGTCTGATTTTACGTTCATACAGATCTTGTTATTTGGATCTTGAATTATTCAATTCTTCTAATTCTTATCACATTTGAGTTTTTTCTTATTATACTCATAGGCCCGTATTCAATTAGAAGCAAAAAGCTGAGATCCGCAAAAAAGTAAATCGCCGATTGCGACTTTGCCAGGCGGAAACTTTGCTTTTCCTTGATGGCGAAAGGACTGAAACGAAGGCTGCCTATACTTCGAGGTAGCTGTTGATGGAAAACTGGCAGATTTTGAGGCTGCCACTATCTTATCCAATTCTGGTTTAAACAGTCAATTTTCAGCAAAAGGCAGGGGATTCAAGAGCTTTCTTGGTTCCCGCATCCGTCTTCCAGGATCTTAACCAAAAAGGCTCTACGAACAGCCACTAAAGTTGCTGATTCCCTAGAAGCCAGCAGTCCTGTGTCTATAGCTGCTTCTCCCACATAAGATGCAGCTTCTCGTAAATTGGAAAGATAAGTCAGTTGTTCTCTGATAGCATCTGGTATAATGTTTCCAGTGCCGCCGTCCATTCTTCTATGGCCTTGGATACCCAAGGCTGCGGCCATAGCCGGCTGGCTAACCGTTCCAGAAAATGAAAAAAAAACTATTTAAGACATGTTTCAAGTTTTCTATCTGTGGCATCCTTAAGGAAGGATGCAGACGGTATAGGTAATGTATAGCTCTTGACTAATTGTGCCCCATGAGCATCCACAGTAGGAGGGACTTCCCACTTAGCACATTGACCAAAAGAGAATGGGTATAAAGATGCTAATCTCTTTGTAGCATGGAACAGTTTATCCGGAGTACTCAATGCTTCAGACAGAAGATCAGTCAGCTGCTCAGACTGAGGAAAGGGATCCTTTACCATCTTCTGATGTCTAAACAGTGGAGCTTAAGATTTAGGCAGAACCTCCTCGTCCTCTATATTAAGGACGGATCTAACCACTCTCACTAGAGAGGTGACATCCACAGAGGAATGCTGGTCTTCCTCACCTGAGAGACTCAGAAGAGGAACCATGTGCATCATCAAAATCATCTGATGATGCATCAGAATCCAAAGGCTGAGCAGGATGACCTCTTACACCCATGAACCTTAGTGGCAACCGGTCTATTCGCTTGCACCATTTGCTGAAGAGCGGTAGTCGGTTGAACCATACTCTGACTTGAGAGAGCATAGGCATCCATCCAGGAAGGATGCATGAGGGGTGGTATATACAAAGCAGGTTGCAATTGCTTTGGGTACCCAATAGTGGAAGGCAGTACAGGAGCTGCCATACGGTATACTAATTGCATCATAACCCGAGACAAAGAGGACACCCAGGGTGGCTCTTATACTGGAATGGATAGGTGGCTCTTTAGAAACAGACAGCAAAAAACCATCCTGAATGAAATCCTGAGATGACAAGCCCGCCAAACAGGATTTACATGAAACCAGCACAGGGGCCTTAACCTCCTGTTTCCCTTTTGACATATCAAATCTAAAGGTAACAATGCAATGTAATTGTTAGTCTGTGTTTGTTGTGGACCCGGGGTTGAAACAGAAGTAAACACCTGAACAGGTTTAAACTGAAAAGTAAGTAGTTTAATGTGGTTTTTGGTAGAAATGATCAATTAGATAACTAAAGTCCATTAATAACAAACTATTCCCACTCACTACAGTTTCCTCCTGCTACAGTTATTAAACAAAATGTCCAGCATGGTGGCAGAGACGAATAAGGTGAATCCAGATAGGCTGTAAAGGTGAAATGGAAATCCGGGTATGCAGAGTAATGGCTTGAGAGGGATATCCGGAAATGCTTTGATATTGGCTGTACAGGAATGGGTCAACTGAGGAGACAGGTTCAGGCAGGAGTGGGTCTGGTGGAAGGTGCAGGGTGATCTCTAGCAGAGTGCAAGGCAAGGCAGAGCGGTGCAGGTTGCAGGGAGCTGAAGGCAGACAAGGAGCTAGGACAAGCACTGGAACACAGGTCTCAGGTACAGGAGCACAGGAACTCTCTCAAGCTGCCGCTGTGAAACACGTTGCACTGGCAACTACAGGGCACTCCAAACACCCTTAAGTACCCAGCAACAGAACGTGATAGGCCAGAGAGAGCAGGTGACCCTCAGACGATTGGCCTGATATGTCACATGGCCACAGACAACATGGTGGCACCCAGACAGCCGTGACGCCACTAGTCTTACCCCTGTTAGGACGGCCCAACGCTGGCAGACCTCTGAGTACATGCAATGCCAGCTCCCCTGCCAGAAGGACCACGCCACAGCGAACTCACCGGTATGGACCGCAAACCTCCATGCCGCGAAACCTGGGTCATGACAGTAATGTGACAGCCTTCACAAATAACTAGTAAATGTTAAGTACAATGGAAAACCCCCACCCTTAACAGAGAGATGAGGAGAAAAAAAAAAAAAGTGATCGTTATAACCGACAGTCAGAAATAAAAGGCAGTATCAACACAGCAGCTAGCAAAAGTCACATACAATGCATATGCAATTTATTTGCGATGGGTTCCAGAATCAACTGCCCAAATAACGAGGCTTGGTAGGATATAATAGAACACCACAGTATATATCTGACCCAGGGGAGAGGTATATAGGGAGACTCCTGAGACCAAATCGCTTCAGCAGAGCACAGATAGTGGACTGAGCGTCTCATATGCATAAGGAGGGTAGGAGGAGCAACCCAGACGCGGGAAAACCCTTCGATGGATCTGCGTCCGGGTCAGGGGAGGAGCTGCCAGGGGAGAGCCCACCTTTCCTAAGCTGCATCAACCGGCCGGGTCCGCTTGCCTCATGGCATCAGATGTGTCCACTGCTGATCCCCAGCGCCAGACAATAGCACCCTGGTGGTCTAGTAGGGGATCGGACGGCCTCGGCCCTCACTGCAGTGGCTTCCGGTGCATCTCCAGCGCCGGAAGCAAGGACTGCCACACGCGATTCCCGTAAGCAAGGATTCACCTCGTCTCCATGCGTCCGGTTGCAGTCCGGGCCTCCAGTGTTGCCGCTAGCAAGCTCTGCTGTGACCCGCTGAAATCACAAGAGACGTTACTGTTGTTGTGGCACCGGGGGAGGTAGACAGTCACCATGCACGCGTCTTAAGACACTCAGCACTGTTAACTCTATAAAAAAGAGCTATATATAAAAAAAAAAAAAAACACATAAAATTAAAGCATGGGACTGCTTGAGCAGTCCCCCTGTTATAAAGGTGCATCTGAACCCTGCCGCACCAAACAAAAACCTGAATGCCTGTGGCTGGGGGCAGGGTATATGTGGAGGAAGACCAGGGCATTCTGGGAGCTGAAAGCTTTTTTTGACAGTTTGGTGCCTGGATCACTAGAACCACATACCCCAAGGTAGTTCCTGTGGACCCCATGGAACCTGAAGAAGAAAGTCACATTTAACAGTATTAAGAGTGGCGTGAAAACAAGTTATTTACCAGAAATGGCTATATCCAGCTGCTTCTCGGCAGACTGGAGCTGAAAAATTAAAGCGGCGCTCACATTCAGTGTCTATCCCGGTATGCTATACACTGAATGAGTGTGTCGCTTTAAAATTAGCTCCAAGCCATTTGCTTCGTAAATATAGCCCATATAGCCCATGTGCCAGGCTAAATTAAAAAAATATAATAATAATTAAACACAACAGCCATGATAGGGGTAAGGTTTCTGGATCCACCCAAAAGCATACTATTATATGGAAATAAACTTGCATACTGTATGTTGCACACAATGGGGCTCGCATGTACAGTTAAACTAAAATTAAATTTGCTCCATTTTCCAATTAAAATGCATTTATTTTTTCAGATTTTCGCTATCCTTAGCTATGCGACTCCTTGCACCCAGGGAGGCAAAACAGTACGTAAACAAAAATAAATAAACCGGGCGCATTTAGCTTGACCTCCAGCACCAGCAAAATAGTGATGGACAACTAATAAGGAGACCCAACTAGGGTTCCCTACAGAAAAACAGTGATCTTATACATCATCTTAACCTAGTACAGACAGGGACACTGGGTCTCTGGGTAAGGGGTGAATTTTTAAGCTCTTGCTTTCTATATGTAGCACATGGTAGAAATTTCATGGTGGGTGTTGTCATTGGGATAATGTTGAAAAGACGGAGTGGAATCAAATGCAAAACAAAGTTATTCCTGCATATGAATTCAAACAATAAAGAGAAATGTAAAAATAAAAACCAGCACATAAACCATGAATGCACGTTCTTGCAATACTACTCTTAATCTCCTATTACAGAAGAAAAAAAAAAAAAAAAAAGCTAAAAAAAAAAAAAAAAAAGTTTCAAAACCAGTAGTTTAAAAAAGGAAAACATTTTGTAGGACCCAAGATTTAATAGAAAATAAAAAAATGACACATTTCGGATCATCAATTATACAAACCATTGATTCTGCCACTTAGAACAATGGTACATACTGACCTATACGATTTACTGAAGTTTGGAATAAAAAAAACAAACAAATAAGCCCTAATAAAATCTTGTGAACACATTTAGTAACTGCCTGCGTTAAAGTGCATTGTGGAGTAGTTTCAATTAACTTCCATTTGTGTGTGCCCAAAGCAAGGAGTTTTCGGAACACCTCTGTTCCACCAGTCAATGACAGAGGCTATTGTGGAAACCGATTGCCAGTAAGGAGGAGTTCTCATTCTACAGCAAGGCTTCAAAATGAGACATTCCTATTGCCTGTCATGAGGTTTATGGTTTGTTTGTTTTTCTTCAAATGCCATGGGATATAAATTACTCTGGTTTTGGCTTTCCCAGTTTGAATTACAAAATTAAAAAGGTTACAAGAGTTTCCGTCGGATTAATATAATGTAACCAGCTGTTGCCCATGATTAAATACAGTAGCTTCTGTCATTTTATTTTGAGAAATTGTAGTTGTACTATTTGGCCTATGGGACCAACAGCACTATACAAACTAGTGGCAGCAGCACCTTCACCTACGACTCACAGCAATGTCACTGTGTGCCCTGTGCACAGACTTATGTAGCCTATCCTATCCAAGTGAACATGCGCCCAAAAGCACCTCTCCCCCACCCGCATTAGTGCCACACCTATCTCTTGCATTGATTAGGTCATTAAATTTTGTTTAACTTTAAACTTTACGGATCGAGATGAAACTGGTTATTTCTAGTAGTTCCTACTACAAAATTATGAAGTTATGACAATCGGTTCAGTAGTTTGTACACCAACTTGGAACAGACAGACAGACGTTAATAGATTAGTATAGATAACAGCTAGCATCAGATATCAGAGCGTGTTATTTAACTTTGGGTTTTGAAAATTTTTATTATTTTAGATTTGTAGTATAGGTAAAAATCTTGGTAAAAAGGTATTCTCTTATCGGGGCTATTGAAGGAAAAAATATTAAATCCCCCAAGACACACACCACCTCCACACAAAAAAAGCCTTAGTAATTTTTAGCACAAGACTGTGGGCATCAATAAAAGTCAATCTATGGAAATTCTGCACATTAAAATTCCCAGATTTGCTGATCCAGATCATTTTGTGGTCGGAATCGGCAAATTAGGGAAGTTCCGCATGTATCGGGCCTTAAGACATAGGGGGGTAGATGTATTATAGCGGCACTTAATGTGGTAAAGAGGCGAAGCAGGAAGCACCAACAATGAAATGTATTAACATCTGCATCGGGCGGAGCGGGGGAGTGAATAGTCCCCCGTCTGGCGATCCCTGCCTGAGTACACAGCGCATCAGCCTAGTGCTGATGCGCTGTGTCTCAGTCCCGGCTGTCTCCACTAAGCATGTGCGGGATCTCACAAGTATCGAAAGATTCCGCGTGCAGCTCTGGAGCTGGCAGTCACCGCAGCAGGGGCAGCACTGTCCCTGCTGTGGGGATAGGGCATCGCCAGGCTGTAGCTGTTGATAACGACAGCTGCAGCGGGTTGAAAGGTCAGGCAAACTGACCGTTCAAACATAGCCCTGCCTATCGGCGAGCGCATAGCGCCCCTGTCACTTACCGCCCAGCCCCCCAATCATACATGGGGAGAAGCAGTATCAGCACACATAACGTGCGCTGATACTGCTTCGGCATTTAATACATCTCCCCCAAGGTGCACAATATGCATATTTCCCTATTCGAGTAAACAGCCCCATGGCTGGGTACACACCTAAACGACCAGCAATCGTACCGATGTTCAGGGCGATTTGCAACCTGCACATCGCATGATTGCCGGTACAAACTTAAAATATTTAATGAGTGACGGAACAATCACTGTTCCGTCCTTCATTAATATGTACAGCCTCACATGCGATATTGTGAGATTGACTATGCAGCACAGCCAATTACACGATATTGCATGCGGGTGCACGCAAATCGGGCATACACTGCACAATATTCCCAATTTGTCGTTACGATTAGCCAAATCGGGCAGATATCGTTCAGGTGTGTACCCGGCCTAAAAGGGGCCTATCCATTAGCAGATAAATTGAACGACTGAACGATATATCGTTCAATAGTTCAATTTATCTGCTAATGGATAGGCCCTGAACGATGACAGATGCGCACTCCTGCGGCATATAAATTTTATCTTTCGTCTTTCCAACATGTTGGTTCAACTTCAATTATCGCATATTGCTGCCAGATATTAGAAATATACGACGAACAATATTAACAGCAGCTACAAAGCACTGGAGAGAAAAAAAAAATCCACTCCCTGAATGATGTCATGCAATATCGTTCATCTTTTGCAAAAATCTGTCATGTACATGACATATCTTGTCTTTCATTGTTCAGAAAAACATCTGCTAATGGATGGGCCCCTTAACAGTCTAGTTCTTGATAGATTTTTTTAATATTTTACTAGTGAAGCTTTTCCTATTCATTCAAACAGAGTTTCTACACTTTGGAAATTGTAGTTTGATTTGTCCCAAAACCATTGAGTAACTATCCTTTGTGTTTAATACCCTATGCTTCTACACGCAATGTCTAACTTCATAAAATATAATTCTAAATGATTACGTTAGTTTAACTAATGTTTGACTTAATTTTTAGATGCTAACAGAAATAAAATACCCACACAAACCAAAACATGTCAAGCAAAAGGTCAGTTCCGCCAAGTTCTAGAATTACATCCAGTTTTGCTGGCTCCATAAAAAGGATTTAGTTATTTATATAGCGCACACTTTAAGCCGCGCTTCTACAGAGAATATTCCGGTCATTCACATCAGTCCCTGCCCCAGTGGAACTTACAATAGATGTTCCCATTGTTGTATGATCCCTATCACACACACAAACAAACCACACAGCTACATCCCAATGATTATGATATTTAAAACGAAGGGCCATATTCAATTTGCCTGCGATGACGTCATTTTCAACTATTTGAAATATCCCCGTATTCAATTTCAAAGACTTTTCACCGGTGCGAAAAAAAAAAGTCTCTGGAAAAAAAACAGGGATTATAATTAGCCTGCACCCCTGGGAGTATCATTTATTTAAAAAAAAAAAAATTACTTTAAATTTGGGGTTGGAAAAAAAAAATAAAATAAAAAAATAGGAACAAAATGCCAAAACTAACTAAATTAATTCCAGTGGGGGTCCCCAAGTATCCGGGAGGTGTTTTCTTCATTGCGCAGAGTAGCGGCAGGTGCATTTTTGCAGAATTTTTAAAATTAAATTTTAGGGACTTAAAAACCCCCATTTTCATGTACCCTAAATTTGATAGGAATAACTAATTTAAAAAAAAAAAACACAAACAGTGCTATTCTTCATCACCGCAAAAAAAACACCTTCCGCGGCTATTTAAAAACCCTAATTACCTTCAGCAAGGAAAAAACAGGGGTACCCACAGTGATTCCCTATGTCATGACATCATTAGGGGGGTCCCAGGATGAATTTCCGAAAATTCCCCTATTTTTCTCGATACTTACCTTTCCGCTGGCTCCTGTTTTCGCCGGCTCCAAATTGAATACGGGGATAAAGCGGGCACGCGCCCGATACTTTATCCCCAGAAAAGCTCAGATGTGGAGCGAAAAGTCCAGCAACGACTTTTTGCTCCCTAATTGAATATGGCCCTAATTGTCAAATTGCTGTCTAAAATTAGCACACTTTTGTACGTCATGTGCTGGAGCACCTAATTGAGGGTACACACTGTACGATGTAGATGACTTGTCATTCCAATGTGTGTACCCAACGGTCAGTAACTAAGAATTCAGACCAACGGTCAGTGACTGTTATGGAGTTGTTACTTGGTTAAGGTGTTTTTAGGTTACTAAATACATGAGCATCAATTTATAGACAGTGTTAAAATAGAGAACATTACAGGTGGCATTTTGTGTTTAAATTGCTTCATGGAACTGTATGGCCACATAACAGGTCTACGTAAAGACTGCCCCAAAAGTGATTGCTACGATCGCCAATAAATCTCACAACGCAATTATACCAGTAGCAATTCTAAGAGTGGGCAAGCAGGGCCATCGCCCAGGGGCACTGTGGTCTGAGGGCATGGCCAGTGTCACCCCACTGGCGCCATTTAATCTGTCGGTGCCTGCCCATTCTTGTCCACCCCCATATTTATGGATGAGGGCAGAGCGGGGACAGGCATAAACCAGTCGTAGGACGGATTAAAAAACTACTAGTAACTAGTCTATTATATAAAACTTTAAGGCATGTGTCTAATACCTCCGCCTCCTCACAGCTCTTACTGGCAGCTGCCTGCTAGACACAGCCAGTGTCACTTCTCTCCCCAGCCAGCGCTGTACCATGGATAGGACGGCTCAGAGTCCTCTCAGCTAGTGGAGCCGGCAACACCAGGATCTCTGAGGAATGTTTGAAGCACCTTGTTGAATCCATGCCACAAATTTGGGGCACATCATGTAGTATGTATGACCACACAATGGGGCTGATTTCAGCAGTGTGCGCAAGTGCACTGCTGATCGTAGATTCCCGATGATAGCAGGCGCTGTCCACCATCGATTGTCGCGATGGTGATCCCAGCCTGCGACTTCCGTCGCAATGCTGGGATCACAAATGCAGCAGTGGTGTCATGCAGCTTTGCAATTGCGATCCTTGCTGAATCACTCCCATAGTGTACAGGAGTAACGATTAATTGGATGCGACTATCCAACAATATATCATGCAGTCATTCCTAAGATTGCATGTGTGTACACTAGAAAAGAGTGTGTTCTGGGACCGGATGATTGTAAATGAAATTGGAATGACCGTTGCGTCGCTTGTTGCTTTGTTCAGGGGTGTACCTACAAGATGTGTCCTGCATCATTGTTGCTGCTGCCGCGTTACACAGCCCTTCTAGTCACTTCTAGTCCTGTGCAAGTTTACTTATGCCGAGCATCTTTTTCACCGCAAATGAGTTGCATGCGGCATTTGTATGTTCTGTGAACAACTGCATCTGTGTACAAAATGCTACATTACAGTGTCGGTGCCATTTATCACACCACGTTCCGTTGTGGCGAATTTACAGATGCCGAGCCGGCGGCTTTCATGTGCCCTCTGTAACGCAACTCATAACACACATGGGATAGACAAGGAAGGAAATATCTGTAGCCTTAGTCTCTGCACCATGGCAGAACTATGACCCCCCTCAATATGTTTGATGTTGGCATATAGGTGATCTTTTATGGGATCCACTTGCCTCTAAATATTGAACTCTGATCAAGCTTTTTTGCTCTACAGCTGGAGATTATATATAATTAGCTGGATGTTCTATCCTCTGCCAACTCCAGTTTAAGAGATAAATGTTCCTTGCACAGCCACTTTAAAGCTGCATACACACACAAAGATTTTGTTACCAACGATTTTATGAACGATTTTCTGTCAGATTATCTGTCAGATTTTTTTAAAGTGTAATGAACGATTTTTTGAACTACAAACGATTTTTGTAACTTCCCTTAATGAAAATCGTTCAGGTGGTCAGTCAGAATGAACTACAAACGGGAACCTGCATGAACGATAATAGTTCGTTATAACTTAGAAACTGAACGATTTTTTCAACGATTGAACGAGAACGTCGTTATACTTAAAGCGTTCAAAAAATAGTTACGTATGTATACACCTTAAGAAATGATTTGTATGCAGCAAATAGGTCCTTCCTTCCCGCCAGTGTCTTGCTTTAGCACTTTAGTGTCAAAGGATATTGAAGATAACTGAATTAAACTCGCCGATCCTTTTCTTCTAAATAATCTATGGTTGCTCATGTTTCTTCTCAGATTTTAGCTGCTTAGTTTATTTAGTATAAATGATTTTAGAGACAGCTTGGGATGTCACTCAGACACTGAGAAAGAACAGCTACTATGGGCCAAATGTAATAGGGTGAGAGTTTAGAAAATATGAGAGTTTAACACTAAACTCACATTGGTCGAGTTCTATCTTCAAAATGGGAAAACATCAGGATGAGATTTTAAATAGTGAGTTTTTTTGAGTCTGAAAAACATGAAAGTTTGCTCTGCTGCCTTGTTCTCGGACTCTATTACATTGGCAGAGTTTTAAAAGTGTGAGAAAACTGACTTTTTAAACTCTCCCCATGACATTTGGACGCGAGAGAGAATGAGATTTGCAAAATGAATATATATATACAGCCAGTGGTAAATCATACTGATTCCGGTAAAACATACCTTCGATAACTTTTTCTTTGAGGTCCATAGGGTCCACAGAAACTACCTTGGGGTATATGTGGTTTTTTTAGGAACAAGACAGTCAATGTCTTCCGGTCCCAGGATGCACTGGGTATAATATATATATATATATATACACACACACATACACATATACCCCCCCACCCCCACCCCCAGGCATTCAGTTTGTAAACAAGCCTAATGGCAGGAGAAGGAAAGTGGAAAAGGAAGTACATATTACACTGGAAACACTCATACACAATGAAGAGGGAACTGGTGACAAGCAGGAGCAGATCCCACTGAAGCCAGGTGCATCAGGGAAGGTGACCTGTGGACCCTATGGACCTCGAAGAAAAAAAAAAAAAAAGTTATCAAATGGTATGTTATGTCATAACTCTCTTCTTCATGATCTATAGGGTCCACAGGAACTACCTTGGGGCTGTCCTAAAGCAGTTTCCTTAAGGGTGGGGACGCTTCTGAGCCGACAGGAGGATCCGCCGCCCAAAGGAAGCATCCTGGGAGGCAAAAATATCAAATGCATAGAATTTGATAAAAAGGTATGGACGGAAGACCAAGTGGCCACCTTGCACAGCTGTTCAGCCGAGGCACCATGTCTAACCACCCAAGAAGGTCCATCATACAGGAATTGATTGTGCAGTCACTATGCTAGGCACAGGGAGATCAGCCAGCGTATAAACTAGAGATATAGTCCTATGCCCAAGCCAGAGTATGCTTATTGGCTGGCCAACCACGCTTGTGAAAGTCATATAAAACAAAAAATGCATTCGATTTCCTGATGGAGTTCATACGCCACCCATAGATACAAAGGACTCGAACCATCTCCAGCGAAGTTTCACCAGCAGAAAGGCCTGAAGACTTGCAAGCCCGTACAACAATTTCTTAATTTATATGAAAACGGGATACCACCTTTGGAAGGTAGCCTGCCCGTGTACGAAGGACAGCTCTATCTTGGTGGAAGATCAAATATGGGGGCCGACACAAAAGTACTGCCAAATCGGGAGACTGTGAGCTGAGGAGATAGCGAGGAGAAAAAGTGTTTTCGCTGTCAAATTGAGATCCACTGTAACCAAAAGGCTCAAAGGGGGGAGCCTGTAGCACCCTGAGAACCAAAGACAAATGCCACGGTGCCACCAGGGCAACAAAACATGGTTGCAGATGGAGAACACCTTGCAAACAATGTTCTAACATCCGGCAAAGGGAGCGATTCTACGCTGAAACCAAAGTGACAGCGCAGAAACCTGTACTCTTAATGTTGCCAGGCGGAGATCAAGGTCTAATCCAGCCTGGAGAAAAGCCAGCATTCGAGAGACACTAAAAACTTTAGGATCAACTTTCTGTGGGAGCACCATAGAAAAAAAAAAAAAAAAAACAATGCCAAATCTTGTAATAGATGCGCGCAGGGGAAGGCCTTCTTGCCCGGAGCATCGTCTGAATCACAGAGTTGGTAAACCCTTTGGTTCTTAAGATTTAAGACTCAAGAGCCAAGCAGTCATAGACAGATGAGGTAGGTCCGTTTCCCTGCCCCAAAGTGCAGCTTTTTCCTATCTTTGAAAAAGCTGCACTTTGGGACAGGGAAACGCGTTAGGGCCACCAAGGATCATCACCCCAACTTTTCTATACTACATATTGGAGGAACCTTAAAGGACTATTGCACAATCCTAATCATATGGAGCCTTAAAGGACCAGCACGCTGGAAGTAAGCCTGCATACTATAATTTGGGACATTACCACATATGAGCACCTTATCTTTTGAGGACCCAGACTATTACCGGATGATCAACATCTAAAAAAAAGTGACATCCCTCTATTGGTGAATATTACCATCTATATACAGTGGACTGTCCTTTGCTGTTTATTTTGGCCTCCCAAGTGTTTTTCCTTCAGGAGTTGTGCATACTCAAGCAAAGAACGGACTAAAAGTTGTGGGTGAGATCAGTGGCCTTTCTACTGAACAGAAATACATTTTCTGTATTTTTAATTCTTTGGCACAATCATTTATGTATATGAATAAATTGTATATTTTTGATATATATATATATAGACGATTGCTATGCCTTGTTTTCATGAATTTATGTTCTAACAATTCTAGCGCTACTTTGTTTATTGTGTATAAGTCAGAATGTTCAGCGTAGAGGAAGTTTGACTTTGCGTGCCTCCCTGATGATTGAGGTAGGCTACCGCGGTCGCATTGTCAGACTGGATCTGGACAGGCCTGCCCTGAAGGAGGTCTCGTGCTAGACCCAGCATGTATACTGCCCGGAGTTTCTAAAATATTTATGGGCAGGTGACCTTCCTGATACGTCCACCTTTCCCGGAAAGTGCGACAACTTGTCATCGCTCCCCATTCTTCGAAGACCGGCGTCCGTGGTGAGGAGTACCCACCTTTGAATCCACAGTCTGAAGCCACCAGGCCAGAGAGCGCCGAACCCCTGGGGAGAAGGATCGTCTGAGATTTTATCCACCGATACGGACCGTTCGAACGAGACAGAATCAATAGTTGCAAGGGCCTGGAGTGGAACTGGGCTTATCCCACCATATTGAAGGTGGAAACCATAGACCCCAGGACCTGCATTGCTGAGTGGACTGATACTCTTCGATTGTAGAACAATTTGCACACCCGCAAATATAGAGCTGAGTCTGCTACTGGCAAAAAGATCCTCTGCACCTGGGAATCCAGGAGCACTCCTAGATGTATCATCCGCTGAGTTGGAAAAAGTGACGACTTTTTCCAATTGGCAACCCAGCCATGCTCTTTTAGGCGGGCCGATGTCAGCTGGAAATGATGAGGTAAAACCTCCTAAGATTATACCAATATTAGTAGGTCGTCCAAGTATGGCAGTATCCTGACTCCTTGTCGTCTGGGATGAGCAGTCATGACTTTCATTATCTTGGTAAACACCCGAGGGGCTGTGGACAGACCAAAAGGCAATGGTAATGTTGCTGACAAAAAGCAAAAAACTCAGAAACCCTTGGTGAAATAGTGCAAAAGGTACATGCAGATATGAAATCCCCAGGTTCCATTGCCAGCATAATTGACTGTAGGGTCTCCATACGGAACTACGGATGAACCCGTTGAGATTTCCGATTCAGAATAGAGTGATGAGACCCATTTAACTTTTGAATCAAAACCCAATCTGAGTAATAACTCCTTCCTTGTTAACTAAAAGGAACCGGGATAGCAGGGCAAGGGCCTATATAGAACCGTAAGAAGCCCCAGAAGGGAGGGGGATTGCCCACCTAATGCACTCTCCCTGTGGGAGAGAGTAAAACGACACTAGTCTTTTTGGAATCTGGAAGTTTAACTGGAGTGTTCCATGCTTCCCCCAAAAACTCAGTGAGCTGTTAAGATTGAGGTAATGCAGCCTAAAACACCTTCTGGTGACTAAACACCAGGTTTATTAGGCTTTAGGAGCCGGTATTTCATCTTCTATAATGAGGATTGAATTAACCGCCCCTGCTAGAGAGGAACATCCACTGATGAATGATGCTCCTCCTCTCCGAGATAGGCCCAGAGGAAGAAACCTGTGTATCCTCTGCCTCCTCAGATGATATATCAGAACCTGAAAGCAGGGTGGACTGAGAGGATGTGCAGTCCATTAATATGCTTTAGACGGCTGATGCCTTTCTCTCCTGTAACATCTGCCGATAGGTAGATGCCAAAAGCCAGATTCTGAACTGAGTGGTCATACAGTAACCCTCGATCCCGGAAGGATGTATGGGAAGAGGAAACATAGCAGGCTGTAATTACTGTAGGAAATCCAAAGTGGGAGGTAATGTGGGGCTGATGAGCGGTCCACAACCATGTCATAACCCAAGTCCAGGAGGACATTCAAGATGACCCCTGAACAGGTGCTGGCAAGGTGGACTATCGTGGTGTATAACAATCACCACACAGTCCATCCTTCCTAATAAGGCTACTGCCCGGGCTTTACAAGAAACCAGCACAGGGACAACAGTCTGTCGTTTACCCTTTGTCCTGAGACACGGGAAATATTTGCAAATAAACTACAAGTGTAGGGTTAACAATGCAATGTGACCCCCTTCACAGATAAAAATAAATGTGAAGCACTCTCTAACCCCCATACACCAGGTAGTTGGGGTTAGGTAATACAAAAAAAACAAAAAAAACTTTTTTTTCCTTTTATAGCAGAGTTAGCACAAGTCAAATAAAAATGCATATAATACATTTGCAAAAGGGCCTTAAAATTAACTACCTAAACTCATAAGTTTGGTAGGATCCTAGAGAGAGGGGGATGGGCAGCTCAGTCTTCACAAGTAAATGTGAAGTACAATTTAACCCCTCTACATCTGGTAGATGAGTGTTACATGGAGCAATAGCAGTGATAGTTATAATGGTATGTCATAAATAAAACCTGCATGACCTCCTGTTTCACTTTACGCTTAGCATGCATGAAATCCTGAGGCGACAGGCCTGCCTGACAGGATTTCCATTTCCCTTTGGCCTTAGACATTAAGGTGCAAAGGTACAAAGTAATGCAAATGTGACTCTTTGATTTTACCACCCCTGTACAGAGGGGATCTTTAAGAAATACTGCTGGATGGTTAGCCCTAACCTCCCCCCAGGGATGCTTCCCCTAGCCTAACCCTAACGCTCCCTGGCCTAACCCTATCCCTCCTGGGGGGGTGCCTAACCCCAAGTCCCCCACAGGAGCCCCTAACTTAACCCTGCCCCCCGCTTTGTTCGGTATGCCGGGCTTCAGGCTCCCGACGTAGGTATGACAGGCGTCGAGACTTCATCAGTCCCCTGCCAAGATTTGACACTCGGCTTTTTGACTGCATCCCGTACAGAGGGATGAGGAAAAAAACCAGAAAAAAAACCAGTGACAGAAATAGTTTGAAACAGGCAGTATAACAAACGGCAGCGCTAGCACAATGTCACATAATGCAGATACAACTTTAGTTGCAACTGGGCTCTGAGTCAACTACTCAAAACACTAATGGGCCCGTACACACAGGACGATCAGACAATCAGATATCGTTGTCTGATCGTCCTGCATGTGCTGGATGTACGATATCGAACATCCAGCAACATGCACCAACCCTCAAACGACTTAATGACCCGCGATCATTTACCTATAGTAAACAGGCTAACCTGGTCATTTGGTCATTGGAGGGGGCTAAAAAAAAAAAAAAAAAAACGACGATATAAACGATCAAACGCTAAACGCTATAGTTGTAGTTTATCGTCCTTTTTATCTGACAGTGTGTATGCACCATAAAAGTGCTGATTGGTAGGAGATAGAGCGTTATATACTTGGCCCTCGGGGGAGAGGTACACGGGGAGATCTCAAAACCACCTGAGACCAAACTTATACAGAGCACTGAAAAGTGGTCAGTGAGCATCTCATACCGAGGTGAGCAGAACCCAGACGCGTGAAACCTCCATGACCCGGTGTCTGAGTCAGGGAGGAGCTGCCGGGGTGAGAGCTTACCTCCCCTATGCTGTACAACCACCGGTTATGCTGGCCTCCCGGCAACAGAATGAGTCGGAAGCCCGTCCCCAAGCGATATGGCCCTGGTAGTCTAGTTTGGGAGCAGGGGAACCGGGCCTTCATTGCAGCAGCTTCCAGCATCTCCCACGCTGGAAGGACTGGCTCGCACTTACCTGACTTCCCCGTGCCTCCAGATGCAGTCCAGGTCGCGGTATCACAGCTAGCAAGCTCCGCCGCAACCGTGCTGAAATCACCAGACTACACACTGGTTACTGGCGTGGCAGGGCCGGGGGGTAGATTGAGTCGCAGCACATGCGTCTTAAGACTAAACTCATAAAAACACAAACACACGTAAATTAACAAAACATACACTAAAACTTGGGTCTGACTAAACAGTCCCATCTGGTGCGGCAGGAGGCGCATCATTATAACAAACGAAAAAACTGAATGCGGATAGATAGCATAGATAGATGAGGACCCAGTGCATTCTGGGACCGGAAGAAATTGACTGATTGGTGCCTGGTTTCCTCCAAACCACATATACACCAAGGTAGTTCCTGTGGACCGTATGGATCCTAAAGAAGAAAAACCGTTTAGTTTTTTTGGTCCAATCAAGCAATCAGCTGGATGGACGGACAGATCATCTTAACGTGTATGACCAACTTTACTAAAGCTGGGCATACATATCCAGATAAAATGCCAGTCAGGCATTTTATCTGGCAGCCTGCGAGCCTGCAGATGTCCGCGGCATACACTGAGATATTTCTCAGTGTATTAGCCCCGACATCTGCGCTCCGCCCCCGAGGGAGGAGACATTTCTCTGTTCCTTCCATGGGAAGGAATACAGGAAAGGTCGTCTGTCGGCCGTGGCTAGGCATACACTGCCCGATGCGGTCGCCAGTTTAACTTAAATATCGCATCAGACGGGCATGCTGAACAACCCGGCATGCCCGACCGATATTTAACCCTTGGTCGCCCGCACGCTATAATTATCGGGGCGATCCGGGGATATCAGGCAGATCGCCCCGATAATTGTAGCGTGTATGGCCAACATTATTGCTGAGTTTAGAAACACGACCACAATCTTGCACAGGCTCAGGAACAATTTCCCATTACATGTGGGCTTATACCATCATTCACCTGGGAGACATGGTTCGGTTTGCACTTTAGCGTAAAGCGATTAAACAGACCTGGATGTTATGGAGTAAAGTTCTATACCCCTTGTGAGAAACATCAAGTCATCAGAAACCAAAGCTATTTATATCATACACAAGTCTAGTGCAATATTTAACAGCAAACACTGGCATATAACTCAAATAAAATGCTCTTTGTTAACATCTTGCTTAAATTGGAGACAAGCCGTTCAGTCATCCCATGTGATCAATACTCATTACCCCATAGGCATCAAATACTCAGCACTCTGCATTATACAGAGGCATTCCAGTCTGCAGAGAGTGCCCAATTTAACCTCCCTCATACGCACAGAGATCAGATAAGAATCCTGTGGATGTAAAAAGCAAATGAAAACAATTTTGACAGTCTTAAGCTGGATATATACTTCCCAATAACTGCCTCCAATCTGACAGAGTGATTACTGGATCAGTGCTCGCCTTTACACAATGAGCAAATTCTTGCAGAGTGCGTATTTTCTTTTGATCTCCACAACATGATCCGGAGGTCAGGATGTAGCATGTATATTACCACACTATATCGTCCTCTCAATCTGACCATTACAGTAATGTTTGAAGCTATTTATCTGCTTCAAACGCTCCTGCATACACTATAGAATTATCGGGCCGATCAGTCAATTATCGGCTGACTGACTCAATAATTGGATAGTGTGTTAAGAGGGAAGTGCTTGAAAGTCAAATGATTCCAAAGAAACAGGAAAAGCAAAAACACTTTTTAGCAATTTCTCTTTAGTGTGGGGGACAAAAGCAGCACAATTTGCTGCTGATGGAGAGTGCTGGCATCGCGCAGTGTCCTGTGTTAAGGCCCCAATACATCAGAGATTGATTGCAGCAATCGGGCAATTCTGCAATCGATTGAAAAAGGGAAAGATTTTTATACACAATCGATTGCAAATTGCACGATTGCTGCAATCAATCTCTGATGTATGGGGGCCTTTACAGGCAGACAGGGATAAAGAAGTAATGCCAATAATGAGAATTACTACCAAGCTAGATGTAAGCATTCCAAAAGAAAAAAAAAGAAGCCATTTTAAAATTGATGGTGGCTTCTACAGTGTATATATAGGCTACAAGCATATTTCAAAGTTTGCAGGAAGATTATCCCTTATAGAGACTTATATAGATATGAGCCATACAGATGCATCCTGTGCTGTGTATTTTTTCCTCAATGTTGCATCTAAGTTTGAATCTACAGTTGTGTGCTCATACATTCTTGCTGCAGTCACACCAAACAGCCAGCATGTCAGGTCTTGTGCACCTCTGCTAGCATGGGGCTTCTTTTTGACAGAAAAGGTGTCTTAGTTGCAATGCGATGTACTAGGATGCACCAGGAGATTGTGCCAATTAATTTGATATGTGATACTTGTATATCTGTGAGCGACTGAGGGGTATATTTACTGAAGTGGAGGTCTTTAGAAGTGGAGATGTTGGCCATAGCAACCAATCAAATTCTAGCCAATATCTTTTAGAAGGTGCTATATAAAATTAAGTAGAATCTGAGTGGTTGCTATGGGCAAAATCTCCACTTCTAAAGACGCGCACTTTAGTAAATATACCAGTCTCTGAATTTGTATACAACATGCCACGATGCAGCGGCCGCCGCCTTCTTCAACTCCAAGTTCCATTGTGCTTCATTTACAAATTCAGTCGCACAGATATACAAATGTCGCATATCACGTTAATCAGCACAGTCTCCTGGTGCATCCGAGTACATCACAATGTGATGGAGACCTTTTCAGCACTAGCAGAATCTCACGGGACCTGGCTGGTCACTTGCGTCAGGCATCTCACGCCACATGGCATATTCAGGCTAGATGTATGAGGACACATCTGTAGGGCCTGATTGAGTCGTAAGTTACTGGTGCCGCAGCTGCTATTTTGGATGTGCGAAAATATGCTAAACGAACAGTCTCCAGAGCCATCGCAGCTGTCCACAACTGCATACACAGATAATGCGAACATAGACTCTTCTTAAGTGAATTTATGTTCATTTAGAAATGCCGCCGCAAACGAGACACCGAAGCCATGTTGCCTACATATGTGATCACAGATACAGGATGTAACACGACCCCAAAACGGTCGAGACATGCCTGAATTTTTAGTCAACACTCCCAGTTGCCTCCCTCAAACGCTTCCTGCCTGCCAATCACACTGCATATAAAAAGACTTGCAGTGTGAGACTACAGTAATGTACCTTGACACATGCGCAGTGCAACTCAGAAGACGCATGCGTAGTGGCAAACAAATCGTTCCATTTGTGAAAACATCGGCATTGCGTACAACTCTGATCAGGCCTGTAGTGTACTAGGTACTTAGGTGCGTATCCACTAGGCGATTAAACAGGCCTATTGAACGATAACGACATTGTTAAATCGCATTCTAATAGTCCGCAAATCTCCCATGTAAATGTCAAAAACAACCAGCGATGCGCGTGCCCTCTGGTTGTTTTAGACATCTATCATCGCCCGCACATGCTGGTCAACCTGACTATCACGTCAGGTTGAGCATGTACGGGGATGATGGATGTGCCTACACTGAATGACAAAGTTCAGTATGGGCACATCACAGACTGTGAAACGACTGCACGATTACAATGTCGTAATCGTGCTCTCGTTTCACAGTCGGAAAGTGGATGTGCACCTTTAGGATTAGTTTTTCTGTCACAAAGGAACTAGTACACAGGTTCTCAAACTCGGTCCTCAGGACCCCAAACAGTGCATGTTTTCCATGTCTCCACACTGAATCAAGTGAAATAAATGTAATAATTCGCTCCACCTGTGGACCTTTTAAAATGTGTCAGTGAGTAATGATTACACCTATGCATCTGCAGGGTGACCTGCAAAACGTGAAATGTGTGGGGTCCTGAGGATCGAGTTTGAGAACTTCTGAACTAGTATAAAGTTGAAGATAAAGAATAACCGTGCATTGCGCTGGTCACTCCCATCAGATCTGTCTTACTTTGCTTATAGTGTACTACACTGGTTCTCAAACTCGGTCCTCGGGAGCCCACACAATTCACGTTTTGCAGGTTACCCAGCAGGTGCACAGGTGTATTCATTACTCACTGACATTTTAAAAGATCCACAGGTTGAGCTAATTATTTCACTTGTGATTCTGCGAGACCTGGAAAACATGCACCGTTTGGGGTCCAGAGGACAGAGTTTGTGAACCTGTGGTGTGCTAGGTACTTAGGATTATTTTTTTAGGAAAGTAATTGGGATAAAGGCAATGATAAAGCATTATTGCATGGCTCTGGTCAGTTACATCGGATAGTTATTGCCTTTTTACCCTAGACTGTACTTATTCTTCAATTCTGCGTCTCAGTTTGCGTAGTTAGTTTGGATAAGTGTTTTAGCACGACTAAGTCACAAAGTCTGGTGCTCTAAATAAACGTTGCCATTTGGAATGATTTGAGGATACATTAATTTTTGCAATATACAACTTTTTAGTACACTTAAATCCTCCTTTATCTTAAATTTCATCATTATAATATTTGCATTAAATCTATGGCTGGATAAAACTTACAAAATTAAATGTACCTTTTATTACATTGTAGGCATAGACTATTAAAATAAAGAGACATTTGCCAAGGCCCCCTCCCCACACCCATTTTCCTATTTTTTATCCCTTAATCCTTCCGGACAATCCACCATCCTGAGGATTGGTAAGTGCATACACACTTACAAATCAAACAGCCATTCAATTGTGCAGCTGATACATATGCCAGTGTGTACCCAGACCAGTAATGGACACTGACAGAAAATTACCTACAAATGTCAGCCCCCTTTATGTCACAGGAAAGGGCTCATCATTTCAATCACGTCACTTGATCATGATACTCCTAGGTATGCATGTACTAAAGTGAGAGTTTTTAGAAGTGGAGATGTCGCCCATAGCAAACAATCAGATTCTACTTAACATTTAAATAGCAGCTTCTAGAGGATAATAGCTAGAATCTGATTGGTTGCTACATCTATACTTCTAAAAACTCTCACTTTAGTAAATTTACCCCCTAGTATCACTTGGTTTTGTTTTAAATGAGGTTAATGAAAACTATATATTGGTGTACGCTGGGCAGAACATTGACCTGGGGAGCCTGTTCTGAGCCTTCCTTTGGATGAATTTGGATAAAAACTTCACAGAGGGGTGGCAATTGGTCTGGGATGCCTAATGGAGTGATTGGGGACCCAGTCGGACTTCATGGCGGAGTGCACCACCCAGAACTTTGACCCAAGGAGCCTGTTCTTGGCCTTCCACTGGAAAAAATTGGATGACATCACATAATAAAACTTAACTTCAAGATTCAAACCTGGGCAACACAGGGTACTTCAGCTAGTATTAGATAAATTATTGGCCTCAGTGATTTTTTTTTTTTTTTTTTACCAGGATCCCAACTAGTCTGCCCACTTATGGTTGGAGCCAAACTGGACACCAAATTCTAGAAGTGTGAAAAAAAAAAAAAAAAAGGTCTAGGAGGGCGACTCAATTGATTGCGATGTTGAATAGCCTCGGGAAGTTATTTCAATTCACCGACTTAAGCGCTTCTATTTGGACTTAAGTTCGTCTACAAACACTTAAGTCAGAGAAGGTTGGTTAGTGAAACTAAAGCAGGGTGTTTAGTCAAGAGAACCGGCATTTTCCGACATAAGTGATGCTTTTAGCACTGCGCTAAGCTGTAAAACAGCATCACGGTTGGAACCCTCAGTAGGACGAGGGCTGAAATCCTTCTTAGTAGGCTTAACATCGTGGTCAAATTAATAAGCTCTGTGACCTACTTCCCAGGGCTATTCAACATTACAATCAATTGAATTCCCCCTATGGTCTCTTGCCAAAACTAAACTCCACATATTGTATTATGGGATACAGGAATTTGTTTGTTTTGTTTTTACATAAGTATTCCAGAAAAAATTTACCTGGGATAATTAAGGTCTTCAATTCTGGTGGACTCAAGGCTTAAGCCCCAAACACACTAGACAATGTGTGTATGCAGCGACATAGCAGCGGGCCCGACATCGCTCACGATGGGGATATCATTAACGACCTGCGGTAGAGCGCACTGTTGGTCATTCGGACCATACACACTACACTACATTACAGTAAAGAGTTTCACCATACAGAAAGTGCATTTATAAATTAGAAAAAGTAATTCAACACTTCATACCCAAATAGTCAGGGTCCCCCTCTTGAAACTGACTCCACAAAAGGAGAAAACTAAATATACAGTGCATGCTGCAGCCAACCACAATTTACACTATTTTTTATTTTTTTTCCCCAATAAGAAACTTTTGGCCAAGGGGTGCCATGAAAAGAAAGAAAATACTCTAAAGGTGCTATAACTCAAGAAAGTTTGGGAACCACTAAAAACATAAAAAAAAAAAAAAAAACCCACAAACACATTTAAAGCCTTTATTTGAACTCCGCAAGTACAGAATACTGTAAATAAATATCTTGCTTCTCCACCAACACACAAAATTCTAAGCAAAGCTCTCAAGTTTCACACATTGGGGTGAGAATTGCAGCCAGCCCGCTGAAACGTTATGCCATGGTCATCATACAAGTGTGGGAGAAACAAATTGGCAGCAAGAGACTCCAGTGATTTATTTTTTTTCATAAACTTAAATATCAGACTAAACTAAAACTGGCCCATTTAACAAGATGCCATCCTGACTCTAAACCATTACATAAAGAGATGTATGTTTAGATGGGATCGGTATGAAATACAGACGGACGGTTCAAACACAGACGCTGGAAGACCGGCAGTGAAGATCCCGACAGGTAAGTATATCCACTATTACTAACCTAACTCTCCCCCCCTCCCTAACCCTTTGGGGTGCCTAACCCCGGGAGCCCCTATACCCCACCACCATCATCGCGGCTGTCCGCACCCGGCTCACCTTCGATCGGCATGCAGGGTGTCGGGCTCCCAACGTAGGTAAAATGACAGGCATCGGGATTAGACAGTCGGGAAGCCGGCGGTCGGCATTTCGACCGTCGGCTTCCTGACTGCATCCCGTTTAGAAGTGTCAAGAGAAGAGAATTACATGTACATTTATAGATTATGCATTTATTAACATATAATGGTTTGCAATCTGGGGCTTAAAGTATTAAAGGATACCAGACAAATCTGCCATGTATATTTGTCTTGTGTAACTACAGGAGATGGGTATTAAATACAATTAAATTCAAAATAAATTAGCTAAGTACACATTGCTTAAATAGGTCTTAATAGGAATCGAGATGAGCCTTAAGAAGTTAATTAGTACTGTCTGCCATATTTTATTAACTACTCTATGATATTCAAAGATGAACAATAATGCATATTTTATACATACACAATTGCACTGTAGAGCTACAGCTGCAATGGGGCAGGGACTGATATGAGTGACTAAATATGCTCTGTAAATTCTCTGTGGAATGTGTGCACCGTATAAATAACTGGTAATAAACAGGGGTATTCAATATGGGTGCGATAACATCGTTTTTGCGTAAATATCGCAATTATGACGTCATTATCGCAGGTTTTACTTTTACACCCTATTCAATTTCAAAGACTTATCGCAGTTTTGACAAGTCTTTGATAAAAACCAGTGATAACTTTTCACCATTGAATAGGTGTCGAAAAAAAGTGCAGAATTGGGGTTTAGGGGTGCAGGCTTAAAAAAAATAGCCTGCACCCCTGGGAATGACATTTAAAAATGAACGGTGTCAAAAAAAGTAAAAAAAATAGGGACCCCCCCCAAAAAAAAAAAAAATGGGAAAAAAAAAAAATTGTTAAACAATAGGAAAATAGGTTCAGGGCTATTCTGCAAGTATGCGGCAGGTGTTTTCTAGAATAGAATTATAGCGGCAGGTGCACAAATGCAGAATTTAAAAAAAATTACTTTAGGGACACCAAAATATGCTAGTACCCATTTTCATGTACCCCAAAATTGATGGGACCACTTAAAAAAACGAAAAAAATAACCCAAGTGCTCTTCTGCATCACTTCTTCAATGTCGGGGAAAAAAACACCTGCTGCGGCTATTTAAATCCCCGACTTTCAATTAAAGGCTAAAACGGGGGTACCCATAGTGTTCCCCCATGTTTTTACTACTTTAGGGGGGTCTTACAATTATTTTAAGGAAAAATTCGTAACTTTACGCAAATCCAAATTCGGATTTTCCCGTTTTCGTTAATTTTATATTGAATACGGGGATAAGCGGGAGCGCGCACCATTCTTTAACGCAGGAAAAAAACTCTGATATGAAACGTTAACTTCGATAGTGAAGTTAACGTTTCATATTGAATACCTCTCAAAGTCTCCTATGACTGTCAACACTTGGAGAAGACCAAGTTCAAATCAAGAGAGTTCTCCCAAACTGTGGGGTACCCTGGCAGGGGACACTCCCAGTTCCATTATTTGCTGTAAGCAAGGTATGGAGTTAAAGTATACTTCTGATCACATATACTTTATGTACGTCCTTTTTATTGAAGAGTCCTCTGCGGATAGAAAAACACAATCTGCATTTTAAAACTGCAATGTTTCCATTAATTTGTTTAGTGTCAAGTAGTCATTGGTTGTGGCAGGAACATAGGCTCCAAAATGGAGGTAACATTTGAGATGTGCTACTATATGTGCTGAGTTTTAGGGAGCAGTGTTGCCACGGGGCCAGGCACGCTTCCAGCTGCTCCACCACCTACCTCCCCACAGCCTCTCTGCTCGCTTCCTCCCTCCTCCACCTAGCTCCAACCCCTACATTGGCTAATAACAGCTTTTGCCCTTCTGCTCCACGGGAGGTTTCTGCCCTCCCTGAGCTCGCCTTAGGACACCTGCGTTACGGTTTGAAAGGTGTACCACCCCTCCTCTGGGACCAGCCCTGCGCCCTTCTCACCTCCTACTGTATATATTCCTCCCATCTTACCCCTCAGTACCACCTTTGTATTCTCTCTCTCCCACCTTGGACCCAAACACCCCCCAATCTACTTCACGGCACATACACCAAAATGGAATTACATTTTTCCCTCCCCCAAACAAAAGACGGTGAGGCGCCCCTGGGCAGGAATGACAACAAAGCACACTTTCCTCAGTTTTGCAACATCCTTAAGGCCAGATTGTTGAAATAAAGAGCTGCCTTTAATTGTGGATGGTTTTACATGACATGTGGATTTAATAGTTATGAAAAACAAATATTTGAAAAATCAAAAGACATGTTCTTAAACAATGTTTATATTGCATGATATTAAAAAGAATGCAAGAAGCGTTGACACATTTTAATATAGAATCAAAAGTTTCTAGAACTCCTAGCTACAAGTGAACAAGAAATATGAACTGCATACTAAAAGGGCAATTCCACCTTACAAAAGACACTGTACTAAAAGAGATCTTGTGTTCTGTTTAACAGAATACATTTTTCCAGGACATAATACACCAAGTATTTGTCTGCAACCATTCACTGAAAAACAAAGCTATTCGGCTTACAAAACACTTCATGGTAGGGTAAGACCTTACAGATGAACTACCGATATAGAGCAGTATTCAATTTAAGCCGAGCCGCGTTACTTTTTCGCGGCCCGGACTTTTCGCCTACTTCGCCTGTTTTGTAGGCGGAAAAGTACTGCGCGCGTGCCGCTTTACCCCGTATTCAATATTAAAGTACGCAAAAACGGGACCCGGCGAAACTTCAACAGGCGGAAAGTCCTGTCAGATTTGGGGAAATCAGCCTGTCACCCCCCAAAAGATGCTCTGACATGGGGGTTCACTATGGTACTCCCCGATTTGGCTTGCTGAAGGTATCTGGTGTTTTTAAACAGGCTCAATAGCTGCTAAATAGCGTTTTTCTATACCTGATGCAGAATAGTATTCAGGAGTATTTTTTCCAGAAAATAACTTATCCTAGCAAATTTGGGGTACTTGAAAATGGGGGCCAGCAGATTTAAAAGTTGCTAAAGTGAAGTTAAAAAAAAAAAACTTGAAAAATCCAGCTGGCGCAAGTGCATGCAATCAAAAAAACACTTGGTGCATACTTGGGGACCCCCCGGAGTCAAGTTAGCTAGTTATTTAACTTTGTACCCCAACCTTTTTTTTTTTCGCCCCCTTTTTCAAAGTTATTTTTGGGGCGTCCTTAAGTGTTTTTTTTTTTTTTTTTTTTAATTTACAGAGTTTTCCTTTGGGGGACTGTCTGAAGGCTGCACGGGGGTTCCCGTGACATTGCACCCCAAAACCCCAATGCTGCACTTTTTTCCACCTGCTATTCATAGGCAAAAGTTCTTCGCCTAGTACATTGCATTAACTTTCCGCCTAGGCGGAAAGTCTTTCAAATTGAATATGGGGTAAAAGCAAGACAGGCGAAAATTACGTCATCAGCAAAAAAAGTATCGCGGATCCGGACTTTTCGCCTCAAATTGAATATGGGCCATAGTAGGTAAAATATCTTACTAAAGGAGCAGTGTCTGCTATTAGCAGCCCCAGGCAATTGTTTTTATGGTTCTGTAATATAGAACAAGCATAACAATTAAAATAACCTATTTTAAAAGGGCAGCAGAGGGTGAATGTGTGGTAGGACCAATCCAAAGCCAACCTTGAATGTACACTGGGTTTAACCCTCCTGCTCACGCCCTTTACCTGGTTTTAGACGTTGCGACAAGGGTAATAGAGTATCCAGGAAAATCGGCTGGATTGAACAGCCCTTATGGCTTTAGTTAGAGGGGCACAAGAGTAAAAAATTTTAAGGGATGGTAGTACGGGTTTGGAAATTTATCTGGAGATTAAACAAAAAAAGAAACAGGCCTCTTCATTCACAAAGCTAGTTTTGAGCATAGCGCAATGTTTTTAAACTTACTATCAAATTTATGAAATGTGAAGCTGCAGGGGAGAGTCAGTAGACCTCAGATATGGCTATATTTTTAGATTGACAATTTCATAATGAAATTAGTATCTTGCATATACTTGCAAAGTACAAGCTTTACAGCAGCAAACACAATTGAATAAATACAGTTCTGCAAATAAGTATCTCCATTACTATTTACAGGGTGACAGATTTCCAACTACAAGCAAACTGGTTTAACTTGAAGTGTGACGGGTAAAAATATATGGCACAGCAAGTGATGAAATGAGAACATTTATAGTGTGGCTTAAAGATTAATGGTCCCAAAAACTGACGAACATATGGACCAGTGGTCAGGTTATCAACCACTTTCTAATCCTTCAAGTTATGAATGACATACATTGACAACAGACTGTAGGAGGAAGAATACGTCTTTGTAGGGGATGCGGTTAAGATCCCGACAACCGGGATGCCATCTGCAGGAACCCCGGCACCGGAATCCCGATCGCAGAGAGAACACCGGCAGAAGGCATCCCAATTGTAAGGAGACTGGGTAGAGGGAAGTATCAGCCACGGATGGGGATTGGGGGGGGAGGTTAGGTTTAGATATGTACCATCGGGATGCTGCTGTCAGTGTACCGACAGCCGGCATCCGTCCATCAGTATTTCATATGGATTCCCTTTGTACCAAGGGCAGTTCAGAAAGCAGAATTGCTGCGCGTACAGACACAGGAAACAAAATCGCATAACATTTGCACACAGCTGCATGAGTTGGGCTACAATGGCTATCCTGGGGTACCAGTGCACAAGTTACCTGTAATGCAGTAGAACCGGGTACTGTGCCCAAAGCTAGTGTTACGGCTGCACCAGCTTAATCTTCATACCACATACGGCTCAATTTTCACTAGAGCGCACCAGACATGCCTTTACAAGGGCTTCAATAATGCACTGCCACAAGATGCAAATGTAGCATATTGGCATGGATTGGTGTGTGTAGGAGGTATACAAAAAAAAAAGGGGAAGGCCAGCTGGGCAGCAATTCTTTTTGCCTATAATGATGGCCAGCACCAGGAAATGTAAGAGACCATACCAACAAATTGCAGATAACTCGCAAGTGGAGTGTTTTATTCGTGGCTGTCTGGTATGCATTTAGCACGCATAGATCACAGGTCTGAGACATGAACGACTGCTATAGTGTGTAGACTTGTGGCTCCTTACCCTTTTTGGCAGATAAGTAATGGTTAGTGGAAGGGCTGCATTTCCCTCATCCACAGTTTTAGTCACCCAGGCATTCACCAATTGTGCTACCCTGGTTTGCACTACACCTTAGTCATGTACTTTTGCCTAGGATCAGAATGCCTACTGCTAAAATAACATCGAATGCTCTCACAGGTTATCAGCAACAGTATTTCAGCTCAACCAACTTCTATACATACACATAGTAAGACAAAGTGGTTGGGGCTCAGGCAACATAGCCAACTGGAGCACTTAAGCATTAGCAGAACAGAATACTAATGCAACACCTGCTAACTTAATGCAACACTAGCACCAAACAAACATTAAATAAAGTTTATACATTTTATTTGTTCTAGTGTAGTGCCCTTGATAATAATGGCCATGTAACACTGCACAGAACGGGAAAAAAAAAAAAAATGTATACACTATAGCAAGTAACGTAAAAATAGGACAAGGAAAAAAAAAAAAAAAAAAAAGCTTCTAAAACAATTTACATTGGTGGGAAGGTTAACTTCAACAAGGCCTCTGTTCTTGGGTAGTCAGCTCTAGACTTGTATTACTCTGACAGATAAGCAGCCGTTAATGCAACAAGAGTATACTATTATTTGATTTATTTATTTTTACTAGCTGGGACACCCAGCGTTGTCTGGGTAGAAAACTGGACCCTGTAGTACACCTGCAGCTTTTGTTTACATTGTCCTCACCTATAACCCCAGTCCATTGATCATGAAAAGGACCCCACTGTTTGCAAACATGCATGCAAAAAGTGGCGTAACTACCATGGGTGCAAGGGGTGCCTGAGTTGCCTCTGTGGCCCACCACTCCCCCTGCACCCAATTACAAATACAAGGTGGGCCTGCCAGCTGATTGCAGATGGAGCACTGGCAGGCAGACATGGAGAGGCAGCGCCGCCGGTCAAGAGGCAAACAGAGTTTGCAGCTTCTGACCGACACGTGAAAGGCAGCTGGAGGGACATGGGTAGGTAAGTTGCTGGGGGGGGGGGGCATAATGCATAAGGGGCACTACTATTGTGTTGAATAATTGTAAAGGGCATTACGGTGTGGTATAATGTGCAAGAGGCATTACTGTGTGGCATTATGTACAAAGGTACTACTACTGGGCACTGATAAAAGCTCACATGTACCAACTGATACACACAAGACTGTGACCAAGCCTGAGGGGTGAAAAGCGTGTTGGGCCACGGGGATGCCGGTTGTGCGCACACTGGGTCCCCACTGGTAGAACAGCTACTCACCATTACACATTCCAGATAGACATTTATTTTACTGTCTTTCACCATCTCTCCTTAGAGGTAGTGAGATTGATCCTCACCAAGGGAATCATTCTCCCTTACCTCATCATAGGAGTCATAGGTTTATCCCTCCCAGTACTTCATTCAGGTATCTTTTTCAGAGCATTCACTGCCTATGGCACATACTCAGAGCCATAGTGGACTGTTCCAGAGTTTCCATATTCTCTCTCCCTTCCTACACAAGGTAATAGCAGGGGTTACTACCTGCAGGATGTGCATCACCAATAATGGTTACATTTTAAATGACTGGAGAGCTTATGTGCCGTTACATGAAGTGAGTGGCAATCCTCCCACTTCGGAACATTGTTATGCTAGATAATATTTCACCCAGATTTTATGTTCCTTTTCCTATATACAGTAATATGTATTGATGAGCAATTGATCACCACACCTACTGTCTGACTTACTTTCTGTACTCTCATCAGCCTCGCATCTTAAGGCTGACAGCAGATGCAGGAAAATCTCTGTCATCAAACACATTGGGACAAGGGACTCTCCTCCATTATTCTCTGCCGACAGGCAAATAATCAACAAAAGATCTCTTTTCCAGCTAGATGTGTATGCTTTTCACAACTGACTATATACAATGCTCAGAATAATAACTGAGAAATATGCATTCTGTCATAAGTTGTTTTCTTCATCCGATGCATAATTAAAACTTAAAGGCAGTTTCATTGCTGCCGCTGTGCAGCATACTAATATATATATATATATATATATATATATATATATATATAGTACCAAAATTATATGCGTTTTACAGGGGTATTCAATATGGGAGCGATAACATCGTTTTTGCGTTAATATCGCACTTTTGACGTCATTATCGCAGGTTTGACTTTTACACCCTATTCAATTTCATAGACTTATCGCAGTTTTGAAAAGTCTTTGATAAAAAACGGGGATAAGTTTTCACCATTGAATAGGTGTCGAAAAAAAGTGCAGAATTGGGGTTTAGGGGTGCAGGCTTAAAAAAATAATAGCCTGCACCCCTGGGAATGACATTTAAAAAAAGTTTTAAAAAAAAATAGGGACACCCCAAAAAAATAATTTAAAAATTGGGGTGAAAGAAAAAAAAAAAAAAATATGGGAAAAAATTGTTTAAGAATAGGGAAATAGGTTCAGGGCTATTCTGCAAGTATGCGGCAGGTGTTTTCTAGAATAGATTTATAGCGGCAGGTGCACAAATGCCGAATTTTTAAAAACTTACTTTAGGGACACCAAAATATGCTAGTACCCATTTTCATGTATCCCAAATTTGATGGGACCACTTAAAAAAAAACTAAAAAAATAACCTAAGTGCTCTTCTGCATCACTTCTTCAATGTCGGGAAAAAAAACACCTGCTGCGGCTATTTAAATCCCCGACTTTCAATTAAAGGCTAAAATGGGGGTACCCATAGTGTTCCCCCATGTTTTTACTACTTTAGGGGGGGGGGGTCTTACAATTTTTTTTAAGGAAAAATTCGTAACTTTACGCAAATCCAACTTCGGAGTTTCCCGTTTTCGTTAATTTTATATTGAATACGGGGATAAGCGCCCGATACTTTAACGCAGGTAAAAACTCTGATATGAAACGTTAACTTCGACAGTGAAGTTAACGTTTCATATTGAATACCCCTCATAATCTGTGTCAAGGAGCTAAATTTATAACTCCATCGTTGAAAGTTTCACTCATCTGATAACAAGATCAGCAGGCATTACCCTTGGATACTAATCTGTATATGAGTACTGGCAGGACCTAGTTAATACTAGGATCTGATCACTATTTAATACTTTTTTTCAACTTATTGTTTGTCTCATGTTTTTTTACACATTTGTATTTATTGGCGATTTTTAGGATAGGGTGTATTAAACGTTAAGTTTTAGAATAAATAATTAGAATGCCCCCAAACAAGAGAGCCTTCTTCCTCCATTTTCTGTGTTTATGCTATTTTTGGCTCTTGGGGAGCACCGCCAAACAAGAATATAGAAGATTATAATCTTGTAGAGAAAATGGTGTTCTATATATAAACTAGATATTGATGATATCTTCAGCTACATATCTTGCGTCACATCAACTGACCACCCCCCTATATACAGTTATCAAAAGTGCAATGTGTATGGAAACATTTACTATAGCAGGAGCAATGACTGCCTGATCATGAGATGCTCATTGTTGGTAAATTAAACAAACCAATGCAAACTATACATCCACTTGAAATATTCAAAACAGACTTACGCGGTTGTACTAGATAAGTGGGCCTACAAATTCAGCACCAGACTGTCATCAGAAAGGATTATATGCCAACATCTTCCTTTTGAAAATGTAGACATTTTTATAATCAAGAATGGACACTTAAGGAGTAAATTTACCTAACCTTAAACTCTATAGCCATGCGGGGATTTGGAGATATATCAGAGGTTGGTTACATAAAACAGATCATAATACAGACTCTGTTTTAGATCAATCCTTTCTTCCTCAATGCCATCTGTGAGCGTTCTTACATTCGCGCAGGGAGGAATTGCCAGAGGAGGTTGTTCACAATCATCTTTTAATTTCGGCTTGGCGAGTACAGCATTTTACACGAAAACAGAGAAACCTCAATAGTCACTATTCTTTATTTCTCCCATTAACACTCAATCCCGAATTTCAAAATGGCACTGCTTCAGTGCCCTTTGGTTCTTGGGAAAAGGGGAGGAATTTTGTGGGTCCAGGCGCTGGTTGATACTGAGACTTGGGAGCAGTTGCAGGTGGGTGACATTTCCACTAAATATAACCTACCTCAATCTAACTTTTGGGCGATCCATCAAGCTCAACATTATGTAAGCTCGGTAATTAGGGAATTCTCACCTTCAGACTGGTCTAATTCTCTGGTTCTGTTATTGACCCGTTCTATGGAGGGGAAGGGGGGATGATATCCCTACATTATAAAATTCTTCATCCTCCAATGGATCATGAAAAAAATAACTACAGGTCTTTCTTTTTGGTCACAGTTATTCCCTCACTTAACTATGGATAAATATTTAATTTTTTTATTCTCAGTCTATACGCTCAGCAAGTATGTATAGGGAGATGTTCTATAATATTTACCATAATGGCTATATTTCCCCCCACCGCAGATTTGTGATGGGAGCGTCGGACAATAGCAACTGTCCTAAATGTGGTGCTGTGGAGGCAAATTTTGTTCACTGTATGTGGGAGTGTCCCCTGATATGACAATTTTGGACATCAGTCAATAGATATGCCTCTTCTTGCTTGGTTAACTATTTACCCCTATCGGTGGAATGGGCAATATTGGGCATTTTACCACCCGATGTTCGAGACCCACCTGAAAGTACAAAATTGTTGATGATAATCTCTGCAGTGGCCCGTAAAAGTATACTTCAAATGTGGATCAACCCATTACCCCCATCGATATCATTATTTAGAAATACATTTCATGATTTTCAGATGGACTGGTTAGAATCCACCTTACAAAAAGAAGCTAAAACAACTTTTTTCCAATTATGGGAAGGGTTTATAGATTTGCTATCTACATCTATTAAACATCAAATTTTCAATTGTTTTCGATACACCTCATGGTATGAGACTCGTATAGTGCTTAATGACCCTCCAGATTAATATTAGAAAGATATTTGATTTTTGATGGAAAGGGAAGAGGGGGGCCCAGCCGGCCACATCCAGGGAAGATGTTATATGTATATAGATTGTGTTATTGTATAATTGATTGATATATATCATATGTATTATCAATTTATACTGTGATATGTTTTTCTATGCTCTGATGAATAAAGAAAGTTTGAAAAAAAAAAAAAGAAAGAAAGAACACTTAAGGATTTATTGCTATGCCACCTCAATCCAAAGCTATTTCTAATTTTAAATTCAAGCTTTTCTTTTAAAGGTAATCTAAGCTGACTATTCAGGTAATAAGTCTCCCAGTTTTCAAATATGATGCAGCCACTCTTTATAAGTGGTCAAAAGAAATTCAGTGACATTACCCACACCTGTGTACACAAGATATGCACCGCAACCTCTACAGGTATAAACACCACTGACGATTGATACACTTCACCCAAATCTAGAAGCTTTGCACTAATTCATGGGAACCTACAAGATCAAGAGGAAACAACCTAAATAGATCTGAAAAATGACTGATTGACCTCCTTGTAATGTTATATTCCAGGCTCAAACTTCAGTGTAATGGTGAAGCAGATACCTACATTAGATAAAGCAAAAACTACCTAGCATGCAAGGACTGTCAGCTTGTACAAAAAAAAAAAAAAGACCTAGGTTTCTAGGTTTAATACATTAATGTGTTAAGCAAGATTAGCAATTACTTGTTAGGTTAAGTCCTACTTTCCAGATTGCAAAGACAATCATCCATTTATTTTATTACAGATGCAGTGAAATCTTCTGCTCTGCAGAGAGAAAAACAGTTCTTAGGCCACAGCCATGGGTCCCCTTGAAAGCCTCCCGCGACCCTAGATCAAATCATGTGCCACAGCATCATGGGATGAAAGACGCAAAATGCCAAGCACTTCTATATTAATAACATACAACATGTTTTCCCACAGATGCTCAGCAAATCAGTTTCATGATCACTTAATCACACCAATTCAGACTGTTCATTTAACTTACGAATGGTTGAACCTCAGGATAGGCACGTTTACACTAAGCAATGTCCTCTCAAATCTTTTGTATACCATCATTCTCCCAAAATGTTCTCTAAGGTTATGTAACATCCTGCTGATGTTATAAAGTACATTTACAACCTGTGCAAGAGAGTTAAGACTCTATATCCAATTATTTTATTTGTAGCAGTGTCACAGACAGTACACAGTGCCATACAGGGTAAAAATATAGTAGTAAAGAGAGAATAAGTACAGTACACGATATACATAAAAGGAAGCCACACTGACATAAATGCACTCCTTGCTGCTAACTTCAGTGAAGTACATCACATCCCAATATGGGGGGGAAGACACAGCACCAGCTGCAGCAGAGAACATTAAAACCAGAGTTAAGTAACAATAACAGTAACCAGAATCACACAGAAAGTAACCAGAAAGTGTAACTATAAAGGCTGGCAAGTGACTAAGGACACAGTGTAGCCCCAGCAGTCACAGTGAGCAGGCAACAAACAAATGTCCACATTCCAGCTAATTGCCCACTCCAGCAGCATCAGCCTGACCATCACCAGGGCTCAGCATGCAGGGTGCATTACCTGCTGGCACTGACAGTTTCACAACAACTGGGGAGCAACGTGTTACTTTATTACACACTGTAGCTTGTTGGTCCCTGGATGGAAAGTGTTGCTGACACTTCTAGTTCCCCTACAGGATGTGGGCTGGTGAATACATACTGCTCAGTGTATCGTAATCACCCCCTATTAGCACGGACACCAGCTCCTCTCTGCACACCAGCCCAGTGTCAGCGTCCCAGCTCCCAGCCGTTCTTACCGAGGTCTCCAGCCTTTATATCGGCCTCCGGCCCGCCGGGCCCCCCGCTGTACGTGTGCTTAATGTCCCGGAAGAACCGCTCCGTGTCCCGCAAATTCCGCTGCAGCCTCGCTAGATGTTTGTTATAGTAGGAGAAGCCGCGGCCTAACTCCCGCTGGAAGGATCCGGGGGCCCCCGAGGAGCCATTCCGGCGACCCTCCTCCATCCCTGCTCAGACTGCGCCCTGTGCTCGCCGCAAATCCCTGACCTGGAAGCCGCACAGCAACAACAACAAGAGCAGCAGCAGCGCGCACGTCCCGGGATGGAGGAGGCGGGGAAGAAGGAAGCTTTATCAGTAGCAGCGCCCGGGGCTGAGGCGGACAGCGGCAGCGGGGCGCATGCGCAGCACGGAGCAGCCTGACACGCTGGGAAATGGAGGCCAGAATGGGAACTGCACAGACACACAAATCACAGCAGCAGCAGCAGCAGCAGCGATGAGTAGTTGAGCACACAGGGGCAAGGACACTATGATGAGCGCAGCCCACCGCTGCCTACACAGAGGGGTAAATTTACCAAAGGCCGATTTAAATCGATCAATATTGATGTTGTGTTTCGAGGTCTAAGACACACATTTATTGACCACTTAACTGACGAATTTTTCTTCCAAAAGTGGCTCCGACATTGTCGAATTTTTTTATTAGCAAATTATGTTATTAATAGCTATTTAAACTTAATTGGATATATATTTTTTAACAGAAAATAAAAAAATACGTTTAAATAGCTATTAATTACACAATGTGATAATAAAAAATACCATTTTGGAAACTTTTGTGAAAAAAAAAATACTTTAAAGTATTTAAAAAAACCTGCTAAATGGAGGGAACGTAACGAGGGATAGGTATGTGTGTGCAAAGACGGTGCAACACGCTCAGCAGATCCCGCAGCGCGGGGAGGCCTCAGGCTGGAAAGGCGCTCTCCCTGCAGCTGCCGCATTGCTAAGTCAGTTGTTGCTGATGTCGGGGAATGCAGTTAATTTACCGGCGTCCGGAATCACAGCGCTGGAAGCCCGACTGTTAGCTGTTAGCCACGGGAGGGAGGAGCGGTTAGTTTTAGGCACCCCTTAGGGGACTTAGGGTTAGGCACCCCCCAGGGAGGGTTAGGCTTAGGTAAATGGGGGGCGGGGGTTAGGGTTAGGCGCCACTGGGGGGAGGTTAGGGTTAGGCATCACCGGTGGGAGGATAGGGTTAGGCACCGCTAAGGAAGGGTTAGGGGGAGAGAGGGGAGGGTTAGGGTACTTACCAGCCCCAGTCGGAATCCTGACGATTCAGGCTTCCAGCGACTGTATTTAGTCCGCTGGCAATACATCCGGCAGTATTACATTCCGATGCCGGCTGCCGCTGCGCCTAACAAATTTCATGGAAACTTCATAAAATAAAGCACTATTTAATTAGTAGGAAATAAATATTCAATTTATTAAAAATTATAAATAAATAATACTTCACACATAAAAACAATAATTAATAATATACATTCACAGAATTAGTAACTGGATTCACTTCATATATTATTTATAAATTGAGTACTTTCAATGCATACAATTAAGACCTTTCCTTAAATTGCTAAATCAGTAAGCTTTGTTCCAAAAAGATTTTTTATATAGGCAATTGCTTTCCAACAGTCATTAAAGTGGTCTGTAGGTTATTGATTCCTTTTCACAACTTGTTAGTTTCTGAATATTAGTATTAGTAACAGGCAGACAGACAATTTAAAAAGCATGATTGTTAAACCATTAAAATGTTGAAAAGACCTTTTTCACTTGTACACAGGGCCTGATTCAGACCCACTGCGCATTGCGCTCGCAAGCGGGGCGATGGGTGGGCAGTGCGCACGGGCAGCGTGCGCAAGCCTCGTAGCGAGAGAGAAATTCTTTCACGCCCGGCCTCGCTACAAACGTGGCTGCTGTCGATGTTGATCGACGGCTCGCCCTGTTTTATAGGCGGAGAGTGGAGGTGGCTTGACAAACGGAGGTGTTCCTGAAGGAACGCCTGCCGTTTGTGGTGATGTCAGTAGTGAGCTTCCTGCTCTATTAGAGCAGGAAGCTCACTGGGGCTTGCGGGAACGAGACCCTACCACAAGGGTCTCGTCGCAAGCCCGATGGTCGAGACCATCGCGACCATCACCTGGCCGCCCTCTAAAGCTGTGGGTGGTTACCCACAGCTTAGCGAGCGGCCTGGAGGCCGCCCAAAAAAACAAAAGGGGCTGCCCTGATTCAGAGCGAGTGCTCACAAAGAGCGTCCGGCTCTGAATCAGGCCTACAGTCACTTAGCAACCATGGGCTAATAATATCCTTTTCCCAACTTGTTGAATATATTGTTACTTTGTAAACTCTCCACTCAATCATACAGAAATCATGCAATCTCCAGATTCCCAGTGAGCAAGTTAATCACTTATACCTCCTGCTGCTGGTTATTATACCGGATCATACAGCCAATCTGGAGAAAGTTGTAAACAGCGTATGCTTCTTTTCTGGGTATAATTATCTGTTACATACAACAAACATACAAAAAAGAGTAGTATTTGGGTGCACTAGTCAAGAATTAGGTAATAATTCTTAAAAATTAACTTTTATTGGTAATTGATTAAAATAGTCCCTCTAAAGATTCATAAATGGCGAAGTATTAAAAATAAGGGTATTTAAACGCCCTAATCACCCCCATCTGGTTGATTCCTTGATAAAGCCATAGGCGAAATGCGCATCGTAAGGGTATTTAAACGCCCTAATCACCCCCATCTGGTTGATTCCTTGATAAAGCCATAGGCGAAATGCGCATCGTAAGGGTATTTAAACGCCCTAATCACCCCCATCTGGTTGATTCCTTGATAAAGCCATAGGCGAAATGCGCATCGTAAGGGTATTTAAATGCCCTAATCACCCCCATCTGGTTGATTCCTTGATAAAGCCATAGGCGAAATGCGCATCGTAAGGGTATTTAAACGCCCTAATCACCCCCATCTGGTTGATTCCTTGATAAAGCCATAGGCGAAATGCGCATCATTTTTAATACTTCGCCATTTATGAATCTTTAGAGGGACTATTTTAATCAATTACCAATAAAAGTTAATTTTTAAGAATTATTACCTAATTCTCGACTAGTGCACCCATATACTACTCTTTTTTGTTTGTTTGTTGGATGTATAAGTAATAGTAGTAGGTAGCACCCCCTTGGTGTAATATTAATAATACATAATATTTATTTTGCATTTACAAGGTGGTTGTTGAGCTAAATCTGTGCGGTGCTTTATGTTTTTCATTAAACTATAATTATCTGTTGTCAGTCCAACTCTGCAGCCTCCTGAGAGCAAATGGGGATGTTATAACGTATTTCTTCGCCTACTTAGAGCATCTGCAGCTTCTTCAGATATAAAACTAATCCCCTCAGAACCAATATTTATAGCGGGGATCTGCCCACTGTTATTAGCTGGTTGCACATACCGCATGACAGGCAGCGGCAGCCTGCGGTAGAGAAGAGCAGCTTTTCACTTAGTCCCACCACCTGCTGATCGGGTCTGGGGTGGGCACTGGTTACTGAGTCCTCTGAACAGCTATATGCTCAGGGTTGATGCTAGATCCTATGTGGCTACAGGACCTCTGTGACGTATCAACCACGTGACCACTGCAGGAGGCTAGACTGCTCCTGTGTTAAAATCCACTAGGGCATAGAGGGGGAATAAATATTTGTGGCGAGCGGCGCGAGCCACCGTGTCCGAAGCATGGCGAGCATAGCGAGCCCGCGAGGGGACACTTTTGGCCACCCGTTCTCATACTTGCCCCTCCCCCTTTCAGCACCAGTCACGTGGATGTGACGTCACAGGTCCCCTGCAGCCCCCCATTCTAGTCATAACCGTATGCTCAGTGCGGATTCCTCTTCTCTCTATCCGAGTCTCCTCCCCTCCTACCCTATCACTACCCTGACTGTATTCTCTCCTATTGAATTTCCAGTGACTGTTCCAGACTAATCTGAGTCTCCACCCCCTCCTGTCTGTCACTACTCTGACTCTACTGAATCTACTCACCTCCTGTCCGTAGCTAAGACCCCGAACCCCACACAGTGTCCTCCGCCTCCTCATCTACCCTGTATTACTATTATATTCTATTCCCTCCTGGCTAAGACCCCACCCCTTGCCTGAGACCCCACCCACTCATATACCCTATCTGACATTTCTAATCTACTCCATTCCTATCCCTTGCCAAGACACAGCGCCTCTGGTCCCAAGTCTCCGCCCATTTCTTAGTCAATCCTGTTTTCCTGGAGCTTTGATGGAAGACACTTCCTCCTGCTGGATAGGCAAGTGCTAATGGAGGGGTGAAAATGTTTAAATGTTATCTAGGAGGATGGTATACTTACAGAGCTGTAACTAGACTTTTTGGTGCCCTTTGCCAGAAAGAACATTGTAACTCCCCCCCCTCCATTTTTTAAATAGGGTCATAAGATAGTGCACCTGAAAAAAGGCCTTAGCTTCATGGGGAAGGGCCAGGGTAGAGATAGGGGTACTCCTGGGGCAGCCAGGAGATGCTGGGGATAAAAGAAGAGGAAGCTACAAGTAAGAATGATAATAAACAGGAAAATTGACAGGCCCGAATAGCGCCCCCTGCCCTGTGGTGCAGGTCGCATTACCCTAGTTACGGCCCTGTATGCTTATGCAATGAGATGGGATGTATTTGTTTTTTACTTGGGGAGGGTTAATACTGTCCGTGCTGGGGATGGTGTATTATGTGTGTGCTTGGGTGTTATTGTTGTGTTTGTGTGTGTGACAGGTGTATTCATATTATGTGTTATATGTGGGTCAACTATGGTCTCTGCATTATCTGGTGGTCACTGTGACACTCTCTGCATTGTAGACGGTCACTGCAACTCTCTATGCATTATCAGACGTTCACAGTGACGCTCCTTGCATTATCAGGCGTTCACTGCGACGCTCCTTGCATTATCAGGTGTTCACTGCGACGCTCCTTGCATTATCAGGCGTTCACTGTGACGCTCCTTGCATTATCAGGCGTTCACTGCGACGCTCCTTGCGTTATCAGGCGTTCACTGCGACGCTCCTTGCGTTATCAGGCGTTCACTGCGACACTCCTTGCATTACCAGGCGTTCACTGCGACGCTCCTTGCTTTATCAGGCGATCACTGCGATGCTCCTTGCATTATCAGGCGTTCACTGTGACGCTCCTTGCATTATCAGGCGTTCACTGCGACGCTCCTTGCATTATCAGGCGTTCACTGCGACGCTCCTTGCATTATCAGGCGTTCACTGCGACGCTCCTTGCATTATCAGGCGTACACTGCATCGCTCCTTGCATTACCATGCATTTACTGCGACGCTTCTTGTATTATCAGATGTTCACTGTGATGTTCCTCACCTTATCAGGCGTTCACTGTGGCGCTCCTCGCATTATCAGACGTTCACTGTGACGCTCGTTGCATTATCAGGTGTTCACGGCAATGCTCTCTGCATTATTTGGCGGTCACTGTTACCCTTTATGCATTATCTGATGGTTATTGCTACATTCTGGCATTCACTGCAATGCTTTCTGCATTATTTGGCGGTCACTGTTACTCTCTATCCATTATCTGATGGTTATTGCTACATTCTCGCATTCACTGCAATGCTTTCTGCATTATTTGGCGGTCACTGTTACTCTCTATCCATTATCTGATGGTTATTGCTACATTCTGGCATTCACTGCAATGCAATGCTCCCTGCATTAACTGGTGGTCACTGCGATGCTCTCTGCATTATTTAGTGGTCACTGTTATGCTCTATGAATTATCTGAAGTCATTGCTGCGCTCTTTGAATTATCTGTCAGTCACTGCAATGTTCCCTCATTATCTGGCATTCACTGTGACGCTCTCTGCATTAACTGGTGGCCACTGTGATGCTCTCTGCATTATTTGGTCACTGTTACACTCTATACATTATCTGACGGTCATTGCTACTCTTGCTGCATTATATAGCGGCTACTGCGATGTACCCTGCATTATATGGTGATCACTGGGATGTTCCCTACATTATCTAACGGTCACTGCAACATTCTCTGCATTATCTGATGATCGCTGCAACACACTCTGCATTATCTGACGGTTACTGCGAAGCTCTCTATATAATCTGCGGGTCACTACAACACTCCGCATTATCTGGTGATCACTACAATGCTTTCTATATTATCTGGGGGTCACTACAACACTCTCTGCATTATCTAGCAGTCACCTTTACTTTAAAATTAACTCCACCCATGCTAAACAGTGCTGCAATCTGCTTTCGTACTAAGATGGGCTTGTCTCAAACTAATAGTAATGTTGTACATGAGTTTACATGAATGGTAAGTAAGGTGTATTGACGCATGCACTGTTGCCTGAATTAATTAACTGTTTGGTTTATAGTGTCATATTTTTAGGTATATGATTTTATCTTAGTAATATACAACTTTTCCTAATAATATCCTATAGGTTTACTTGCTGTTTAAAATGCTTGAAATTGAGCTCACTCCTGAACTCCACCTTCCGTCGTCTCTCCCATAGTGCCGAGTGCGAGGAGATGTTGGATAGTGGCGGGCGCAGGAGCGGGGTTTCAGGTAAGCATAGTGTGTCTGTGTGTCATTATGTGTAAGGTGCTTTATAACTGTGTCATTATGTGTAAGGGGCACTACTACTGTGGGCATTGTATAAGGGGCACCACTACTGTGGGCATTGTGTAAGGGGCACTACTGTGGGCATTGTGTATAAGGGGCACTACTGTGGGCATTGTGTAAAAAGGGGGGTACTGTGTGACGTGGCATGAGGGACACTACTAAAGTGGTGTAATGTGAATTAGGGGCACTATATGCCGTGTAATGTGAATACGATTGTACTACTGTGAGTGATTTGAATTGGGGGTAATAATGTGTAGCCATGCCCCTTCCTTGTGATACCAAGCGCCTTTTTTGTGGTGTGCGCTGAAAGTGCGCAATGTCCTTTTATAAAAGAGGGCGCACATTTATAGTTTGCAGGGGGGCACCGAACATCCTTGTACTGGCCCTGTGTGTGTGTATGTATCAGGGCCGTAACTAGGTTGGTACGACCTGTGCCAGGGCAGGGGGCACTGTTCAGGTATGTAAATTTTCTGTTTATTGTCATTCTTACTTGTAGCTTCCTCTTCTTTTACCCCAGCATCTCCTGGCCTCCCCTATCTCTTCCCCATGAGGCCGTGGTCCTTTTTCTGGGGTGCATCGTATGCCATTATATGAAAAATTATGTGGGGGAGGGCGGCGCCAATGCTCTTTGTGGCACATGGCACCAAAAAGTCTAGTTATGGCTCTGGTATGTATATCTTGTGTGTGTGTGTGTGTGTGTGCGTGCGCGTGTGTGTGTGTGTGTGTGTGTGTGTGTGTGTGTGTGTGTATATATATCTATATATATATATATATAGATATATATATATATAGATATATATATTTTGGCCTCTATTCACCACCACAATGGCTTTGAAATGAAACAAACAAGATGTGCTTTAACTGCAGACTTTCAGATTTAATTTGAGGGTAATTACATCCAAATCAGGTGAACGGTGTAGAAATTACAACGGTTTCTATATGTGCCTCCCACTTTTTAAGGGGCCAAAAGTAATGGGACAAACTAAACAATCCTAAATCTAACTTTCACTTTTTAATACTTTGTTGCAAATCTTTTGCAGGCAATTACAGCCTGAAGTCTGGAACGCATAGACATCACCAGACGCTGGGTTTCATCCCTGGTGATGCTCTGCCAGGCCTCTACTGCGAATGTCTTCAGTTCCTGCTTGTTCTTGGGGCATTTTCCCTTCAGTTTTGTCTTCATCAAGTGAAATGCATGCTCAATCGGATTCAGGTCAGGGGATTAACTTGGCCATTGCATAACATTCCACTTTTTAGCCTTAAAAAACTCTATGGTTGCTTTTGCAGTATGCTTCGGGTCATTGTCCATCTGCACTGTGAAGCGCCGTCCAATGAGTTCTGAAGCATTTGACTGAATATGAGCATATAATATTGCCCGACACACTTCAGAATTCATTCTGCTGCTTTTGTCAGCAGTCACATCATCAATAAATATAAGGGAACCAGTTCCATTGGCAGCCATACATGCCCACGTCATGACACTACCACCACCATGCTTCACAGATGAGGTGGTATGTTTTGGATCATGAACAGTTCCTTTCCTTCTCCATACTCTTCTCTTCCCATCACTCTGGTACAGTTGAACTTTGTCTCATCTGTCCATAGGATGTTGTTCCAGAACTGTAATGGCTTTTTTAGATGTTGTTTGGCAAACTCTAACCTGGTCTTCCTGTTTTTGAGGCTCACCAATGGTTTACATCTTGTGGTGAACCCTCTATATTCACTCTTGTGAAGTCTTCTCTTGATTGTTGACTTTGACACATATACACCTACCTCCTGGAGAGTGTTCTTGATTTGGCCAACTGTTGTGAAGGGGTTTTTCTTCACCAGGGAAATAATTCTTCTGTCATCCACCACAGTTGTTTTCCGTGGTCTTCCGGGTCTTTTGGTGTTTCTGAGCTCTCCGGTGCGTTCTTTCTTTTTAAGAATGTTCCAAACACTTGATTTGGCCACACCTAATGTTTTTGCTATCTCTCTGATGGGTTTGTTTTGATTTTTCAGCCTAATGATGGCTTGCTTCACTGATAGTGACAGCTCTTTGGATCTCATATTGAGAGTCGACAGCAACTGATTCCAAATACAAATGTCACACCTAAAATCAACTCCAGACCTTTTACCTGCTTAATTGATAATGAAATAACGAGGGAATAGCCCACACCTGTCCATGAAATAGCTTTTGAGTTGATAGTCCCATTACTTTTGGCCCCTTAAAAAGTGGGAGGTACATATAGAAACAATTGTAATTCCTACACCGTTTACCTGATGTGGATGTAATTACCCTCAACTTAAATCTGAAAGTCTGCAGTTAAAGCACATCTTGTTTGTTTCATTTCAAAGCCATTGTGGTGGTGAATAGAGGCCAAAATATGAAAATTCTGTCAGTGTCCCAATATTTATGCACCTGACTCTATATATACATACATACACACACAACAAGGGGTGACGGTGGCATATATAAAATGAGTATGTTTATATTATAAGTCGTGCCCTTATATTGAGGCTGAATAAAAAAAAAAGGGGCATTCTCCTATAGAGAACTCCCGAGAGGGGGGGGGGGGCGGGCATGGTGTTTCAGGGGCTACACCTCAAAAGCTATTAGAGTTAACGAGCTGAAATCCGGCATGGACAGGTATAACTGTTGCACGGTACTGCATGCCAAGTTTCAGGGCAAAAATATAATGAGGATTTGGGAGTAATCTAAAGTTCCAACTGTCAGGTTTTTCTGACACTCAGGACCATTTTTGTGCTGTTCTCTATGGGGGATTTTTGGGAAGGCATAAGTCAGGGTACAGGGCGAATTTAGACTTGGGTTTGTTTTGTTAGGTAGCTATTGTTCCAGGGTATGTGCTTTTGGGGTTCAGGTAATTGAGAAAGTTACAGTTTTTAAAATATTACCTCACAACTGAGCCATTATACAGATAGGAAGCTTTAACTTGCTGTGCAGCCACAGTAGGTGCCTCCAGCAGGGGGGTGTACTCAAAGTGGCTTCACTTGGGTGCACCAAGATGGCTGTTATGCAGGCGGTAGTTTTGGTGGGACTCGGGTGAAGGAAGTTGGCGTTAGATGCGGCCCGGGACCCGGGGAAAGTAGCAGACGTTAGAAGCGGTAGTGCGGGCTGCAGGACCCGGGGGAGGTAGCGAGCATTAGCGGTGGCGGTGTGGACGTTAGCGGTGGGAAGCGGTTGTGTGGGCTGCAGGACCCGGGGGAGGTAGCAGGCATTAGCGACAGACAGATGCAAGCTCGGATCAGGAAGATCCGTGATGCCTGCATCTGTGTATAAATAAAACACAGAAGCATGGACAGGATCAGCGAGATCCATCTGTGCTTCTGTGTTTAAAAAAATTAAAACCTGTGTAAGAAAAAAAAACGCGTTGCCCCCACCCCTAAATGGACAACCAGCCTTGGGCTTTGGCGACCCAGTACTGGTTGTGAGAAATATAAAGGACAAATGATGTAGGGGTCCACCATATGAAGCACAACCATCACCGGGCTTTCAGAACCAGTCCTGGTTACCAAATTACAGGGGTCAAACGAAATAGGGGTCCCCTGTATTAAGCGCAACCATCACAGGGCTCTGAGCTGGAAAAAAATATGTACGGTCCCCCTTTTTCTGGTGGGGGATAATGCCACAGCCAGGGGAGCCCTTTCACCGGATCCCCCAGCCGAAGCATCACCCCTGACCACTAGTCAGCCCAGGCTGGTAATCCCTGTGGAGCTGGGGACCACCCAATAAAGGGGTCCCCCTCTCCAAGGCACCCAAGGCAAGGGCTGATAACCCGGGGCTATCCCCGGCACCGCTGGGCAGTGGGTGCCGGGTTGATTGTGTAGTGTGATGCATTTGTTGATAGTAAAAATATTGTCTTTAGCTGTAGAACTGCAGAACCCAGCAAGCCTCCCCCACATGCTGGTACTTGGAGAACCACAAGTACCAGCATGCTGGGCATTACGGGCCTGCTAGTACCTGTAGTTCCACAGCAAAATAAATATTAAAATAAACACAAGACACACACTCACCGTAGAAAGTAAATTTTTTATTAAAACATACATGCACACACACATGTATCCCTACGTTGTTTGTCCCCTGTATTTAGAACAACCAGTACTGGGCTTCAGAGCCCAGGGCTGGTTGTTCCTTGGGGGGGGAGGCACACATTTTTTCTTTTATATATACTTTTATTAATTTTTTTTTTTTTAACACAGATGCATAGAAGGATCTCACTGATCCGTCTGTGTCTTATTTATTTATTTTTTCAGATGCAACCCACACTGATCACACTGATCCGTACGTGCTTCTCTGAATCATTTATTTTACACAGATGCCTGCATCACGGATCTCACTGATCCGTGTATGCCATCAGCTATCTTTTAGATCTTGCACGATAGTTCTCAAGTCAAAATGTGCTGTTTAAGCACCATATTGTGGGCCTCATTCAGAGGCGGTCGGAGGATGCAAGCGGTCGCTCAGAAACTGTGCGGCCACTTTCATCCTGACCGCCCGCCTCTGTTGCGGTCGTTAGGCTGTGGGTTAACACCCACAGCTCTAACGACCGCTCGGGTGATGGTCGCAATGGTCAGAGACCATCGCGACCATCGGGGCTTACGACGAGACCCTAGGGTAGGGTCTCACTTGTCATAAGCCCCGGAGAGCTTCTGGCTCTGTCAGAGCCGGAAGCTCTCCACTGACATCACTAGTGATGTCAGTGGGGCCTCCCCCAAACGGCAGGCGTTCTCATGGGAACGCCTGGGTTTGGGGTGCCACCCCCCCGGCCCGCCTTCCAAACGGGACGAGCTGTCAATCAACATCGACAGCTCGCCCCCTTTGGATCGAGACCCGCTACGACTGGCGCTGTCGGTCGTAGCGGGTCTCATACATGCGCATGAGGGAGCCGGCTCTGAATAAGGTCCTGTGTCCTGGAGTGCTGCGAGTGTTCGATGTAAATCGTTCACAATATCGCATCGTGAGCACATCGTTCCATGTGTAGGGGCCTTAAGAAGCATCAAAGGCAGTGAGCCTTTCTGACCCTCACTGATAAACCTGTGTACTGCCCTGTGCTGCCGCTGCTCCGCACCCCCACTGCTGCCCCTGTGCACTGCTGCCACTGTCCCGCATGCCTGCAGCTTGTCCCCTAAGCTGTCTCTCCCTCTGCACCCCCTCTACACCTCCTGTGTGCTGTCTCCTCTACCACCAGCGCTAGTGTACCATTTTGTTGCCCTTCTCCCTTGCAGGTGGCCCGGTTTGCTGTTCCTGTCCCTGATGGTTAATAAATTATAAAAAAGCAAAGAAATTCCATAGACAAAAAACCTTACAGTTTCACATGTCCCATTAAGGCTTCTTAGACATGATCTATCTAAAATTTCACAAAAACTACTGAATTTCTACCACTCAAACTTAAAAAAGCAATGAAATTCCAACCATTAAGGCTGTCACCTTAATGGACGTGTTCCTTGCGCAATACAAATATGGTATGCCATCACACCCTGTCATTAACTGCAGATACAGCACTCTCACAGAGTGAGATTGCTGTCACTCACAAAATGGTGGAGCTGCTAATTCACAGAATTGTGTGCTCATTGGAATACACACATGCAGTCTATGCAACTGAGGTCTGAGCAGAAGATGGAGCTGCTTAGATGGGATAAGAGTGGGGTGGATAGGGGAAGACACAGTGCGGTGTGGATGGGGGAGACAAAAAGGCGTGGAGAAGGGGGGAGATTAAGCAGCATAGATGGGAAGGAGCCAAAGTGATGCAGATGGGTGGAAAACAGTAGTGTGGATAGGGGGGACAAAGTGATGCAGATGGGTGGAAAACAGTGGTGTGGATGCGGGGGAGAAAAAGTGGCATGGTTTGGGAGAACAGCGACGTGGATGGGGGGTACAGAGTGGCATGGAAGTGGGAAGACAGAGCAGTGCAGATGGGTAAAGACAGATTGGCACTGATGAGGGAATACAGACCAGCACAATGGGAGAACACACATCAGTAGGGATTGGGGAAGACAGATTGGTATGGAAGGGAGGAAGACAGAGTGGTGCGGGTAGGGGGAAGACAGAGTGCCACGTTTGGGGGGATAGAGTGGTGCAGATGGAGGAAGAAAGACTGGCACAGATGAGGGGAAGACAGTGGGGTGGCTCGGGGGAAGGTAGTGGTGCAGATGGAAGGAAACAGAGTGGCACGGATGCAGGAAGACAGGGTGGTGCAGATGGGTAAAGACAGATTGGTGCAGATGAGGGAATAAAGAACTAGCACAGTTAGGAGACCACACAACTGTAGGGATTGGGGAAGATAGAGCACAATGGAGGCGCAGATACTGTAACGTGCATGCATAGACAGAGTATGATAGTTTTAGAAATGAAGAAGCTGAATGTATATTCTGAAAGAGAAGGATGTTGGAACCCAGTGGGATTGTTGTGGTGAACTAATGGGAAGATTGTGGGCACTGAGTGAAATGTGTGTGCCACATAACTGCTCAGACCTCAGTTGCATACACGGCATGTGGTATTCCAATGTACACAAAATTGTGTGAATTAGCAGCGCCACCAGTTTGTGAGTGACAGCAATCTCACTCTGTGAGAACCCTGAATTTGCAGTTAATCACAGGGTTTGATGGCATACCATATCTGTTTTGCACAAGGAACGCGTCCATTAATGACCGGAATTTCATTGCTTTTTTAAGTTTGAGTGGCAAAAATTCATTTGGTTTTGTGAAATTTCAGATCATGTCTAAGAAGCCTTAATGGGACATGTGAAACCATAAGTTTTTTTATCTATGGAATATATATATATGTATATATATATATGTATATATACATATATATATATATACTTCACCTGGACCCGCACCCACTACTCCTCTTACTGTTATAGTACCTGGGTGCTCGCACAATCACTCACCTACAGAGCAAGGGATGTACTGTCTCTAATCGAGGCAAAACACAGTGCGTCACTCCAGGATTTAGGTTTAAATAAATTTTACTTCAGTTTCAACGTTTCAAGGCCCTTGCGGCCCCGTCGTCAGGAAATACATACATACAAATACAAAGAGCACACTTACCTGTATAACCCACCCAATAAGAAAAAGAGTGTGACACTGCTACACAGCCGCGATCATGTGACCGGAGGGCGCGGGTCGCCCTGGGATGATGTCACCCGTCTCACCTCGGGAGGTTGTCATGTCAACTGAAAGTAACAGTGCCCGACAGCCGCGAACACGTGTCTGGAGGGCGTGGGTCACCCGAAGATTACATTACCCAACTCACCTCCGGTGGTTGCCATACCAACCTGAGATGCTCCTGTGGCTGTGAGGTGTCTGCAAAGAAAAATATATATATAAAACAAATAAGTGAATCCAGAAACTAGCATATCATAGATTTGTGGTCATGAAAATAGCTAAAAATAAAGAGTAAAAAATGAATAATAAAAAATAAATAGAGTTATAAAGAAAATATGAAAGAAAACACACACTGACACTATGTAAACTAAAGACAGCAAATAAAATGACTAACATTACACAAATAAATGAGGACAGATAAATAAATAATGTACCCGTAAAGATCAAAGAATCCTACATGTAAGGCTAGCATATGGCAAGAAAAAGAAAAGAAAAAAAAGGTATTACTGAAATTTAAGAAGACCAGGCTACAAACTGTACAGCAGGACATGAGGAAAAACGTGTGTACCGATGGCTAACGGGTACCAATGCCCCTCAAAGATCCAGGCGTTTCCAGGGTTGCCAATTGTGGAGAACAAATTATGATCGATCCACAGGAGACCAGCAATCTTCGCGTAGTGACAGTGACTTCGCAGAAGGTGACTTTGGCAAATCATCTCAATCATAAGAGGGCCCCTTTAGGAGTTCACACACAGGCAAAAGGATCAAAAAACCTAATAGTAGCAGAAGAAGTGGCCAAAATGAAAGGATCTTCAAAAGTACATCGAAGAAGAAAAATTAATTTTTAACCTTTCATCCAGACCCTTATCTAAAGTGGAACAACGTGTTTTAAATAAGGGGTTATCCTTTATTCCAACGAACCCACACAATGAATGGTCCGGCACTGTAAAAACGACTGGAAAATGGCCGCCATGGCCATTTTCCCATCGTTTGTGCATGCGCAGTACAGGGAAAATGGCCGCCGCGGCCATTTTCCCGGTGACCTGTGCATACTCTATAGACTCTGGGTGCACTCTAGTGCCCAGAGTCTATAACTCCGCCACACAGCCCAGTGCGCTGCCGGCCAACGGACAGAGAGGAGGGGGCCCGTGTCGGAGATTGCACATGGGCCCCCTCCTCTCTAGAAATGCCCCTGACTAGATGAAAAGATGATTGACTCTAAAATATTTGAAGCCATCCAACGGAAGAATCCCACCACGTCATTTACACCATCCTGAAAATACACAAAAACCTTCAGTTTCCACCGAGCTGTCCAATCATCTCCGCCTGTGGGTCAATGTATAAACCCGTCTCATTATTGTTAGAGTCTCTCATTCAGCCACACGTTAAACGACAACCTACATGTCTAAAGGATACAACAACATTCTATTTAAGAACAAAGGATTGAGCAGAATGTAATGATGTGCGTGTTGGATGTTCAGAGCTTATATATGTCTATTCCCCATGCAGCAGGACTAACAGCAATGGGACATTTTTGGGAAAATCTTGAGTCACCATTGGGATTAGACAAGGAGTTATTCTTAATAATTTCCTATTAGATGGGGAATATTACCTCCAACAATCCGGTTGTGTGATAGGGTCCAATGTGGCCCCATCCTACGCGACCGTCTATATGTTCCAACAAGAACAGGAGCTGTTTTTTCAGTCTATCTCTACTAATCAACATACAATATAAAGCTCTACACACGCTACATAGACGACGTGTTTATGTTGTGGTCTGGAGGTAGCAAGACATTTCATATTTTAATGACACCAATTAACAACTCTGCTTCCCCTATAAAATTTACTTATAGGTCAAGTAAAACTGAAATTGACTTTTTGGATGTAAAAATATCAGTTTCCAAAGATGTAATTTAAACTTTGTTTTTTCAGAAGGACACTGACAGGAAGCCATCATCCACCATCGCTTAAAAAAGGCTTATCATATTCACAGATGATAAGAACTGCACGCATCACCAGCAATTGGGATGAGTTACCAATACGCTTGGATAAAGTGGTACACAAAGTCCGGACATTTATTATTATGGTATGGCCAATTGTCGCAGGGGATCGGGATCTCCCTCGCTTACGTAACATGCAACCCATGATGTGTTATAGACGTGGGAAAAATCTTAGGGACCTTTTAGTCCACACGGACATTACTGACTACCAATAGAAAGCAAGTGCAACGTCGTATATAAAACCCGGGTGTTATAAATGCCCATCCTGCGTTACATGTAGTTATTTACAAACTGGTAACACTTTTCAGCATCCACACACTGGCAAAACATACAAAATTAGACACGTGCTAATGTGTAGTTCTAAATTTGTAATTTATTTGATGACATGCCCCTGCGCACTGTGTTATATTGGTATGACCTCGAAGACTTTGAAAGAGCGCATGGCTTCTATACCGATCTGCTATACAGATGGCTTTGAATGGCAGAGATATGGACCAGCCAGTGGCGAAGCATTTCAAACTAGCAGGACACCAACTATCAACAGTACGCTACAAAATTATCGATCACGTTCCGGAATTACCCAGTGGGGGGCGATCGTGTAGCAGCCCTCACCAAACTGGAAGCAAAATGGATTCTGTGTATGAACACAGGGCCTGATTCAGAGCCGGACGCTCTGACAAGAGCGCTCGCTCTGAATCAGGGCCCTCCTACATAAAATTGGAGCGGCCTCCTGGTGATGTCAGTGGGGCCGAACCCAGACGGTAGGTGTTCCCATGGGAATGCCTCCGTCTGGGCAGCAACGCCCCCCGGCACGCCCACCAAAGGGCTCACCATCGACAGCACCCCCCCTTTGGTGCGAGACCCATAGCGACGGCTGGCCGTCGCTGTGCGGGTCTCGCGCATGCGCACAACGGAGCTCCCTCAGTCATGCGCATGCGCACTAGGGCACCATCGACCCGCTTGCGAGCGCTCAGCGCTCACGAGCGGGTCTGAATCAGGCCCACAGTGCAGCCTGGTGGACTTAATGAGCGTATTGCTTGTAATTTTTTCATTTAACCACTTAACTGACAAATAATTTTTCCAAAAAACGCTCAGAAATTGTTGCGTTTTTTATGATTGAATTAGGTCAAGAATATCTTTTTTTAAAACTTATCCAAAACAATTTTATTAATTAATATTTGTTTTTTGTTTCTTTTTAACACAGTATACCATAAAAATAGTAATTTTTATGGTATACTGTAATGGTAGCTATCGACAGGTGTACCATCGAAAAAAATTAATTTATTATTTGAGACAGCAGTCACTGATGTTGCTATAACATCGGCGGGGCTGCCATCGATGTGCAGCATCAGTGCCTGTCGGCAGGGCAAAACCACCTTTGTTTTTTTTTTTAGACCATCAATGTTTTGCAAAATCCCTAGTGTGTGTATATGTATATTTATATCACACACACACACACACATATATATATATATATATATATATATATATATATATACTGCATATATATATACTCTGTGTGACTCTCTACTACCCGATCACTGTGGCCAGCAGTGATCAGGCACAAGGCAGGCAGAAGAGGCGGAGCTGCTCCTGGCCGGAAGGAATGAGGTGCTGCGGTTGCTTCCGGCCAGGAGGTTACACAGTTGCTGCCTTCGATAGAGAGCAGCTGAGCGGGGGAGGCGAGGCCGGGTCGTCACAGCAGCAGCCGGCTTCCGGGAGCCGCGGCTGCTGCTTTCTATTGAGGAGTGACAGCTGTGTGGAGAGGTAGATGGCGCCAGCTGGAGGCACATGGCAGTGCGGCCAGAACCGGCGTATGCAGACGCTGGAGGTGAGGTGACATATCGGCTGCCCTGCAGCCGCGCCGTGGGGTTTGATGCCGGCATCCCGAACACTGCTAGCCACAGTGCTCGGGACTCAGCAGCAGCCGCGGCTACAGGAGCCGTGATTGCTACTACTATGTATGTCAGCCGCGCTGGAAGGGGGTGGATCCAGGTGCCCGATCACTGTGGCCAGCAGTAAATGGGACACGCTGGAGAGGCAGCCGCGGGTGTAGAGGGACCAGGAGGTTCCACCGATATATGCGGCTGCGGGAAGATAAGCTTCCCACAGCCGGCCAGTGGGCATTTCTGACTGGCCGTATCAGATACGACCATGCCAGGTAAAGCCCAGTCTGGTATGGTCGTATCTGATAAGACTGTGCCAGGCAAGTGGTTAATTTACTTACCTAGGGGCCTATTCATTAAACCTAAAAATTCTCTGGAGATAATTAGCTTTAGAACTCTCATGGAGTTCTAGCTAATTATAGGTGGAATTCATCATTCCACCTCTCCATAAGTATCTATTCCGAAAAGCTGTCATTTTTGCAATGACAGCTTTTCGGGAAATAGATACTTTTCCCTGCCTACACTACCTTATAGATGTAACCTTACTGTTACATCTGTAAAACCAGCGCATGCGCAGCACTGCCTACAGATGCGTTAAGTTTCGTACCCCCCCCACACCCCTCCGCTCACCTTCCCCCCCCCCCCCCGACTTACCTGTCCGCGCAGCAGCCTCCGGCTCCGTCCTGCTGGTCTGTCATGTGGTTTCCCAGCAGACCACATGACAGATTAGAAAGAAAAAAAAAAAAAACTTTTTTTTATTTGTCTAAACTTTCTTGTGCTCTGCTGGGGAGCACACATGTCCGACCAGCCTCTGGAGCCTGAGGACGGAGCAGAGCGCCGGAGGGACTCGTCGGGGGACCTGCACACGTGGATACAGGTAAGTTTCACCTGCTATTCACCACCTCACAGTGGCGAATAGTAACTGCATCAAATTCCGAAAATTGATAATTTTCGGAATTTGATGAATACCATAATTTCCACATCCCCAGACTAATGCACTAATGTATGGGGAGTGTGGAAATTAACGCAGGGGAACTTAGCAAGGAGATATCTGTGATATCTCCTGTGCTAAGTGGCTACAGTGTTGGCTAACCTTGACACTCCACCTGTTATGGAACTACATAACCCAGCATGCACTGCTACAGTTTTGCTATTAGGGCATGCTAAAACTGTGGCAGGGCATGCTGGGATATATAGTTCCACAACAGCTGGAGTGTCAAGGTTAGCCAACACTGGGCTACATGAATACCAAAATAACGTTATTTAAGGAAAATGTCCTTAAAAACGTTATTTTAGTGTTGATGAATAGGCCCCCTTGTCAGTCTTCTTTTCTTTTTCTTGCCTTATGCTAGCCTCACATGTAGGATTCTTTGATCTTTATGGGGAATTTATTTATTTATCTGTCCTCATTTATTTGTTTAATGTTAGTCATTTTATATTCTTTCTTTAGTTTACATAGTGTCATTGTGTGTTTTCTTTCATATTTTCTTTTTTATATTTTATTTTTCACTTTATTATTTATTTATTTATTTTTTATTATTATTTTTTTACTCTTTATTTTTTGCTATTTTCATAACCACACATCTATGATATGCTGGTTTCTGGATTCACTTATTTGTTTTATATATTTTTTTTTTCTTTGCAGACACCTCACAGCCGCAGGAGCGTCTCAGGTTGGTATGGCAACCACCGGAGGGTGATGTAAACTTCGGGCGACTCGCGCCTTCCTGACACGTAATCGCGGCTGTCGGGCACTGTTACTTTCAGTGACAGCTCCCAGCCACAGCGTCTTAGGTTGACGTGACAACCTCCAGAGGTGAGACGGATCACGTCATCCCAGGGCGACCCGCACCCTCCGGGCACATGATCACGGCTTTGGAGCAGTGTCACACTCTTTTTCTTATTGGGTGGGTTATACAGGTAAGTGTGCTCTTTGTATTTGTACAGAGCCGGCCCTAGGCACAGGCATTCTAAGCAAATGCCTAGGACGACTGATGCCTAGGGGCATCCGGATCTGCACAGCTCTCCCTGCTTCCCTCCACACTGCCATGATCGGAGCTCAGCTCCGATCGGGCAGCGCAGCGGTCAGGTGACTGCGTGGTCACGGTGGCAGCTAGGTCAGTCAGAAATAGCTTCTGCACAGAAGCTCATTCTGGCTACTGGAGGAGACAAGTAACGGCAACGGGTGGGCATGCTGCGCATGCCCAGCCGCGACCACTCCTCCCATGGGCCTTTGCGGAGCAGAGCCGTGAGTTACAACTCACGGCTCCGCCTCCATATTACCGACGCCCAGAACTCATCGGAGAAGCGACCAGGCATCTGCAGCAGCCCGGGTTGCAGCGTTAACAAATCAAGTGTCTCCGGTAAGTTAATTATCTCAGGCTGGGAGACAGAGTCACAGGAGGAGAGGGGGGCAGCTGGGCCGAGGCGGGCACCCACTCACTGGGCACTGCACTGGGCAGAGAGGGGTTCTCTGGCCCATGCTGCTGAGTCTAACTCAGAGAGCCTGGTTCTGTTTGTATATTATATATATATATATATATATATATATTTGTTGTGGCAGGCTGGTTTTAAACATGATTTTATATATATATATATATATATATATATATACACACATTGTGTGTGTATGTGTATATATATATCTATATATACACAGTATATATACATATGCATAACAGTCAGGCGGCACTCAATGTAAATATCACAGACACAGCAGTACTTTGAATCAACATTTCGAGACCCATTTATTGTCTCGTCATCCTGATGATGAGACAATAAACGGGTCTCGAAACGTTGATTCAAAGTACTGCTGTGTCTGTGATATTAGTATCGAGTGCACCTAACTGTTATGTATACATTGGATCCTAACAAGGGATTCTCAGGAGGGCACGGGAATTATATTTATTGAATAATGGGAGTGCTACCTTGTGAGTGAATAGACGCAGAGTCATGCGTCCGGCGTCTATTCACCGGCGGTGACCGTGTCACCACACATTTCCCCACTCGCGGGACACTGCGACCCGCGGGTGTAGACGGCTGTTTTAGTGGGGCGCTGCACGGTAAGGGCAGGGCGCTTGGGCAATCCAGAAGGAGGGCTTGGGCACTCCAGAAGGAGGGTAGGGCGCCGCGCCCCGCCAAAACAGCCTAGAGGGAACGCTATATTGATTTTTCTTTCTGACTAATTCTAGATATGAAATGTAGTTCCTATGTAGTATGGTACATTGAGATTATACTAGATAGTGTATATATATATTATATATACTGGATATAATGATTTTGATACAAGAATCAGTATTATATCTTAATGTATCCTCTATAGGCATTATGCAGCTTTGCACTGTAACTATGCACTGTTTTTTTATGCACCACATGGTTATTGGTGACAATGGGCCTGATTCAGCAAGGATCGCAATTGCAAAGCTGCATGCAGGCTGTAGATATATGATGTATGCACTCAGGCTATAGATAGATGATGTATGCACGTAGGCTGTAGATATATGATGTATGCACTCAGGCTATAGATAGATGACGTATGCACGCAGGCTATAGATAGATGATGTATGCATGCAGGCAGCTTTGCAGTTTCGATCCTTGCAATTATGCAAATGTGGCAGGAGGTGTATGACACCCACCGCTGCATTTGCGATCCCAGCACTGCAACGGAGGTCGCAGACAGGGATCACCACCGCGACCATGCGACCTCCATGGATGGCGCCGGGCATCCGGCCAGCTGGGTAAGCCTCAGGTTACTCAGGCTGGCCATCTTGTGAGCCCAGGACACTGCGTTGATCAACGCAGATCCTGGGCTAGCCACTCCTGGAAAATAGGGCGTACATGCCCCCATTTTCGGGAACGGCTGCAGACCCCATCCCTGCACAGCCCCTTAAATGCCGCATTCAAGTATTTGCATGCGACTACCCAGGACCCATTCTGCACACTTGCAGAATGGGTACTGCGCATGCGCAGAACTTGTGTTCACTGCTGAATCAGGCCCAATGTCCGTTTATTTTATACTTCCTGCTCTGATGTTACTGGAAACTCCTGGAGTACCACCTCTCCCCTTACCGAGATATATATCTTCTGGTAGGATTATCTGCTAGGGGGCACCAGGCCAAATTTTGCCTAGGGCATCAAATTGGCCAGGGTCATCTCTGTATTTGTATGTATGTATTTCCTGACGACGGGACCGCAAGGGCCTTGAAACATTGAAACTGAAGTAAAATTTATACCTAAATCCTGGAGTGACGCTCTGTATTCTGCCTCGATTAGAGACACTACATCCCTTTCTCTCTCTCTCTCTCTCTCTATCTGAAACCTGTGCGTTCTGCATTAGCAGTGGAGGTGTGGAATTCCAGGTTTTCACACTTACACAGACCCAGTTGGAATAATCACTGGAGCACAGGAAAGGTTTAAAACTCTCACACACCTGTTGCGCCCTGATGCTAATTAGCAGCCAGGTTCTAGGGACACTGGGCCTCATTCAGACCCGCTCGCAAGCGCTATACACTCGCAAGCGGGTCGATGGTTGTGCATTGCGCATGCGTGGTGTGCGCAATGCACGTGCGCAAGCCCCTTAGCAAGTGAGAAATTAACTCGCTCCGGGGCTCGCTACAAACTTGGCGGCTGTCGATGTTGATCGACAGCTCGCCCCGTTTTGTAGGCGGGGTGGGGGGGGTGGCTGGACAAACGGAGGCGTTGCTGAAGGAACGCCTGCCGTTTGTGGACGGCCCTACTGACATCACTCGTCTCATCTTCCGCAAGCCCCAGTGAGCAGGAAGCTCACTGGGGCTTGCGGAAGATGAGACCCTACCACAAGGGTCTCGTCGCAAGCCCGACCATCGCGACCATCACCTGGCTGCTCGCAAAAGCTGTGGGTGGTCATCCACAGCTTAGCGAGTGGCCAGGAGGCCAGTTTTAAACAACAAAAGCAGCCGCCCTCATTCAGAGCGAGCACTCGCTTTTTGCGAGCGGCTCTGAATGAGGGCCGCAGTGTTGATGTGCCAACTGTAGCTGCAAGCTACTGATGACTGATTAGCACAAGCAGTGCTGAGACTTGTATGTTTGTTTGCTTATTTTATGTTATGTGCCTGTATGTGTGCAGGCCTAAACTCACGTATGCTAAGGTGCAGTGTTTGCTGCTATTAAAAAGCCACTGCTTTACCAAAAATACCTGCCTGTCTGGAATCCTCATTTTAATACCCTGTGTTACAGTGTATATATATATATATATATATATATATATATATATATACACACACATATACAGTATATACACACACACACAGATATATATATATACAGTCAGGTGCATAATATATATATATATATATATATATTTTGGCCTCTATTCACCACCACAATGGCTTTGAAATGAAACAAACAAGATGTGCTTTAACTGCAGACTTTCAGATTTAATTTGAGGGTAATTACATCCAAATCAGGTGAACGGTGTAGGAATTACAACGGTTTCTATATGTGCCTCCCACTTTTTAAGGGGCCAAAAGTAATGGGACAAACTAAACAATCCTAAATCTAACTTTCACTTTTTAAAACTTTGTTGCAAATCCTTTGCAGGCAATTACAGCCTGAAGCCTGGAACGCATAGACATCACCAGATGCTGGGTTTCATCCCTGGTGATGCTCTGCCAGGCCTCTACTGCAAATGTCTTCAGTTCCTGCATGTTCTTGGGGCATTTTCCCTTCAGTTTTGTCTTCATCAAGTGAAATGCATGCTCAATCGGATTCAGGTCAGGGGATTGACTTGGCTATTGCATAACATTCCTCTTTTTAGCCTTAAAAAACTCTTTGGTTGCTTTTGCAGTATAATTCGGGTCATTGTCCATCTGCACTGTGAAGCACCGTCCAATGAGTTCTGAAGCATTAGACTGAATATGAGCATATAATATTGCCCGAAACACTTCAGAATTCATTCTGCTGCTTTTGTCAGCAGTCACATCATCAATAAATAAAGGGAACCAGTTCCATTGGCAGCCATACATGCCCACGCCATGACACTACCACCACCATGCTTCACTGATGAGGTGGTATGTTTTGGATCATGAGCAGTTCCTTTCCTTCTCCATACTCTTCTCTTCCCATCACTCTGGTACAAGTTGATCTTTGTCTCATCTGTCCATAGGATGTTGTTCCAGAAATGTAATGGCTTTTTTAGATGTTTGGCAAACTGCAATCTGGTCTTCCTGTTTTTGTGGCTCACCAATGGTTTATATCTTGTGGTGAACACTCTATATTCACTCTTGTGAAGTCTTCTCTTGATTGTTGACTTTGACACATATACACCTACCTCCTGGAGAGTGTTCTTGATTTGGCCAACTGTTGTGAAGGGGTTTTTTTCACCAGGGAAATAATTCTTCTGTCATCCACCACAGTTGTTTTCCATGGTCTTCCGGGTCTTTTGGTGTTGCTGAGCTCTCCGGTGCGTTCTTTCTTTTTAAAAATGTTCCAAACATTTGATTTAGCCACATCTAATGTTTGTGCTATCTCTCTGATGGGTTTGTTTTGATTTTTCAGCCTAATGATGGCTTGCTTCACTGATAGTGACAGCTCTTTGGATCTCATATTGAGAGTCGACAGCAACTGATTCCAAATGCAAATGTCACACCTAGAATCAACTCCAGACCTTTTACCTGCGTAATGGATAATGAAATAACGAGGGAATAGCCCACACCTGTCCATGAAATAGCTTTTGAGTTGATAGTCCCATTACTTTTGGCCCCTTAAAAAGTGGGAGGCACATATAGAAACTGTTATAATTCCTACACCGTTCACCCGATTTGGATGTAATTACCCTCAAATTAAATCTGAAAGTCTGCAGTTAAATCACATCTTGTTTGTTTCTTTTCAAAACCACTGTGGTGGTGAATAGAGGCCAAAATATGAAAATGTTGTCAATGTCCCAATATTTATGGACCTGACTATATATATATATATATATATATACATATATCCATACTCATTTTATATATGCACATCTATATATACATATACAACTGTGTATACACATTGCCCGATCACTGTGGCCAGCATTGATCGGGAACATGGAGGGAGAGGCGAAGCCGCTGTCTGCTTCTAGTGCTGAAACAGCAACAGCAGAAAAGCCGGCCCGAAAGGAAGGAAGGGGAGAGAGGTCCCGGGGGCAGGAAGCAGCGCAGCATCCACAGCTGATACTAGGAGCTGCAGCTGCTGCTGTTATTCAAGTGCATGCTGGGATGGAGGTGTCATCGGCAGGACATAGCACAGCAGCTGTGGCGTGTGCTAGGAGCCACGACTACTGCTTCTTTTGATCCCACACCGGGAAGGAGTGAAGTCGGCTTCCCGATCACTGCTGGCCACAGTGATCGGAACAAGGCAGAAACAGTGGCTGCTGCTTCAATGGAAGTCACTTGCAGCCACGCTGGGAGGGGGGTCCCGATCACTGTGGCCAGCAGAGCCAAAAGCACTCCCACTGACATCACTAGTGACCTCCGTCTGGGCAACCACGCCCCCGGCATGCCCACCATAGGGGGCGTGCTGTCAATCACCATCGATAGCATGCCCCCTTTGGTGCGAGACCCATAATGACGGCTTGGCCGTCGTTATTCGGGTCTCGCGCATGCGCACGATGGAGCCGCCTCCGTCGTGCGCATGCGCACTTGGGCAACATCGACCCGCTTGCGAGCGTTCACGAGCGGGTCTGAATTAGGCCCTAAATTCACACACTCCCAGAAAACCCAGATCCACACTATGCCCAGGTACACACTAAACAATCGGCAATCTTGCCGAAGGCTGGGGAGATTACCCTTTGCCCCGGACCATGTAAGATTACCGGTACACACTAGGAAGATTTAATGACCGACTGAACGATCACTCGATTCCTTAATAAAACTATACAGCCTTGCATGCGATATCGCATGATATTTCATACAGTACGCCCAATCACGATATCGCATGCGACCACACGTAGCACGAAATGCAGGTACACATTGGACAATGTGCCCGATGTATCATTATGATCCACCTCAAAACGATACATTGGATGTTATACTGTATATCGTCTAATATGTACCCAGCTTAACTCGCACCCTTAACGACATATAGCCACACTTGTGAAAAAAGCCAGATCCATAATGAGTATATTGAAAAAGCTGTATCTGTAACTAAATAAACATAAAAAAGTAACTGTCAACAGTCCCAGAAAAGCAATATCCATACTAAATAAATATATACAAAAATTTAGATCCGTATTAAAAATATAGGAAAAGCTGGATCCATACCAAATATGTTGAAAAAAATCAGATCCATACTAAGGAGGGTATCCAATTAGCCGCGGTAGATTACTGCTGCTAATTACCTCACCTGGGGATATCCAATTAGCCCCGAATTCGGCCCAACCTCAGGCCCTTATCTGGGGTTTTTGTCAGGACCTGATGTGTCCCAAAAAATAATCCACGATAAGTGCCATATTTTCACCAAAAAAAAGGCGAAAACACATAGGTCCGTGAGCTTATCACAGCTCCTATGTGTTTTCGGGAGAACTATCCTATTATTTCGACCGAAATAATAGGATAGGGTAAAAAAAATAGTCTATAATCGCCGAAAAATCCCTGTTTTTCGACGATCGCAGATATCAATTAGCACCCGAACAATGTTCGGTGCTAATTGGATACCGCTCAAATACATTGAAAAAGCCAGATCCACCAAAAACATTTAGGGCTTGATTCTGAGTTGAATGAAATGCCGATGTTCATGGAGTTAAGCCATATTTTTTGTACTGCACATGCATCTAAGTCACATTACGCATACATTCTGATTATGTTCATACAGAGTCGCAGAAGCACACACTGCCACAAGCTGCATACGATACCCCAGAATGAGACCCCGTTACTAACCTCTACGGCCTCTGTCCCACTGCATTCCCCGGCTCTGGCGCTGTGCTGCAGTGGCTTTCTCCTCTCCGCTGGGTCCCGCTGGTCTTACCTCTTTACGCCGGTGCCTGCGCTCTCTCTGCGATGGCAGCCCCAGCGTTCCATGTGTACCGACAGCCGGGAACCATGAGCGCGGCCATCTTGGATCCAGACATGTGACGCTTCTTCCGCCAATAGGATCTTCTATTCTCAATCCTCTGTCAATTGGACTCCTCCAGCCTCTATAAAATGATATCCTGCCACACTTTCAAATTGCCAGTGCAACATGTCCCTTAGCTTGTCTAAGTGAGCCTCCTCACTGCGCTCCCTAAGATATATATACTACGCTACAATATAGTCATCTCCCGGTCCTAACCGGTGAATTAGCCATCCTCCAATGCTCTGGAGTCCAGTCACCTCCCTTTCCTAACCGGCGAACTAGCCGTCCTCCAATTCTCTGGAGTCCAGTCACCTCCCGTTCCTAACCAGTGAACTAGCCATCCTCCAATTCTCTGGAGTACAGTCACCTCCCGGTCTTAACCGGTGTACCAATCGTTCTACTATATTCTCTCAATTATCTATTTTATCAAGTACTCTTTTCATGTGTAGGAATTTCATTAAACCCAGTCTCCTTCAGAGAGCATCCGGTTCTAACGAAACAAATACAAGACCCAGCCCAGGAATACAGCCTCTAAATCCTTTGTAACAGTTTGCACTGGCCCGATGGACTCGGCAAGTGGTCATGGTTCTGGAGTGGATTCTTCTCAGGATGTTCTATCTCGTCTGGAAAGACAGGAGACTTCTCAAATACAACTTATTCAATTCATTCAGGATATGTCATCTTGCTTGGATAGCATTCAGGCTTTATTATCTAACTCCGCTCCAGTAAATGCTGAAGTTGCAGCTTCCTCCTCTGTGTCGTCTTCCCCCTTGGCACCACCCGCTGCTCGACTCCAACTCACATCTCCAAGCAAGTTCGATGGTAATCCCAAACTATGCCGGGGTTTCTTAAACCAGTGCTAGATTCATTTTGAGCTTCAACCAACCAATTTCCCGACAGCCAGGACCCGAGTAGCCTACATAATCTATTTGCTTTCCGAGAAAGCACTCGATTGGGCATCACCCCTTTGGGAAAAATCGGATCCCCTGCTTGCTATTTACCCAGAATTAGTTTCCTCTTTTCGCAGAATCTTTGATGAACCTGGGAGAACCACTTCTGCCTCAGAAGACATTCTACACCTTCGGCAAGGCAGCAAAACTGTAGGATAGTATGTCATTCTGTTCCAGACCTTGGCGTCAGAACTCAATTGGAATGAGGATGCCCTGTTAGCAGCCTTTTGGAGTGGGCTCTCCGAAAGAGACTCAAAGACGATCTGGCTTTCCGTAACCTTCCTCCCAGACTGGATGATTTAATTTCTCTCTGCAACAAAGTGGACCTATGACACAGAGAGCATGCCTTGGAGAGGGGCAGATTCGACCATGGAAGACCACGCCCAGTTCCTCGACTGCATTCACCTTCCATGGGCGAAGAACGTATGCAGGCCAACTGCTTTCATCTGTCTGCCAAAGAACGTCAGAAAAGACAGAGACAGAATCTCTGTATGTATTGTGGATCGTCTCAACATCTAGTCAAATCCTGTCCTATCCATCCGGGAAATGCCTCCTCCTAACTTATGACAGAGAGGTTAAGTAAAGAGTAGCCATTGACTCACCTAGGAAGTCAGATTCCACCATCCAGGCTCAGTTGAAGCTTCAACGAGGTTCTAAAGTTGTCCTAGCTCTTTTGGACTCCGGAGCTGCAGAAAATTTTGTGACTACGGACTTTGGCCCTCATTCAGAGCCGCTCGCTAGCGGCCGTACGCTCGTTCCGAGCGATGTTCGCACATCTGCGCATGCGTACGGTTTTTAGTACGCATGCGCGAACCAGTCAGTGCGGCCGAAAATCGTTTGTACGCTATATAGCGAGTGCCTGCTATTTTGAGTGACAGAATGAGGCGTATGTGGGTGGTAACAGGGGAAGGTGCTTGTAAACGGGGAGTGGAGATCAGAACGCAGGCATGCTTAAAGGTCAAAACGGGCGTTTTAAGGGTGTGCTTAATTAATCCAGCAGCGTCATTGACCACTTGACCAGCGTCACTTGGTTTTTTTAACTCGGAACTGCTCGCAAAATAGCGGTTGAAAAAACCAACCACAAGAATAGCGAGCAGTTCATACGCTGTACGATGTACTCGATTAATCTAATAAATAGCGGACATGACGTATGGTGCGAGCGGCCAGGGGGCGTTTTTAACAAATAAACGAGCGTATGTTTTGCTCGCTCGTTCAGACTTAGAGGTGTGAACAGACTGCAATTTGCGAACGGATCATTTGAATAGCCACCCCTTGTTTTAGAACGAACGACCGCAAATAGCGAGTGGCTCTGAATGAGGGCCTTTGTCCATAAACATCGGATTCCCGTTGAAGCTTTACCTCGAGTCGTAACTTTAACTGTCATCGATGGTAGTCACATCACCAGTGGTACCATCACTCATCGCACCAAGCCATGCATATCATCTCCTGGAGTTCTGATTGTTTTAAAAACTGCCTTCATCAGGTAATACCTGTTCTATCCTCTGATCTACAGCTTCCTGCAGGCCTGCCCAAATTTTACTCTGAATTCCTAGATGTCTTCCACAAACAGAAAGCAGATTTGTTACCTCCCCAACGCAACTGGGATTGTCCCATAGAACTGATCCCTGGAAAAAATCCTCCCAGAGGACGACCATATCCTCTATCTCTTCCTGAGACTCAAGCCATGTCAGAATATATCTAGGAAAATTTGAGTATAGGTTTCATTTAACCCTCCACGTCTCCAGCTGGGGCTTGATTTCTCTTTGTCAAAAAAAAAGATGGTGGTTTGCACCCATGTATTGACTACCGAGGCCTCAACGACATAACCATGAAGAACCGCTTTCCTCTTCCCCTCGTAACTGAATTGTTTGACAGGGTCAAAGGAGCCACAGTTTTCACCAAGCTGGACTTAAGAGGGGCCTACATTTAATCCGTATTTGCCTTGGAGACGAATGGAAAACAGCCTTCAACACCAGAGATGGGCAGTATCTCGTTATGCCCTTCGGTCTCTGTAATGCCCCAGCTATTTTTCAATTCTTTGTCAATGAGATTTTCCGGGATCTTCTGTACAAGAGTGTGGTCGTCTATTTGGACGATATCTTGATTTTCTCTCAGGATCTAGATAGTCATCGGAATCAAGTTAAAGAGGTCCTTTTGAGGTTACGCTCCAACCAACTCTTCTGCAAGCTGGAGAAATGCCTTTTTGAAGTATGAAGCATTCCATTTTTGGGGTACATCATCTCTGGAACGGATCTTCAAATAGATCACGCAAAACTTTAGCCGTCCTTGATTTGGTCACTCCCAACATCTCTGAAATCCATACAGTGGTTTATAGGCTTTGCCAACTATTATCGCAAGTTTGTGAAGGGTTTTTCAACATTGTTGGGACCTATCTCAGCCCTCACCTGCAAAGCTGCGGATCCAACCAAATGGTCTTTCGAGGCTGCTTCTGCATTTCAACTCCTCAAACAAGCGTTCATCTCTGCTCCAATCCTAAAACAATCAAACTTAACCCAACCATTCATTCTGGAGGTGGATGCCAGCTCTGTAGGTGTTGGAGCAGTCTTTTCCCAATGATTTGAAGATGAAATACTTCATCCCTGCGTATTCTTCTCCCGAAAATTCTTGCCAGCAGAGAGGAACTATTCTATCGGTGAACAAGAGCTGCTTGCTATAAACTTGGCACCTGAAGAGTGGCATTATCTCTTAAGGGGGCTCAATATCCAATCACCATCTACACCGACCACAAGAACCTGCTATATCTAAAATCTGCAAGTTGTCTGAATCCTCGACAGGCCAGATGGGCAATGTTCTTTTCAAGATTCAACTTTAAACTTTCCTATCGTCCTGGATCCCAATATAGCAAGGCTGATGCTCTTTCCCATTCCATGGAGAGTGGTCTTGAGGTCCCTATGGAACAACCTCATCCGATCTTGGACCCAACCACTTTTTCTACTACTAATGTAACCCCGATGCCACCTGTCGGGAAAACATTCATTGCTCCCAATCTCCGCAAGAAGTTACTATGGTGGGGTCATGCTTCTCAATTCTCTGGTCACCTAGGAATGGACAAGATTTTAGACTTCATCTCTGATCTTCCTCCATCTCAAGGTCATAATATTTTTGGGGTTATTGTGGACAGATTTTCTAAAATGGCCCATTTCGTTCCCCTTACTGGTTTACCATCTGCACCATTACTTGCTCAAACCTTCGTTAGAGAGATCTTCAGATTACATGGTCTACCCCAAGAAATCATTTCTGACAGGGGGGTACAGTTCGTGTCAAAGTTTTGGAGGTCACTTTGTTCGGCTTTACGGTTGAAGCTAAAATATTCCACTGCGTGCCATCCTCAAACCAACGAGCAAACCGAGAGGGTTAACCAAGATCTAGAGCAGTTCCTTTGCACCTTCATCTCCTCCTCTCAAGATGACTGATTTGAACTTCTCCCTTTGGCTGAATGTGCTCATAACAATCACTATCATACTACCACTAAGTCAACTCCTTTCCTCATGGTGTTTGGTCATCATCCCTGAGTTCCAGAATTCGCTCTGCTCCCAGTTTTGGACATACCTGCGGCCAAGTTATCTCTCCAGCATTTCTCTGCAATGGCTTTCTCCTCATCGTCGGGTCCCGCTGGTCTTACCTCTTCACACCAGTGCCTGCGCTCTCTCTGTGATGGCAGGCCCGGTGTTCCACGTGTACTGACAGCCGCTCTCCGGGAACCATGGGCGTGGCCATCTTGGATCCAGACATGTGACGCTTTTTCTGCCAATAGAATCTTCTCTTCTCAATCCTCTGCCAATTGGACTCCTCCTGCCTCTATAAAAGGATATCCTGCTACACTTTCAAATTGCCAGTGCAACAAGTCCCTTAGCTTGTCTAAATGAGCCTCCTCACTGCGCTCCCTAAGATGTATATACTATGTTACAGTATAGTTATCTCCCAGTCCTAACCGATGAACTAGCCGTCCTCCAATTCTCTGGAGTCCAGTCACCTCCCGTTCCTAACCGGTGAACTAGCCGTCCTCCAATTCTCTGGAGTCCAGTCACCTCCCGTTCCTAACCGGTGAACTAGCCGTCCTCCAATTCTCTGAAGTCCAGTCACCTCTCGGTCCTAACCAGTGAACCAGCCGTCCTCCAATTATCTGGAGTCCAGTCACCTCCCAGTCCTAACTGGTGAACCAGCCGTTCTCCAATTATCTTAAGTCCAGTCACCTCCCAGTCCTAACTGTTGTACCAGTCATTCTTCTACATTCTCTCGACTATCTATTTTATTAAGTACTCTTTTCATGCGTAGGAATTTCATTAAACCCAGTCTCCTCAAGAGAGCATCTGGAACACAGCCTATAAATCCTTTGTCTATGACACACACTAAGAGGGTGCTTCGCTGCTGTGTTTACATGCACAGACCTTTATTCGCTCACATAGGAGGCCATATTCAGATGAAGAAACTGCACCTGCCATAGGGCTGGTGCAAGTTTCAATGGTACAACCGATGGTGGTCTCTAAAGATGCTCCAATCAGGCCACACGTGTTATATGAGCTTGTTTTGTTGAGTAGAACAAGATTATACCCAAAATAAACAGAAGGTTTCTAAACTGGATGCATGGAAGAACTAAAGGGGTTTATTATTTTTACTTAAAAATTTAATGTTTATTTTTGTAACAAATAAAATTATTTTTCTGTCTTAAAAATAAGGCATAAAATAGGTTTTGTAGAAAGTCCTTTTAATTGTTAAACAATAAAGATTGAATTTAAAATAAAATGAATTAGACCTTCAGTTGTTCCCATTTACAAACCTGTCTATATAGAATTGGTCTCTGAATGGTTTCAGTGGTGGCACACACCCAAAAATCTGAAAACTAATTTCTATTTTTTCCAGTTCAAATCAATAGAAAATAAATGAAAGTAGGTTTAAAATTAGGGACTACAATTGTTGTGGTGGCATCCTGGAGTTGTATTGATCAAGACTATGTACAATAAATGTACGAGAAATAATGTGACCAATGGGAAATGTTTGATGTCTCTGATATTTCATTTACAATTCTGTACCAAGCAATAAGGGTGCTCCTCTAGGTACAAATATGCTGAGAAATACATTCCCTGGATAGAACAATTACTGTACATTTATAGAATAAAAATTTATGTTTTTGCATCTATCATTACATGTATAATTTCTAAATTGCTTTCAAAATGTAACACTTTTTTTCTCTTATTGCTTTTGCACTCTTTATACTAGATGACCACCAATACCTTAAGGCCCCCATACATCTGCAATGTATTGGGCCAAATTCCCAATCTCCAGATGCCAGGATCGGGGCCTCGCTGAAATCCAACATGTTTGATTTCACTGATTTGCCAATCATGAGTCAAATATGATCATGATCAGCAAATCTGGGATTTTTAGAATTAAGAATTTCACTGATTCCCCGACAGATCGGTGATCATCGATGGCTGTCAATTGGCATTTCCGACTGACGGATGTGCGAATCGGTGAAACAGCTGGCAGATGTATGGGGCCCTTAACAGTTTAGCAGTGTACAGTAGTAAACCTTCAAAGTTCATACAGTTGTTCGGGATCCGGTCAAAATACAAACAGTCGGGATGCCGGTGCTACACCTGTCAAAATCCCGGCGCCGGCATCCCGACGGTAAGTACTGGGGTGAGGGGGAGGGTTAGGGTTAGGCACTAAGGAAGGAGGGTTAGGGTGCATGGAGGGGGAGGTTAGGTTTAGGCACTGAGGAGAGGGTTAGGTAAGAGAAGAGGATTAGGATACCAGCAAGAGGCTGTATCCTAAAACTGTCTGGATGCCGGCATCGGGATTCTGACTGCTGGGATCCCGAGCAACGGCATCCTGTATTCAACCCAGTTATTCTCATAGTTGATACCAGCATCAAAACAAGGGGACATTATAAAAAAAGCACATACAGTATCCATATTATACTCATCACAGTTAGACCTTATTGAGTGTTATCATTTTTAGAGAATAGGAGATATTTTATCATTTTAGTGTTGGATTGCAATAATTTTTTTTGCAGTACTCTGTGGAGCTGGTGCAGATAGGTACTTACCACTGATGGCGTACCATAAAATACACAAATTTGCCCTGCGCATGACAACTAATGCACACTTCAGGGGCATATTAAGAGAGGAGGGGGGCCGTGTGCATTCCCTGTCTGGAGCCCCCTCCTTTCTCCCCGATGGCCGGCAGCTGACTGATGAGGCTGACCGGTGACCGCAGCATCACTAGTCTGTGCTCAGAGTCTACTGCGCACGCGCAGCTCTCTGGGAAAATGTCTGTGGCCGGCATTTTCCCGGCGATTTTGTGCAGGGCTAAGACAACCCAACACGGGACCTCAGAGAGGTAAGTATTAGATAATATGGGTGCAGGGTGTGCGGTGCGGGCTCCCCCTGAACCCACAGGCCCATGTGCACCGCACACCCTGCACCCATTATAGATATACCCCTGGGGCAATTGCAGATTTGCTCATTAAAATAAGAAACATTAAAGGGGAGGAAAGGGATGTGCAAACCATTAGGAACATGCAGATATGCCTGTCAGTGGGTGTATATATTACGGGTGCTTAAGGGCTGGTGCAAAGATAATGCTGATGAAGATTAGGGAGGAGCTGTTAAACCCCAAGTTGGATTTACCCGCAATGAAGTACATTAATAAAAATATATTTGATTCAAAAATTGTAAAACCCTCCTAATCAATCTGACCAATCAGAGCAATACCATAGGGCCAGTTCTAGTAGAACCCAGGGCAAAGGTCCCTTTGGTGCCCCCCTTAAAAATAAATATATATATATTTGCACATTTTAGCACAGCCGCTGCGTACAAAGGGCCTCATTCAGAGATGTACACAAACCCGATGGTGGGGTGTCTGTGCCTGTGCAGAACAGGTCCTGTGTCGTTGCATGCAGTGCTCCCGAGCTAAAGTCTGATTTACAGGCTGCGGCCATTTGGAGGTGCGGCCTCAGGGTTACTCAGATGGTTGACGGTGATGCTGCGTCAGGCGCAGCACTCGGATCTACAATGCTGTTAGGAGGTGTCTTTTCTCAGACGCCTCATGCTGCATTAGCATCACTGCTGCATCCAAAGAATACAGAAATGTTTGTTTTGTTTGTTTGGTTTAATGTATACCATGTATAATGTGTCCACCCTTCCCTACCCTACCCATTTCCTTTCTGCATCTTCATCTCCAAAAATATCAATACAAATTCTTGAATAAAAAAATCTATTCGGTAAGCTTGATATGAGTAGGCAGTCCAAATCCTGTATTTGTGACTAACTATAATGGGAACACTGGAAATATAAAATTATGTCATATTCTTGCTAAACAAACACATGGGTGGCGGAGACACATAATATGTATTTGGTGTCGGACAGAATATACAATAGTAACACTGTTATGGCTTTTGTATATCGCCCATTTTCATCACATGAAACATCATGCCATTTGTCCTTAGGGGAAACAAAACAAACCACTCACAAAAATTTTGTCAGTTGTTGCTGTCGGTATGTATACATGGTATCATGTGCAGTATGCAGTCACATTCAGGAGCACAGAGCTATCTGATCCACAGTACCTGCTGTGATCCTGAGCAGGGGCATATCTATAATGGGTGCAGGGTCTGCGGGGCACAAGGGCGCCTGGGTCCAGGGGGGGCACACACCGAACACCCTGCACCCATACCTCCAAATACTTACCTCTCCGAAGTCCCACGTCGGCTGGAGAGGTGCTACACAGAACGCCTGGAAAGTGGCTGCAGCGGCCACTTTCCCAGCATTCTGCGCATACGCAATAGGAAAATTGGCGGGAAAATGGCTGCCTGGTGTACTGCGCATACTGAATGTGTCAGTACGCCATGGCCGCCTGAGAGAGAGGAGGGGACCTCGGTCGCAGTGCTGGGATTGCAAATGCAGCAGGGGGTGTCATACACCTTTTGCTGTATTTGCATATTTGCAAGGACTGAATTGCTTAGCTGCTTGTGTGCAGCTTTGCAATTCTGTCCACTACCAAATCACCCCCATAGTGCGCTAATCAATAAGGAAAAAATAAAGACATGTTAGCAGAGTTTAGAGAGAGAGTAGAGATGTTATAATTTCAGGGGTAATATTTATCAAAGGGTGAAAAGTCCTATTGGTCAAAAAAGTGATAGGGTGTTTTGTCCATTTCACCAATATACCAAAGGGTTACTAATTGGTCTGGAGGCTCCCATACACCTCTACAGAGCAATTGTGGGGCCCAGAGCATATTTAAAACTGGAAACATTGGGACTGATTCTGAGTCAAATGCTGCAGTGTCCATGTCTGCTTTTGTTGCCTGTCCCACATATGCGACTTTAAGCAAATGCCATTACAAGCCTTTCTCTAGTGTATACCCGTGTGTCCCAATGTGCATGACTGAGATAACCACGTTAAGCATCTTTCAACAGTCAAATACTGCCAGGTGCAGATTGTCAGGGTATGTCCTCCAATGTGAACTATTTCAGTCTGAGTTCGCACCCAGGACCTCATTCAGAGTCTCTCGCTAGCGCTTGGCGCTCGCAAGCGGCCCGATGGTTTGCGTTCGCACATGCGCACGCTTCGTTCTGCGCATGCGCGAACTACTCTGTGCGATCGCAGGCTCCTCTCTCGCCCAGCAAAGACAGCCCAGTGAAATGAGTGACAGGAGAGGCCATTTGTGGGTAGTAACAGGGGCAGGACACTAATAACGGGGGAGTGGAGGTGCGAACGAAGGTGTGCCTGAGTGTTTCAACGCCATTTTAGAGGCGTGCATAATTAACACGCAGTGTCATAGTACACGTCACATGCCTGTTTTTTACACTGAAGTCCTAGCAGTGCTTGCGGTAGGGTAAGGCTACCACAAGCGCTGCGATCGCTTCCGATTTTCCTCGATGTACCAATGTTTTAATACACTTCCTGGAGATGACGTGCGCTCTGCCTGTGCGATTGGGTGTACGCTGGCCGCTCGCTAAGACATGGTGGGCGTGTTTATGCCTTGGCGAGTGATCGCTTCCCGTGGTGTCACTTTGGCAAATGTGCATACGCTGGGTGCGAGCGATCGCATCTAGCGAGAGACTCTGAATGAGGTCTCCAGTTCAGAGACATACCGCGACACTCCAATGACATGCCTATAACATGGGACATTTTCATGTGTCCGCTAAGCCACTTCCCTGTGCGCCCAGGAACAAACACCCAATACATTTTCAAGACATTTCTAAGACCATTTGTCTCATTTACAACTGCGACTCTGTGCGCACAGACTCTGGATGCATGCGCAATGCGACTTAGACGCTTGTGCAGAAGAAAACAATCGCTCAACTGCGTTCAACATCAGCAATGAGTCCGACTCTGAATCAGGCCCTTGGTGTGAGCTTCAAGTTCCACTGTTTTAACTTAAAAATGAAATAAAACATTAAAATATCAAGCAATATATATATATTGATGGTGCTGGTGAACAGCAGATTCTGTGTGGGGCAGGAGAGATCCACCCACACAGAGAAGAAAAGGAGTATGGGAACACACCTAGAGCCTGCCCTTTGCACAAAGCCAAAGTAGGTCTGAAGCAGTCAGACAGAGCTCATTGTGCTAGCAAGCCATTGAGGGCCAGGAGGCCTGATCCTAGAGCTGTGGGAGACAGAGAAGGTCACCAACCTCTGGCACTGAGCTATCTGAATATGAGTAGGCAGGAGCCTATGTTACCTGCAAGGAAGCAGACCAGATTGTGAGGATGTACATGTGAGCAGCTGTGGTAGCCGAAGCCTTTGTTACTCTGAAGCTGAGTGTGAGACTATGTGACTCCATGAGAGAGACTGCTTATTTGCAGACTAGCTGCCCGAGGATAGTCAGGGGCGAAGCAGTGAGTTAGTGGGGGCTAGGTTGTTTATTGATTTCTGTTTGATTTATCCTGAGAAGCAAAGCTCCATTTATTGAAATTTTACCACGGAAGCTGTGTGTGGACCCTAATTCCAGTACCCCAGTTGCATCACTATCTATCTATCTATCTATTTTATCTATCTATCTATCTATCTATATTTCATCATTAGTACAATCCAGCACAACCACCTAACAACAATACCTGGACCCGGTACCCTCACGAGCGTTACTTCCGCTATACAAATCCATAATTGTTCTGAAGACAGTACTGAAATAAATAGTACTGAAATGTTATCCATATTTAGCTGGTGTAAGCTGTGATTTATCATGCGTGCCGCATTGCATATTGTTGGATATATATATATATATATATATATATATAGATTATATATATAGATTCCAAAGTACGGCGGCACTCACAGGACTTCTTTAAACCAGAAAATTATCAACTGCTAGTCTCAGGTTTGAACTCCAACGTTTCAGATTATTTTAATCTTTTTTCAAGGATATAGCACAACAATAAATAGAAAAATCTTACCTTATATAATTACTCCACACGTGCACACTCTCCATCTGGCTCCAGCAACTCGTCCACCTCCGATGACATCACGCGTGTGCGTCCAACCTGACGTGACACGTCAGCGAGGCCACCTGAGAGCTGGCGGTTATCTAGAGACAGGTCGCCCAAACATTAAGTGAAATTAAACCGTCACCATTAAAAACAGGAGACACATCTATAGACTAGTCAATATAGCAAGGAGCGTCTACTAATAAAAAACGAGCAATGCATTTATGTCTAAGCTGTAATAGAAATAGCCAAACAAACTGTCATATATACAGTCAGGTCCATAAATATTGGGACATGGACAGAATTTTCATATTTTGTCCTCTATTCACCACCACAATGGCTTTGAAATGAAACAAACAAGATGTGATTTAACTGCAGACTTTCATATTTAATTTGAGGGTAATTACATCCAAATCAGGTGAACGGTGTAGGAATTACAACGGTTTCTATATGTGCCTCCCGTGCTTCCAGTTGCAATAGAGATCTTTCTCTGTTACCTCCTCTGATATTTTGGGGAATACAATCAATGATTTTGTACTGAAGGGAAGGTAAAGTATGTCTCATCTCTTTAAAAGCAACCGGTTGAGCAACCGGTTGATCTGTATCTCTGCCTTCTAACGCCAAGCGTATCGCTGACCGGTACATAGCCATCCTTTCTTTAAATTTGCAGGATGTTTTTCTGATATACAAGTGTCCGCTTGGGCATTTAATATAGTATATCACGAAGCTACTACTGCATGACAGGATATATCTAATAAAGAATTTTTTCCCTGTGTGGGGATGAAAAAAAGTGTCCCCAGTGTCCAGAAAGCTGCACGTTGTACATCCAAGGCATCTGAAGCATCCTTTTTTCTTTGAAAGGAATGATCCTGTTGATTCAATATCTTTACACACTAACATGTCCGCGATATTTTTACCGCGTCGATAACAAGGAAGAATCTTCATCTGTTTAAGAGCAGGTAAATCTTTATCTGTGGTTAACACAGGCCACAACTGTTTAGCTGAGGATATCATCTTCTGTGTACCAGAATTGTAGTCATTAACCCATATCATGGAATTAGAGATATCTTTTGCTCTAGTTTGCTTCAGAGTGTTCTCTCTAGGAATTTTTAACACTTTGAGTTTGGTCCGATTCAATGCCGTAGGATCATACCCCCTAGCAATGAATTTAATGATCATCTTATCCATTTGTTTGATGGTTTCAGACCTGTCATTAGAAATGCGATACACCGTAGCAGCTGGGAGAAAGGCAAACCTCTCATAATGCCTCAATTTTTGTTTTTACGGAGGCTAGCTCTCTTCCTGACTCTTCTATGACAAGAAGGATTAAATCAAATGAGCATTTGTTTAGTATTGCAGCCCATTTACGGCAGAAGTCTGCATTATGCCGTCCGATAGTCGGAGTATTTCTGATCCTGAAACCTCTAGGGATACGTTTATTGCCCTGCCCAACTCTTGTCATAGAAAAGTCAGGAAGAGAGCTAGCCTCCGTAAAAAAAAAAATGGAGGCATTTGAACAACTGCACCTCAATCAATTAACCAGTGATCAGAGCAGTAACTGGGTTGAGAAGTTACAGAAACAAATAGACACTTATAAAAAAGATCTTGTAAAATTTAAGAGAGACAAATTATTCACGGTAATTAGAGATTACGAGGAGAATCGGGTATATAGTTGGGCAGTAAACCCCAAACCCCAAGATCATAGACCAAGGTTTAGAACCTTCAGGAGAAACAAAACTTACCCTACTGATTCAGATCAAAAAGGTGGCGAATATACTAGTACCAGAGAATCAGAATGTGCTGGTACCAGCAACAAAGTTTTTTTAGGCAAACCCCCGGCAGGGGTGACAACACGAGCTCAAAAGGGCCCTATAGACGAGCTTTTACCAGGAGGGGGGCCAGTGGTCGAGGTCGACCAAGAAAACAGCCGAAAAATAAAATTTGATATACAATCTCTCCTCAAGAAACCTGTCTGCCGTAGAATATCAAGTATTGACTATCTTTTGTACCCACAAATTCCTTCAACCCTTTTCAGAGCAAGATTGATCTGCATAGATTCACACGGCAATTAAAATTGAAAGAGTACTTTGGAGCTAATGCACAGCCATCTACTTTGACGAGCCAGACGTGCCCTGTGAAAGTAAAATCCCATTTTGACCCTCACTCGAATAATGCATCCCTTAAAACTTTTAATAGAATGGTAGACCAGGAGATTGATTCTGTTTCCAAAAAAAGTAGACCAGAATATAATAATTTATCAAAGGCTGAATGGAATGCACTCAAGGATTTGCAGAATTACAGAGATATTATCATCCGTAATGCAGATAAGGGAGGGGCAGGGGCGGATTGGCCGTTAACTTCATCGGGAAGATTCCCGGTGGGCCGACGCAACTGTGGGGCCACCTGTAACTGGTGGCCCTGCCCTCAGTAGCACATCACCGGGCCTTCTTGCATGACAGGCAGCCCTCCGGCTCCTGTCATAGCAAGCAGAGCGGCCCGTCTGTGGAGGAGGAGCTGACATCGCGAGAGTCACTGCAGCAGTCAAGTCTCGCAAGGAGACAGAACTCTGTCCTCCATTGCCCGCCTAGATGCTGCGCCTGAGAGGCAGAGCAGGTCCGCGTTGGCTGCCTGGCTGGTGGTGAGTAGTTACTATATAAAGCATTCTAGCTTGTGGGCGGATGGGGGCCATAACATATACTGCTTTCTCGGGGCAGGGGCATAATAGAGGCTGCCTTCTCTTGGGGAGGCAATACACATGCTGCATTCACAGAGGGTGGAAGAGTGGGTACAATGGAGACTGCCTTCTCTGTGTTGGACCGGGGGGTGCCTTTTCTGCTGGTGGAAAGGGTCAGTGATTGCTTTGCCTGGTGCCACATCAGTTAGGTCTCGAATCTATAGCCTTTAGTGTTAAAGGGGGCATGAGGTACTCACTCAGTGGAGGGTGGTATTAACAATAATCACAGCTCCTCTCTACTAATAGTCCAGATGAGAGGTGCCAAAGTATCATTGATTATTATTATTATCATTATTATTATAATTATTCTGTGACTGTGTAGAATGGAGTTGGAATGAAATTGACTTATATCTCTGGGGAAGGGACACATATTCTATAATGATTTACACTTGCTTTCCTTTTCAAACTCTCCTTACAAAAAAATTACACTACAATTATATCGTCCCTCCCTACGTGCCATGTGAAATTAGCAGCGCAAGTCCATCTATAGTCTAGCCAGGGCCTATGCACTATACCATTGCCCCTCCTTATTGTCCCTGCCATGTCACATACTGTGTGTTAACCTATGCCCCTAAAGAATAACAGAATCAGAGACCATATATTCCATACGGTGACTTCTGAAAATAGCAGAACCAGTATCTATAGTACTAATCATTTCCTATGTACTGGTGCCCTCACATGACAATCTGTGTCCCTCGAATGTACCAATACAGTAGAGACAAGTGACTACATACCAACCAGTGCTCCCACCATATACAGTACCAGCCTTTACTCTCCCATATATAAGTGAAGGATTGCATAGTATACCAGACAATGGGGGAGATGTATGAAGCCCAGAAGCGGTATCAGCGCACGTTATGTGCGCTGATACCGCTTCTCCCTGATGTATGATCAGGGGTCTGGCCAGTAAATGACAGGGGCGCTATGCGCCCCTGTCATTATCAGCGCTGCTATCTACAAGATAGCAGCGCCGAGCGGCAGGGCCATGTATGAACGGTCATACCGCATGACCGTTCGGCCGGCTGTAGCTGTCGTTATCAATAGCTACAGCCTGGCGCTAGCCTATCCCCACAGCAGGGACAGCGCTGTCCTCCTCCTGTCGGCTCCAGGGCTGCACGCGGGGATCTCGCGATACTTGCGAGATCCCGCGCATGCTCAGTGGAGCCGGCCGGGACAGAGACACAGGGCATCAGCACTAGGCTGCTGCGCTGTGGGCTCTAGCGGGTAGCTTACATCTCATCGGTAGTGCTTCCTGCTTCGCCTCAGTAAAGAGGTGAAGTGGGAAGCGTTATAGCGGCACGGTAAGTGCCGCTATTATACATCTACCCCAATGTAATCTATAAACTGTGCTCTGTTTCCTTCATGTTACTCTTGAATGATACTTTTAATTTTTACTTCATGATACTTTTAATCATGTATCTGCAGCCAATATTGTTCTGTTGGAGTACGATTGCCACCCTTTATGCTTATCTGCTTCCTCACCATCATTTTGATGTATGAATCATTGTTTGTTGTTTTAATATAATTTTTGGAGTATTTATAGTCCCTTTTTTTCTTCACCCAGCATTCTTGGAAAGCAAAGATTCTTCAAGTAGAACTTTTAAGTTAAATCTACTTAAAAATAATTTTGCCTCATTAAAAATATTATGCTGGTTAATACAATTTATTTCTATAACCCCATTATTCTGTAATTTGAGCAATGTAATTATGCATATATGTAGTAATGTAAAGTGTTACTAGGATGTCTATGCATTGAATGTTGAATGGTGTTCACTGACATGCTCTCTGAACTGTGTGGCCGGTGCCTGTCATAGCAAGCAGACTGACATCATGAGAAAAAAACATTGCAGTCCTCACGCGAGACAGAGCTCCTCCATTCCCCAGGTAGAACTGCACCACACGCACCTCAGAGGTCTGCGTCCAGCTGCCTGGCTGGACAGCAGAGCTAATTTTTCAGAGGTGTATGTTTCTTGGTGCCACAGACAGTAGCACTTGTTATTTTTTGGTCTCACTGACCATATAGCTGATTATTATTACTGGGTGCTACAGACTGCAGAGCTTATAGCTGCTAGGTGCCTTAGACTGTCTACAGAGCTTATTGCAGAGTCTGCAGAGCTTATTGTTGTTGGTTGTCATAGAATAAAAGTTTAGTATTGCTGAGGGCCATAGGATGCAGATGTGATTGTTGCCACATGCCAAATATATCATATGATTTTTTTTGGGTGCCACAGGATTTATTTTTGTTATGTGTCACAGACTTGTGAGCTTATGTTTGCCACAGTTGGTAAAGCCAATTGTTGCTTAGTGTCACGCTGCAGATAATGATTATTTCTGAGTGCTTGGTTTGGTTGCTATTGCTTTGTGTGTCTTATGTAATCAATGCTGTAAAATGACAACATCTTAAAAAAAACACTAAGGCTGGGATGTACTAACCTTGCAGTGTACATCCCACCAGTCACCGCAACCTTACTAATCGCATATGTACTAACATATGCGATTAGTATCGCAAAGGACAGCTGTTGCGATAGAGCTGCCCTTTGCAAAGCAGCCAATGCCAGGTGAGGGAGTCTCCATGGGACTCTGCCCCCTCCGGGCCCCGGAAACTACCTGCTGGTGACCTGTGCAAGAAGTCCCGGGCTCCTCCTCCTCCCTGCACCCAGAAGAAGATTAGGAGGAGAAGGAGGCAGAGGACCCAGGAGGAGCACGGGCCGGCGACCAGGAGACTAAGGTGGGGACCAGTGCTGGGCCACTGTGGGGCGGCGGCGAAGCGTCGGGTGTGGGGTGCGGTAAGAAGCCCATAGGCTTCTATAGGGTAATGCCAGGTTTTTCTGGCGTTACCCTCTGCACCGATAATAGGGCGGCTGGGGCATATTACATACGAAAATGCAGTAAAACCCCCGAAAACAGGGTTTTTACTGCATTTTAGTGGCATATTTAATAACGTGGTGCTCTGTGTGCAGTTCTTACGTAACCCCCAGCAGAATTCAAACATTTTCTTTCAATCTATACAGTAAATTGCAATTTAAATACAGATATAGCCATGCTCATCTATGCCGCGTTGCGAGCGCATTGCGGCATGGATGGCGTGACTACTGTGCCTGCGTCTATGGCGTGCACATGTGTATGCACGCACTCACCATAGACTTCAATGGGAGAACGCCGGCCATGCCTAATCGCGGCCCGGCGAAATCTCCGCTATGCCGCAATGCGTGACACTGTGCGCAGGCATTGCGGCAATGATGGTCACAGCTACATCTGTATGGCTGAATTTGATTAGCTGTTGTTGTTTATATCACACTAGCTGTAATGCCCAGTATTGCCTGCCTTTTATATATTTTCTTTCTGTCTCCACCCCACCCTCTCTCTCTTTCCCCTGACTTTTTCTTCCCACCGTTCTCTTTCTACCCCCTTCTCTGTCCCTGCTCCCCCCCCTTTCTCTCTTTTCTCTTCATAACACTTAACATGTATTGCAGTATATGGAACTACCATTCCTTGTTTTTAATAGAGTATAGCTTGAAGTAGCTAAAATTGCTAGAAAAATTTTTTTGTTGAGTGAAGACGAGCAAACGTCATCCCAATTTTCATTTCTTAAAGCTTAAAAACATGCTCCAACTTTTGTTGGTGTAACTGTGCCTACCAGGTATAGTAACATAGTAATCCCACCTACTTTGGCATTTGTTCCACTTACATTTGATTTGGTGCTGGCCACATGGGGCCACTTCTAGAAATTTTTCCAGGGCCACTTTTTGTCCCCAATCCGCCCCTGGGGAGGGGGCATAGTGGTGATGGATCTAAAGGACTATAAAACAGAGATATAAAGACAATTGAGTGACCAGAAAGTGTATAAACAACTGGACTCAGATCCGACTAGCATGTTTTTAAAAGAACTACAGGATATCATTCATACTGCAATGGATAATGATTTTATCAACAAAAAAACGGCACTAGCATTAGTTCCATCTTATCCAAAAGTACCAATCCTATACACCCTCCCGAAGATCCACAAAGACCCAGTGTGCCCTCCAGGCAGGCCGATAATTTCAGCTAGAGATTCAATTCTTTATACAGTTTCACAATTTTTGGACCACTATATGCAGCCTGTAATACAAGCGCAAAGTTCATTTCTTAAAGACACGACTGACTTTATTTGAAAATTAAATGCATTAACTGACTTAAATAAAGATTGCCTATTGTGTACAATAGACGTGATCAGTCTGTACATCAGAATTCCACATACCAGAGGCATAATGGCGACGAGAAATCTTTTATCAACGTCCATTTTATACACTGGACCAGATTTGGATTTCTTCATTCAACTCCTGGACTCTACTTTAAAAATAAATTATTTTTTATTTGACGGCAAGTTTTTCTTGCAGTTAGTGGGATGTGCAATGGGATCGTGCGTGGCACCGTCTTTTGCCAACGTGTTTATGTTCCAGCTTGAACAAGATTTTTTTTTTTCAGATCCAATGATCTATAATAAAATTTATTTTTTCACAAGATATATAGACGATTTATTTGTCATTTGGAAAGGTTCTGAGAACTAATTTATTGAAGCCATGAATAACATCAACAGCAAGGATCCGGATATTAAATTTACTTTCAATACCAACAAATCCACCATCAATTTCCTAGATGTACAAGTGACGCTCACTAATGACCAGCTACATACCACTATTTATCAAAAACCCACCGATTGCAATACTATTCTTCAAGCTGACAGTTTTCACCAAACTGCGCTTAAGAGAGGTTTGCCTTTCTCCCAGCTGCTACGGTTGCATCGCATTTCTAATGACAGGTCTGAAACCATCAAACAAATGGATAAGATGATCATTAAATTCATTGCTAGAGGGTATGATCCTAGGGTCTTGAATCGGACCAAACTCAAAGTGTTAAAAATTCCTAGAGAGAACACTCTGAAGCAAACTAGAGCAAAAGATATCTCTAATTTCATGATATGGGTTAATGACTACAATTCTGGTACACAGAAGATGATATCCTCAGCTAAACAGTTGTGGCCTGTGTTAACCACAGATAAAGATTTACCTGCTCTTAAACAGATGAAGATTCTTCCTTGTTATCGATGCGGTAAAAATATCGTGGACATGTTAGTGCGTAAAGATATTTCCTCTATAAAAGAGGAATCAACAGGATCATTCCTTTCAAAGAAAAAAGGATGCTTCAGATGCCTTGGATGTACAACGTGCAGCTTTCTGGACACTGGGGACACTTTTTTTCATCCCCACACAGGGAAAAAATTATTTATTAGATATACCCTGTCATGCAGTAGTAGCTTTGTGATATACTATATTAAATGCCCATGCGGACACTTGTATATCGGAAAAACATCCCGCAAATTTAAAGAAAGGATGGCTCTGCACCGGTCAGCGATACGCTTGGCGTTAGAAGGCAGAGATACAGATCAACCGGTTGCTCGCCATTTTAAAGAGATGAGACATACTTTACCTTCCCTTCGGTACAAAATCATTGATTGTATTCCCCAAAATATCAGAGGAGGTAACAGAGAAAGATCTCTATTGCACCTGGAAGCACGTTGGATTGGCCGATTGAACACTGTTCAACCTTTTGGTTTAAATTAACAATTATTCTTTAAGTTGTTTTCTTTAACATAGCGGCATGAGTTCAACCTTTCCCTGATATATATATGACAGTTTGTTTGGCTATTTCAATTACAGCTTAGACATACATGCATTGCTCGTTTTTTATTAATAGACGCTCCTTTCTATATTGACTAGTCTATAGATGTGTCTCCTGTTTTTAACGGTGACGGTTTAATTTCACTTAATGTTTGGGCGTCCTGCCTCTAGGCAACCGCCCGCTCTCAGGTGGCCTTGCTGACGTGTCACATCAGGTTGGACGCACACGCGTGACGTCATCGGGGGTGGACGAGTTGTTGGAGCCGGACGGAGAGTGTGCACGTGTGGTGTAACTATGTAAGGTAAGATTTTTCTATGTATTATTGTGCTATATCCTTGAAAAAAGATTAAAATAATCTGAAACGTTGGAGTTCAAGCCTGCGACTAGCAGTTGATAATTTTCTGGTTTAAAGAAGTCCTGTGAGTGCCGCCGTACTTTGGAATCTATTTGGACACATATGCTGTATGTGGAGGGCACCTGGGCAAGTACTACTTTGATTGTGAGTGCCGGACATAACAGACATTATATATATATATATATAATAAAATTATTTATTGCAGTGATAAACTTTTTTTTCATATTGACTTGCATACTGGGATGGCATTAACAGAACAGGTACTGCAGTCATACGTAAGCCACCAAGACTTACTGTCTGATTGCTTATTGTTACTATTGGAACATACTACTGCGCAGTCTCCAAGAAAATGGCTCCTCTAGGGAAACTTAATTTCCTAACCAAGATGGCAGCGCTAGTGTATCTGCACATGTGTGGCACCATCTTACCACTGTGGATAAGCAACATGGTGGAGGACAGATGTCCTTCTCTTAGCTCCAGTGAACCTCAACATTGCCCCACTGCATCCACAATTCCAGACACTCCACCATTACCCTCAGAGAGGAGAGTCATCAGCTGGTGAGCTCGCTGCACCTCTTCTCCGCTACAGGCTCCGCTCCATTGCTGAATAAGCACAACAGTGAGTACAGCTGTACAGTCACTTTATACCAATAAACCATAGAGTATGGTTAAATTACCTGACTGGTCATTGCCTACACAATTAACTGTTGGTGTATATAGTATTCTGCTTATCATCAAGGGTGCACACACAAACCCAACAGTTATTACCAGCAATAACACTATGATATTTAAGGAGAAGTGAAAATGAATAATTCTTATAACGTCAAAAAACTGCCATCTTTGATGGAATGGAACCCAAATGGTAACTTTTTGTATTGGAACAGACCCTCCGGTGCCTTGTCTGTCAATGACACTTGCCAGTACCCTTTGGTTAAGTCTAGAGTGGTTAAGTAACGTGCTGCATTCTTTCAATAACTTCATCAATAAGTGGTATTGGGTAGGCATCAAACTTTGACAAATTGGGCCTGATTCATACATGTATGCTAAATACACCAGTTGTGCTAAACTATGCAAAAGCAGCAGGAGGCATCTTGTGTTAAAAGATGCCCACTGCTGGCTACTGTGGTCCGCTAGCTGCATCTGAAGATGAGCATTGGATCTTCTGCGTGAACATCAGGCCCACTATTCAATTTATGGAACTCGTTGCAGAAACAGAAGCTCCTGTTGAGTTCTGGAATGAGTACAGTACAATTGGGCTTGAACACTCACTATGTGACTCTTCATTTTTATCTAATTCCAACATTCTTTAAAATTTCTTTAGACACAAATTCCATTTGGGCTTCTGGTATTCTATAGGGCTTTAAGTTAAACTTAACCCCTGGTTCAGTGATTATGTTATGTTTAATGACAACAAATCTCTATTTGTTATGAAACATTCTTTAGCTTCATTCTGTTGAATAGATAAGAGGGTTTTGGCTATCGTTACTTTAGGAACCATAGGTACTGAAGTTACCAGAGGGACCAGGGAGGCTTACAGAGCTACTCTATCTTTCCAAGGTTTTATATGATTTACATGGTAGATCTGTTCTGGCTTTCTTTTCCCAGGCTGTTAATCTTTATACCTAACCTTACCCACATTTTTTATGATTTCAAATGGTCCTTGCCACTTGCCCAAGAAATTTCTGTCTACCATGAGAACTAAAATAAGTACAAGGTGCATAATTGGGCATTAAGATTGTAGACCCTTTATTGTGTCTGTTGGGCCTGTTCCAAGTGCTCTCTTACTATTGGTACCACTAGCTATTCTTTCCTGCATCTGAGAAACATGCTAAATAACCATTTTATAAGAACTGGAATATTAGTGGAAGCCATAACATAAATGACAAAGGAAATATATATCCGGACCTTGGAAATTCATAATTTTATCACATATAGTAATTGACATTACATTTACACTGGACAATTTTTCTGTTGTCAATCATTATCATTTGTGTGCATGTAACTAATATATAAGGCACAGTATATACTGATTTGTAAGCCAAATATTATAAGAGATGAACTTGTTAAGAACCACTTAATAATAAGGCTGAATCATCTGATTGAATTAGTTAGGTAATCTCCGGTTCCAAATGTATGGAAAAGATATAATTATCCAGTATATGATTTGTATAAAATCTGATGAGAGAATAAGTGGACAAATTTTTATATGATATAAACATATTGATTGGATGAATTAAGACCCCCATACATTAACAACAATATAAAACTATTTGGAGACTAATTGTTTTGGTCTCATTAATTAAGTTATATTTTACCAGCTATAATTAATTATAAAATAACTCTCTTTCTCTTATATGAATGCCGTTCAGTCGCTAATTTGCGGTGCAAGTTGATTTAGAAAGAATTGCTTTCCAGTCTAATCGTGTGGTTCCAATGCACAAAAGTTATTTTATGTACAAAGGGGTAGCACGATATAAGTTTAACAAGTAGAGTAAAAAGCAATATAATGAACAATAGTTACAACCGATACGCATGCGCACTGGTCCCAGTATACAGTCATTCAGTCCAGAAGTCTGCGGTTGCAAAGAAGATGTCTGTACACTGAAGCCAGTACACAAGCCTATATAAGGTACAGGTTACAGAGAAAACAAAGGGACAAGTTGGCAGGTTTTCATTGGTTCTTGCTTCTGGTCAATCTGGTCATTGGTCAGGGGTATGGATCAGTCTTCCAATGGTCACATTGTGTATCTTCCCCCCGAACAACTGGTTAAAACTGGCTACAACACTGCATACAAGAAATAGCATTCTACTCAATAACTCCCTATTATCTATAACTAGCGGACGCATGATGCGACTTCTTTGCCGATAGAAACGGATATCTGCAAATAAACAGGGATTTAGTATGATACCAAACATGACATGTCCACTGTATTCTGAACCTTAGATCTCTTTTAAGTACATCTTACATCTTAATTATTAGCTAACAATACCTTTAATAACTCTGATTATTATCTATAATGTGTGGGAACCATTTTATATATATGCGTTCGCATATGTGCGTCTGTGTGTGGAATTCGCATATTTGCATCTGTGTATGTGTGTGTATGTGAATACATGTGTGCATTCGCATTTGGATTGCACCGACGCAAAGTAGCGTCCTAGTAATACGCCATCAAACTATAGACGACTATATCGTCAGATAATAACTGTAAAGCGATCATACCCAATTATTTGACTTTGACAGTCCACCCTTTGATAGCAAACATAACACTATCATATTCTATTCTTAATAATTTATTATGCATGACTAAATAGGTTATCTAATGTTCTATACGGTATGACACAATTCGGTCATTGAACCGTCAATAGTGCGCCTCAGAAAAGGGTAAAACAACCCTTATACACACTCAGTGGATCTATAGGGGACAATTGGTAGGATGTGGTTCCTCATCTAACCTACTGTATAAAGGAAGTTTGGGGAAATTGAGACTACATTATCTATGATATTTAATGTAACATTTATGATATATATTATTATACATGACTAAGCCTATTCACATTTTATTATCTGATGGTACATTCAATTTCAGGATCATAACACAGTTCTTTATCGACCTTAGTACCTATACTACCACTACTCACCACCATCATGATTTCATTTTCACTGTTTAGCTTGGTGGTACGTTTTCCACATTTCAACACATCTGACACATAAACCAATTACTAAAATGACAAGTATAAGAATAAGGAGCTTACCTACACTAGCAGTCATTTCCTGGACCCACTGTCCTAGACCGGAGAACCATTTTATAGGGTTCAACCATGAGAACCATTCCTCTACCTCTTCTTTCATACAGTGAAGAATTATGATTCTTCCGAAATTCCCATTTCAGTTGTAGAATTTCATCCATTTTCCGGTCAATCACCTCTTTGGGGTCATTAGTATTATTGGTGATGTATGTGCAACACTTGACACCAAATTGGGTGGCCAAAGACACACAATATCCACCAGTAATAGATGTCAGGTAGTTTAACACTAGCCTATGTTGTACCAATTCTTTTTATAAGCCTGTAGCTTCCTACCCATATACCTGAAAGTGTCATCATAATCTCAGTGATGTTGTCTATTAATTTAGCCAGTCTTGGATATATCTAAAATGTAAAGTTCCCCGAGTGATCCTGGTGGGATCTAATGCTAACAAAATTTGGAAACCAGTTGTTTCACTAATCAACTGTGTGGCTATACTGTAAGTTCTTCACCAGGGTTCATATTTCTTTTGTCATGATGTTCATACTGTGTGTATGTATGGAGGTGGTGTGGTTTTATGGAAACCAATCATTTAGTCATGTGTAAGGGTCCTCTGGGACCAATTTGCCTATAAAACATAAACCATTGGAACTGGAAGATAACTAAGAATAAGCCCTTCTTCCACAAAGATAGCATACATTATCTGGGAGTACATAAGGTATATTACGATTCTGCACAATATCACATAAAGTTTTAACAAAATTACCAATGCCTATTGTTCCCATCTGCTCAAGACATGTTTCAGCTTGAATAACATTTCGACAATACCCCATAAGAACTTTTCCAATAGATACCACATTTGGTCTGTTCTTATGTCCTCGTCTCTGGGGTTCACTACTGGTGTGGCGAGCCATTAAGTCTGCTTCCCAATTCTCCAGTCTTTCTATGTATGATATGGTTAGACACAGCAAAGACCGATCTATGGAGTATTGGCGTAGCTTTAAAATAGGGGACCTGATGATGTTATACTTCCAATAAGTCTGCTTCCCAATTCTCCAGTCTTTCTATGTATGATATGGTTAGACACAGCAAAGACCGATCTATGGAGTATTGGCGTAGCTTTAAAATAGGGGACCTGATGATGTTATACTTCCCGTCTATGGACCTCCCTCCCCGTAATTCAAGGACCTCAGAGAAATTTAATGGGAATGGTGCTAATCCCACATTATGTTGTCCCTGAGGCACATGAGTGCACACCCAACATTCAGTCTGGTTTAAGACCTTACCCACTAAGGAATGGCAATCCTCTACAGGATGCTCGCCCAAATACAGATTACTCATGGACTGGCATCATTGGATGCATTTCTCATCAACTAGGGATCCACAGTACTCACAGATACAATATTCCTCAGACAATAGCCCCTCACACTGTCTCCAAGTTCCATGGCTAACAGATCTCTTAATAATCCCTGAACTGAGTTTGACCATGTGTTGCCCTGACCGTTCTATCGCCCTCTCCTCTGGCTTCACTCTATCTACATCACTATCGGCCTCCCTCTCCATCATCTGTCCTCTGTCACAGAAATAGGAAATCCTAAAACACGTAAAAATGAGAAGAACCCGGGGCGTGGCCTGACCGTCGATGGAAGCAGTAGCATCTTCCTTGAGCTCCAGCCCTATCTAGACCCAGTGAGCCTCTAAGCACCTCTTGTGGCCTGAAGTACCCGCTAACTGCCCTCCCTCGCACCCATGTGCCTTCAAACATCTAAATGGGTAAAGGTCTGTGGAATCGGGGTGCGCTAGGCATGCCTGCGGATTGCAGCCTACCTGCCTCCCTCTAAGTCGTGGACTGGGGACTGGTCGTGGCGGGTGATAGGCGTTGTCTGGTCAGAGACGCCCCATTCGCAGACATCCAGCTGATCGCTCCCTGCTCACCGCCGCTGACTGGTCGCCTTCAACCCCTGCCTCCCTGCTGCTGAGCCGGGTCCGGAGAACCTAGTCGTGGGAATGACTCCGGGTGGGCATCTTGGCGCCTGGCAGCCATCTTGGATCTCCTCCCTGCTGCTGACAGATATAGGCCGGGCTACTAGCCTTGGAGCCCTGCATGCCGATGGTGGTGTTGTGGGATACCCTGAATGGCTTAGGGTAATAAAGGGGTGGTGAGTTCCTGCGGGGAGATTGTGCTGCCCCCCTCTCTGTATGGTCCTGTTTGGTCTGCCCTCCTCTGCCTTGGTGCTGAATTGAGGTACTGAGAGCTACTGGCCCTTTCTCAGCATGTGAACACCAGTATATCTATCAGTACATGCCCTTTCTCATATGCTTCACAGGGTTAATATATATCACTAATTTTGTCTGCTTTTCCCTGATATATATTTTTTACTCTGATACTGGTATCTGCAATTTCTTATACACTGGCCCCGTCTTGTGGCCCTCGGCAATTACTACAATTAGCTCTTAAAGAGGCACCTGCCGCCATATATATATATATATATATATAAATACATATTTTTATTTTTCTCTTTGTCTCTAATGATCCTCCCGAGGTGCACAAGCTAAAGATGTACGCTTAATATTACCACGCAGTTTGCCTGGATCAATAATGTAGAACCCTGTGCTTTTTTCATCACACCGAATCCTTTTCTTTTTTTTTGTGGGTACTTTTTATTTTTATTGTCATCTCACTATGTCGCAGAGAGGTATAAAACCTCCACCGTCCACTGCAAATTTTTTTTGATCTAAGGGGTCATTCAGACCCGCTCGCGAGTGAAGGACGCTCGCAAGCGGGTCAATGTTGCCCCACTGTGCATGCGCACGACGGAGGGAGCTCTGTCGTGCGCATGCGCGAGACCCGGGGAGCGACAGGCTCTCCATCGCTCCGGGTCTCGCACCAAAGGGGGCGTGCTGTCGATGTTGATTGACAGCACGCCCCCTTTGGTCGGCGTGCCGGGGGCGTGGCTGCCAGATGGAGGTGTTCCCATGGGAACGCCTACCGTCTGAAGCCGGCCCCACTGACATCACTAGTGATGTCAGTGGGAGTGATTTTGGCTCTGATAGAGCCAAAATCACTCCAGGGCTTTCGGCAGTGAGACCCTACCGCAGGGTCTCCGTCGCAAGCCCGATGGTCGCAATGGTCTTGACCATCGCGACCATCATCATGGACGCTCGCATAAGCTGTGGGTGGTCACCCACAGCTATGCGAGCGTCCAGGAGGACGCTCCATTTACATGGAGGAGGGCCCTGATTCAGAGCGAGCGCTCTGGTCAGAGCGTTCAGCTCTGAATCAGGCCCTATGTCCAAGAGCTTTCAGAATTCTTTGGTGCTTCCAGAGTCTCCCTCCTCTCCATGCTCGTCTGACGCTGGTATTGATCTGCAAATTCAAGTGGTTATGACGGGTTTGTTGGAGGGAGTCCAGTCTGCATTCAAGCAAGAATTATCTAAAGCTATAACAGTGTTTAAGTCGGAATTGACGTCCCTCGGCAACAGAACAGACGCTCTGGAATCCAAATCGAACGACCTCGGCCATTCCCAACAACGCCTTGATAAAGAGCTCCCTAGACTTCACGAGGAAATGGAGACACTCAAAGAAAGATAAGAAGACCAAGAGAATCGTTCTCGCCATAATAACTTATGCATCCGTAACATAGCAGAATCATTCCTTTGCTCTTCCTTAACATCATTCCTAAAAGACTTTTTTCAACATATAGTCCCAGATCTCACAGAGGAAGATTGTTTGTGTGACAGAGATCACAGGGTGCTCCGCTCGAAGCCCTCTCCTACTCAACCACCTAGGGACGTCATTGTCCGTTTTCATTACTTCCGCTCGAAGGAGAGGATCCTATCAGCTATCCGAGATTCTCCAGTGATTCCATTTCAAGATATGCAACTGCAAGTTTTTCAGGGCCTGGCTCCCTCCACTATTCAAAAACAGCGAGACCTCCAGCCGGTTACTAAGATCCTGTGGCAACATCGAATCCGTTATCGCTGGGGATTCCCCGTTATGCTCCAGGTTTCAGCAAATAACTCTAAACATAATGTTAAGACTTTTACTCAAGGTCAAGAATTATTAGCCAAGCTTAATCTCCTCCCGATGCCAACTTCTGTTCCAGTAACTACTACACTCTCTCCCAAGCCACAACGCTCTCAATCCGTTGCCGGATTGGACAAGGGTATCTCCTCACCAACCTAAGGACTCTGATCCCACTTGAAATGTGTGATTACTCCATGGTTGTTCACTTTCTTTATGATAGGGTTTAATCCCCCTTCACTGTAATTTTCTCAGGTTACTTGGGAGGAACAGTCCTCTCCTTTTTTTGGTTCTTTGTGACCATACGTTATGTTATAATATTTTTGCTTTATGTGTATTTAGGTTTATATGAGGTGTGTGTTTTTTTTTACCCTTACTTATCCCTCCCCTTTTCCTTTTCCCCATCCTTCCCTCAATATTTCTCCCATTTATTATTTTTATATTGACACAGGTTTATGTTCCCTGTAGTACAGGGATCTTTGTTTGATCTGGTTATAACCGATCTTATAGGCAATGGTCCAAGCAGTTCTGACCCTCTTTAGATGGTTTTCCGCTACCCCCATGCTCCCTTCAATATTTTTGATAAATGTTTTGTTGATTGATTATATTGCGGTCCTTATTTGGGACCCGATTTACCAGGGTTTTTACCCTAATGGGTTCTCTGTTTCTCTTTTTTCTTCTTGTTATTTTTTTCTGTGGTTTTCGATGTTTTTTCCCCCGTGCCTCTCTCATGTATTTCTCTCCTATCTTTTTTTTTCTGTTCTCAAGGGTGGTTCTATTTGAACCGTATTTCTGATTCACTATATCTATGTATTATGTGTGTAGCGTCTCTTTACACTTTTTTCTATGTCTTTTAAATTGTTGTCTATTAATGTGAATGGTCTTAACTCTCCCAAGAAGCGCAATGTTTTCTTGGGGGCTTGTAGGAAAGCCGATATTGTACTCTTACAAGAGATGCATCTTATGGGTCTGCATTCCCAGCTTAGAGGTAGCTGGTTTGCCCAGACCTTCTTTGCTTCAGCGAACTGTAGAAAACATGGGGTGGCTATTTTAATTCGACGTAATGTCCCTTTTGTCCATATAAAAACTGTTATAGATCCAGAGGGTCGATTCCTTATAGTAATTGATTCCCTCCATACTGAGATTTTTAATTTGGTGTCAGTTTATGCTCCTAACCAAGACCGGCCCCAATTTTTTGACTCACTGTTTCGGCATATTAACAGAGTGGCACAGGGTCATATAATTATGGCTGGGGATTTTAATACCATTCTTGATCCCTTGTTGGATAGATCTAATTCCCCTGCTAACTCCCCCTGGATGTCTCTTCCTAGAGCTTCTCACACTCTACTGGCTTCCCTTCAACATTATGGCCTTTGTGATACCTGGCTTGTTAAACATCCCCATGCCAAGAACTATACTCATTTTTCAGCCCCACATCAACATTACTCCAGGATCGATATGATCCATATTTCCTCCTCTATTACCTCCCTGGTTATGGAAGCCGGTATTTCCCTCTTTACATGGACAGACCATACGGGTGTCTATATTCTCTTAGATGTATATCGTTCTCCTCGTAGGAAGTGTAATTGGCGCCTTGATACTATACAGGGTTTTCTCATTTCTAAAACCTCAGCGGTTAGGAAAGCGGCTGCACAAGAATTCATTCCCTTGAGTCACAAATCTCAGTACTATTGATTCAACATAAGACATCCCCTAGCGCTTTTGTGCTAACCCAAATAGAGAAACTACGAGGTCAGCTGAATGCAATTCTGTCTCGATGTGCTGTTCTTATCTTGCAAAAACTTTGTCAACGCTTTTATGATAAAACTGACAAAATTGATTCACTATTAGCCAATAAATTGCGTCGCAGGCAGGCATCAAGTGCGATAGACAAACTGCACTCCCCGTCTTCTGGTTCTCTTACCTATGATCCTGAAGTTATGGCTGAGGAATTTCGGACCTTTTATAGCTCCCTTTATAATTTATTAGAGTCTCCCCTTCTCACTTCCACTGGAGCCGAGAAGGTACACTCATTTTTGTCCTCTACTCCCCTGCCTAGTCTTTAAGAATCCCAATTAAATATTCTTAATGACCGTATTTCAGATGAAGAGACAGTAGCCGCCATTAGATCAATGCGTTCCTCTGCCACCCCGGGACCCGATGGGTTTACAGCCCAATATTATAAACTATTTGCAAAGGAACTTGCTCCTCATCTTACATCTTTATTTAATGATATTTTAGAGAACGCTTCTTTTGCTCCTGATATGACCCGGGACGATATTGTGGTGATCCCCAAACCAGATCATGATCCTACTCACTGTATTAACTATAGGCCGATTTCATTATTAAACGTTGACCTGAAAATTTATGCTAAAATCTTAATGATGCGGTTAGCTCCTTTGCTATCTTATTTGATACATCTGGATCAGGACAGTTTTGTACCTGGACGTCAGGCATCAGATAACACTAGACGGGCTATCGATCTGATACACTCTATTCATAAGAGGACTCTCCACTCCTTGATTTTAGCTCTAGACACGGAGAAGGTCTTCAACCGGATTTCTTGGCCCTTTATATTTGCTGTCCTAGACAGAATGGGCTTCTCGGGCAAATTTTTAGATGGTGTCTCGGCGCTCTACTGTTCCCCCTCGGCACGGGTCTCAGTTAATGGTGTTTACTCTTCTAGTTTCGGGATCACTAAAGGTACTCAGCAGGGTTGCCCCCTCTTTCACTTAATATTTGCACTTGTTATGGAACCATTAGCGGCAAGGATCCGTTGTAATAGCTCTATCTCTGGAATATCCACAGGCCCCTCTGAATATAAAATTGCATTATATGCCAATGATGTCTTAGTTTCTCTCACTGACCCGGCCCAATCCCTAAATTCACTTCTAGAGGAAATAAATTTATATTCTCAACACTCGGGTTATAAAATTAATATTTCCAAGACTGAAGTTCTCGATTTCTATATCCCTGCTACCCTAAAACAAAACCTTGAAGCCATGCTCCCTTGTACCTGGCATAAAAAAAAAGATCAAATACCTTGGTGTTTTCTTAACCCATTACCATCATCAGCTATTTCAGGCAAACTTTCCTCGCCTACTAGATAGTATTAAGTCTGACTTGCATGACTGGTCCAACTATTTTATTTCTTGGATAGGCAAAATACATTCTGTTAAGATGAGTGTTCTCCCTCGGCTCTTATATTTATTTCAGACCCTCCTGATTTATATTCCCCCCTACGTTTTCAAATTCCTTCAGTATCAGACTTCATATTTCATATGGAACTGGAAATGCCTGCGGATCAGACTAAAGCTGCTTAAGCGTCCTTCCAGGGGAGGAGGTTTGGGTATTCCTGATTTTAAAAAATATTATTATGCTGCGCAGCTTTCTCATTTTGCTCAGTGGTGTAACTTTAAAGCAAGGAAGGTCTGGGTTGCTATCGAAGCCGAGGAGCTGGGACTGACCACTGTATCTTCCCTGTTATGGCTATCTAGTATTCATTGCCCACCCTGTAATTTCCCGTTCTTTAGCAATTTGGGACCTAGACAACAGACGGTTTAAGTTAGCTCCAAGCCCATCCCCTTTGATACCATTACTCCACAATCCCATTTTCCCTCCAGGCTTACGCAAATCGTCCTTTACCGCTTGGTTATTGGGTGATATTTACTATTTAAATGATATCACTATAGATAATTTTCCACAATTTTCTGAAATTCAAGATAGAGCAGCAATTCCACCCACAGATTTTTCGTTTTTTACAAATTAGACATTTCCATTCTAAAATTAGTTCAATTTTGATTAGTAGACCTTTGACTTCTTTTGAGTCTATATGTTAAAGACGACCTTCCACTAGGGGTCTTATCTCTACTATTTATTCTTTATTGGGGGAGGAGGTCAGTCCTGATCGGGACTCTCATGAATTAGTGTGGGAGCGTGATTTGGGGCACCCTATAGATGCTGAGGATTGGACGGAAATTTGGGACAATGCCGCTGCCAGTTCTATCTTCGTCGAAATTAAGGAAAATATTTATAAATGGCTATATCGATGGTATTATGTGCCTTTGCGCCTGCAAGTAATGTTCCCCGATGTTTCGGATAGATGCTGGAGGGGTTGTAGTGGCGAGGGCACTTTTTTGCAAATCTGGTGGACTTGTCCCAAACTCACTAGTATATGGCAGGAGATTGTTGATCTTCTCTCAAAACTCTTTGAGACCACTATTCCCTCCGATCCTCAGCATTTTCTTCTCCCCTTATATCTGCCCTCCTTATCACGATATCAGAGTAAGTTATTCTGACATATAGTGTCCGCTATGACCTGCCAGATAGCAGCGGATTGGAAAAACCCTGATCCTTCTCCTATGCAGGTACATCTACAAGATGGAATATATGACTGCTATTTTACGTTAAACACATCAAAATCTTTTAATAAAGTGTGGGGCCCTTGGTTGACACTCCAAAATATTCCCTCTCCATTCAATATTTAACCTTTTTATTGTATTTAGATGGAAGGAATGTTTTCCCATTTAGACTTCACCCACCCTTACCTCCTTTTATCTATTTTTGTTTTCTTTATGGTTTCTCTCCTCTTTTTCCTTTTTTTTCTATTATCTTTTGATGGTTTGCCACACCGTTGTTGTGAGATATTTTTCTTGCATCTATATGTTTCTTTATAATTAAAAATGTAACCACTACATTATTGTTATATATTGCTACAACTTATATTCCATATGCATATTTTGTGCTGTAATTTATTTTTGAATATCTGTTTGCTCTATTTTATTGTGGTTTGCTAAATAAAAAGAATATTTAAAAAAAAAAATGAGAAGAACCCTGGAACAAGAAAAAGAAACAAATCTCCACTCCATTGCTGGGATAGTAGTCTGTACATGTAGTCTCAGGTGTTTTCACTGCAGTCTCTAGTTCTCCTGAAACCGGTTTGCAATCGACAGGTCCACATTGTCTGTCTCGACTTCGCCTTCGCCTTGTACCTCCTTCGGGTGGTTGACTTTTCAGCAGTGAGTGGAATGGACCCAGGTATCTCTTTCTGCTACTTTCAAGGATGTGGTACTTGTCATCAACACCTGGTAAGGACCTTCCCACCAGTCTGTTAAACAACCTGAGTGTAAGAAATTTTGGATCATAACATATTATCCAGGTTCAACATCATGACAGTTTGTTTCTGGCATACCAGGTAACAGCATTTTCAGTTTCTGTTGCTGTTGTTTCAATTGTCTGCTCATTTTTATAAGATATTACACAGTAACCTCATTATTACACTTCAAATCATCCTGTGGGTCTATATTGAAATGAGGTTGCCTTCCAAACAGTATCTCAAAGGGGGACAGATTAAGAGGAGGTCTGGGAGTGGTTCTGATGCTATGGAGGATGAGCGGTAAGGCCACGCTAATCCAGTTTCAGCCATTATCTTACTCAGTTTATTCTTGATAGCACCGTTTACCCTCTCTACCTTGGCACTGGCTTGTGGTTGGTAGGGGGTGTGAAGTCTATAATTGATTCCCATGTTAACACATGTTCTGGAAAACATCACCAGTGAAATGAGTACCCCTATCACTTTCTATGATTCTAGGGATACTGTATCTGCATACAAACTCCTGAACAATCTTCTTAGCAGTAAAAACAGCAGTATTAATGGCAACTGGATATACCTCTACCCAGTTAGAAATACATCAGTGCAAACTAATACATACTTGAGATTCCTGCAAGGTGGTAATTGGATGAAGTCAATTTGTATTACCTGAAAAGGTCCATTTGTCGGAGGGATATGTGATGGCTCATTTGGTATTGTCTTCCTGACATTTTTCCTCAAACAAGTCAGACAGGACATTGCCCTCTTTCCAACTTGCAAAGAAAAGCCTGGTGCACACCAATATGCTCTGACCAACTTGCACATACCTTCTTTTCCCAGGTGAGTCAAACCATGTGCTGCCTCAGCCAAGTTTGGGTAGTATGCCCTGGGAGTAACAGGCCTACCTTGTCCAACTCTCCAGAGTCCTGAGGACACTTGACCACATCCCTTCGATCTCCAGACTGCCTTTTCCTGTAGGGAACACAAATCTTGCATTTCAATTAATTTCTGTGTGTCTATTGTCTGGAAGACCATCACTTTGTTAGTTGGTATATTTACACGTAACCCTGCTGCCAATTTGGCATCTTCATCTGCTTTGTTATTGCCCATCGACACCGAGTCTTCTTTGCATGTGTGGGCTTTGCATTTGATGACGGCTACTGCCTTTGGTAACTGTATTGCTTTCAGAAGTCCTTTTATGTGCTATGAATGTGCTACTGGTGTGCCTGTTGCTGTCATAAAGTTCCTAAGATGCCAAAGAGCCCCAAAATCATGTACTATCCCGAAGGCGTACCTAGAGTCAGTGTATATATTAGCTGATTTACCGTCTGCCAACTCACATGCTCTTCTTAATGCCACTAGTTCAGCCGCCTGAGCTGAGTGAGGTGGACCAAGAGGTTCAGCTTCTATAACATCCTCGTCATCTACAACAGCATAACCGGTGCATAGTTCTCCTGTGTCTGTCTGTCTATGACAATTCCCATCCGTGTAAAATGTCAAATCTACATCTTCCAATGGTGTGTCACGTATGTCTGGTCTTGCAGTAAAGGTCTGATTCAAATATTCCATACATTCATGTGTGTCAGTATACCTGCAAAACTCACCTCCAACCAGAAACTCACCTCCTTCCACCCTTTGTGCATCTCGAGGCACATATGGTAAGTATGTTGCTGGATTTAACGTATTGCACCATTTAATGGTGATGTTTGCAGGTGCCATCAGAGCTAGTTCCCATTTTGTGAACCTTGCTGAAGAGACATGTCTGGTTTGGGATGAATTCAACAAAGCAGATACTGCATGTGGTGTATAGACAGTTGTATCATGCCCTAATACTATGTCCTCGCTCTTATTTACCAGAAGAGCAGTTGCAGCTACACTTAAATACGTCAGGAGTGATCTTGCCACAGTGTCCAATTGTGCACTGTAGTATGCTACAAGTCTGCCAGCGTCACCATGTTTCTGTGTCAGGACACCTGCTGTGCAGCCATCAGCTTCCGTACAATATCATTCAAAGGGCTTTTCATAATCTGGTATTTCCAAGGCAAGTGCTCTTGTCAGACTATCCTTAAGGTTAAGGAAGGCCTGCTCTGTTTCCTCAGTGTGTGTGACAAGGTTAGCTTTTGAGGATGAGACTAAGTCCTGCAATGGTAATGCCAAAATAGAAAAACCTGGGATCCACATCCTGCAATATCCACACGTTCACAAGAAGGTACGGATCTGTTGCTGGTTTTGCGGCAGTGTCATGGTCTGTATGGCCTGAATTCTGTCCATTGTCAAGTGTCTTAGCCCCTGGGTTAGACAGTGTCCCAAGTATTTGACCTTAGTCTGGCATGGCTGTAATTTGTCCTTTGCAAACTTGTGCCCCATTTGTGAAAGATGAAGCAACAACAATTTAGTATCATTCAAACATGACATAAATGAATCAGAGCACAACAACAAATCATCTACATATTGAATTAGGACAGATCCATTGCTTGGTTGAAAAGATTACAAACAGTCGTGTAAGGCCTGGGAGAAAATACTGGGGCTATCTATGAAACCCTGGGGAAATCGTGTCCATGTATATTGTACCCCTCTGTAGGAGAATGCAAATAGATATTGACAGTCAGGGTGAAGAGGGACAGAGAAGAAAGCAGAGCATAAATCAATGACAGTAAAATGAGTAGCAGACGGTGGAATCTGCAGATGAGGATGACAACTGGATTGGGCACTATGGGGAATTGGCTTTCAACAAGTTTGTTAATTTCTCTAAGGTCCTGTTCTAATCTATAGCCCCTCCCCCCACTCTTCACTGGAAAAATTGAACTATTGGCTGTACTTGCCTTATGAATTAAAATCCTCTGTTGCAGTAACCTCTCAATTATGGGATACACCTCTAGCTCCACCTCTGGCTTTAATGGGAACTGAGGAATTTTTGGAGCCTTTCTACCACTCTTCAAGTTAACCATTACAGGAGCTACATTTGCCATCAATCCAGTGTCTTGTCCTTCTTTGGTCCAGAGGGAACCCGGTATTTGCAATAACATCTCTTTTATCTGAGATGGACTTTGTTCTAGAATGGCCGAGTGCAGCATCAACCTTTGTGGTGTGTCCAATATATCCTGTACCTCATGCGCAACCTTCTCTGGTATATCTAGGAACATACCATCAGGGGTACAGTATATGACACATCTCATTTTACACAGCAAATCCCTTCTCAGCAGGTTAGTAGGAGCCACCGCTGCCAGGAGAAAGGAATGCTTGGTGTGCAGTGGCCCGATAGTAACCTCTGCAGATTTGGTTAAAGGGTAATGCTGCACTTTCCCCGTTACTTCCATTGCTGATATGGTCTTCTTGGTAACCTGTAAATTAAATGGAGAATTTATTACGGATCTGGTCGCCCCTGTATCTACAAGAAAAGTGTGTTTAGTACCAGATATATCAACTGTCATTGTAGGTTCTTCCCTAGTATTCTCAGTTAACCTGACTGGCTGTAGACTACAGGTATGACCTGAACCCTAGCACTGACTATCACCCTCCAGCAGAGCATTTGCTGTCACTATGTGAGTGGGTAACTGTTGGAAGTTTCCTGAATCGTGCGAGTGCCCTCTCTGAGTGTATCTATGTGTTCCCTATTTAGGTGGCCCCCAATTTCTCAATTTATAATCTCTCTTTAGGTGTCCTTTTTTATTGCAATTAGAACAACTTCATGGTTGGTGTCATATCTACAGACACTTGAGACTCCTGAGAAGAGTCAGGCTTACTAGGAAATCTAAACTGAGGTGGTTTTAGGAATGACCTTTTCATGAAATATCACTGGCATGAAATAAAAGTAAATAGAATTTATTCAAGAACAAAAACTGTATGGCAAAGTTCCACATTAAATCTCTATAACACAAAGTTCATGACATGCACTAACAGGTGCAGGGGAATGCCCCTGTGAGAAACAAAGTTCAAAGTACTCATTGAACTAGTGTGGGGTGAAACCCCGAGTCCGACACGAGACTAGGGCCTCAGTAGGATGGAGGTCAATAACAGGGTTGAGCCCTGTAGCATGACGGAGGTCCGGAACAGGGTTGAGCCCTGAAATGTAACAAGATCCGGAATGAGGTTAAGCCCTGAGACATAATGAAGATCCTGAACAGGGTTGAGCCCTGAGACGTGATGAGGATCAAGAACTGGGTTGAGCCCTGAGACGTGATGAGGGTCTGGAACAGGGTTGAGCCCTGCGACGTAATGAAGGTCTGGAGCAGGGTTGAGCCCTGTGGCAGGATGAAGGTCCGGAGCAGGGTTGAGCCCTGCAATGTGATGAAGGTCCGGAGCAGGGTTGAGCCCTGTGATGTGATGAAGGTCTGGAGCAGGGTTGAGCCCTGCAGCATAATGAAGATCCTGAGCAGGGTTGAGCCCTGCGGCAGGATGTAGGTCCGGAGCAGGGTTGAGCCCTGCGATGTGATGGGGTTCCAATGAGGATAGACTGTAACGATGCAGTTGACAACTGTAGAAGAAATAACCCCAGTGTCCGTATGAGTCAATAATAACAAGTAACCCAAATAGTGTAGCATAGAATGGAATAGCAGTAATAGAGTAGGATAACAACGGAAAAACAATAGCAATGCTGAGATCTGTAGTGCAGCTGATAACCTGTATCAGAACTTGAACCAGAACACGAGCAGGAATGTAGCGAGGTCCACAGCATACACCAGGCACAGCGGGGATCTGGCAGGAGTCCAAGGAAGACCTGAAAGTAACGTTGCACAGACAATGAGGCATAGTTAGTAACAGGCTTTATACTAGAGGTCTGTGATCCATCGGAAGTTCAGAACATGTGACCCAAATAGAATCAGATTTGGAATAATAAGCAATCAAGGAATCCAACAACCTGACGACACCTAAGAAACAGATGAAACTTTGGCAAGTGTAGTTTATCTTTATGTACTGAAATAGTCAAAGTCCTGACAGTTGGTATGTGTTGTAAGGTTGTGGCTGTGTATGTAATCCCTCTAGAGCCTGAATGCTCACTGTCATTAACCTATAGCTTTGTGTCTCTTTCTTCCTGGATATATTTTTCTCATGTTCTATAGCAGATTCCCTAAGTGCATCTACAGTGATTCCTCTCCAGTTAGGTAGAGAGGTTTGCACCCTGGTCTTCAGATTATCTTTGAGACCATCCATTAGTACCGTAACAGCTACCTCCCTGTGGTGTACATCATCCTTTATCTCTGATATCCCTGTATACTGGGTTATCGTTAGCAGCACTCTGGTGAAATACTCTACTGCAGATTCACTATCTTTTTGTTTAATAATGAAGATTTTGCTGCAGTTCACTACCACTGGAAAGTATATGGCCAACTGTGTGATTATTCGCTAAATGTTTACCTGGTTATCCTCATCCGTTAAGGATTCATCCTCCTCCAATATACAATCCGCAATAAACTTTTGTATATCTGTATTGGAAGGAAGACAGGCCCTTAAAACCGCTCGCCAATCTTTATTAGTTGGCTCATGAGCATTACCTAAATCTTTAACAAATTTCTGACATTTGGCTAACTCTTTCCTAGGATCTGGGAAGTCTGACATAATTGAGTGCAATTCTGCTCTTGTCCATGGACAGTGCATTTCTACATTCCTGATGGGAACTACACCATCTTTGTCCGGTTTCCCATTGGGAACTGCTATTGTACGGACAGGATGTATACCTACCAGATCACTATGTTCATGGTTTAATTTCTGGACTTACTGTTTTGGTACTAGGGATGTTCCCTCTTCTACTACATTCTACACTTCTCTCACCAATTTCAGCTGCTGCCCTTGCTGATTGGATCACTCCCTTTCCTTGTCTTTGTGGAACATCTAGCGTATGAACAGCTTGGGCAATGGCTGAAATTACAGTGGGTTCATCATCTTCTATAACAACATTTTCTTTAAGGTGACTTAATACAGGATATGTGACTTGTTACGATTTTTTTATTTTTGGTATCGGCTGTACTTTGACCTGCGGCCGCATAGGGCGATGGAGGAGCGCAGGCACTCTCTTCTTTATGCATGGTAGCTCTACCTTGCAGCATGGGTACGCTACCTTGTGGTGTGCTTCCTTGTGGCATGAGTATGCTACTTTACGGCGTGCTACTTTGCCATGTGAGTACGCTATTTTGCCACATGTTCCCCTCGTGCTGCCACAGCTTTAAACAGTCATTGTATTTTACCCTTTTCTTCAATGATTTGACTAAACATATGTTATCTCTAATATTACTTAATACCTCCGAATCGAAACTGCCAACTTTGGGAAATGGTTTCATACATCCTTTGGTCATCTTGACCCATATGTCGCAGTACGCCGGACTTCAAATGCATTATTTACCTTGCCGAACCAGTTGGCCCTTCCATAAGCAGCACCTCATCGACCATCCCTAGCGACTGCTTAGCACCCATCGGAGACAACGCTTTTGCTACTATCACTAGAGACTTCGACCGGTGGACGAATCTTACAAGCTGCATCCACTCACTTCCTCCCACTGTGCACAACTGAACGCTTAAGCGTGATTGTCAGCGTACACAATGAGGAGCACAATATAGCCTATGTAATTATCCTGCTTTCCTTTTCCCTACTTTGAGTAGTCTCTAACTGGTAGCATTTAAGTATTCCATTAACAAAAAAAAAAAAAAAAAAATTAAACACTTAACCTTGCCAGCGATTTCCTCCCTCAACCCCCAAGTCACAATCACGGTTCATGCAACATGCGGTCTGTTCGCATTGCCCAGAGACACTAAACTTATCAATGGACTTTGCGATTACTTTTGGGGGTCAGGCGAAAAACAACCTCCGGTTTTTCACCCAGTTATATCTGCTATGTATACTGCTACGGCTGTCCTACCCGCCTCTTTGACACCTTACCGGCCCTGTCTATTTTCAACAGTACAAAAACCTTTTCTTTTCACATCACAAGCACATGTTCTCATTCATATCCCACCTTGTTTTCTGCGCAGCAAAATTGCTTTCCCAAGTGACAATAACTATTCAGAGGTTTTAACAAGTAATCACGCTATAAATACAACAAGACTATCAAAACGATTTGTTTAAACATGTGGCAGCAATACAGGGAAGATGCATACACTATGTGCGAATCGCCTATTGCAGCACAAAAATTACAATAAAAGAAACAGACTTTTCTACCTTGTCCCTAGGTCCTATTCAGCGCTCCTTAAATTACACAAAAACGGATATTCGGTTTCACAACATAAAGTGATAAACAGGCTTTGAACAGATAGCGTTCTTACCCGTATATGACGCGTCCACCCTTTGTTTAGGAACCGAAATCCATACGCTTTACGTAATCTCCAGTAGCGTGATATCAGTTGCGAGTCCCCATCTATGAATGCCGCTCAGTCGCTAATTTGCGCTGCAAGTCGCTTTAGAAAGAATTGCTTTCTAGTCTAATCGTGTGGTTCCAAAGCACAAAAGTTATTTTATGTAAAAAGGGGTAACACGATATAAGTTTAACAATTAGGGTAAAAAGCAACATAATGAACAATAAGTACAGCCGATACATACGCATGCGCACTGGTCTCAGTATGCAGTCATTCAGTCCAGAAGTCTGCGGTCGCAAAGAAGATGTCTGTACACTGAAGCCAGTACACAAGCCTATATACAGAGATAACAAAGGGACAAGTTGGCAGGTTTTCATTGGTTCTTGCTTCTGGTCAATCTGGTCATTGGTCAGTTCATACGATGTCATCAGGGGTATGGATCAGTCTTCCAATGGTCACTGTGAGGAGACAAGGGAAAATGACTTCTAGGACTTGCCTGCATGTTGAAAAGAGTTATGACCCAGTTCTGTGTTCTTAAATTGAAGCCCTCAGTCTGCATGTCTCATACAGGAAGTTTGCCAGCAGCAGACAGCAAGGGTGTGTTCCTGTTACAAAGTCCTCCTCCTTCCTCTCTGCAAAGACTGACACCTGAGCCCACCAATGAGTGAGAGAGAGGGAAGTAGGGTGGTGCAGCAAGAGGAATTGTGGGATAGTGTGTGAGTACAGTGTGACTCTGAAGGTTGGGGTGTTGTCCCCTCTCAGTGTCTTTAGATATATAGCAGCTCTGTGTGCCCTGCTACAGCTGGCCAGGTAGGGAAGAGATATACAGCAGCTGGAAAAGACTTTGCTGAACTCTGAGTGGACTGTAATGATATAACCCTGCTTACTGTTTGCTGGATTTCTGTGTCTCCATGAATAAAGTTCATCATTCCTTCATTATAACCTGCTCCACTGTGTGATCCCTGAACCCCAGGATACCCAGGACACCCGGTATCCTCACATTTGGCGGCAGCGGTGGGACATCACACAGTTCCTGCAGTAATTCCAGGGGAGTGAGTAGAAGCCACGCTAACACCAGAGAATATCAGCATGGAGAGTCAGTCAGCAGTTGCAACCGGCGGCCAAATTGAAAACGTCATGAGAGAGCAGGAGAAGTTTTACCGGACAGCCCGGAAACCGCACCTGCAAGGATTTTGCAGGATGAAGGGAATTGCTTATAATGGGACTGACACCCGGGAGATTCTGGTACTACGGTTGTTGGAGTGGGATCGTGCACACCCAGAGGATCCCGACCAGCTGAGTGATGATGAAGAAGGACCGACAGGCAGTGGAAGCACTTCCAGTCGGTTACCCGAGTCAACCACCGCTACTCCCGCCCTACTACAGAGCTGGCTGGGGGCGCTAGGTGAAAGTGCAACTACACAAGAGAGAGCTGGAGTGATCCAAGCAATATTAGGGGTACAAATCCCTACTAGCAGCGGAACTGTGCTGTCGCCCAGAGGGGCTGAACAAGAGAAGCGGCGCTTGGGATTTAAGGATGTTCCCACATTTCGAGAGAATGAAACTGACATTGACACTCACCTGCAGATCTTTGAGAATCTCATGGGAGTGCACGGGATAGAGCCAGCTGAATGGCCCAAGTACTTGGGGCCAAGTTTCACCGGTAGGGCTTTGGAAGCCTACAGGGCTCTAACTTCCCAGGAATGTGGAATCTACACCTGCATAAAGAAGGCATTGCTGGCTAAGTTTCAGATCACTGCAGAATCTTATCGTCTCAAATTCAGGACACTGAGCAAAAGTGGGACTGCTTCCTACCAAGAGTTTGCCAGTCAGCTACGGCAAGCTTGTGGAAAATGGCTCGAGGGTAGACAGGCCTCTACCGTGGAGCAGATCATCAACATAATTGTGGTAGAACAACTAATGATTAAGATGGCACCAGAGATACGGGAGTGGGTCACAGACTGGAAGCCCAGCATGCCTGAACAAGCTGCAGAATGGGCTGATGAATATATAGCTAACCATCCCCAATGGAGAGTCTTCAGTGCAACAGGTGGTACAAGAACCCCACGAGCGGAGAAGCTCCCTGACAGAGAACCACGCATAAATGATAGTAGTAAAGGAGGCCTATCAAAAACATTTCTTATCAACCACCCAGATTCAAAGTGGCTAACCCAGAACCTCGGAAGTGCTACCACTGCAATCAACCAGGACACTTGTTGAGGGACTGTCCACGCACGCGAGGGCCATTCCCTGGGGCTAGACCGGCCCCAGTCTCTGTGGTATGTTACCCCATGGAGGATTATTGCGAGGAGGTCATCCAGTCAGATGCGGCCGAGATGATGGATGGGGTGTATATTGTAGACCTGGTTCTGGGGGAGGAGCAGGCAACTCCTCAGAATATGCAGGGGCACTTACAGCCTGTGTTGGTAGAGGACCAGCGGGTACAGGGCCTACGAGATTCTGGGGCCTCACTCACATTGATTGAGCCAGACCTGATTCCCACCTCCCGGGTGATTCCTGGACAGTATGTACGAATTGCCACCGCCGGGGGACAACAGACCGATATCCCCGTCGCCAAGATACATCTCGACTGGGGAGCTGATCAAGGAATCGTGGAGGTCGGAGTACTCAAGGGGCTACCAGCCAAGGTCATCCTCGGGAATGATCTGGGACAGGGACTGGTGACACGCTTCGTTCAAGTGGTGACCCGGAGCCAAACCCAAAGAGCAGTGACCCAGGTGACAGATTCAGAACAGAACCAACCTACCCCGACCACAATGGTGAGTGATACCAGTTTCTTGTCCAGTACTTCAGAGTTAGACTTGGGGGAGGTGGACCGGAGCGAGTTTCGACAGGCCCAACGGACAGACCCTTCCCTAAGTAAATTAAGGAGTGCAGCCGACCTGGGGTTGGAAACAGCTGATGGGAGCAAGATAGTTTGGGAAGAGGAATTGCTGTACTGAGTGGTCGTTCTTCAGTCTGGACAGGAAACAGTAATGCCTACTAAACAGTTGGTGGTACCTACACCGTACAGAGCACAATTACTAGCCCTTGCTCATGACATTCCAGCGGCCGGGCATTTTGGCACCCGTAAAACACTGGCACGATTGTTGCGGAATTTCTTCTGGCCACGAATCTCTAGAGATGTTAAGCAGTATCGAGACACCTGCAATACCTGCCAGAGGCTCGGGAAGCCCCAGCGAAAAGCTCCTCTGCACCCATTACCTATTATAGGGGAGCCCTTTGCCCGTGTTGCCATAGAACTAATTGGACCATTAGCTATTCCCAGTCATACGGGAAAGAAGTACATCCTAACACTGGTGGACTTTGCTACACGCTATCCTGAGGCTGTGGCCCTATCATCTATTGACACAGAACACGTTGCGCAAGCATTAACAGACATATTCAGTCGGCTTGGATACCCACAGGAAGTCATCACAGATCAAGGGCCCCAATTCCAAGGTGAACTAATGCAAATCCTGTGGGAAAAGTGGGGGGTTCGACCTCTTCGGACCACCTCTTACCATCCACAGACCAACAGACTCTGTGAACGTTTCAATGGAACGCTAAAAAGACTTCTACAAGCTTACGTGCTGTCCGAGGGGAGGGACTGGGAGAGAGCCCTTCAACAGCTTCTCTTCACTTATCGGGAAGTCCCACAGGCGTCTACTGGATATTCCCCATTTGAACTTTTGTACGGCCGGAAAGTGCGGGGGCCTCTAGACCTGGTCAAAGAGAGCTGGGAGGGAACTTTCCAAGAACACCAGCAGCCCATTTTACAATATGTAGAGAATATGCGGAACCGCATGAGAAGATTGCTACAGTTAACCCAAGAGCATCTCAGGGAATCACAAGAGAGACAAAAGGAATGGTATGACGCCCATGCTCAAGACCGAGAGTTGCATCCAGGGCAAAAAGTAATGGTGCTTATCCCAGTGCGAAGAAACAAACTGCAGGCCACGTGGGAAGGACCGTATACCGTGGTAAGGCGCACCGGGCCGGTCAATTACGTGATTGCCCTGGATAAGGGAGGGAAGTACCTACGCACCTTCCATATAAATCGAATTAAGGCCTATCGTGATCGTCAAGTAGTAACAATGGCGGTATGTTGTCCTCCGATGAAGGCACCAGAAACTGATCCATTGCTTGACCTTTTGGGAGCTGCTAAAGAGAAGAAAGGAGTGGAATCAGTCCAGGTGGGACAACAGTTGAATGCAGCCCAGCAGCAAGAGATGTGGAGGATCTTACAGGCTGAACAGGCCCAGTTTTCTTGTCTACCTGGTCGAACTCATCTGACCCGCCACCATGTGGACACTGGGAGTGCTAGGCCCATCCGACAAGTCGCTTACCGGATGACTCCAGGTGTTATGAGGCAGGTAAAGGCTGAGATCGAGGACATGCTAGCTTTGGGGGTCATAGTACCATCTAAAAGCCCATGGGCTGCTGGGGTTGTGTTGGTTCCCAAGAAAGATGGGACCACACGGTTTTGTGTGGACTATCGCAAATTGAACGAAGTCACCACCACTGATGCTTACCCTATGCCCCGTGTTGATGAGCTACTGGATCGGATTGGAGGGGCTGAGTTTGTCTCAACATTGGATTTGAGCAAAGGCTACTGGCAAATCCCACTTACCAAAGAGGCCCAGGAGCGTTCTGCCTTCATCACACCGGAAGGACTCTTTGAGTGGACTACAATGCCTTTTGGGATGAAGAACACCCCTGCCACATTCCAGCGAATGGTTAATGACCTCTTGGAGGGGTGTCAAGACTTTTCCCAAGCCTACTTAGATGACATTGCCATCTTCAGCCATACCTGGGAGGAGCATTTAATTCAGGTGACAGAAGTGCTGAAGAGGATTAGACAGGCTGGACTCACCATACGCCCAGATAAGTGTCAAATGGGGATGGCTGAGGTTCAGTACCTAGGACATCGGGTCGGAGGAGGTGCTATGAGACCTGATCCGGCAAAGGTGGAGGCTATTTCCATTTGGCCCCAACCTGTCAACCAAAAACAAGTGCGGGCGTTCCTTGGAGTCGCTGGCTATTACAGGAAATTTATACCACATTACAGCACCGTGGCCAAGGATCTGACAGACTTGACCAAAAAGAGATATGCTCGGAATATTGAATGGACTGTTGAATGTGAGCAAGCTTTCAACACCTTAAAAGACTTGCTGACTCGAGCCCCAGTGTTGGCTGCCCCTGACTACAACAGAAAGTTTATTGTGCAGACAGACGCATCAGGCTGTGGACTTGGGGCAGTGTTGAGTCAAGTGGGAGCAGATGGTAGGGAACATCCAATTGTGTATCTATCCCGTAAACTAGCTGACCGAGAGATAGCCTATGCCACTATTGAAAAAGAATGTCTAGCCATAGTCTGGGCCTTAAAGAAGCTACAACCATATCTTTATGGGAAAGAATTTACTGTTGTCACTGACCATAACCCGTTGTATTGGCTAAACAGAACCTCGGGGGAAAATAGGTTGTTGAGGTGGAGTCTGGCGTTACAAAGTTTCAACTTTTCCATTTCTCACAAAAAGGGACGATAACATCACAATGCTGACGGGCTATCCAGATGTGAGGAAACAAATATCAAGCTTCGCAGACCCTCGGGCCGAGTCGACAGTCAGGACTCCAACATTGGGACCATGTCTGTCTCCTCGATTTAAGAAGGGGGAGGTATGTGAGGAGACAAGGGAAAATGACTTCTAGGACTTGCCTGCATGTTGAAAAGAGTTATGACCCAGTTCTGTGTTCTTAAATTGAAGCCCTCAGTCTGCATGTCTCATACAGGAAGTTTGCCAGCAGCAGACAGCAAGGGTGTGTTCCTGTTACAAAGTCCTCCTCCTTCCTCTCTGCAAAGACTGACACCTGAGCCCACCAATGAGTGAGAGAGAGGGAAGTAGGGTGGTGCAGCAAGAGGAATTGTGGGATAGTGTGTGAGTACAGTGTGACTCTGAAGGTTGGGGTGTTGTCCCCTCCCAGTGTCTTTAGATATATAGCAGCTCTGTGTGCCCTGCTACAGCTGGCCAGGTAGGGAAGAGATATACAGCAGCTGGAAAAGACTTTGCTGAACTCTGAGTGGACTGTAATGATATAACCCTGCTTACTGTTTGCTGGATTTCTGTGTCTCCATGAATAAAGTTCATCATTCCTTCATTATAACCTGCTCCACTGTGTGATCCCTGAACCCCAGGATACCCAGGACACCCGGTATCCTCACAGTCACATTGTGTATCTTCCCACTGAAGAACTGGTTAAAACTGGCTACAACAATGCATACAAGAAATAGCATTCTACTCAATAACTCCCTACCATCCATAACTAGCGGACGCATGATGCGACTTCTTTGCCGATAGAAACGGATGTCTGTAAATAAATAGGGATTTAGTATGATACCAAACATGACATGTCCACTGTATTCTGAACTTTAGATCTCCTTTAAGTACGTCTTACATCTTAATTATTAGCTAACAATACCTTTAATAACTCTGATTATTATCTATAATGTGTGGGAACCATTTTATATGTATGCATTCACATATGTGCGTCTGTGTGTGGAATTCGCATATGTGCATCTGTGTTAACGATACTGGATCAGAACCTCTATATACACCTTCCTATACCTTCTAATATCCTGCCTATAGCTTCTAATATCCTGCCTATACCTTCTAAGGATGACGCTAATTTGCGTAGGCAGTCATATAGTAAATAAAGACTTAAGACCTGGAATCTGTGGTTCCAAAGCACAAGTATTATTCAAGTAAAAGTACAGTCAGTTACACGCTATTGATCCAGACACAATTTAGGTGCAAAGGAATTATACAGACCCAAGTACAGTATACATACGCAGCGCTTCCGGCACCAGATGTTAGGCATCAGCAAGAAACCCCTCATCTATCAGCATTCAGCACGAAGACTAAAGACCCAATGTTGGAGCACACATATTTATACCCCCCAGGAATAGACAAAACAATAGAGATGTTTGTTGCTGATGCTACTGGTTCCCAAGGGGGATCCATCTGTTATGGAGCATTTAACAGGCTGATTCAAATAGACTCATCCCAGTTTCTAACAACTGGGGGTCTCTGCCCTCCCACCCCATGCAATCATCCTAACAGTTGTTCATATAATATACATTTTGTTGCTTGAAGTCTCTGCGGTCCATACGTTGAGAATGCATGATGCGATCTCCCCACCGATAACACCGGAATACTGTGGAAAGAGTACGCATCAGTACGAAACCAAACACGGCTTATTTAGCATGTATAAAACCTTAGTTACCAAATATCTTTATTTCACAGCATTTATACCAACTGAACAAACTTAAACCTTATACCTTCAAGCTACTGGAACCTTGTAAGTGAATATGTAATGTGTGAGTGTACAGGGTTTGATATGAAGACGCTAGTTAACTGGGGACAGATGCGTGCGCATTCAGCTACTAAACAGTGTTTTTCTTATGCATTCGCTAATATGCGACAAGTTAACAGCGCAATTGTGCGTATTACTGTGTATATGAGAAATGATGGAAAATGCAATCGCATGGTGCTAATAGTAATCTCGCCATATGTACTTAATTGTGAGTTTATCTAAAATGGCGCTTGGGCGGTCAGTCGCAAAATGGCATCTTGCGATCTCATTTCCAAGATGGCGTCTTGCGGCCAGTTGCAAGATGGCATCGCCGCGATTCAATTTTAAACTGAACTTGTCTCAGCCAATTACTCAGCTTCGACAGTCCACCCTTTGATAACAAACAACATGCTATCACAATCTACTCTTTGAATTTAATTTAGGCTTACATTTACATATTATTTAGTGTTATTGTGGGATGGCACAAGGTGGTTCTTAATCCATCAATAATGTGTCTCTGGGTGGGGACATAAAACTATTATTATACGCACACCTCGGATCTTGGAAGATCATGTGAAAGGTGTAGGAATGCACCAGTCTTATAAAGCAGTCTTGAAGGGGAATTGAGACTACATTATCTGAGGTGTTCTAAAAATAAAATTTTCATAATACATTCTATGCATGTCTAAATATAATACATCAAATGATAGTATTTCCTATTTCAGGGTTGTAATGCAGTTTTATATTTACCTCGGTATTCATATTGTCATTACTGACCACCATCAAAGTTTCGTTCTTGCGTTTTACTCTATTTTTAAATTTTCCACACTTCAACACAATAGGAACACACTGGATGCATATGCCAATTACTATGATGACAATTAGTATAAGGATCAAGAATTTGCCTATGCTGGCGATCACTTCCTGGACCCATTCCCCTAGACCTGAGAACCATTTTACTGGGTTCAGCCATGAAACCCATCCGTCTATCTTTTCCCCTACTTCAGCCACTTAGGCGTTATGGTTCTTACGAAACTCCCATTTTAGCTGCAGAATTTCATCCATCTTTCGGTCTATCACCTCCTTGGGGTCGCTGGTATCATTGGTGACATAGGTGCAACATTTTACTCCAAACTGGGTGGCTAACGTTACGCAATACCCTCCAGTAACAGCAGTGAAATTATTCAACACTAGCCTGTGTTGCACCAGTTCTTTCTTGTACGCTTGCAATTCTCTCCCTGTATACCTGAATGTGTCATCGTACATTTCGGTGATATTATCTATCAATTTAGCAAGTTCCTGAATGTCCCTAAAATTTAACGTACCCAGAGCAATCCTGGTGGGATCCAATGCTACTAAAACTTGAAAGCCAGTTGTCTCACTGATTAACTGAGTGGCTTTATGCACGTCACCAGGTATCATATTTCTTTTACCTCTGTGTTCATATTGTGTGTGAAGATATGGTGATGGTGTGTTTTTATGTATACCCAGCATTTCAACATGTGTGAGGGTCATAACTTCTGGGACTACTCTTCCCAGGTAACACAAACCTTCGGAACTCGGGGAGAGCCATTTATACGCTTTTCTTCCACAGATGAAATATACATTATCAGGGAGAACATAAGGAATGGTATGCATCATTATCATTAAGCACATTTCTCTTGCAAACAATCGTATTTCTGGGTCTTCCATCTGGTACATGCAAGTTTCTGGCTGTATTATTTTAGCACAGTATCCATTCGGCACCTTACCAATAATTTATTTGGTGGAACTCCATGTATACCGATACCTAAAATGTTTCCCACCAGACTTAATGGAGCATAACAGATCATGGTTTATGGACTCATTATCAGCTCTTTGTGAGAAGGTCATCGTCTGATTATTCCCCGTCACTTCCCAACTTCCGGGTTTATTGGGGTTGGTTATGTTTAAACACAAAAGTGATCTATCTACTTGGAATTGATAGAGTTTGAAATGAGGTGGTTTGGATGAGAGGAATTTTCCATCCAATGTTTTCCCTTTTTGTAATTCTAAAACTTCCGTGATATTCAGCGGAAATGGCACCAACCCTACATTATGCTGTCCCTGTGGCACATGTGAACACACCCAGCAATCAGTTTGATTTAACACTTTGCCTACCATACTATGATAATCCTCTAAAGGATACCCACCCCAGTACAGGCTATATTTAGGTTGGCACCGTTGGATACAGTTCTCATCAACTAGGGACCCACAAAGCTCACAAATACAGGAATCTTCAGACGATAAACCTCCACACCTTCCCCGAGTATCCGGAATGATAGCTCTCTTAACAATAACAGTACTTGTTGGTTTGGTCAGACACTCTCCTGATTGGCATTGCACTCCTCCTGACTCCACTCCTTTGGCACTGCCATCAGCTCCCATTTCCTCGATCGGTCTCCCATCACAGAAACTGGATACTCCCGAACCGACCAAGATGGTGAACACTCTAAAAGAGAATATGAAAATGAACACAGCAGGCCCGTCCATTGTCACAACAAGACCTGCAGATTTCTTTTAGTTCAGTTATCTCACTACAACCTGTTCAATCCTCCCAGAACAAGCTCGCGAGCGACAGGTCCACACTATAAGCTTTGTCTCCAACTTGTTTCTCCACCGGTTGATTGACCTTTTTGCAGTGAGTGGAATGGACCCAGGTATCTCTCTCGGCCACCTTCAAAGATGTAGTACTTGTCAGCAGCACCTGGTACGGACCTTCCCACCGATCAGTCAAACAACCTGAACGCAAGAAATTTCTGATCATTACATATTCTCCTGGTTCAACATCATGACAGTTAGTTTCAGGCATATCATTAGACAACAATTTCAGTTTCTGCTGCTGTTGCTTTAACTGCTTACTCATTGATATAAGATACTTTCAGTTACCTCGTTGTTACCCTTCAGGTCTTCCAAATCAAATGAGGTTGTCTACCAAACAATATTTCAAATGGGGACAGATTCAGAGGAGGTCTAGGAGTGGTCCTTATGCTATGTAGGACCAAAGGTAACGCTTCTGGCCATCCTAGTCCCGTCTCTGCCATAATTTTACTTAACCTATTTTTAATAGTCCCATTCATCCTCTCTACCTTGCCACTGGCTTGCGGTCGGTAGGGGGTATAAAGTCGGCTATTAATACCCATCAGCTTACACATATTTTGAAAAACATCACCAGTGAAATGAGTACCCCTATCACTCTCGATGATTTTAGGGATACCGTACCTGCATACAAATTCCTGAACTATTTTCTTGGCAGTAAACGCAGCAGTATTAGTGGCCGCTGGGTAGGCCTCAACCCAGTTTGAAAATATGTCTGTGCACACTAATACATACTTAAGGTTCCTGCAGGGTGGTAATTGGATGAAATCAATTTGTATCACCTGGAAAGGTCCATCAGTCGGTGGAATGTGGGACGGTTCGGTAGGGATTGCTTTCCCTTTGTTCTTTCTCAAGCAGGTCAGACAGGACATTGCTATCTTTTCTGCTTGTGAAGAAAAACCTGGTGCACACCAGTATGCCCTCACCAACTTGCACATACCTTGTTTACCCAGATGAGTCAGACCGTGTGCTGCCTCAGCCAGGCTGGGGTAATATGCCTTGGGGGCTACTGGCTTACCTTGTACGTCCCTCCAGAGCCCGGAGGACTCTTGCCCACATTCCTTGGACTTCCAATGGATTTTTCCTGAATTGAACACAAATTTTGCATCTCAATTAATTTCAGCATATCAGTTGTTTGGAAAGACATAATTTTATCTGTTGGGGAAAACATTTTTAACCCTGCTGCCCATTTTGCAGCTTCATCGGCTCTGTTGTTGCCCAGTGACACCGGGTCATCCTCACATGTATGGGCTTTGCATTTAATTACTGCCACCGCTTTGGGCAGTTGGATTGCTTCTAAAAGATGTTTTATGTGTCGGGAATGTGCAACTGGTGTGCCTGCTGCTGTCATAAAATTTCTCAGACGCCATAGAGCCCCAAAGTCGTGCACCACCCCGAACGCATACCTCGAGTCAGTGTAAATGTTAGCAGATTTGCCTGCTGCCAGTTCACACGCTCTAGTTAGTGCTACTAACTCTGCCACCTGGTCTGAGTGAGGAGGACCAAGAGGTTTAGCTTCTATGATGTCTGTGTCATTTACAACAGCATATCCTGTACATAATTCATCTGTGTCTGTTTGTCTATGACAACTCCCATCCGTTTAAAAAGTCACATCCACATTCTCTAAAGGTGTGTCATGTATGTCAGGTCTAGCAGTAAAGGTCTGATTCAGATATGTCATACAATCGTGCATATCATTAAGTCTGCTGAACTCACCTCCCACCAGCAACTCGCCTCCTTCCACCCTTTGTACTTCATGTTGTATATATGGTAAATAATGTTGCTGGATTCTGCGTGCTGCAACTTTTAACAGTAATATTTGCTGGTGCGATTAGAGCTATTTCCCATTTGGTAAATCTAGCTGAAGAGACGTGTCTGGTTTGAGCTGAGGGCCTGATTGAGAGCCGCTCATAAGCGGCCGCTCGTTCGCTCCAAGCGATGTTTGCACATCTGCGCATGCGCATGGGTCGTAATGCACATGCGCCAACCAGTCAGTGCGGTCGGAAAACGTGTGTTCGCAAAATTGCGAGTGCCTGCTAATTTGAGTGACAGGATGAGGCGTTTGTGGGTGGTAACAGGGGAAGGTGCTTGAAAACGGGGGAGTGGAGATCCAAACGCAGGCATGCCAAACGGTCAAAATGGGTGTTTTAAGGGTGTGCATAATTAACAAAGCAGCGTCATCGACCATGTCACTTGGTTGTTTCTTAGCCTGAACTGTTCGCATGATTGCGGCAGGAAAATCCAACCAAAAGCACTGCGAGCAGTTCAGACGCCTTTCGATGTACTCGATTAATCAAATAAATAGCGAAGATGACGTATGATGCGAGCGGCCAGGGGGCGTCTTTGCAAAATAGCGAGCGCATGTTTTGTTCGCTCGCTCAGACATAGAGGCGTCAACAGACCTCAAAGAGCGAGCGCTCAATTTAAATAGCCGGCCCCTTTTTCTGAATGAGCAAGCGCAAATAGCGTCCGGCTCTGAATCAGGCCCTGAGTTCAACAGAGCAGACACAGCATGGGGAGTGTAGACAATCATATCATGATCCAATACTACGTCCTCACTTTTACTCACCAATAGGGCGGTAGCTGCTACACTTCTCAAACAGGTGGGGAGTGATCTTACCACAGTGTCCAATTGGGCACTGTAGTATGCTACGGGCCTACTGGCATCACCATGTTTTTGTGTAAGGACACCTGCAGCACAACCATCGGTTTCCGTACAATACAAATCAAAAGGTTTTTCATAATCAGGTATTCCCAATGCAGGAGCTTTTGTCAGACTATCCTTAAGATTAAGGAAAGCCTGCTCTAATTCCTCTGTGTGTACGACATGATCGGGCTTTGAGGAAGAGACTAATTCCTGTAAAGGTAAGGCCAAAATAGAAAAACCTGGGATCCACATTCTACAGTATCCACACATTCCCAAGAAGGTACGAAATTGCTGTTGATTCTGCGGCAGTGTCATGTTTTGTATGGCCTGGATTCTATCCGTTGTGAGATTTCATAAACCCTGGGTTAGGCAGTGTCCCAAATATTTTACTCTGGATTGGCATGGCTGTAGTTTGTCCTTAGCCACCTTGTGTCCTGTATGCGAGAGATGAAGTAACAAAAGTTTAGTATCATTCAAACATGACATTAACGAGTCAGAACATAGCAATAAATCGTCCACATATTGAATTAGAACAGATCCATTGGCAGGTTAAAAAGATTGTAAACAGTCGTGCAATACCTGGGAGAAGATACTGGGGCTGTCTGTGAAACCTTGGGGTAACCATGTCCATGTGTATTGTAAACCTCTGTATGTAAATGCGAATAGATACTGACAGTCAGGATGGAGAGGCACAGAGAAGAAAGCAGAACAGAGGTCAATGACAGTGAAATGGGTTGCATTTGGTGGGATCTGCATCAGAATGACAGCTGGATTTGGCACTACAGGGAATTGACTCTCTACTACCTTATTAACAGCTCTAAGGTCTTGTACTAGCCTATAGCCCCTCCCACCACTCTTATTCACAGGAAAGATGGGACTGTTGGCTACACTAGCTGTATGAACTAAAATTCCCTGTTGTAATAACCGCTCAATTATTGGAAAAAACACTAATTCTACCTCCTGTTTAAGTGGGTACTGGGGAATTTTTGGAGCTTGCCTGCCACTTTTTAAATTTACCATTACAGGGCTTAAGTTTGCCATTAATCCAGTGTCCTGTCCATCCTTAGTCCAAAGAGAATCTGGAATTTGGGACAACATTTCATCTACCTGAGATGGATTTTCATTTAAACTTGTAGAGTGATACATTATCCTTTGGGGAGTGTCCAACATATCCCGCACCTCGTGTGCAACTCTCTCTGGGATATCTAAAAATACACCATCAGGGGTGCAATATATAAAACATCCCATCTTACATAACAAGTCTCTACCCAGCAGGTTAGTAGGAGTCGCAGCAGCCAGAAGGAAAGAATGCCTGGTATGCAATGGCCCAATAGTAACCTCTGTGGACTTTGTTAAAGGATAATGTTCCACTTTATCTGTTACACCCATTGTTGGTACTGTCTCGTTGGTCACCTGTAAATTAACGGGAGATTTTATCACTGACCTGGTTGCCCCTGTGTCTACAAGAAAAGGATATTCAGTACCAGCTACATCAACCATCATGACCGGTTCTTCCCTAGTACTTCCCGTTAACCTGACTATCTGTAGACTACAGGTATGACCTGACCCCTAGCGTTGGCTACCATTCTCCAATAAAGCATTTACGGCCACAATTGGAGCTGGTGCCTGCTGAACATTTGCTGGCCTCTGTGCATATCCCTTATGGGGATATCCAGGTCTTCCCTGATTTGGGGTTCCTATTCTTTTTACTGTACAGTTTCTACTTAAGTGTCCTGGTTGTTTACAGTTAAAACATGTTCGTGGATCGGGTGAAGACGTGTTGTTGTGAAGTTTGAGCAGAGGGTAAAGGTTGTGGATATGGGTAAGGATAGGGAGAGTAAGGGTATTGTGGGGGATAAGAAGTTTGTGAGTAGTATGGGACCTGTGGTTGTATCGGATTGGTGGGATAGAGTTGTATTTGTTGTTGCGTGAGGTTAGTGAGGGCACATGCTTGTTCAGATGTAAGTGTATGTGCAAGTGCAGATGTGTTGGTTGGCTGTGATGTTACAGTCATTCCCTCCAGAGCTTGTATACTGACAGCCATTAGTTTTTCACTCTGTGCTTCTCTCTTCTTTGAGATGTTTTTATCATGTTCGAGGGTATCTATTGTGAATTCCCGCCAGCCAGGCTGTGAGGTCTGGACCCAGGTTTTTAAACTCTCTTTCAGAGCATCCACGAGTACCGTGACTATCATTCCCCTGTGGTGAGTGCTATCTTTAATATCCTCTATCCCAGTGTACTGGGTGATAGCTTGCAGAGCCCGATCGCAATAATCTTCTGCAGTTTCACTCTCCTTTTGCTTAATGGTGAAAATTTTATTCCAGTTAACTACTACTGGAAAATACAGTATATACCCAATTGAGTTACAATGCGGGAACTCAATTGAGTTACAATGCGGGAACTGGTTTACTTGGTCTGTTAAGGGAACGTCACCATCCAATACACAATCCGTGATAAATTTTGTCACGTCAGTATTGCGTGGTAGACAGGCCCTTAACACCACACGTCAATCTTTATTAGTGGGCTCATGTGAACTACCCAAATTTCTCAAAAATCTTGACAAATCTCTGACATTTGGCTAGTTCCTTTTTGGGATCGGGGAAATCATTTATGATGGAATTTAGTTCTGCTCTTGTCCAAGGACAATGCATTACTACTTCCCTCGTGGGCACTATACCGTTCGCATCTGCATTTCCATTTGGAATGGTTATTGTCCGAATGGGATGCAGACCAGTAGCGCTGCTACCTTTGACCTGGTTACCTGGCTGGGGGTTTAGTCTGCTGCTGCTACGTATGGTATGAATAACTTCCTCTACGGGTGCAGAGGGCGTTAACACTTCCCTTGCTGTTACCGATGGAGATGGCGGCATCACTCGTGATTGTGGTGATGCAGCATCTATCATCTGCACAGTATGGGAAATGGCAGACATTACAATAGGCTCATCATCCACATAATAAACATTTTCTTTATGGTTGCTTAAGAGAGGGTACAAATTGCTTGTTACATTTTTATGAGTATTTTTGGTAACTGTACTTGCACCTCCATCCACATAAGGTGGGGGAGGTGAGCGTGAACTGCTGGCAATACTCTCCACAATGCTACCTCGCCACACGTGCGCGCCATTTTGCGGCTTGCCCGTATTGCAATTTAGCGTCGCGGATGTATTCTCTGGAAAATGTGCTCGCGACACTAGTTTGCGTCGTTTGCACATTTTTAAGCCACGCATCCCCTTCATGCTCCCACAGTTTTAAACATTCATAATATTTAACCTTTTTCTCTCGGGAGCGCATCAGACTGATGTTATCCCGGACATTATCTAGTACATTTTTATCAAAACTACCAATTCTGGGAAACGGTCTAACACTCTTCATCGTCATTTTAAACCATACATCACAATACCTTATCGCATAAGTACCGTACTTAGTATGCATAATACGACGGGCCGATCTGATTGGCGCCTCCATTAGCAGCACATCATTGTCTAACATCTCTACTGTTTGCGCGGCTTCCATTCTGAGACAAAATCCTATGCTTTTCAATGAAGATTTAAACTGGTTAAAGACAATCAAGATACTTTCACTTACCTGTGGACGATTTAAGTCGGCGGTGCCCACACACCTGGATAAGATTTGAACAAGGCAACTTCCACACACAGAAAAGATTTAGTAAGGCAACTTCCACACCTATGGAAGTTTATATGTCGGCCACTTCCACGCACCTCTCTACAACAAAAACAACATGTACACCTGCTACTGTGTATAGAACGGTAAAGCTGCTTACCGAGCGACTAGCACTTAGCCCTTAAAGGTCATACGGTACCTTTAACTGTAGGGAACAAGTTACCCCTACCAACAAAACACTCACTGTTACACACTTTTTCCTGCGCAGAAAAATACACGTTAACCCAAATATTAATAATAATTGAAAAATGTAAACCTCAATGGCTTTATCTAAAACACGTGGCAGCACAACCGGAAGTACGTATACGCTATTGTGCGCCCAGTTGCATACACAATAATGCGACTACCACACAACCGTATGACAACCTTAAGCTGCATACACAAAAGTGCATCTTTGCTATGCGCAAACCTGCAACTTAGCCGCGTACTCAGTACTGCAGCACCCCTTTAAACGTAAGGTTCTATCAACAGAGGAAAACAAACTTTTTCCTCTCTTGTCCCTGGATTCTAGTCAGCTTCCTTGATTCACACTGAGACGGATAGTGATCTTTCAGCACAAAGCGGTTGCAGGAAAACCCTGCATGTGGCCACTCCACCCTTTGCTGAAATATCGATAGCCGTATGTACCGTGTGAGCAGGTAAGTGACTTCACTACGAGCCCCCAACTAACGATACTGGATCAGAACCTCTATACACACCTTCCTATACCTTCTAATATCCTGCCTATACCTTCTAAGGATGACGCTAATTTGCGTATGCAGTCATACAGTAAATAAAGACTTAAGACCTGGAATCTGTGGTTCCAAAGCACAAGTATTATTCAAGTAAAAGTACAGTCAGTTACACGCTATTGATCAAGACACAATTTAGGCGCAAAGGAATTATACAGACCCAAGTAGGGTATACATACTCAGCGCTTCTGGCACCAGATGTTAGGCATCAGCAAGAAACCCCTCGTCTATCAGCATTCAGCATGAAGACTAAAGACCCAGTGTTGGAGCACACATATTTATACCCCCCAGGAATAGACAAAACAATAGAGACGTTTGTTGCTGATGCAATTGGTTCCCAAGGGGATCTATCTGTTACGGAGCATTTAACAGGCTGATTCAAATAGACTCATCCCAGCCTCTAACAACTGGGGGTCTCTCCCCTCCCACCCCATGCAATCATCCTAACAGTTGTTCATATAATATACATTTTGTTGCTTGAAGTCTCTGCGGTCCATAAGTTGAGAATGCATTATGCGATTTCCCCACCGATAATACCGGAATACTGTGGAAAGAGTACGCATCAGTACGAAACCAAACACGGCTTATTTAGCATGTATAAAACCTTAGTTACCAAATATCTTTATTTCACAGCATTTATACTAACTGAACAAACTTAAATCTTATACCTTCAAGCTAATGGAACCTTGTAAGTGAATATGTAATGTGTGAGTGTACGGGGTTTGATATGAAGACGCTAGTTAACTGGGGACAGATGCGTGCGCATTTAGAAACTAAACAGTGTTTTTCTTATGCATTCGCTAATATGCGACTAGTTAACAGCGCAATTGTGCGTATTACTGTGTATATGAGAAATGATGGAAGATGCAATCGCATGGTAGTAATCTCACCATATGTACTTAATTGTGAGTTTATCTAAAATGGTGCTTGGGCGGTCAGTCGCAAAATGGCATCTTGCGATCTCATTTCCAAGATGGCGTCTTGCGGCCAGTCGCAAGATGGCATCGCCGCGATTCAATTTTAAACTGAACTTGTCTCAGCCAATTATTCAGCTTCGACAGTGTGTGTGTGTGTGTGTGTGTATGTGAATACATGTGTGCGTTTGCATTTGTGCGCATTGGATTGTACCTACGCAAAGACAACTATTTCATCAGATTATAATTGTAAAGTGATCATACCCAATTATTTGACTTTGACACTTATTACCCTTATGACTCAGAGCTCAATTTAAATATCTAAATACTTACGATGATTAATTAATAACACAGACACACAGCGGGGTTATATTTAATTTATTTTTTAATACACTATTTCAAACACTTTTTGTCACTACTTTCCAATTTTTAACCTCTATTTCGCTGGCTACAGTCCCAAGGAAAGGGACGCTTTTTAAAGTATACCTAATAAATGTTAAGTTTTTATAAAAATCAAGATAATTTTTGTGCACCTCTTTAAGAGACAAAACCTTCTTCTCCTTGCACCATTTAGTATTATTTTTGTCAGCTGGTAGCACCCCCAAATGGAACAATAACTTACCTTAGGATAAAAATACGGAGTTCTTATATTTAATTTTGTTGGTTTGTACAGCTGTACCTATAATTCTGTATTTGTAACATGAAGAAACAATAGAGTGGCTGGGATAAACTAAATTCTAAAGGTGCCCAGACACTAGGCGATCTGATCACAATGCGATATCATGTCCAATTTCTCTCCCGACAGCTGTTGTGGGCACAATTTGATGTTAAAAACTATCCAAATTGACCCACAATCTATTGTGCATCCTTAACTATTCCAGTGCATCGTGACTGAGATTTTCAGATCTTGTCTGCAGGCAAGATCTGAAGATGTGATGTACGACCAGCGGGTATGTGCATCGGCATCGTGATCATGAGTGGACACTCACAATTAGGACATATTTTACATGACCTGTCGTCCCGATGCATCGGAATTGGGCTGATCGTGTAAATTATTGCCTAGTGTGTGGGCACCTTTAGAAAGAGGAAAAGAAAAACCTAGAGAAAGTTTTGGCTAAGGCAAAAAAATTACAGACTTTTTTTCTGTAAAAAGTGCAGCCAGTGCCTCTGTAGTCAGTCCAAGTACATCCACTGTCAGAGACTTTACAGTTGGTGCAAGTGAAGCTGGTACAAGTGAAACAGAAACTAATAAAAAACATTTTTTCAAATGATATAATAGAGTGACAAGTTTCTGAAATTTGCGTGAATTTTTTTGTCAGAAGGGGGTTGCAGATTGCCACTTCCTGGACGGTGTTTTTTACTAATACCAAAATAATATTTCCTGGTGAACATTTTGCATGACATTGTACAAAGTCATTGTTTTATCGTGAACAAATGAATGGTGAGAAAGTTCAGCGTGACTGGCTTTGCTACTCGCCAAAAATGCTCAAACTCTTTTTTGTGCTCACTGCAAATTATTTTCTTCAGATACCACCTTACTGATGGCAACTGATGGTTATTCAGACTGGAGAAATGCAGCCAGAGATTTAAGCCACCATAAAAGTAGTGCAACTCATGCAGAGTCTCTTGAGAAACTTATAAGAAGAAAATTGACCAGAGAACGTGTAGAGAAATCTCTGGTGATTTGATACCAGTCTGAAAAAAGTATTGGCATAAAATTCTTCGCAGAATTTTAAGTGCTATCAAATACCTGGTCATCAAGAGGTCTTGCATTTCGTGGAAATTATGAAATCATTGAATCTGTCCCCCCCGGGTGCTCTAAACCTAACCCTCCACCCCCTGCGGCTGTCCGCTCGCGGCGCCCGGCATCCCTGCGATCAGGATGCCGGACGCGGTCTCCCGGCATCGGGGAAATGAGCGGAGTCCACATCTAGACACCGGGCATTTCACCCTCGCCGGGATAAAGCAGTCGGGAAGCCGGCAGTTCGATTCCCGGCAGCGGCAGGCTGACAGAAGCAGAGATCCCGGCAGCGGAAGCTAGACAGTGCTGGAAATCCTGATCATCCGTAGGTAAGTAAAAATCAACCTAACCTAACCCCCTAACCCTAACCCTCCTTAGGGGTGCCTAACCCTAACCTCCCCCCCAGGTGCCTAAACCTAATTCCCCCCTCCAAGTGCCTAACCTTAACCCCCCCCTTCCCCGCTGCCTAAACCTAAGCCCCCCTGGGGGGATACCTAACCCTAAGTGCCCCCCGGGGTGCCTAACCCTCCCTCTCCCTAACATTGACCCTAACCCTTCCGGGGGGGGTGCCTAACCCTAAGTCCCCCCCGGGTGCCCTAAACCTAACCCTCCCCCCCCCGCGGCTGTCCGCTTGTGGCACCTGGCATCCCTTCGATTGGGATGCCGGACGCGGTCTCCCGGCATTGGGGAAATGAGCGGCGTCTACATCTAGACACCGGGCATTTCACCCTCGCCGGGATAAAGCAGTCGGGAAGCCGGCTGTCGGAAATAAGACAGCCGGGTTTCCCGATTGCATCCCCATCACTGTGACAGCACACAATAGGCCCATCATAAATTTCAGCTCCAGGCCCATGAGGACCTTAATCTGGCACTGCACACCATATAGTGTGTGGCTGCTGGCTCTGGGAAGATGGCTGAGAGGCAGGCAGAGAAAAATTCTCCCTGACCGCTCTGATTTTGAATTACACACAATCAGAGCAGCACTAGTTACCTCATGGAAAGTTTGATGGGAATTATGCAAGCTGTGTATTCCCCAGCACTTTATCGCATACATGACAACTATCTGGCTGCCCCTTCCGGGAGGGAGCAGCCAGATCGGCATTACTGGGGGGTCGTGGCCAGCAAACGGGGGTGGGGCCGGCTAGATGACAAGTTTTTGCGGGTTGAACGTGGGCGGAGCCACGCAAGCGCGTCATTTTGGCCCCGCCCCCGCTACACACTGCCGATATTACAGGCAGTGTGATGCAGGGGGCGGTGCCAAAATGACGCAAATCGCGTCACTGCCCCCCTTCGCTGCCTTGATTTTTACAAGTTATTGCGGTGGGAAAGGAGGGATCCGTGGCAGCCGGGAGACTTGCCTGCCATCCCGGGAGGTGGGGAGCGCACCCGATTTTCGTGAGGCTCCCGACCAAATCAGGAGGGTAGGCAAGTATGCTTTATCGGTATAGTGTTCCCTGTTTTCCCGCAATTACACAGGTGCTTGGTCTGGAGCAGGTAATTCGAGGAGCGGGGTATAATGAGGGGGCAGGGTTATCTCTTAGTGGAACTTCAGTACAAAATTACCAGCAGGTGCTGGTCATTCACCAACTTTCAGGCATACTACAAGGGGTTCTCTCCAGGTTATCTCTCAGTGGAACTTCAGTACAAAATGACCAGCAGGTGCTGGTCATACACCAACTTTCAGGCATACTACAAGGGGTTCTCTCCATTGCTGCCCTGCACAGCAATGGGGAAGGGACCAGCAGTCGTACATCTTCAAAGGCCCCTAGAATTGTGGGGCCCTGGGCAGCCACACAGTATACCTATACATTAAGATGGCCCTGCTAAGTAGCATGTTACTGTAACCTTGACGACATGCTGGTGCCTGCATTCAGGGATCAAAATACTGTAATTACTGTTGATCCCATGTATCCATCCCCAATAAATAAATAAACCTTCCTTGCCAAAAAGCCCAAACATTAAGTACTTAAATATTGAATAAAAACCCTCCTTCTCCCCACTTTAAAGTTATAGATGTTGCCAAGATGCCACTATTATAATACAAATCCCTCATCATTAAATTTATAGTTTCCACCCACTGTTAAATTATTTACCCCTACACACCAATAAATTAATAGCCCAGCTCGCACCCCCATTATATTAAAGTATTCATCCCCACCACACTAATGAATAGCCAAGTCCTTCACCCAATAACATAAAATTACGAACCCACGTTATAAATAATAATTATAGTAATAATATAATAATAATAATAATAATAATAGATTTATAGCTCAGTCCCCACCCCTGTTACATTAATTGATTCACCCCAACTACACTAATAAATTAATAGACCCATCCCCATTACATTAATAGGTTCCCTCTCCCTGTCCCCTCCACACTTATCTTCTTTGATTCTATTGAGCTTAACAGTGAGATCATGATGTCAGCAGGGATGCCTTTTCTGGGGTACAGAGATGTAAGATCCACAGTGTCTAGACTCTAAATAGACAATCAATATGTCAACACCAAATAGTCGACAGTCAATAGGTAAACAACATTAAAAGGTCAACAGGGTCAAATGATCAACAGGGAGAAAGGTCGACATACAAATGGTTGACACAGACAAGATCAACATGAGTTTTCAAAATTTTTGATGATTCTTATGGTTAGTGTTAGGATAATGGTTATGGTTAGATTTATGGTTAGGCTCAAGGTTAAGTTTAGGCACTTGGCAGAGGGTTAGGGTTAGGCTGCGGAATGGGACAGTTAGGGTTAGGCGCTAGGGGGAGGATTAGGGTTAGGCACCAGGGAGAGATTTAGGATTAGGCACTAGGGCGATGGTTAGTGTTGGGATTAGGGTTAAAATATAAAAAAAAAAGTGTGTCAACCATTTGTATGCCAACCTTTTCACTAATCGACTATTTGACCATGTCGACCTTAATCCACGTCGGTCTTTTAACTGTCGACAATGTGACCCTGTTGACACTGTCTTCCTATTACCTGTCGACCATTTGGTGTCGACCTATTGACTCCAACCACTGTAGATCTTTCAATCCACACTCTTTTCTGGTCCTGGCTGCAGCCTCCACAGAGATCTGGGGACAGAGTCAGTCTGTGTGGCTGCCTGTGAGGGGAGGAGCAACAGAGTGCCAGCGTCTGTTCTGTCTGTCTACTCACCGACAGACAGATAAGGATGGCTGTAATGGAGCACTAACCTTTGATGTGCGGTGGCTGGTGCTACTGTCATTACATTCATGGCTGCCCCTAGAGTCCAACTCGCCAAAAAGAGCATTTAGCACAGCACTTACAATCACAAGCAATGGTCTCTCTTTCACTGCAGGTCTCAACCGGCACTCCAGGCAGTGAGAGCCAGACTAGAGAAACTGACCCACATTTTATTAGCTCCTAACAGGTGGTCTGGCAATTAGGTCGCTAATTAACTAACTGTCTACCAGACATAAAAACAGAAGCAGGGAACTTCTGGCATATATATATATATATATATATATATATATATATATATATATAAATATATATATATATATATATATACAGTGCTCGAAGTGTGTCGGTATGCAACGGTATGACATACCGGCACTTCGTTCAAGCACTAAAACATTTTTTTTACAGTATCAGAGCTGAGGCTGAGGGTGGAGGTGTGGCTTGAGCGTTACTCAGGGAAGGCTGTTGCCTGCTCCGGAGCCCTGCTGTGTCACCCGCCCACCCCCAGTAATGTTGAAATGTGGAACCCTACTGTGCCACCTGCCTGCACGCCCCAGGCAATGCTGATGCTCCGGAGCCCCGCTGGAATACTTTCCTACCCCCTGTAATGATGACTTGCGGAGCGCTGCTGTGCTGCCTGCCCCATCAATCCTGATGCTCTGGAGTGCTGCTGTGCCATCCAGCGTCCACCTGCCCCGGCAAAACTGACTTGTGGAGCCCTGCTGTGACCACTGCCCCCTGCTGGGTCCATTGATGCTGGTGCCGGCTGCCGCTGCGCCTGTCACACTATGACAGGCAGCGTCAGCCTGCTACAGAGAGAAGTGCGGCTGACCCTAGGAGAGGGGCTCTTTAAAATCCCACCCCCTGCTGTTCCCCCTCCTTTCTCCCCTCACTGCTCCTCTGCTGCGCTGTACCAGTGCCTGTAAGGGCCTAGGCTTTGACGTCAGGCACTGGTCAGGAACATATTGGTGGGACTCCGGACATGTGTGTTCGTGCTGGGGGGCAGCCAGACAGCGGGACTCTAAGATGCGGCCAGCACCTGGTGGCTGTAGTGAGTGCGTCCTGTAAGGGGGGGAGGGCGGTGGGTTCTAAGTGTACCCGGCAATGAAAAGATGGGGGTGCTATGTGTGCCCAGATTGGGGGAGGGGTTAAGTGTACCCAGGGGCCCTGTCACCCCTGTCCCCTCTTTCATTGTCCTATCCTGTCACCACTATCCTGGCCCTGTCACTGCTCTCTCCAGACTGTTCTGTCTTGGCTCTCACCTCTGTCCTTGCCTCTTTCCCTGTCACCTCTATCCTTGCCCCTCTCCCTGTCACCTCTGTCCCTGCCCCTCTCCTTGTCACCTCTGTCCCTGCCCCTCTCCCTGTCACCTCTATCCTTGCCCCTCTCCCTGTCACCTCTGTCCTTGCCCCTCTCCCTGTCACCTCTATCCTTGCCCCTCTCCCTGTCACCTCTGTCCTTGCCCCTCTCCCTGTCACCTCTATCCTTGCCCCTCTCCCTGTCACCTCTGTCCCTGCCCCTCTCCCTGTCACCTCTATCCTTGCCCCTCTCCCTGTCACTATCCTTGCCCCTCTCCCTGTCACCTCTATCCTTGCCCCTCTCCCTGTCACCTCTATCCTTATCCCTGTCACCTTTATCCTTGCCCCTCTCCCTGTCACCTCTGTCCTTGCGCCTCTCCCTGTCACCTCTATCCTTACCCCTCTCCCTGTCACCTCTGTCCCTGCCCCTCTCCCTGTCACCTCTATCCTTACCCCTCTCCCTGTCACCTCTGTCCCTGCCCCTCTCCCTGTCACCTCTATCCTTACCCCTCTCCCTGTCACCTCTATCCTTGCCCCTCTCCCTGTCACCTCTATCCTTGCCCCTCTCCCTGTCACCTCTATCCTTACCCCTCTCCCTGTCACCTCTGTCCCTGCCCCTCTCCCTGTCACCTCTATCCTTACCCCTCTCCCTGTCACCTCTGTCCCTGCCCCTCTCCCTGTCACCTCTATCCTTACCCTCTCCCTGTCACCTCTATCCTTGCCCTTTTCCCTGTCACCACTGTCCTTTCCGTGTCACCTCTATCCTTGCCCTTTTCCCTGTCACCACTGTCCTTTCCCTGTCACCTCTGTCCTTTCCCTGTCCCTTCTATCCTTTCCCTGTCACCTCTGTCCTTTCCCTGTCACCTCTGTCCTGGCCCTGTCCCTTCTATCCTTTCCCTGTCACCTCTGTCCTGGCCCTGTCCCTTCTATCCTTTCCCTGTCACCTATGTCCTGAAATGTATGTGTCTTTCTAGTAAATACACCTTGCAGTGTGGTGGTTCAGGGTCTTTAGGCCCAGGTGGATGGTGCTGTGGGTAGGGGGGCCCCCAGAGACTTCATGTACCGGGCCCCAAGAATTCTATTGCCGGCCCTGGTACACAAACCACCCCTGTGTACTCGACCACTCCTGTGAACCCCACTACCCATGTCGTTATGGGTACCCAAACCATGGACTTGTGTCTCCCACAGCCAGGGCCGGCTCCAGGGCTAATAGCGCTTGTCTGAAATGGGGTGTGTGACCTACTTATCATAGGCCACGCCTCCTTACATGACATTATCTGAGGGGCGTTCCCGCATGGCATGCCTCCAAATAATGTCAGGCTGGGGGGAGCCTCACTCGCTGGCTGGGCTTCCCCCAAACCTCTCACGGCACCGAATGGATGCCGCATGCATGCGCGCAGCATCCATTCAGGCACCAGGGTCCCGGCACCCGCGGGCCACTTCGGGAAGCTGAAATCGGGATGCTGGGGAAGGGTGTGCCCTCTGTGGGTGGTGCCCCTGTTCGACCACTCAGGTCGAACACCCCTGGAGCTGGCCTTGCCCACAGCTAATGGGCACCTGATGGAGCAGCAATTGAATTGCTTCGTCAGGCACCCATTATGTTTGACGCTGCACAGAAGTATGAAATTCCCCCTATGTGTTTTATTTATTTCCTATAGTGGCCTATGTGTTTCTTTTTTCCTATTCTTGCCAATATGTATGTTTTTTGTTTTTTTATACAAAGCATATGTGTTTTTTTTTATTTCTGTGGGGATAATGGGCCTCATTCAGACCCGCTCGCAAGCGGGTCGATGGTTAGGGCCTGCGCACGTGCTGCAGCCGCACTGCGCGTGCGCAAGCCCCGCAGCGAGAGAGAAATTCTCTCGCTCCGGAGCTCGCTTCCAACGGGGCGGGTGTCGATGTTGATCAACAGCTTGACCCGTTTGGTAGGCGGGCCGGGGGGTGGCTGAACAAACGGAGGTGTTTCTTTAGGAACGCATGCCGTTTGTGGGCGGCTGCACTGACATCAGCAGTGATGTCAGTGGGGACCTTCCTGCTTGATCAGAGCAGGAAGCTCCCAGGGGCTTGCAGTTGCCGAGACCCAACCTTAGGGTCTCGTTGCAAGCCCCGATGGTCGCGATGGTCTTGACCATCGCGACCATCAACCTGGTGGCTCGCTAAAGCTGTGGGTGGTAACCCACAGCTTAGCTAGTGACCAGGAGGCCGCACTTCAAACCTCAAGCGGCCGCCCTCATTCAGAGTGACCGATCGCTTCTTGCGACCGCCTCTGAATGAGGGCCAATATGTGTGACTAAAGTGTCAGGGCAGGAAGCTGGTGGGGATACAGGGGGCAGGAGGTGACACTCGGCACGAGTCTGGTTGAACCTCTGTTGTATGATGATGACATTGGTTATAATTTAAGGACCTGATTCAGACCGGGACGCAAGTGGCCGTTCGCATGTATGGCGTACGAGCGGGAAAATGTAAATTAAACCGCTCGCTCGTATTTTCGTTCGCAGCTAATCTTCCGCCCCATAGTCTCTCAACCCCTCCTCTAGCTAGCGAACGTTCGAAATAGTGACCGTCCGTCTCCTCTTTGGTTGCAGGTAACGCTCGCACAAGTCAATTCCGGAAGTGGCCTTGTCAGTTTTCGATTGCCTGCTATTTCATTCTACCCACATACTTGAATCGATTAATAGCAATCAGTATATTCATTAGCTTAATTGGTATTCACATCTCTGCAATCCGTTTTTTTTAACAATGTCAATAAACTTTATTATTGTTCGTGTGTGTCATTCCTTCCGCAGAATACGTACGTTTGTACCAAGGGGATGGATTTTCACATTTTAAAATTTGTTTGAATGCTACTATTGTTTTGCGTTAGTTTATATGCAGATTTTTCATCTTTATTAATATTATTTAAATTAGCTTATGCATGTCACTGCATCAAGCCTATCATAATTCACATTATATTTGTGAGGGTGTAGGTCACATGACTCATACAATAATCAATACAATGCATTCTGTTATTTTTCAAAGTACATTAGCCAATCAAATTTTTTTCTGGGACCTTTATTAAAACTGTTTTTTTTGGAAAAAATCATTGCCATCATGAGAGTCGCAGCATTTACACGCAGAGAACTCCTGGTCCTCACAGATGTGATGGACCGGAGAATCACTGATCATCCGGCCCCCATCACAAACCTCCGCAAGCGGCTCGCCTATGCGGAGGTGCGGCGGTGGCTGCGTAATTTGGGCTTCCGCCGCAATATCGGCCAGCTTGAAAGGCGCCCCACTGCAGGTCCCCACGCCTTTTGGCCAATTTGCGTCAGCAAATTAGCGAAAGTAAGTGGTTTTTTTTAACATTTTAAATGTAAGCATACCTGCGTGTGCATGTTTTCCGTCTAGCCCTGTTTGTTTATTTAGTACATACCTGAGTGTGCATATTTTCCGTCTAGCCCTGTTTGTTTATTTAGGACATACCTGCGTGTGCATGTTTTCCGTCTAGCCCTGTTTGTTTATTTAGGACATACCTGCGTGTGCATGTTTTCCGTCTAGCCCTGTTTGTTTATTTAGGACATACCTGCGTGTGCATGTTTTCCGTCTAGCCCTGTTTGTTTATTTAGGACATACCTGCATGTGCATGTTTTCCTTCTAGCCCTGTTTGTTTATTTCGGACATACCTCCGTGTGCATGTTTTCCTTTTTTTTTTTTTTCAATTTAAATTTTGGGGTGTGTAAATTGTTAACAAAACCAAAAGAAAAAAAAAACCTTAAAATTTTTTATCCATCAGTTAGGGGCTGAGCGCAGACTACGACGTCTAATACGACAACATCGTCGGCCTCGTCCCCTATCCCCCACTCCCACCCAATCCTCCTCTCCCCAACCTTCCCCAAATTCCCCCTCCACCCCAGACCGGACAGTCCGTGAGGCCCCTCCCTCTCCTAATATTCCAATCCCTCAAAATTCACCCTCCCCTCCACCCACTCCTCTCTTTTCCTCCCCCTCCACACCTAGTCAAATATCCCCTCCTCCATCAGACCAGCACTGGACCACCTCAGAGGAGGACGATGTCGGGGCTACAGGACCAGGCATCAATATGACCGGTATGTTTCCCTTTTAAACTATGGTTGCTTTGGCATTTTTTTGTTTTTGGGTGATGTTGTCCTTTTGCCTGTGCATTTCCAATTTGTTAAGTATTTCTAATGTTTTGGATATATATCTTTGCAAAACAATGTCTAGGATGTTTTCCCCTTTCACATATCACACATGTCCAAACACTCATACTTGTGTCTTTCTAGTTTACGGTACCAACAAATGTAGTGTTTTTGCGTACTTCGCCTTTTTTTTGGTTGTCTTTTTATGTGTAATTTTTATAGTTTGTATTTATACAATCTTTGCGTTTGCCATTACTTTGTTTTTTTTTATAATTTTATATATTTTTTTAAAGTATAGTCTGAATTTTAAGTTGTTTGGTAACATATAAATTAAGGTGTCAGTTTAGTAATCCACACTTTTTTTTTAACCCACAGAGGACCAGAGGCGGATGCAAGCAATGCAGGAAGGCTTGCACACGTTGAGGGGCCATGTCGTAGGGATGCTTATGGTCCTGGATCACATGTTGGTAGTCCTGCGGCACTAATTATTTTGTTTTTTCCCCCCTAAAAATGTTGTTAAAAATAAAAGATATTTTGATTTATTAAAGTCTCATTCCTTGTCTGTAAATATTAGATTGTTTAACCTTACATAAGTCGACTATTGGAGCATGTTTTTTTAAGTAATGTAAATTTGATTGTAGAAAGCTCAAGTAAGTATGTAAGCTGGCACATTAAACACCTAACAATACCAATAGGTTTGTAGAATTACCAGCATTTTTTTTGTTTGTTTTTGGTGGGTAATGTAAATATTAAATCAAACCTGCTTAGGCCTAGATTAGAAAACATACTGATTCACCATAATACCTTTGGTGTTTGTTTTTAGCCACAAAGCATGGTAAAATACTTTACAATTTAACACATTACAGGATTAGCCAGTAAGAAAGTTTGCCTTTTTTGGACCAGGTTACACTTGCTTGTAATTTACAAAGGAAAAGTCTTTTTAACCTAAACCAAAATTTTAATCCACATAAATAATAAACACAAAGTGAATTGTGAAAATCAATTCACAAAGTGAAAACACACTCCAAAAAACAACCAACACCAAAAAAACCAAAACAACAACAACAATCAAGAACTGTTTGAAGAAGTAGCAGGCCAACATGAATCCACAAATGAGGCAAAGAAATAATTGTTCCAGAAGTTATATCCAATGTGGCCACATGAAGACAATTTTTGGGATCAGGTAGTAGGCATCGTTTTTTCGGGTAATTTTATGGAATAAAAGACACACAAAAAAAAAAACCACAAATTAAAATTGGCCATTAAAATCTTACATGTCTACACTGTGTCAATTAACAAAATTTTGAACAATAATTACCTAAAATATCTGGCCACCACATCATCGCGCATGGCCCCCCCACATACTGACCTCCGACCAATGTCGGGGGGGCCATCCTCAGGCAAGGCATCCTCTGGCTGTATTGGGACACCACTCCTTATGGTGATGTTGTGAAATATCCCACACAGGACCACAATTTTTGAAACCATATCCGGCAAATACATGAGCTCGCCACCAGAGCGGTGGAGGCATCTGAATCGGCCTTTTAAAAGGCCGATACAGTGCTCCACCACCTGCCTTGTGGCTGTCAGTGCGGAATTAAACTCACTTTGTGGCCCTGGTGTGGGAGCCAAATAAGGAGTGAGCAGCCAGGGCTTGCAAGGGTAACCACTGTCTCCTGTCAAAAAACAAAAACAAACATCAGGACCATTGTGTAACAAGCTTTGCAGTGGTTGCAACAGAAGGTGTCAACTTACCCAGAAGCCACGCATCACCAGCTTGTAGGTTGTCTAATTTGTGCCAAATCCCTGATTGCCGGATGACGAAGGAATCATGTGCACTCCTGGGGAATTTGGCATTCAGGGACAGGATCTGGAGGGAGGCATCACATACCACCATTACATTCAGTGAATGAAAGTGTTTGCGGTTCCTAAAAATAGCCTCCAGCCTTGCTGGAGGCTGAAGTGGTATGTGAGTGCCATCCACAACCCCTATGATGTGTGGGAAGCCAGCTATTTGGTAAAAAAGAGAACCCATATCCACTGGCATTGTAATAAAATGATGGAGGTGTTTAAAAATGGCCTTCATCACTGCCCTCAGGATCCTTGAAAAGGAGGATTGGGAGATTCCGGCAACTATTCCCACAGTGGTTTGAAAGGATCCTGAGGCACAGAAATGTAACACCAACATTAATTGCGTAAGTCGTGGTATTGCTGTAGGACTGTCAATTTGCCGTTCAAGATCACTCTCTATTATTGAGAGAGTGTCTAGGATGATTTGTGGAGGAAGACGGTATAGTCTTAATACCTCATCATCTGGCATTCCAAAAAGGGTGACACATGTTCTATATATCTGGGGCCTTGCATGCCTACGAGGCCTATGCCTGGGACGAAGTTGAGGTTGGTCGGGTTCTGGAACCATGCCCAATATAATACGACCAACATCAACCTGAAATGGTAAGCCAGGTAGTTATTGTTTTTGACAAATGTGTAAATAAAAATATACTTATCTTTTTTAAGAAATCCAAAGATGCTTACAGGCCGGGGTCTTGTCATGAGTAGAACAACCTACATTTCAAAAGTAGAAAATATGTTTAGTTTTTTTGGGGAAAACTTGGATTGTAAACACATTTTTTAGGGTAAAAAAAAAAAAAGAAGGGAGCACACATTAGTTCGGAAAATCGCACGCTACATTTAGTGGTAAAACATGATTTTACACATAGTACGCATTTTTTACAGTTAAATAAGGGGACATTAGTGCGTTAAATAGTACGCTACTTTTACAGTTAAAACAAGACACATTAGTGCGTTAAATAGTATGCTACTTTTACAGTTAAAAAGACACATTAGTTCGCTAAATAGTATGCTACTTTTACAGTTAAAACAAGACACATTAGTTCGCTAAATAGTACGCTACTTTTACAGTTAAAACAAGACACATTAGTTCGCTAAATAGTACGCTACTTTTACAGTTAAAACAAGACACATTAGTGCGTTAAATAGTACGCTACATTTAGTGGTAAGACATGATTGTTCCCAGAAAAAAAAACATTACTTTGCGAAACATATACTAAGAACAACACATCTAATTTGTAAAATCATGAAAACAAAAACACTTACCAAAAACAGACAAATATCCCAAAGTTCAAAAACGTCACTGGGGCAATGCCAAAATAACTGTAAAGCAAAATAAAAAAATATTATAAACATTTGTAAACTATTTACTATTATTTTTTACAGTGGTTTTTTAAAATACTTACTCAAAAAATCACCAAAAAATAGCCAAACAATAAAAAAATAAGCAATGGAAAATAAAGAAGCTAGAAATAAACCAAAAAAAAACACTAAAAATTTCCTCCTTCTACTCAGTCAACAGCAAAACCTCAAAAATACGCCTACACCAAACCTTCAACAAACAACATGCCACATCGACTCCAGTCACACCAAACCATAAATAGTCTTTATTTTCCCGCTCAAATTAAGGACGGACAATAGGAGTGCACAGTCAATGATGCGGCCGAATAATGCTGATGCATGTATAAAAACGTCACTGAAAAGCCAAATCGGTCTGCTGTAGTGAGACCTGAAAGTCCAAAATGACTACAGAGCAGCAAAGCACTGGCCAAGAGGTGCCAGGTAAGTATTTCTCTTTTTTGGGCTAAAGGATTATGTTTAACAATAATTTGGGGCAAATTTTACAATTAAAATTTTAATCCTATTTTAAAAAAAGGAGTGGAGGATGCCATGGAAGAGGCTGCTGGGCCAAGTAGGCCAACTAAACCAAAAAAAAAAAGGCAGCCACAATTCACAAGAAAGGAGATGGAGGTTTTGGTGCAAATGTGCAATGACAACCTGCCACAGGCACCAAGGAATATGGGTGCAAGCCAGAAAGGGAAAATGTGGGATGACATAGCCAGTGGTGTCAATAGGGTGGGTGATTGTGAACGTTCAACCCGGGAGGTCAAACGCCGGTACGTAAAAACTACATTTTAGTAAAAAGTGTTTACAGGTCCAAATACTGCAGGAATAATGCCAACTTTTTACCCCACAGATGGAGCGACTTCAAATATTGTCTTAAGCAAAAACTGGCTGATAGGGCTAGGCATGCAGGGGGGACAGGTGGGGTCCCACCCCTGTGTCACTGGAGCTCACGGATTTGGAGGAGCTGGCCCAGGGGTGTGTGCAGGATGAGGAGGTGTTTGGCGTGTTGAACATGGATACCGACATGCCAGACTTTGCGGCTCCTCATGTTGCCCCAGGTAAATGTTGTAATGTTAACAACTCAGAAATGTGTTTGGGACAATATCTAGATTTTCTCTTTTTTCTCACAGAGACACAGGCGGATGAGTCTGCTCCAGAGGGGAGCTTTGGCCGCAGAATTTCTGCTGGCTCTGCAGGGGAGGAAGCAGTAGATCCGGCTGTGGACCCTGTGGCAGACAGTCCAGGGCATTCCCCCTCGCAGGCAGTGGGCCTCCTCACTGATCTCAATATTAAAACGGATCAGCAGACCGAGATTCTGGTGAGGATGGACGCCAATCTGCTACGGGTTTCGGACGCCCTGGAGCAAAGTGCTGCGGCCAACGTGACCATTGCTAAGGCCCTGGCGGAAAATACTGGGGCCAACGTGCGAATCGCAAATGCCCTGGAGCAGCTCGTTCGCCAGCACATGTTGGAGCTGGCCTCCCTTCCTGCCGGAACATCAGGACCCTCCACCTCTGGCACAACAACAGCCATCCCTCCAAATGTGCCTAGCCCTATGCCTAGTCCAGAGGTCACAACATCTGCCTCTGGCCAGGCCAGCAGAAGGACATCCCGGACCCGTTCAGGCTCCCTCCCTACCCCGGCCAAACGGGCCAAAAGGTGATGACAGCACTGGCTAATTTTCCCACAATCCTTCTCAGTGTTTGCCCCATATTCCTTAATGCTCAAAACCTCCCTCTCCTTTCTTGTGAATTTTTTATTAATTGTGTTTGTTTGTGGATTTCAAATGCCACTTATTTTGTTTGTGTGTTTTTAAAATCATTTGTTATTTGTTTTTACGTTATCAAGTTTTTTTTATTGCCCCAAAATTGGTTGAGAAATAAACCAAAAAAAATTAAAAATACTGTTGAAAATCTGCACAATTCTATTGTTCATTTATTCAAAAAATGGTTAAAAGGTAATCCCGCAAACAACATTACAAACAATACCACGGAAATCTAAACATTTTTCAGGGAAAAATAAACCAAGGGTTAATAACAATTTATGAGTTTTAATTAACACTTAGCAAAAAACAAAAGGACGATTGTTTTCTTGGGCCCTAAAAAATGAAGAAAAACAACAAACCTGCGTACAATATTGTTGCCCGGAAAAAAAAAATAAAAAATTTTGGCAAAAACACGCAAATGTAAAATAAATTTGTAAGCTAATTGATTGTCTAACCCAGAAATTATCAGCTGAGTAGTTCACCTGCGTACGTTTTTTTGCTACTAAAAAAAGGCTATTTGCTAAACACCTTACAAGCATTTTTGCAATTCAAAACTGATTGTTTTTGAGGCCTCAATTGATAAATCGGGAAACCATCGATGAGCCACAGGAAGAACGAAGAGACCATCGTCATTGCGGTAGAGAATACCAGACCACAAGCTGAGCGAGCAGTTGGACTGGAAAGTGGATCAGACAGTGACATAACACTTGTTCCGTTCACATTGGCCGTTCGCATCAGATAATTTATGTACGCCCAAAAAACGCCTCGACACGCCTGCGTTTTCCCATCTCCACCCCCGTCACCGCCCGAAAACGGACAGTTCTGTCAATCACATTTGACATGTCACTTCCTGTTTGCTATTCGAAATGATCGCAATCAGCCGTACGCACATGCGCACTGTTACACCGATGCATGCGTGGTTTAACAACATCGGATGACTACGAGCGTACGACCGCTTACGAGCGGCTCTGAATGAGGGCCTATATTCCCACACAAACAGGCATCTTCGGGACCATGTGATCTCCTACTGACTGAAGACACCTTCTACCCAGGGTGGATCAGTTTCTTCAGAGGTTCCCCGTTGCAGAGAAACCACCATATAGGTAAGGCGTATTTGTAATGAATGTACAGGAATGCTCCCAGAGTGACAAGAAACGGTCAGTGTGTTATGCTGACACTCCCCTTGTGACGCATGACCAAGCACATTTTTCCTGCACGCCTTCGGCGCACGCTCATGTTTTTGCTGCTTGCATCGGTGCCAACACTTCTAAAAATTCCATACCCCCACTTCAAAATTCCCACTTCGACCACTGTGTATATATATATATATATATATATATATATATATGTATATATATATATATATATGTATATATATATATGTATATATATATATATATATATATCTCCTTGGCAACTTCCCAGTGTTTTTGTCACAATATATATATGTATGTATGAGGATACAGAAGGGATGCTGGCTGGAGAGGCAGAATGGGTGCTGACTGGGGAGACAGAAGGGATGCTGGCTGGAGAGGCAGAATGGGTGCTGACTGGGGAGACAGAAGGGATGCTGGCTGGAGAGGCAAAAAGGGTGCTGGCTGGGGAGACAAAATGGATGCTGGCTAGAGAAACAGAATGGGTGCTTGCTGGGGAGACAGAAGAGGTGCTGGCTGGAGAGACAAAAGAGGGGCTGGCTGGAGAGACAAAAGGGGGCTGGCAGGAACTGGAGAGACACTGCAGGGCTAGAGTTGCAGAAACACAGGGGGGCTGCCTATTTCATCAGTCCTGGGCTTCACAGTTTCTGAGCACAGGATCACTGAACACTGAATCAACTTTAGATGATGGTGAAACTTTGGGACATAATTTTAATGGAAGTTGGTAAGCATCCTTTTAAGGGACATAGGGCCTGATTCAAACCCGCTCGCGAGCGCTGAGCGCTTGCAAGTGGATCGATGGTGGCCCAGTGTGCATGCGCACGACGGAGGCGGCTCCATCGTGCGCATGTGCGAGACCCGTATAGCGATGGGCAGACCGTCGCTCCGGGTCTCATACCAAAGCGGGCATGCTGTCGATGTTGAGTGACAGCATGCCCACTTTGGTGGGCGGGCCGTGGGAGTGGCTGCCCTGATGGAGGCATTCCCATGGGAACGCCTACCGTCTGGGGCCGGCCCCACTGACATCACAAGTGATGTCAGTGGGAGTGCTTTCGGCTCTGTTTGAGCCGAAAGCACTCTAGGGCTTGCGGCAACGAGACCCTACCACAAGGGTCTCGTCGCAAGCCCGATGGTCGTGATGGTCTTGACCATCGCGACCATCTTCCTGGCGGATCGCTATAGCTGTGGGTGGTCACCCACAGCTATGCGAGCGGCCAGGATGCCGCTCAAAAAAACCAGAGGGCCGGCCCTGATTCAGAGCGAGCGCTCTGTCAGAGTGTTCGGCTCTGAATCAGGCCCATATTTCAGAGTTCGGTCTAGGGTGTATTACTCGGATAGGTGTTTTGCAATAGGGGCTGTGGATAGTGGAGACAGCCAGGTTTCTGTGATAGAGTCATGGTGAGGGATATGGGAATCGGGATGCCGGTCGCCTGTCTCTCGGCGTCGGGAAAATGACAGGCGTCTAGATATAGACGCCTGTCATTTAACCCCCATCGGGATAAAGCAGTCGGGAGGCCGGCTGTCGGGATTAAGACAGCCGGTTTCCCGATTGCATCCCGGGATATGAGGTAAAAGTAAGTTGCATTTTCAGTTCCAAGGGGTCTAAGGGACCTGTCTATGTAATTTCTTAAAAAACAGCAACATATGCCAACATTTTGGTGTTGACCTAAGAAAAAAGTGTCAACATTCTGAACGTGTCGACATTTTAACCGTTTGTCAACCTTAATACATGTCTAGATATTGATTGTCGACCTAATGACTATCTGGTGTCAACCTTCTGAATGTTGACAAGTCATACCATACCTTATTTATAAATACAATTCAATACATCTTTATTGTCATCAACAAAACAACAATGAATTGGCAACTAAATAAAAAGTAAAACACTCTGGCACAGGAAAATCCAATAGCTGTATTGGTTGTGGACCTTTTCGGGTTTGTGACCCGATTGTAAATTATTTAAAACTTTTTGCAAGCTGTTCATTTATGGTTCGGTTAATTGTATATTTGCTTAGCCTTAATAGACGTCGCCGGCTAACGGAATTGTAGACATGTCTGCAAGCATTTGTTTTTTCCTTTCTTTTTCTTTATATAGGCTTTGCCATGGTTTAGGTGGGCAATAGCGGTGCTTATGTATGGTTTTGTTGTTTCACTGGATGAGGCACTGGTAACTAGCACCAATAGAAGTTAAAGAGGTAGTCTCTCACAGGATTGTTTACAGTGATGTAATGTTACCGGTAGCTAGCTAGTCTGCTTATGTGGCTGGTTTTGCATGCGCTTGGCCTTTATAGGCCTGCTTTGTCCACAGCTTTGATGATGTATAGTATTTTCATGCATAGTCCTTTTTAATTTATCTAACAGTATAAAGTGGCTTTAAGGCGAGTTTTATGGGAAACCGAAGACCTTATGCTATCCGCCATTTTGGGAGAATTAAGTACTTTCCAATTTTTGCCCTCACAGAGGTTTTTGTGGATTTCACCTTCATATGAGCCTCCTGTTTATCCTTCTCATGGCTACTGTAGGTTAATTGTATAATTGTATTTTATTATATTAATTTATAGATTGATATATGAATTTTTAATTTCAAGTTTGCTAAAGGAGTCATATCAGATGTGGTTTGTGGGGAACTTTCTTTCTTGGCGAGTAGGCACCTGTTGGCTGGAGGGGCTTCACATGTGCTAAGGACTCCGAAAGGTGGTGTTGGCTTGCTGTAAGGCAGATTGGTTGGAGTGGTCCCTAGGGGATGCAAGGGCAAGATTGGAGGTCAGGATACAGCCTGGGATCGGCCGCTACTCACCTCCGTGCCGGCTTCCTTGAGGTTAGGTTTTCAGTCGCTGGGAGTGGAGGTGAGTATTCTCCCCAGGGTCTGCTGGGGCTTCCGTGCATGCATCCTGGTTCTCGTGGTAGCGGGCATGGGCGCAGCTATGTTGGTCCATATCACCTGGCTAGTCTCTCCCAATGTTAGCCCTGCAGTCACTCAGCTGATCCTCTGATCCAATGACCAGCTACCTAGGGGTATTTAGTCTCACTCTAGGAGCAGGAAGTCGCTGTTCAACTTCGATTTTCCAGTGACTGTGATGCCAGTGTTTGACCAGGCTGTTAGTTAATTTTTTAAGCGTATCCCACAGCTAGTCTGCAGTTATTATTTTCTGTGACTGGATCTACAATATATCAAGTGTTCTAACCTGTGTTATATGTAGCAGCTCTCAGTACTGATTCCCCTTGTTACATGTTTCAACTGCTAAGCTAAATACCAGTTTCTTGCTGATTCCTGGATCACTGTTCAGCTCCCAGCTGAGTCCCTGTGTTGCATACCTCAGCTGTTAGGCTGATTACCAATGCTCCAAGTCTCATCTCTGAGTTCCCTGCACAAGTTACTTGTATGCTGCGACTGAATCTCCTGTGTAACAAGTTCACTTTCCAGCGTCTGAAGTCCCTGCAGTTATTATCCTCCGTGACTGTTTCTACTGTGCAACAAATTCACCCACCTGTGTCTGTGTTCCCTGCACGATTACTTATACTCCGAGACTACCTACAGTATGTCAGTTCACTCACCAACATCTGAATTCCTTGCAGTTACTGTTCCGTGTCTGGATCTACAGTGCACCAGGTACATTACCTTGTGTCTAGGTTCCCTATACACCCAGTGTCTTTCAATGTCTGGATCCCAGAGTTCCCATTACACTATCCTGCGTTCAGATTTTCCATGTTACCCTAAGCATTCAATACCTCCATTATTCACCATCTCTCCCAACTAGTTGTGCCTGTCCTCTTGTGTCACTTCTTGGTGTATCCAGCAACGTCTCATAAGTACATACCAGTGCATCTTTTCCACTAATTACCGCAGTGACATTTCCTTGTCTCCTCGTCACTCCCAGGTACCTAACAACTGGTCCATGACCTGCTAACTTGGTGTGGCGAAACCCATATCCCAACAGAAGAGGTCACTGGTGAAGACCACCTAGTGATTTAGACTCCGCGCCTCTCGTTAGATCTAGCCAACACCTGGGACTGACCTTTTAAGGATACAGGCACTGTCACTCCCCTCGCTGCCTTCTAGCCATCCTAACTCCCCGGCTCCATGTCCTCCTCGGAGGAATTCCTAGCAATGGATCGTGACATTGGGATCATTTAGGGGACACAAGTTCAGCACCTAGAAGGGCATTGGGCTGATTATGGCTCTTATGTTCTCTGTTATTGGTATGGCTAGATGTCATGCCTCTTAAGTTATGGATGAATTGTCGTGGCGGTGTTGTTTTAGTTAAGGTTTGGGGCAAATTTGATCAAATTTAGATTCATTGTGAAGTTGGGAGGGATTGCAATCAAATATCCTCATTTACGGTTCAAGGCAGTGGGGTTTTGCACAGGGTGCATCTGGTAAGGGGACGGTTGGGATTTTGTGGTTGTAGGACTTTTTTTACTTTTTGTAGATCGGGGTAGGAGGTCACTTTCGGGTGGTCTGTGGTTCTTTTAACCGGCTTTGATGGAAAGCAGTGCTCCTCAGTGGCCATGGTTCTTTAAACCGACTTTGACAGAAAGCACTGCTCCTCGGTGGCCTCTTGTAGCACAAGAGCGGGTGGGTGGTTTCTCTTTGAGAACAGCTGGACTGTCTCTCTACCTAAGTGGAGGTCCTGATCTTCATCTCAGTGAGGAGTCATTCCTATGCCATATAGCTCGAGACACTCCAAAAGGAGTAGTGTACCATATTTTTCTTATTTGCATCGCAGACACAGCAAAACACCACTCACAGTGTACTACATATGCTGGGCTGCGACTTTAACTGCACAGGAATTAGTTTTAAACACATACAAAGTTGCAGATGAAGCACAATGGCACTTGGTGTGAGGAAAAGCCGCGGCCACTCGCTTTGGAGCCTTTCCAGATTCAGACTCAGTAGCACGTAGATGTACTAATGTTGTACATCAAATTGATCGATGAAAGCTAACAATGTAGTTTTGTGACTCCCATTTGATTTATTTCTGCAAATAAGATGCACAGGACTTGGCGCACTCAGAGGGGCGACTTGAGAAACAATGTATGACAAATCTGTATGTGAAAGAAAAAGAAGAGGGAGGAGGGGGGCAGATAATGCAGAAGTAAGGTTTAAGCTATGGGACAGATTTAATAAGGTGAGGGATTTTGGCCACAAAAATTTCCACAGACATCGCCACCAATTTTGATTACTGTGGGTATGCGAGCTCCCGATACCTGCAGTATTCAATAAAGAAAATTGGTAGCAAACTTGTTTGCGGTCAAAACCCATGGAGGAGAAATAAATAGATGCGGCCACGGAACACCCAGGCACATACCGATATGTTCTGCGTGCTCCTCACTCCCTACAGTGACTGGTGGTAAGCACACACCTGCCAGGACTCACACACATGACTGAGGGGGTTTCACACACATGGGGGCTCAAGCACTGACAGGGGGTCTCACACACACTCACACATGGCAGGGATCTCACACACACACTGGGGGTCTGACATTACAGGGGGTCTTACACATGGCAAGGATCTCACACAGCTTGTGGAAGTCGTGTCTTCAGCATCTTCAGGGAAAAGGAGGACAGTGCTGCGAGAATGCACAGTCAGTGATTTGGATTAATTAAGCTAATTGGAAACCGCCAATTGCTTTATTAGACAATTGGGGGGGGGTCCTTAGGGGTTTTGAAGCAAGTCCTGACAATTTTTCCAAAAAATAACTATTGTCCGGAGTCTACTGAACCTGTCAGTATGCCATGGCCGCCGGAGAGAGGGGAGGGGGCCCTGGATGGTGAGTGAACACGGTCCCCCTCCTTTCTAAATATGCCCCTGCTCTGGAGTGTCAGTTTGGTCCTAATTTTTAATTTGGGAATGCAGGAATCTGATATGCGTGCTTCATAGACATCACAGGGAATTGTTAGGCTCCCTTCTCAGTTGTTCTTGGTTCCGCCCACAAAATGGTTCCTTTATTGTATGTCGCTAACATGTACACATTCCAAGCCAAAGTGTAGCACTTTTATTCATCTCCCACAATGGTTAAATGGTGTACCCTAAAGCCAGCTTTTGAGATTACGATGTAATTGTACCAACAAAAAGACTTTTCAAAATCAAGCAGAAAGTATGGTTGAGAAGTTTGTCCAAAAATGTTACAGTAAGGATGAGTTTATCACTACACTTAAAGAGGTCACTCTTTTATACAGGGAACACCTGTTAGAAGACACTAAAAGGTTGCCCACCAACAATAACAATTTCAATGTAGATTTTTGTATGAAATTTAATAACCAATACAAGAAAGTAGAGACCATAGTCAAAAAGAATTGGAATATCCTCCTTAAAGATGATATATTATGTAAGATCCTACCAGAGAGGCCTAAATTTATCTATAGGCGAGCTCTCACATTAAAAGATACCATCACTTCAAGTGCACTACCTATGGATGGGAATAGATTACTCCCCAGAAATAAAGGTTTTGTCGAAGCTGGATAATTGGCTGAGACAAGATCAGCTCAAAATAAGATCGAAACGATGCCATCTTGCGAATGGCCGCAAGATACCATTTTGGAAATGAGATCGGCAAGACGCCATTTTGCGAATGGCCGCCCAGCGCCATTTTAGCTAAACTCACACTTAAGTACATATGGCGATGCTACTATTAACATTAAGCGATCACATCTTTTTCCATACCTCACATTAATACACATTAATACACAGAGTTGCGCTGTTAAAATGTCGCACATTAGCGAATGCATAAGGCTCAGCATGCGAACGCCATCCGTTAGTTTAGTGCGAACGCTTCTGCACAGACATAACTAGCATCTTTTCCCATATCCCTAATACTTACAGAATGCACACTTACACAAAAGGTTCCATAGCTATAAAGTAAAAGATCCAAGTTTTATTCATTTATTACAAATGCTGTGAAATAAAGGCTATTTTGGTATCTAAGGTTTAATACGTGATAAGTAAGCCGTGTTTGGTATTGTACTGATCTGCACTCTCTCAACAGCCTCCCGGTATCATCAGTGTGGAGATTGCAACATGCATTCGCAACTTATGGACCGTAGAGATATAAAGCACCAGAATGTACATTGTAAAACCAACAGCCAAGATTTGCCTGATGTGGGAAACAGAGGCAGCAAGCTGTTAGGAGGTTGTTCTGTGTCCATTTGAATCAACCTGTTAAATGCCCTGTAACATGCACACCACGATGGGGAACCAGTGGGATCAGCAACAAACTTCTCTATTGTATTGTCTATTTCGGGAAGGGTATAAATGTGTGGGTTGAGACCCCAGTTGGGAGTCTTCTTGCTGATTGCTGATTGACGGAGGTTATCTTGCTGATGCCGGGATCTGGTCCAGAGCGAGTGCGTATGTATGACTGTATCTTGGGTCTGTATAATTCTTTGAGCTAAATTGTACTTAGATCACAGCGTGTAACTGACTGTACTTTACTTGAATAATACTTTGTGCTTTGGAAACACATGTTCAAGGTCTAAAGTCTTTATTTCACTGTATGACTGCGTACGCAAATAAGCATCAATATTAGAGATTTATAGGCAGGTTTTAGAAGGTATAGGTAGAGTATAGAGGTAGTAATCTAGAATCCTTAGTTGGGGGCTCGTAGAGTGAGATCACTTACCTACTCACACGATATACCTGTGGTTATCGATATCTCACCAAAGGGTGGATAGTGGCCACACGCAGTTTTACCTGCAACCACTCGGTGCTGAGAGATCGCTACCCATTATCGTGTGAGCAAGGAACGCTGACTAGAATCCAGGGACAAGAAAGGAAAAAGTTTGTTTTCCTTTGTTGATAGTGTTTTGCGCTAAAAAGGGCGTCGCAGTACTGCGCACGCAGCTGAGTCGCATTTTTGCGTGTGCAATAGAGACGCACTTTTGCATACGCAGCTAATGTTAGGTCATATGGTTGTGCAGTGGTCGCATTATTGTGTATGTGACTAGTCGCACAATAGCGTATACGTATTTCCGGTTGTGCTGCCACGTGTTTGAACAAAGCTGTTGAGTTTACATTCTTTCCATTATTGCGAATAACTGGGTTAATGTGTATTTTTCTGCGCAGGAAAAAAGTGTGTAACTGTGAGTACTTGTTTAGGGTGTAACACGGGACCTAAATGTTAAGGGTATCGTAGGATCCTTACGTGCTAGGCGCAGGAGTTGACCTAGTGACTCGGTAGCAGCTTACCATTTACTTTACACAAAGCAGGTGTATGGGTTGTTATTTTTGTTAGGGTTCGGCTCCCAGCGTGATTATAGTGTTCAGTAATCAATGTGTGTGATCTGTTCGGCTTATTTGAACACTATAATTGAACCGCATAATTTTGGTTAAATTGTGATTGTGAGCTGGTGAGAGGGTGGACGAAATCAACTGGAACACAAAGGATACTTTGCTACCCCCTAGCAGTTGAAAGGTAGTCAAAAAGGGATTGCTGAGCGGAAGCGGCCTTTACTTCCGTAGGTGAGTGGAAGCGTCTAGAAGTCCTCCATAGGGTTTGCAGATACACCCTTTTTCAAAGGCATCCGTAGGTAAGTGAAAGTATCTTAATTGTCTTTCACCAGTTTAAATTTTCATTGAAAAACGTAGGAGTTGTCCCAAGATGGGAGCCACGCAAACAATAGAAATGTTAGACAATGATGTGCTGCTAATGGAAGCGCCGCTTGGATCGGCCCGTCGTATTATGCATACAAAGTACGGTACTTATGCAATAAGGTATTGTGATGTATGGTTTTAAATTATGATGAAGAGTGTTAGACCGTTTCCCAGAATTGGTAGTTTTGATAAAGATGTATTGGATAATGTCCGGGATCACATCAGTCTGATGCGTTCTCGAGAGAAAAAGGTAAAATATTATGAATGTTTAAAATTGTGGCAGCATGAAGGGGATGCTTGGCTTAAAAATGTGCATGCGACGCAAACTAGCGTTGCAAATGCATTGCCAGCAAATACACGCGCGGTGCTGGATTGCAATACATACGAGCCACAAAATGGCACGCACGTGCGGCAAGGTAGCATTGCGGAAGGTATTGCCAGTAGTTCACATGCACCACCGTCACCTTATGTGGATGGGGGTGCAGGTACAGTCATTGAAAAAACTCATAAAAATGTAACAAGCAATTTGTACCCTCTCTTAAGTAACCATAAAGAAAATGTTTATGATGCGGATGATGAGCCTATTGTTATGTCTGCCATTTCCCATACTGTACACATGTTAGATGCAGCACCACGACAAGCCCAAGTGGTGCCACCATCTCCATCAGTAACAGTGCGGGAAGTGTTAAACTCCTCGGTGCCCGTGGAGGAAGTTGTTAATACTATATGTTGCAGCAACAGACTAAACCCCCAGCCAGGTAAAAAGGTCAAAGGTAGCACTGCGGCCGATCTGCATCCCATTCGGACAATCACTGTTCCGAAAAGGAATGCGGAAGCGAATGGAGTTGTACCTACAAGGGATTGTCCTTGGACAAGAGCAGAGCTAAATTCCATCATAAATTATTTCCCCGATCCCAAGAAGGAATTAGCCAAATGTCAAAGATTTTTGAGAAATTTGGGTAGTTCTCATGAGCCCACCAATAAAGATTGGCGGGTGGTGTTAAGGGCCTGTCTACCACGCAATATCAACGTAACAAAATTTATCACGGATAGTGTATTGGATGGTGACATTCCCTTAAAAGAATAAGTAAACCAAGGTAACATTACCCGTATTATAACTCAATTGGGTGTATATTTTCCAGTAGTAGTTAACCGGAACAAAATTTCCACCATAAAGCAAAAGGAGAGTGAATCTGCAGAAGATTATTGCGACCGGGCTCTGCAGGCTATCACCCAGTACACTGGGTTAGAGGATATTAATGATAGCATTCACCACAGGGGAATGATTGTCACCATACTCATGGATGGCCTTAAAGAGAACCTAAAAACCCGGGTTCAGACCTCACAGCCTGGCTGAAGGGGAGTCACAATAGATACTCTCATAGAATCCACCATAGAACATGATAAAAACATCTCAAAGAAGAGAGAGACCCAGAGCGAGAAAATAATGGCTCTAGAGGGAATGACGGTAACATCACAGCCAGCAGACACCCACACCCACACCTGCACCTGAACAGTTATATGCCCTCACTAATCCTACACCACAGCAAACACAGCTCTATCCCACTTATCCTACACAACCACAAGTCCCATACTACCCACAAACTACATATCCCTCACCATATCCTTACCCTCAATATCCTTACCCATACCCACCACTTCCCCTCCTGCTCAACTTGCACAACAACCCTTTTCTTCATCCAATCCACGAACATGCTTCAATTGTAACCAGCCAGGACATGTAAGTAGGAACTGTATGGAAAAAAGGGTAGGATATCCCCATAAAGGATATGCACAGAGACCAGCAAATGTCCAGCAGGCACCAACTCCAATTGTGGCTGTTAATGCTTTATTGGAGAGTGGGAGCCAACGCTAGGGGTCAGGTCATACCTGTAGTCTACAGATGGTCAGGTTAACGGGAGGTGCTAGGGAAGAGCCAGTCATGATGGTTGATGTAGCTGGTACTAAATATCCTTTTCTTGTAGACACAGGGGCGACCAGGTTAGTGATAAAATATCCCGTTAATTTACAGGTAACCAACGAGACAGTACCAGCAATGGGCGTAACGGGTAAAGTGCAACATTATCCTTTAACAAAATCCACAGAGGTTACTATCGGGCCACTGCATACTAGGCATTCATTCCTTCTGGCTGCAGCGGCTCCTACTAACCTACTGGGAAGAAATTTGTTATGTAAGATGGGATGTGTCATATATTGCACCCCTGATGGTGTATTTCCAGATATCCCAGAGAGAGCTGCGCATGAGGTGAGGGATATATTGGACACTCCACAAAGGATAATGTATCACTCTACCAGTATAAATGAAAATTCATCTCAGGTAGATCAAATGTTATCCCAAATTCCAGATTCACTTTGGACCAAGGATGGACGGGACACTGGATTAATGGCAAACGTAAGCCCTGTAATGGTAACTTTAAAAGGTGGTAGGCAAGCTCCAAAAATTCCCCAGTACCCACTAAAACAGGAGGTAGAATTAGGGGTTTATCCAATAATTGAGCGATTATTACAACAGGGAATTTTAGTTTGTACAGATAGTGTAGCCAATAGTCCCATCTTTCCAGTAAAGAAGAGTGGTGTGAGGGGTTATAGGCTGGTACAAGACCTTAGAGGTGTTAATAAGGTAGTAGAGAGCCAATTTCCCGTAGTGCCAAATCCAGCTGTCATTCTTATGCAGATCCCACCAAATGCAACCAATTTCACTGTCATTGACCTCTGTTCTGCTTTCTTCTCTGTGCCTCTTCACCCTGACTATCAGTACTTATTCGCTTTCACATACAGGGTGGTACAAAACACATGGACACGATTGCCCCAAGGTTTCATAGACAGCCCCAGTATCTTCTCCCAGGCATTGCACGACTGTTTACAATCTTTCCAACCTGCCAATGGATCTGTTCTAATTCAATATGTGGATGATTTCTTGCTATGTTCTGATTCGTTTATGTCATGTTTAAATGATACTAAACTTTTGTTGCTTCACCTCTCGCACACAGGACACAAGGTTGCTAAGGACAAACTAAAGCCGTGCCATTCCAGAGTAAAATATTTGGGACACTGCCTAACCCCGGGGTTACGACACCTCACAAATGACAGAATTCAAGCTATAAAGAACATGACACTGCCGCAGAACCTACAGCAAATTCGTACCTTCTTGGGAATGTGTGGATACTGTAGAATGTGGATCCCAGGTTTTTCTATTTTGGCCTTGCCTTTACAGGACATAGGCCCTGATTCAGAGCCGGACGCTCTGACCAGAGCACTCGCTCTGAATCAGGGCCGTCCTATTTAAATTTGGAGCGGCGTTTTGGATGTTTGCATATCTGTGGGTTACCACCCACAGCTTATGCGATCGTCCAAGATGACCATCAGGCTTGCGACGAGACCCTGCGGTAGGGTCTCACTGCTGCAAGCCCTGGAGTGATTTTGGCTCTATCAGAGCCAAAATCACTCCCACTGACATCACTAGTGATGTCAGTGGGGCCGGCACCAGATGGTGGGCGTTCCCATGGGAATGCCTCCGTCTGGCAGCCACGCCCCCAGCATGTCCACCAAAGGGGGCGTGCTGTCACTCACCATCGACAGCACGCCCCCTTTGGTGCGAGACCCAGAGCAACAGCTTGGCTGTCGCTATCCGGGTCTCGCGCATGCGCACGACGGAGCTCCCTCCATCGTGCGCATGCGCATTTGGGTACCATCGACCCGCTTGTGCGCGTCCTGCGCTTGTGAGCGGGTCTGAATGAGACCCTTAGTCTCTTCCTCAAAGCCCGATTGTGTCATACACACAGAGGAAACAGAGCAGGCTTTCCTTAATCTTAAGGATAGTCTGACAAAAGCTCCTGCATTGGGAATAGCTGATTATGAAAAACCTTTTGATTTGTATTGTACGGAAGCCGATGGTTGTGCTGCAGGTGTCCTCACACAAAAACATGGTGATGCCAGTAGGCCCGTAGCATACTACAGTGCCCAACTGGACGCTGTGGCAAGATCACTCCCAACGTGTTTAAGAAGTGTAGCAGCAACGGCTCTATTGGTGAGTAAAAGTGAGGACGTAGTATTCGGCCATGATATGATTGTCTACACTCCCCACGCTGTATCTGCTCTGCTGAACTCTGCCCAAACCAGACATGTTTCTTCAGCTAGGTTTACCAAATGGGAACTAGCTCTAATCGCACCTGCAAAAATCACTGTTAAACGATGCAGTACGCTGATTCCAGCAACGCAATTACCATATGTACAACATGATGTACAAAGGGTGGAAGGAGACGAGTTGCTGGTGGGAAGTGAGTTCAGCGGACATAACGATACACACGATTGTATGGAATATCTAAATCAGACCTTTACTGCTAGACCTGACATACGTGACACACCCTTAGAGAATGTGGATGTGACATTTTACACGGATGGGAGTTGTCATAGACAAACAGACACAGGTGAATTATGTACAGGTTATGCTGTTGTAAATGACACAGACATTACAGAAGCTGAACCTCTTGGTCCTCCTCACTCAGCCCAGGTGGCAGAGTTAGTAGCACTAAGAAGAGCGTGTGAACTGGCAGCAGGGAAATCTGCTAACATTTACACTGACTCGAGGTACGCGTTCGGAGTTGTGCACGATTTTGGAGCTCTATTGCGTCTGAGAAATTTTATGACAGCAGCAGGCACACCAGTTGCACATTCCAGACACATAAAACATCTTTTAAAAGCAATCCAACTGCCCAAAACAGTGGCAGTAATTAAGTGCAAAGCCCATACATGTGAGAGTGACCCGATGTCACTGGGCAACAACAGAGCCGATGAAGCTGCAAAATGGGCAGCAGGGTTAAAAATGTTTTTACCAACAGAACAAATTATGTCTTTCCAAACAACTGATATGCTGAAACTAATTGAGATGCAAAATTTGTGTTCAATCCAGGAAAAGTCCATCTGGAAGTCCAAGGGATGTGGGCAGGAGTCCTCCGGGCTCTGAGTGTTGGACAAGGTAAGCCAGTAGCCCCCAAAGCATATTACCCCAGCCTGGCTGAGGCAGCACACGGTCTGACTCATCTGGGAAAGCAAGGTATGTGTAAATTGCTGAGAGCATACTGGTGCACGCCGGGTTTTTCTTCAAAAGCAGAAAAGAGAGCAATGTCCTGTCTGACCTGCTTGAGGAAGAACATAGGGAAAGCGATCCCTACCGAACCATCCCACATTCCACCGACTGATGGACCTTTCCAGGTAATACAAATTGATTTCATCCAATTACCACCCTGCAGGAATCTCAAGTATGTAGTAGTGTGTACTGACGTATTTTCCAACTGGGTTGAGGCCTACCCAGCGGCCACTAATAGTTTGTATGCATATATGGTATCCCTAAAATTATTGAGAGTGATAGGGGTACCCATTTCACAGGTGATGTCTTTCAAAATATGTGTAAACTGATGGGTATCAATAGTCGACTTCACACCCCCTACCGACTGCAGGCCAGCGCCAAGGTAGAGAGGATGAATGGGACTAATAAAAGTAAGTTAAGTAAAATCATGGCAGAGACTTGACTAGGATGGCCAGAAGCATTACCATTGGTCCTGCATAGCATAAGGACCACTCCTAGACCCCTTCTAAATCTGTCACCCTTTGAAACACTGTTTGGTAGACAACCTCATTTGATTATAAGTCCACAGGAAGACTTGAAGGGTAACAACAAGATAACTGTAAAGTATCTTATATCAATGAGTAAACAATTAAAACAGCAACAGCAGAAACTGAAATTGTTGTCTAATGATATGCCTGAAACTAACTGTCATGATGTTGCACCAGGAGAATATGTTATGATCAGAAATTTCTTGCGTTCAGGTTGTTTGACTGATCGGTGGGAAGGTCCGTACCAGGTGCTGCTGACAAGTAGTACATCTTTGAAGGTGGCTGAGAGAGATACCTGGGTCTATTTCACTCACTGCAAAAAGGTCAACCAACCGGTGGAGAAACAAGGCGGAGACAAGGCTGATAACGTGGACCTGTCGATCGCAAGCTTGTTCCGGGAGGATTGAAAAGGTCGTAGTGAGATACCTGAACTAAAATAAATGTTGCAGGTCTTTGTTGTGACAATGAACTGGCCTGCTGTGTTCATTTTCATGTTCTCTTCTAGAGTGTTCACCATCCTGATTGGTTCGGGAATGTCCGGTTTCTGTGTCGGGGGACCGATAGAGGAGATGGGAGCTGATGGCAGCGCTGATGGAGTGGAGTCAGGAGCAGTGCTATGCCAATCAGGGGAGTGTTTGACCAATCTTAGTACTGTCATTGTTAAAAGAGCTGTTATTTCGGATACTCGGGAATGGTGTGGAGGTTTATCGTCTGAAGATTCCTCTATTTGTGAGTTTTGTGGGTCCCTAGTTGATGAGAACTGTATCTAAAAGTGCCAACCTAAATATAACCCGTACTGGGGTGGGTATCCTTTAGAGGATTATCATAGCATGATAGGCAAAGTTTTAAACCAAACTGATTGTTGGGTGTGCTCACATGTGCCACAGGGTCAACATAATGTAGGGTTGGTGCCATTTCCACTCTAACCATGGAAATTCTAGAATTGCAAAAAGGGAAAACCTTAAATGGAAAATTCCTCTCATCCAAACCACCTCATTTCAAATTATATAAATTCCAAGCAGATAGATCACTTTTGTGTTTGAGCATAACCAACCACAATACACCAGGGAATTGGGAAGTGACAGGGAATAATCAGACGATGACCTTCTCACTGAGAGCTGATAATGAGTCTACGAATCATGATCTGTTATGCTCAATTAAATCTAATGGGAGAAGCTTTAGGTATCGTTATACATTGAGTTCCACCAAAGAAATTATTGGTAAGGTACCAGATGGATATTGTGCTAAGATAATACAACCAGAAACTTGCATGTACCAGATGGAAGAGCCTGAGATAGGACTGTTTGCAAGGGAAATGTGTTTAATGATAATGATGCATTCTATTCCTTATGTTCTCCCCGATAATGTATATTTTATATGTGGAAGAAAAGCGTATAAGTGGCTCTCCCTGAGTTCCGAAGGTTTGTGTTACCTAGGAAGAGTAGTCCCAGAGGTTATGACCCTCACACATGTTGAAATGCTCAGCATTCATAAAAACATACCATCACCATATCTTCACACACAGTATGAACACAGAGGCAAAAGAAATATGATACCTGGTGACTTGCATAAAGCCACTCAGTTAATTAGTGAGACAACTGGCTTTCAAGTTTTAGTAGCATTGGATCCCATCAGGATCGCTCGGGGTACACTAAATTTTAGATATATTCGGGATCTTGCTAAATTGATAGATAATATAATCGAGATGTATGATGACACTTTCAGGTATACAGGTAGAGAATTGCAAGCGTACAAGAAAGAACTGGTGCAACACAGGCTAGTGTTAAGTTATTTAACCGCTGTCACTGGAGGATATTGCGTAACTTTGGCCACCCAATTTGGAGTGAAGTGTTGCACCTATGTCACCAATGATACCAGCGATCCCGAGGAGGTAATAGATAGAAAGATGGATGAAATTCTGCAGCTGAAATGGGAATTTCAAAAGAATGCTATCCATAATGCTTCAGTGGCTGACATAGAGGAAATGGTAGAGGAATGGGTGTCATGGTTGAACCCCGTAAAATGGTTCTCAGGATTAGGGAAATGGGCCCAGGAAATGATCGCAAGCCTAGGCAACTTCTACTACTTCTGGTCATCATCATAGTAATTGGCATATGTGTCCGGTGTGCTCCTATTGTGTTGAAGTGTGGAAAATATAATAATAAGGTAAAATGAAGGAACGAAATTATGATGGTGGTCAGTAATGACAATATGAATACTGAGGTAAATACAGAACTGCATTACAACCCTGAACTGGGGAATACCATCATATAGTGTATTATGTTTAGACGTGCATGTAATGTATTGTTATTAAAATGTTACTTTTAAACATCTCAAGTAATGTAAGTCCCTGATCCCCCTCAAGACTTCCCTTATAGGATTGATACATCCCCACATCATTCCCATGATCTTCCAAGATCTGCGGTGTGCGTATAATGGTAATTTTATGTCCCCTCCCAGAGACACATTATTGATGGATTATGAACCACTTTATGCCATCCCATACTAACATTAAATAATATATGTATGTATGCCTAAAATTAATTTTTAACATCAGGATGTGATAGCATGTTGTTCACTATCAAAGGGTGGACTGTCAAAGCTGGATAATTGGCTGAGACAAGATCAGCTCAAAATAAGATCGAAACAACGCCATCTTGCGAATGGCCGCAAGACACCATTTTGGAAATTAGATCGGCAAGATGCCATTTTGCGAATGGCCGCTCAGCGCCATTTTAGTGAAACTCACACTTAAGTACATATGGCGATACTACATATTTGCGCTGTTAAAATGTCGCACATTAGCGAATGCATAAGGCTCAGCATGCGACCACCTTCTGTTAGCTTAGTGTGCACGCTTCTGCACAAAGCTAACTAGCGTCTTTACCCATATCCCTAATACTTACATAATGCACACTTACACAAAAGGTTCCATAGCTATAAAGTAAAAGATCCAAGTTTTATTCATTTATTACAAATGCTGTGAAATAAAGGCTATTTTGGTATCTAAGGTTTAATACGTGATAAGTAAGCCGTGTTTGGTATTGTACTGATCTGCACTCTCTCAACAGCCTCCCGGTATCATCGGTGTGGAGATTGCAACATGCATTCGCAACTTATGGACCATAGAGATATAAAGCACCAGAATGTACATTGTAAAACCAACAGCCAAGATTTGCCTGATGCGGGAAACAGAGGCAGCAAGCTGTTAGAGGCTGTTCTGTGTCCATTTGAATCAACCTGTTAAATGCCCTGTAACATGCGCACCACGATGGGGAACCAATGGGATCATCAACTTCTCTATTGTATTGTCTATTTCGGGAAGGGTATAAATGTGTGGGTTAAGAGACCCCAGTCTGGAGCCTTCTTGCTGATTGCTGACTGACAGAGTTTATTTTGCTGAAGCCGGGATCTGGTCCAGAGCGCGTGCGTATGTATGACTGTATCTCGGGTCTGTATAATTCTTTGCACTAAATTGTACTTAGATCACAGCGTGTAACTGACTGTACTTTACTTGAATAATACTTTATGCTTTGGAAACACATGTTCAAGGTCTAAAGTCTTTATTTCACTGTATGCGTACGCAAATAAGCGTCAATATTAGAGGTTTATAGGCAGATTTTAGAAGGTATAGGTAGGTGCGTATAGAGGTAGTAATCTAGAATCCTTAGTTTCCATAGATGCGGAGACTGTAAATTATGTAAAACCTGCCCCAGTAGTTGTTAAAAAATTATAGAATTTGACACTAAGGGGTAAATTTACTAAGATGGGAGTTCTATTAAGAAGTGATGTTGCCCATAGCAATCAATCAGATTCTACTTCTCATTTATCTAGCACCTTCTAGAAGATAATACCTGGAATCTGATTAGTTGCTATGGGCAACATCACTTCTTAATAGAACTCCCATCTTAGTAAATTTACCCTTAAAGGTAGAACTCTTAAAATCTCAGACTTTATTACATGCAACACTCGTTATGATATTTATGCTATCGAGTGTGTATGTAATTTACTCTACATTAGTTTGACCAAACGTCAATTAAAGGTGAGGTGGGCAAAGCATGCTAGGAATATTACCAAGGGATACCATTTCAAAGAAAAACAATACAGTATATCACTTGCAGGTATAGAAAGGTTCTGTGGGATTGCCCTAATTAAAGTGTCATAGTGTATGATGGTTGCCATGACAGTTAGCAAACTAATCCTTTTGCCCCGAGTTCCGGTCACGTGGCCACACATTCAGTGTGTGGTGGTTGCCATGACAATGGATATACTAATCCTCCAGTCTCGAGTCCTGGTTACGTGACCCTACAGACTCCATTATTGGTGGTATGTAGTCACGTACTTAAAATAACTTTATTGATAAAGATAGACAAGAAGATGTCTATACGAAGGAAAGTCGAGCCACGGGAGCCGGTACTTTCTGCAATGCGCGAACCAATGCAAACGCTTTTGGGTGTCTGTATACAGGTAAACATAGAAGATTTTTACTTAATGTTTTTAATTTGTTTTAAATAACCATACTTCCGGTTTGAGCACTTCCGGCCCAGGGGGATTTAAACCCCATTGTTACTAACTTCAATCCATCCTTGAAAAAGACACCTGCGTGTCGAAACATGTCGGAGGAGTGACGGGGCTAGTCTCATATTTACATCTACCAGCAGGATCAGAGGCATTGACAACGCAAGACACACCCGGGTGCCATCCATCTACTTGTCTGTTTATGCTGATCCATTTTTTTCATCTTCTGGTGCAGAGATTATCCTCCTGTTTTTATGTATTCAATTTTAATATACTTTTTGTTGTTATGATTAAAATATCATGTATTTGAGATACTACACCATGAATTTTTCTTTCCCATATACCTGAGCCCCCATTGAATTGGAATACATACCAGGAGTGAAAGAAACCTTTATGTGCTGGTATCTATCTTTCACCATGTAAGCCATAACGTGAGCATCCATTTACATTTACGTTTCCTACATGCTACACCTGCACTGGTGTATGACTAAAGAAACCTTTACATGCATATATCATATGTTGGAATGTAAGCATTCATGTGAGCATTATATAATTTCATCTACGGGTTCACTGAGGTGTCTATTGGTTCATTTGGGTTCCATCTGACCCTAATTAGAGGACTTGTGCGGTATTTCATGGTGTTGGATGCCTTGGAACTTTCTACTCTCTGGCAGTGTCCCAATCATATTGGTGTGTTATTGAAAATTATTATATTATTATGGATATATTTTCTTTGTTTTTATTTCACATATTTCTTCACTGAGGATTGTCCTGCTACATGGAGTTGACCAACGCCTAGTTTGCCTGGACTTATATATGCGGACTCAGGGCCTGATTCAGAGCCGGACGCTCTGACAGAGTGCTCGCTCTGAATCAGGGCCGGCCTTCTGTTTTTTTAGAGCCGCCTCCTGGCCGCTCGCATAGCTGTGGGTGACCACCCACAGCTATAGCGAGTGGCCAGGAAGATGGTCGCGATGGTCAAGACCATCGCGCCCATCGGGCTTGCGACGAGACCCTTGTGGTAGGGTCTCATTGCCGCAAGCCCCAGAGTGCTTTCGGCTCTAACAGAGCCGAAAGCACTCCCACTGACATCACTTGTGATGTCAGTGGGGCCGGCCCCAGACGGTAGGCGTTCCCCAGAAGGGATGAAGACATTGTTTCGTCTTCCCAATGGACACAGATCTGAAGAGATGTAAAGAACTACTGGCAGGAAAACGGCAATTTGTAGGCCCTTACACAAATTGCCTTTGTTTTACTTGAGCTGCCCACCTTCCAGTGTGTACTCAGAAAGAGTTTTTAGCACAGCGGGAACCTTGAGACTACTTTCCCAAAATGTGGAAAAGATGATGTCCATCAAAATGAACTACAAGTTCTACGAGAAAAACCTTTACTGTCAATTACGTGCAAAAATTACAGAGGCACCTGTAATGGTGGATTCTAGCAGGGACAAATTAATATTGTGTGAAAAGGATCATGTATACATCACCCCAGATTATACATCACCCAAGCCTATATCGTCATCCCATCCTGTGTTGTGTATAAATTACAGCTGTGCTCCCTGCTAGATTGGTGATTCATTGTCCACTTTAGTGGATGTGAGCTCCATTTTAGTCCATATCATCACCAAACCCCCTACACATCTTCTGACCTGGGCTACAGGAGGAGCAGCTGCACTCTGGAATACGGTTGCATGGAGTTCCCCCTCTGCCTCGCTGAAATTTCGGTAGAGGGGCCATGGGTAGGGACACTATAATCAGAGAACGCAGTTTTAGCTGCTTTATTCCATTGTTTAAACCATATCCCCTAATTTCACCTTTGAAAATGTTTATGCAAATTTCAGCAGAGGCATTTTGTGATGCCATGGCTAACACGCGTGCGCACACACACACACAAAAACAGATTGATTGAAATAATTTTTGGGGGGCACTTGGGAGGCAGAGCACCTGAACGAGGCAGCACCCCTGACACACACACACAAAAAAAAGATTGAATGAATTAAAATTGTTTTAATTTTTTCACTGGTGGTGTGGCTAACACGCACACACAAAAAATTGTTTTTATTTTCACACTGGTAGTGTGCGGCAGACTAACACACACACAGAATATTTTTTTTTTCACACTGGGGGCGAAGAGCACCCTGAAAGTGCAGCCTATTGACAGACAGCAGCAAAGCACCCCTGCACACCTACATTGATGATAGGTGTGGCTAACATGCACACACATTTTTTTTTTACACTGGGGGTGGGTGAAGAGCACCCCTGAAAGAGGCACTAGCCCCTTGACAGACAGCAGCAGCACAGCACCCCTGCATGTCTACGTTGATGACAGGTGTGGCTAACATGCACACAACATTTTTTTTTCTTTTTTTACACTGGGGGTGAAGAGCACCCCTTATGGACAGAGCACCAGGGGCATATCTATAATGGGTGCAGGGTGTGTGAGGCACACGGGTCCCTGGGTCCAGGGGGGCCCTGCACCGCACATCCTGCACCCATAGTATTACTTACCTCTCCGGAGTCCCACATCGGAGCAGGGGTCCGGCACTGTAAAAACGACTGGAAAATGGCCACGTGGCCATTTTCCCATTGTCTGCGCAAGCACAGTGAAAATGGCCGCCATCGCCATTTTCTTGGTGACCTGCGCATACTCTATAGACTCAGGGTGCCCAGAGTCTATAACTCCAGCGCTGGCTGCACACAGCTCAGTGCGCTGCCGGCTGCCAGACAGAGAGGAGGGGGCCAATGTTGGAGACTGCACACGGGCCCCCTCCTCTCTAGAAATGCCCCTGTAGAGCACCCCCTGGACAACACAGCAGAACAGTCAGCCCCTATGGACAACAGCCAGCCCCTATGGACTCCAGCAAGCCCCTATGGATAGGACAACAGCCACCCAGCCCCTATGGATGGACAGGATAACCTCAGGTCACAACAACAGCCAGCCAGCTCCTATGGACATTAAGCAACACAACTGTAGCCAGCCCTAGTATGCACAGCAGCACAGCACCCAGCTCCCTCCTTCTTCACTCTCCACAGCCAGAATGAAAAATGGTGGCGATCGCGGGACCTTTATAGAATCGAAGACCCGCGAGAATCAGACAGTGGGATGATGATGTTTTGCCTCGATTTCAGATCAGAGTCAGCCAGGAAAACCCGAGCCGACTCGGATCCCCTAAGTTCGGGTGGGTTCAGTTCACAGGGAAATGAACCCGCTCATCCCTAATTTTCACCTGCTTTAGTGAAAATGAAGTGATGATGCATAGACCCATTATAGTTGCCTCTGTACCCAAGTCTTCAGATGCTTATTTTATTCATTTCTGGAAAATAAAGCTCTAGTTATAGGTGGAGTGGATCCCATTCCCAAAGTCTCTTTGTTTATAGTGGAACTATATCTAGCACTGGGGTTTGGTTGAACAAGTACTTTTCCTTTTATAAATAAACAAAAATAATTGAATGTTTACCAGCTTGATAAATAGGACCTGCCAATGTTGTTTAATGGTAATTCAATTAATGTTTACAGCAATGTGAAAAAAAACCCTTTTGCTGGCTAATACAACTGTTTTCTCCAGCCAATGGGCTATTTTCCATTTCGTAAATCGGCCCCTCTGTTCTATACCTAAAACCACCTTTAATTATGTTCCTCCACCCCTCCTTGCTACCCAGGGTACAATTTGCCAACCAGCCCCTGATCCTCAGTGTGTCTATGGGGGCTATTCATCATGAAATAGTTTTCAATTGAGATAATTTAGTTTTCAATTGTAAGCAACTTAACTGTAAAATAAAATCTAATTCATCACTTCTTCCTTACAAAATATTCACTTCCGAAAAATTGCTCCTTTTTGCGGAGACAACTTTTCGGAAGTGAGATAGTTTTCACCTTCAGCTGTGCCTCCCGAGAATCTCCCGTCGAATTTTTTCAAACAGCGCATGCGCAGCACTAACAATAAGTGGCTGAACTCCTATTTTAAGACGGATTTATTTTTTTAAAACTTTTTTAGGCATGTCTGCAGTCGGCTCCTATTTTACAACAGTGAGGGGTATTCTTGGATTCCTCCCCCCCACTGGTGTCAGTTCCGGCCCCCCGCGTGCGCCGGTACCAGTGCAGCCCCCTCCCTCCCCTTGCGGCTGCTGGTGTAATTGCCGGTCCCCACTCCCCCGTGACTGCCAGTGCTAGTGCAGCCCCCTACCTATGCGGCCACCAGTGTCATTGCTGGTCCCTCCTCCCCCTGTGGCCGCTGGTGCAAGTGCAGCCCCCTCCTTCAATCTGTCAGTGCCGGCCCCCCTCCCCCCGTGCCTGCCGGTGTCTGCAGCTGACCTCCCCAACCAATTATGTGTGCACTATGTAAAGAACTGTTAATAAATAAATTATTGCTGAGTACGGTATATCGGACTATGCACAATACATTATGGTCATATAAGTCAGTTAATGTATAGGACAATAACTGTATAATGTTTGAGTGGCAATTACAACATACCAGATTTCTATTATCTTTTTTTATTTAGTTAGAAATTTCTCAAACTGGAAGAGACAAAATGCAAATTTGTCTGAAAGCTCTGTGATGGATATGAGCTTGGTAGTAAAATGACAATTGCTGCAGAGTTTATCCCAAGAATTTAGGAGATTGTACAGCCACATCCCCTTGTGCATGGTGGGAAACACTTTGCAGATTGTACAGTCGTATCCCCATGTGCATGGTAGGAAGCACTTTACAGATTATACAGCTGGATTTCCAAGTGTGTAGTGGAAAGCACTTTGCAGACTGTATAGCAGGATCTCCAAGTGCATGGTGGGAAGCACTTTGCAGATCCCCATGTGCATGCTGGGAAGCATGTTGCAGACTGTGCAGCCAGGTCTACTTGTAAGTTTTGGAAAGTGCTTCTGAGATAGCTCATGTGTGTTGTGGAAAGCACAGTCTGCGGCATTGAGGACAGTTTGATGCTCTTTGTATCCACTGCACAAGGCATGATTGATGGAATGCTTGGGCGCAGGGTAACATGGTAGACTTGATCCCCATTTTCATATGCCATGATGCATATGACACAGGAGTTTGGTGTTTCTCCCTCTGCATAATGGTGACATGGCACTCAGTTTGATTGATTAATCGACAGATGGACAATTACATGCTACCTATTCGCAGCCAGTTGCCAAGGGAGAGGTTGAGTTGGACCTCTGATGAAATTTGGTCTTGGTAACTCAATATTGTCAGGACGTATAGGACTCCTGGATGCAATTCTCTCCCCTCTTACTCTCTTTGTCCTCTGTCCTAGATCCAGGGGCGTTTCTAGAGAGGAGGGGGGAGTCTATAGAGTATGCGCTGGCCACCAGGAAAATAGCTGCGGTGGCCATTTTCCCTGTAGTGCGCATGCGACGGGAAAATGGTCGCGGCAGCTATTTTCCTGTCATTTTTAGAGCGCCGGACCACAGCTCCGATGTGGGACTCCGGAGAGATAAGTATGCTATGGATGCAGGGTGTGTGGTGCGGGGCCCCCCTGGACCCAGGGGCCCCTGTACCCCGCACACCCTGCACCCATTATAGATACGCCCCTGTCTAGGTCTCCTCCCTTCTACTGTATATCAGCTCTTCTGCGTTCTGATCACAGCCTCACCTCAACTGTCATCATCTGATCAGATTCACCTAAAAAGATACATTTTTCGTTATATTTTAGCTAGGGTAATTACCCATAGACAGCATACATAAATTATTTATAATTGATTAATATAATGATGGATATGAGCTTGGTGGTAGAATGATAATTGCTGCACAGTTTATCCCGAGAATTTAGGCGATAGTACAGCCAGATCACCATGTGCATGATGGGAAGCACTTTTCTTGTTGATTAATTAAATGAGTTGCAGCAATATTATTTTGATTTATTGCAGAAAAATATGTTGATGTATTATCAGTATTTCCATGAATGGGGCTGACTATTAGTATCGTGAGGTCCAGGCATGGGAAGAAAATAAAGCAATAAATGGTCTGATTTCTACACAGAGTAATGGGGCCCATCCATCAGCGATTGAGAATATTAAAATGAACCTCTATATACCCCTGCCTGTACCTTCTAAAACCCTTCCTATAAACCTCTAAGGATGACGCTAATTTGCATACGCAGTCATACAGTAAATAAAGACTTAGACCTGGAATCTGTGGTTCCAAAGCACAAGTGTTATTCAAGTAAAAGTTCAGACAGTTACACGCAATTGATCCAGACACAATTTAGGCGGTAAGGAAATTATACAGACCCAAGTACAGTATACATACGCAGCGCTTCCGGACCCGAAGATAGGCATCAGCAAGAGACCCCTCGTCATTCAGCATTCAGCACGAAGACTAAGAACCCAACGTTTGAGCACACATTTTTATAACCCCCCAGAATAAACAGGACAATAGAGAAGTTTGTTGCTGATGTCATTGGTTCCCAGGGGAGAAGCATCTGTTACAGAGCATTTAACAGGCTGGTTCAAATAGACTCTCCCTGCCTCTAACAGCTGGGGATCTCTCCCTTTCCACCCCCTGCAACATCCTAACAGTTGTTCATGAAATATACATTTTGTTGCTTGTAGGCTCTGTAATCCATAACTCGAGAATGCATGATGCGATCTCCCCACCAATAACACTGGAATACTGTAAAAAGAGTATGCATCAGTACAAAACCAAACATGACTTGTTTAGCATGTATAATACCTTAGTTATCAAATATCTTTATTTCTCAGCATTTAAACTAACTGAACCATCTTAAATCATACACTTTAAAGCTTATTAAACCTTATGTGTGAATATGTAATGTGTGAGTATTCGGGGTTTGATATAAGGACGCTAGTTAACTTGGGGCAGATGCGTGTGCATAAAGCTAATAAACGGTATTTTCATTCGGGGTCTTAAGCATAATGTGTGTATGTGAAATGGTGAAAGATGCAATCGCATGATGCTAATAATTGTGCATTCGCTACTGGGCATCATGTTAGCAGCTCAATTGTGTGTAATGTGCGGTGTTTATGCATGAGATTCCATCTATGATGGACTTAACATATATATATATATATATATATATATATATATATATATATATTAGGGGTGAGCGGGTTCGGATTTCTGAAATCCGAACCCCCCCGAGCCCCCCCGATCCGAGTCCGATCCGAGTCAGGCTCGACTTTTCCCGCCTGACTCGGATCTGAAATCGAGGCAAAACGTCATCTTCCCGCCTTCCGAGTCTCGCGGGTTTTGGATCCTATATAAGGTACACACGTCGGCGCCATTTTCTCACTCGGCTGTGGACAGTGAAGAGGGAGGGTGGGAGTTAGGGCTGTGTAGTGTAGTGTAGTGTAGTGCTGCTGTTGTCCACTACTTCAAAGTCCATAGGGGCTGGCTGTGTTGTGCTGTGCTGCTGTTGTTAATAGGGGCTGTGTCCACTACTTCAAAGTCCATAGGGGCTGGCTGGACTGTGTTGTGCAGTCAGTTCTCCATAGGGGCTGTGTCCACTCCAAAGTCCTGTGCAGTGTCCCAGTCCTAAAGGAGTGCTGTAGTGTTGTCCAGGGGGTGCTCTGTCCATCAGGGGTGCTCCCCCCAAGTGCTAAAAAAATAATATATTTTCTGTGTTTGTGAATTGTGTGCGCAGTAGCCGCACGTGCATCAACAAAGTAGTGCCAAGCGTGCGCCTGTGTCATAAGTAAAGGGCCGGCTGGCTTGACCGTTAAGGGTGCTGTAACCCCCGAAAGTACACTCCAGTCCAAACCAAAAAAAAATTATTTTCTGTGTTTGTGAATTGTGTGCGCAGTAGCCGCACGTGCATCAACAAAGTAGTGCCAAGCGTGCGCCTGTGTCATAAGTAAAGGGCCGGCTGGCTTGACCGTTAAGGGTGCTGTAACCCCCGAAAGTACACTCCAGTCCAAACCAAAAAAAAAATTATTTTCTGTGTTTGTGAATTGTGTGCGCAGTAGCCGCACGTGCATCAACAAAGTAGTGCCAAGCGTGCGCCTGTGTCATAAGTAAAGGGCCGGCTGGCTTGACCGTTAAGGGTGCTGTAACCCCCGAAAGTACACTCCAGTCCAAACCAAAAAAAATATTATTTTCTGTGTTTGTGAATTGTGTGCGCAGTAGTCGCACGTGCATCAACAAAGTAGTGCCAAGCGTGCGCCTGTGTCATAAGTAAAGGGCCGGCTGGCTTGACCGTTAAAGGGTGCTGTAACCCCCAAAGTACACTCCAGTCCAAACCAAAAAAAAAATTATTTTCTGTGTTTGTGAATTGTGTGCGCAGTAGCCGCACGTGCATCAACAAAGTAGTGCCAAGCGTGCGCCTGTGTCATAAGTAAAGGGCCGGCTGGCTTGACCGTTAAGGGTGCTGTAACCCCCGAAAGTACACTCCAGTCCAAACCAAAAAAAAAATTATTTTCTGTGTTTGTGAATTGTGTGCGCAGTAGCCGCACGTGCATCAACAAAGTAGTGCCAAGCGTGCGCCTGTGTCATAAGTAAAGGGCCGGCTGGCTTGACCGTTAAGGGTGCTGTAACCCCCGAAAGTACACTCCAGTCCAAACCAAAAAAAATATTATTTTCTGTGTTTGTGAATTGTGTGCGCAGTAGTCGCACGTGCATCAACAAAGTAGTGCCAAGCGTGCGCCTGTGTCATAAGTAAAGGGCCGGCTGGCTTGACCGTTAAAGGGTGCTGTAACCCCCAAAGTACACTCCAGTCCAAACCAAAAAAAAAATTATTTTCTGTGTTTGTGAATTGTGTGCGCAGTAGCCGCACGTGCATCAACAAAGTAGTGCCAAGCGTGCGCCTGTGTCATAAGTAAAGGGCCGGCTGGCTTGACCGTTAAGGGTGCTGTAACCCCCGAAAGTACACTCCAGTCCAAACCAAAAAAAAAATTATTTTCTGTGTTTGTGAATTGTGTGCGCAGTAGCCGCACGTGCATCAACAAAGTAGTGCCAAGCGTGCGCCTGTGTCATAAGTAAAGGGCCGGCTGGCTTGACCGTTAAAGGGTGCTGTAACCCCCGAAAGTACACTCCAGTCCTAACCAAAAAAAAATTATTTTCTGTGTTTGTGAATTGTGTGCGCAGTAGCCGCACGTGCATCAACAAAGTAGTGCCAAGAGTGCGCCTGTGTCATAAGTAAAGGGCCGGCTGGCTTGACCGTTAAGGGTGCTGTAACCCCCGAAAGTACACTCCAGTCCAAACCAAAAAAAAAATTATTTTCTGTGTTTGTGAATTGTGTGCGCAGTAGCCGCACGTGCATCAACAAAGTAGTGCCAAGCGTGCGCCTGTGTCATAAGTAAAGGGCCGGCTGGCTTGACCATTAAGGGTGCTGTAACCCCCGAAAGTACACTCCAGTCCAAAGCCAAACCAAAAAAAAATTATTTTCTGTGTTTGTGAATTGTGTGCGCAGTAGCCGCACGTGCATCAACAAAGTAGTGCCAAGCGTGCGCCTGTGTCATAAGTAAAGGGCCGGCTGGCTTGACCGTTAAGGGTGCTGTAACCCCCGAAAGTACACTCCAGTCCAAACCTAAAAAAAAATTATTTTCTGTGTTTGTGAATTGTGTGCGCAGTAGCCGCACGTGCATCAACAAAGTAGTGCCAAGAGTGCGCCTGTGTCATAAGTAAAGGGCCGGCTGGCTTGACCGTTAAAGGGTGCTGTAACCCCCGAAAGTACACTCCAGTCCAAAGCCAAACCAAAAAAAAATTATTTTCTGTGTTTGTGAATTGTGTGCGCAGTAGCCGCACGTGCATCAACAAAGTAGTGCCAAGAGTGCGCCTGTGTCATAAGTAAAGGGCCGGCTGGCTTGACCGTTAAAGGGTGCTGTAACCCACAAAGTACACTCCAGTCCGAACCAAAAAAAAATTTATTTTCTGTGTTTAGCCGCACGTATATATCAAATCGATATAACATAAATGGAGGACCAAACTTTCTCCGATAAAAATAAAATAGAGAAAGATCAAGAACCACTTCCTCCTAGTGCTGAAGCTGCTGCCACTAGTCATGACATAGACGATAACATGCCATCAACGTCGTCTGCCAAGGCCGATGCCCAATGTCATAGTAGAGGGCACATACAATCCCAAATGGCAAAGTTCAGGAAAATGACCTTGAAAAAGACATTTAAATCAGCTGAAGAGAAACGTAAACTTGCCAATATGCCATTTACGACACGGAGTGGCAAGGAACGGCTAAGGTCGATCCCTAGTATGTTCATGACTAGTGGTTCAGCTTCACATGACGATGGAAGCCCTCCTCCCACTAAAAAAATCAAAAGAGTTAAGCTGGCAAAAGCACAGCGAAGAACTGTGCTTTCTAAGAAGATATCACAAATCCCCAAAGAGAGTCCAAGTGTGGTGGTGGTTGCGATGCCTGACCTTCCCAGCACTGGACGGGAAGAGGTGGCTCTTTCCACCATTTGCACGCCCCCTGCAAGTGCTGAAAGGAGCACCCACAGTCCACTTGCTGATATGCAAATTGAAGATGTCACTGTTGAAGTACAACAGGATGAGGATACTGGTGTAGCTGGCGCTGAGGAGGAAGTTGGCGAGGAGGATTCTGATGGTGATGTGGTTTGTTTAAATCAGGCTCCGGGGGAGACAGTTGTTGTCCGTGGGATGAAAAAGACCATCACGGTCATGCCTGGGCAGAAGACCAAACATTCCACCTCTTTGGTCTGGCAATATTTCTATCCAAATCCGGACAACAACTGTCTTGCCATATGTACCATATGTAAAGGTGAAATAAGTAGGGGTAGGGACGTCAACCACCTAGGAACATCCTCCCTTATACGGCACCTGCAGCGCGTTCATAAAAAGTTACTGTCAAGTTCAGAAACTTTGGCTCAGACCGTAAGCAGTCCAGGGACACCTAAATCCCGTTGTCCTGTTGTATCCAAGCGCCTGCAAACCACACCGTCAACTCCCTCCTCGTCAATTTCCTCCTTAGTCAGGATCGGAAGTAGTCCTGCAGGCCATATCACTGGCATGACTGACTCTCCTATCCGGGATTCCTCCGGAGGATCCTGCATTGCTACGCCTACTGCTGCCGCTGCTGCTGTTGCTGCTGCTGCTGGGAGTCGTTCATCATCCCAGAGAGGAAGTAGGAACACCACTACTTTTACTAAACAATTGACCCTCCAACAGTCCTTAGCGAGGAGGATGAAGTACGACAGCAGTCATCCTGAAGCAAAACGTATAACTGAGGCCTTGACTGCTATGTTGGTGTTAGACGTGCGTCCGGTATCCGCCATTAGTGCAGTGGGATTTAGACAATTGATGGAGGTAGTGTGTCCCCGGTTCCAAATCCCGTCTAGATTCCACTTCACTAGGCAGGCGATACCGAGACTGTACAGAAACGTCAGAAAAAGTGTCCTCAGTGTCCTGAAAAATGCCGTTGTACACAATGTCCACTTAACCACGGACATGTGGACAAGTGGAACAGGGCAGACTAAGGACTATATGACTGTGACAGCCCACTGGGTAGATGTATCACCTTACGCAGCAACAGCAGCAGCGTCACCAGTAGCAGCATCTCAGAAACGCCAGCTCGTTACAAGGCAGGCTACGCTGTGTATCACCGGTTTCAGTAAGAGGCACACCGCCGACAACCTCTTAGAGAAACTGAGGGAAATCATCGCCCAGTGGCTTACCCCACTTAGACTCTCCTGGGGATTTGTGATATCTGACAACGCCACCAATATTGTGCGGGCATTACATCTGGGCAAATTCCAGCACGTCCCATGTTTTGCTCACACAATAAACTTGGTGGTGCAGAATTTTCTGAAAAGCGACAGGGGCGTGCAGGAGACGCTTTGGGTGGCCCGAAAAATTTCTGGCCACTTTCGCCATTCAGCGACTGCGTGCCGAAGACTGGAGCGCCAGCAAACACTCTTGAACCTGCCCCGCCATCACCTGAAGCAAGAGGTTGTGACGCGGTGGAACTCAACCCTCTATATGCTTCAGAGGATGGAGGAGCAGCAAAAGGCCATACAAGCCTATACATCCACCTATGACATAGGCAAAGGAGGGGGTATGCACCTGACTCAAGCGCAGTGGAGAATGATTTCCGTGTTGTGCAAGGTTCTCCAGCCCTTCGAACTTGCCACACGTGAAGTCAGTTCAGACACAGCCAGCTTGAGTCAGGTCATTCCCCTCATCAGGCTTTTGCAGAAGCAGCTGGAGAAAGTGAAGGAGGAGCTAAGACGGAGCGATTCCGCTCGGCATGTGGGACTTGTGGATGAAGCCCTTCATTCGCTTTGCCAGGATTCCAGGGTGGTCAATCTGTTGAAATCAGACCACTACATTTTGGCCACCGTGCTTGATCCTAGGTTTAAAGCCTATGTGGTGTCTCTCTTTCCGGCCGACACAAGCCTGCAGAGGTGCAAAGACCTGCTGGTGAACACACTGTCAGCTGAAGCGGAACGTGACACGTCAACGGCTCCTTCTTCATTTTCTCCCGCAACTGGGGCTGCCAGGAAAAAACTTAGGTATCCTAAGCAACCCGCTGGCGGTGATGCAGGGCAGGCAGGACCAAGTTTGGACATCTGGTCCGGACTGAAGGACCTGGCAACAATTTCTGACATGTCTACTGTCACTGCATTTGATACTGTCACCATTGACAGAATGGTGGAGGATTACATCGGTGACAGCATCCAAGTAGGCATGTCAGACAGTCCATACCTGTACTGGCAGGAAAAAGAGGCAATTTGGAGGCCCCTGTACAAGCTGGCTCTATTTTACCTGAGTTGCCCCCCCTCCAGTGTGTACTCCGAAAGAGTGTTTAGTGCAGCCGGGAACCTTGTCAGCGAAAGGCGTAGGAGGTTGCTTCCACAGAATGTGGAGAAGATGATGTTCATCAAAATGAATTATCAGCTCTTCCAGGCAGACCAGCCTCCAGAAGGTACAGAGGGACCTGTGGTGGTGGATTCAAGTGGGGACGAGTTAATACTTTGTGAGGATGAGGATGTACACACTGAAGAGGGTGAGGAATCGGTGGATGAGGAGGATGAGGATGACATCTTGCCTCCGTAGAGCCAGTTTGTGCAGGGACACATTAATTGCCAGCTTGTTTTGTGGGGGCCCAAACGAACCAATCATTTCAGCCACAGTTGTGTGGCAGACCCTGGCGCTGAAATGATTGATTTGTTAAAGTGTGCATGTCCTGTTTATACAACATAAGGGTGGGTGGGAGGGCCCAAGGACAATTCCATCTTGCACTTCTTTTTTTTCTTTGCATTATGTACAGTTTGGGGCCTAGTTTTTCTAACTGCCATCCTGTCTGCCACTGCAGTGTCACTCCTAGATGGGTCACGTGTTTGTGCCGCCCACTCGTGTCGCTTAGCATAGTCATCCAGCTACCTCGGTGCAACCTTTTGGACATGAAAACACTATTGTGAGGTGTGAGGTGTGAGGTGTTCAGAATAGACTGGAAATGAGTGGAAATTAAGGTTATTGAGGTTAATAATAGCATAGGAGCAGAGAAACCAACAAATTCTGTGATTTTAGCTGTTTTTATGCTTTTTAAAAAAAAAATACAGATCCAAAACACAAAACCCAGAACCCAAAACACGGAAGGGTGGTTTTGGCAAAACCAATCCAGATCCAAAACACGAAGAAAGATCCAGATCCAAAACCAAAACACAAAACACGAAAAGTGGCCGGTGCACACCCCTAATATATATACACACAGTCAGGTCCATAAATATTGGGACTTTGATAGAATTTTCAGATTTTGGCCTCTATTCACCACCACAATGGTTTTGAAATGAAACAAACAAGATGTGCTTTAACTGCAGACTTTCAGATTTAATTTGAGGGTAATTACATCCAAATCGGGTGAAAGGAATTACAATGGTTTCAATATGTACCTCCCACTTTTTAAGGGGCCAAAAGTAATGGGACTACCAACTCAAAAGCTATTTCATGGACAGGTGTGGGCTATTCCCTCATTATTTCATTATCAATTAAGCAGGTAAAAGGTCTGGACTTGATTCTAGGTGTGACATTTGCATTTGGAATCAGTTGATGTCGACTCTCAATATGAGATCCAAAGAGCTGTCACTATCAGTGAAGCAAGCCATCATTTGGCTGAAAAATCAAAACAAACCCATCAGAAAGATAGCAAAAACATTAGGTGTGGCCAAATCAACTGTTTGGAACATTCTTAAAAGGAAAGAATGCACCGGAGAGCTCAGCAACACCAAAAGACCCGGAAGACCACGGAAAACAACTGTGGTGGATGACAGAATAATTATTTCCCTGGTGAAGAAAAACCCCTTCACAACAGTTGGCCAAATCAAGAACACTCTCCAGGAGGTAGATGTATAAGTGTCAAAGTCAACAATCAAGAGAAGACTTCACAAGAGTGAATATAGAGGGTTCACCACAAGATGCAAACCATTGGTGAGCCACAAAAACAGGAAGACCAGATTAGAGTTTGCCAAACAACATCTAAAAAAGCCATTACAGTTCTGGAACAACATCCTATGGACAGATGAGACAAAGATCAAATTGTACCAGAGTGATGGGAATAGAAGAGTATGGAGAAGGTAAGGAACTGCTCATGATCCAAAACATACCACCTCATCAGTGAAGCATGGTGGTGGTAGTGTCATGGCGTGGGCATTTATGGCTGCCAATGGAACAGGTTCCCTTGTATTTATTGATGATGTGACTGCTGACAAAAGCAGCAGAATGAATTCTGAAGTGTTTCGGGCAATATTATATGCTTATATTCAGTCAAATGCTTCAGAACTCATTGGACGGCGCTTCACAGTGCAGATGAACAATGACCCGGAGCATACTGCAAAAGCAACCAAAGAGTTTGTTAAGGCTAAAAAGTGGAATGTTATGCAATGGCCAAGTCAATTCCCTGACCTGAATCCATTTGAGCATGCATTTCACTTGATGAAGGCAAAACTGAAGGGAAAATGCCCCAAGAACAAGCAGGAACTGAAGACATTTGCAGTAGAGGCCTGGCAGAGCATCACCAGGGATGAAACCCAGCGTCTGGTGATGTCTATGCGTTCCAGACTTCAGGCTGTAATTGCCTGCAAAGGATTTGCAACAAAGTATTACAAAGTGAAAGTTAGATTTAAGATTGTTTAGTTTGTCCCTTTACTTTTGGCCCTTTAAAAAGTGGGAGGCACATATAGAAACCGTTGTAATTCCTACACCGTTCACCCGATTTGGATGTAATTACCCTCAAATTAAATCTGAAAGTCTGCAGTTAAATCACATCTTGTTTGTTTCATTTCAAAGCCATTGTTGTGGTGAATAGAGGCCAAAATATGAAAATTCTGTCAATGTCCCAATATTTATGGACCTGACTGTATATATACACATACATACACACACATATCATTCCTCACTCACAGTTTCAGGCTGCAATGCAAATGTGACTTCCAGCTGTGAGACTAAACTATCCTGTTTAGGTATGAAACTAAAACCTGTTTGGATTCAGACAAATCCAATTGTGTAGATCAATGCCTGGATTATATTACAATTGCCAACAGGGATTCCCAATTTGTATGTAGAACACTCACACTCACAGGTGCATTGTCTATTCTATTTAGATTATCAAAAACATTGCCTTCTGTTCTTAGCTCGTGAGTTGTAACTTAAAGTGACGCTGGTCGCAAAATGGCGTCTTGCAGATTCTTGTTTCTAAAATGGAGTCTAATTGCCATTCACAAGATGGCGTCGCGCACACTTCAATTTTAAACTGATCTTGTCTCAGCCAATTATCCAGCTTTGACATGATGGATTCTGCGATCCCGTAATGTTGCATCGCGGGATCGCAGAAATACAACATGTTGGATTTTCCCGATTTGAAGATCGCGATCAAAAAAATGATCGCGATTGTCAAATCGGGGACATTTAACATGTAATATTTCAGCGATCCTGCAACGGATCGCTGAACATCGATGTTGGTCGGCCGGCGTTTCCACCTTGCAGATCGGCATTTCCAATCGCGTCGCAGAATCGCGGAAATACCGGTCAGATGTATGGGCACCTTAAGACAGGGTGGCAGGATAGCGCTCAGTTAATGTCCTTCTGCTTACCAGTAATACCCCTTTTACACCGGAGCTAAAACCCGGGTTTTTGAAGGGTTAACCCGGGCAGCTCCCTGGTGTAAAAGGGCAGAGGGTTGGATCGCCGGGTCGAGTGACCCGGCAATCCAACCCAGGTAACTAGCTGGGTTTAACACGGGCGTAGCCCGTGAAACCCTGCTATGGGAACAGCGCACTCCGGGTCACGATGACCTGGAGTGCGCTGCTAGCCGGCCGATTGGTCCGGCTTCAGTGGCGCTTGGAGATGACATCATCTCCAAGCGTCCACTTTCACTCCGCAAAAGCTGGGTCTATGCAGACCCGACTGCGGTGTGAGCGGCGCTATATCCCGAGTCAGCGCCGGCAAAATTCCGGGTCTGATCCGGATAGGAACTATGTTCCAACTTCGGGTCAGGCCCGGAATTTAGGTGGAAAAGGGGTATTAGTCTTGCAAGGTGAAGTCTGATTCCTCTTCCCATTGTCAGGTGGTCTTGGTAAAGCTGGGTACACGCCTAAAGATTTTCTGTCCAACCAGCCAACTAGTTGATTGGTTGGAATGTAAATCTGGTAAGGTATGAAAGCAAATGACAGTCAGCAATTTGCTCCCAAACGCCGGAAAATGGACAAAAACTGTTGTTTGAACAAATTATTTAGATCAAATATTTAACAAACTTGTCTGAACGACCATTTTCATCTGTTTTCTGGCATTTAGGAGCAAATTGCTGATCATCATTTGCTCCTATTCGTTACCAGATTTTCATTCCAACCAATCAACTAGTTGGCTGGTTGGACAGAAAATCTTTAGACGTGTACCCAGCTGAAGTTGGAACTGCGCCCTCCGTAGGTCCTAAGCAGAAGGGCATTAACTAAGTGCTATCCTGCCAGCCTGTCTTACTATGTGCAGAGACTGAACCATTATTGCTTTATTTACTTCCCATGCTGGCCAGCTATTTGTGCAAAATAACATTGCACTGATATTTAAAATGGCTCTTACCTTAATGAACCAGCAGGGAGAGAGTTAACTCCAACATATAGGAAGTTGTACTGCTTTTTGATGGAAAGACCTTTGTTGTGCTATCTCATTGATTTAAATATTGAAGGTTTTTTATTTAATATTAATTTTTTTATCTATTATGTGATTGTTGTAAAATAAAAGTGTTTTTAAGTATAATCAAATTGTCTACAGTCCATCTTGTGATCCACATATATTTTAGTCTAACACACTAGTCTGTGCCAAAATTAATTTTTCACTAGATCTATCAGACACACATGGCTGATTATAGAAGCCTGCTACGGGCTCTGCTTTCCCTGTCAGCAGGCAGGGAAGGCTGAGCCGGAAGAGGGGAAATGGGGGGACGGGACTCTCATAGCTGGCAAAAAAAAAAATATAGGGGCCTGGTACACTGATGTATTTGGGGGCCCCCTAACCACAACCCTCGACCCCACCACCCTCGATCTCTGAATCCACACATACCTCCTCAGCATGTACCAATATACTAAACATTCTCTTACCTCACACTGTGTCACTGATGATGATGCAGGCTGCAACCAGTGTGTACTTATTGTTGTAGAATGTAGATATGACTCATACCCCTTTCAGACATACGACCCAGGAAATTTCCTGCTCAGACCCGGGTATTTCTCCTGTGCAAAATCCCAGGTATTTGGTCAAGACCCCCCTTTCACACTACAGTGTCTACCTGGGAAATTCCCGGGTAGACCCCTTTCAGACAAGAGCAGGGTTTTTCAGAGTTTTACATAGAAAAACAGAGATTTGTCATTATAAGTGGACGTTATGCTGGCACACATTAATGAAGTCATGCAAAGGTGGGGATGTGGTATAAGGGGACCGGGAGTTATTGTTATTGAAATAAATACAAAGACTTAATATTTGAAAGGTTCAAAAAATCTTTTATTTTAATAAAGGCCTTTGTTTTGTATACAAAGTTTGAAAGCCTTACTTCCATATTTCTTACAAAATACAACACAATTCAAAACCAAACAATAGTATAAAAAAAAATAACAGTAAAGTGCACATTTACTTCAGAACATTGGCCCTCATTCAGAGCCGTACGCTCTGAGCAGAGCGCACGCTCTGAATGAGGGCCGGGCTCCATTTTCATGGAGCGTCCTCCTGGACGCTCGTATAGCTGTGGGTCACCACCCACAGGCTATACGAGCGTGCTTTTTGATGGCCGCGATGGTCGAGACCATCGCGACCATCGAAATTGCGAGCCGGAGCCTGCGGTTGAGGTTTTCAACCGCAAGCTCCGGAGTGATTTTGGCTCTATCAGAGCCAAAATCACTCCCACTGACATCACTAGTGATGTCAGTGGGCCGACTTCTGACGGGAGGCGTTCCCGTGGGAACGCCCCCGTCAGGGAGGCACGCCCCCGGCACGCCCACCAAAGGGGGCGTGCTGTCAATCAACATTGACAGCACGCCCCCTTTGATCGGACACAATGAGCTTTCCTTCGCTCGTCGCGTCTGGCGCATGCGCACGACGGAGCTCCCTCCGTCGTGCGCATGCTCAGTGCATAACATCGACCCACTTGCGAGCGGACAGCCGCTCGCGAGTGGGTCTGAATCAGGCCCATTGTTAAGTGCGCATATAGCTATGAGGCATTAAACAAACCTTTAAAATAAAACAAATAGGACCAGAATTTTTTGGTAGATCCTTGTTTACACCAACTCAATATCCTATGACAAAAGCAGTAACCATAATATTTTCAACATCGTCATATGAAATATGTCTAGTTAACATCACTAGATATATTTGATCACCACAGTTAAATATTTCTGTAAACTGTAAACTCTGGGTTTTTGTCAGGTGTACGTTCCTGTGACAGAGTAATAGCTGGCAAAGTATCTTTAAATTGACCTTCAAGTACATTGTCTAATGTACTATCTGTAAATGTTGAGGATGACTGAGGTGTTTGCGGATGCTTGGATATATAGGATTTAGTTTGGTCAAATGCTGGGGGGGACTTTACTTGTTGCGCATACTGGAATGTTTGGTTAAATGCTGGGGGGGACTTTACTTGTTGCGCATACTGGGATGTTTGGCCAAATGCTGGGGGGCTTTGCTTGTTGAGCATACTTGTATGTAGTTTGCCCAAATGCTGTGGGGAAATTAGCGTGCTGGCCAAACTGTGATGTATGCTCAAATGAGGTGGGAGACTGAGGTTGCTGCACATACTGGGATTGTTCCCCAAATGAGTTTGGATAATTAGCTTGTTGCCCAAAATGGGTGGGTGGTGGAACATGTTTTGGTTTGTAGTGGATTGTGCTCAAGATTTGAGTAAAAAATTTGCGGTTATCGCGACTAAGCCTTTCCTGCATAGCCATAATTTCCTTTAGCAAATTACTCTGCATGTCTCTCTCATTGGCCATAAACCGCTGCAGTCTGGCATCCTCTTGTGTCTGCCATTCCGAATCTAGGTCACGTAGTTGTTCACAAAGAATATTTGTCATGGCTTTGGTAGCAACATCAATTTTGCTCTTCTTCTTTTTACGTGTTGGCACTGTGAAAACTGAAAGTAAAAGAGAGAAAACATTGAGCAACAGATGTAAAAAATATTTCAAACACAAAACAATAAATGGTCCCAAGTCAAAAAGCAGCACGTCTGTTTGCATGCGGTGCCCATCCTCCACTACAAGATAAACGCAGAAACAATACTATATGCTAGAAATTTAATGACAACATTACATAGATCAGTGGTTCTCAAACTCGGTCCTCAGGACCCCACACAGGTCGCTTTTTCCAGGTCACCCAGCAGGTGCACAGGTGTGTTCATTACTCACTGACACATTTTAAAAGATCCACAGGTAGAGCTAATTATTTCACTTGTAATTCTGTGAGGAGAACTAGAAAACATGCACTGTACTGTTTGGGGTCCTAAGGACCGAGTTTGAGAACCTGTGACGTAGATTAATGCAGCAGAACATAAGTTATTTGATTTAAACTTACTGTTACTGCGTAGGGTGGGCTTGTCTCCCTGGGTCTGTGGCTCAGACTCAGAATTTTGCCTTTGCGTTGGAGAGATCACATCTGTGCCAGTGCTTGGTTCAATGATGATGGTATTAGATGAGTCCTCATCTGGGTCATCAAATAGGACCTGCGATAATGCCAGGCTCTGCTGGCTGCTCTCAGGAGTTGTTGAAGGTGTGCATGTCGTTGTTGCAGACAGTGTGCCAGCATCACTTGAAGAAGATAGAGCAATGGGGTTGCATAGTGCTGTATGCCCAAAAGCCAAAGTGCATAAATCGTATACGGCCCACTCCATCCTTCCCACACCACTGTGATTACGATTGTGGTCATGGACCTTTGTGTATTGTTTCTTTAGGCTCTTCAGCTTATTAAGGACTTGCTGCTTTGTCTTCACAATACCCCGATTGGCCAGGATTTTGGCAATGTTGCAATAGATCATGGCATCTTTAACAGTGCCTGTAATTTGAGCTTTTATTTCCTCCTCTCCCCTCACATGTAAGAGCTCACGGACCTCCTCGTCCTTCCAATGTGCCATGATCACCAACCACCTGTACACGGCAAATATAAAGATTACCGCACTAAAGAAAACCCAGAAAATTTAGATAAAAAATAATAAATAAATAAGAAAATGAATAAAAAATAAATCTCTTCTTAGGTAATAAAGTTTTCAGTATTTTAAAATAGATGCCATATATAATAAGAAACAAGCTCTTTTAATAAGGTAATAAAAAACAGCAATTTACATAGTATAACACTATGACATAAATAATAACATTAGATGCTAAATATGTTTACACACCTGGCACCACTCTCCAAACACCTGGTACAAGTTCACCTCGTAGTGTTGCGGGCCTCTCTGCAACTGTTGCAGCACAAAATCTGCCTTGTAGCACTGCACAGGCTTCTTAGCGCTATGTTTACCGTTTATATGGCGTCTGCCCTCCACTGTCCGGCTGTTGCTGATGACCTCATCAACAGGCAGCCGCGTCTGGCCAATCAGGAGCTGTTTGGTGAAGCTTGGGAGTAAATTCCCGGGTAGCACCATTCAGACAGAAGCAGGGTAATTTCCCAGGACTTAAGTCCCGGGAAAAACCCTGGTCGATTGCAGGGCGGATACCCGGGAACGTGTTCCCGGGTAGGCACCTTTCAGACAGACGCGGCTACCCGGGAATTTGGCTGAGGCAGGCCAAATTCCCGGGATTCTCGACAAGTCTGAAAGGGGTATCAGTAGTCACTGTTCAGTAGACTACTAGGTATCATTGAATTCCTCCCAGGTCCCCCTCTATGCTGCAGCTGCCTCAGAAATGAGAAGGGTGTTAGGATCTGCAGTTAGTGGATCATCTTGGTTGCAGTTCCCAGTCTTAGCTGCTACTAGAAATTTGCATTTAATCCTGTCTGTCTGTTTGCTGATCACATGTGTTCAGTAATTAACTGTCTGAATGTGTGCAGTATCAGCTGCACACTAGTTAATCATCTTGTCAGTGTGCACAGGCCAGCTGCACACTGGTCTGTCAATAGGGAGGCTTGCAGGGTTTCTTCTGATTGGACCCTCTATCTGTTAAATTACAGCCAGCCCTCCACTCCATGTCGGTGATACAGTATTTGTGTTTCCGGTTCTGGCTTAGTCTCCTGTCACCCAGTCGAGCTCCAGTTCTCCTGTCTTTTGTATTGTGTTATTCTGCCGTTTGTGTTATCCAGGCATCATGGTTCGCTTATCATCTACCTGCTGTTAGTGTAATCTTGGTGGCACAGTTCGCATACCTGTCCTCTGCCATGCATATCATCCAGGCGGCACGGACACTACTCTGTGTCCAGAGTACTGTTACGATCCTCTAGCAATTGCTAGGACTGAGATGGAGGTGTTGGAGATACAGTACGTGGCACATCGAAGAACAAACACAAGAAGTATAGTTAAATCATGGCAGTTTACTAAATAAATGATATGATGGACCAGTGAAAACACAACATGTCAATGGTGCAATAAGGAGCTGAAACCATAGGACAGTCAATAGAATATACTGTAGGTTGTTAAATGGCCAGGAGGCCTAGTAGACAGCAATGCTTGAAACATGGTGAAGAAGCAGGATTGCTGGATGGCCTTGAGGGCCTAGCAGACAGCGATGCTTGAAACCTGGTATAGAAGCAGGATTACAGTATGGCCTGGAGGACCTAGCAGATAGCGATGCTTGAAACCTGGTGTAGAAGCAGGATCGCTGTATGGCCAGGAGGGCCTAGTAGACAGCGGTGCTTGAAACATGGTGTTGAAGCAGGATTGCTGTTTGGCCTGAAAGGCCTAGTAGACAGCGGTGCTAGAAACGTGATGGTGAAGCAGTATTGCTGTATGGCCTGAAGGGCCTAGTAGACAGCATAGCTAGAAATGTGGGCCTGGAGGGCCCTGGAGACAGCGTTGCTTGGACCCAGGATACTTGGGTCACTTAAAAGCCGGTGAGCAGAATACACGCAGCATGTAGAAAATATAGCTGGAAGTCTGGATGCACAGAGAGCAGCTTGCATAACCAAAAGTTCCACATGAAAACTCTATAGCCGACAGGGCGGCGACAGTCCAGGAAGTTCAAATAGGATCAGCTGCCAATCAGGCAACACTAGGAGGAAACATGTGAAATCCTCTGACGTCTGGGTCTCCTAGCAACCGGCAACCTAGAAGCATGGTCAGGAGCAGGAGGAATACTGGCAGGAGACAAGTCCTGGACTGGACTTGTAACAAGTACACAGCCCAGCGTGCGCTGCTTGTGTCAACCCGGCGGCACAGGCCGCATTACAGCATCAGCTGCCTCTGTCAACCCGGCGGTACAGGCCACATTCCAGCATGTTCAGTGCGCCATACGGCGTACCAACGCCAGTGACTTTATTATTGCACCGATCTTCATCTGCCACATCTTGCCAAGCCTATTCAGCCCTCAAGGCTGCTACCCAGCCCATAGGCTGCTACATGGCCCAAAGGCCACTACACGGCCCAAAGGCTGCAACCTGCCAAGTTGCTCCAGCCTTCAAAGCTGCTGCACGGCCCAAAAGCCACTTCATCTCCAACGGCCTTCAGGCCCACCTAGCCAAGTTGTCTGCCAGCTCTCAAAGCTGTTGTATGGCCGCATCTAGCCAAGAATTCCAGCCCTAATACTCATAAGAGTCATGTACGTAAATAACAAAGGGTTTCTGCAGTACTGTGAGGCGGGCAGTGTTGCAGCTGCTTGCCCGTGGTGCACTCTTGCTCCCTGCGGATTTTGCTCCTCAAAGGTGGCGGCAGAGTCATTAATTATTGAGGCACATGTGCAGCGAAAGTGCACTTGATGACATTCCCTCGGGGGAGGAGATTTTTTTTATTTACTTAGTATTCTGCTGGTTGGCATGGTCCCGAATTTAAATTTAGGCGGTTGGTGCCACGGCCTCTAAGTATTTTGGTTTTGGACCCATCCAGACTAGGGGGGCTCTTGGAACCTCGGTGCCCAGAGTATGGATTTGGCCCTATGTACACACCTGTTGCCGGGCCTGCTCCTACCTCTTGACGAGAGTACTCTGTGTTCTCTCCTCATTGCTGTAGGGTCATCAGGACTCTATCCCAATGAGGACAGAGGTGATCTGATGCCACAGTGACCTCCGACCCCAATACGCTACTGTGCATATCGTGGCTTCCTCCTACGGATGTACCCGAGTGTCTCATTGAAGGAGATTGTGTAGATACATAATAGAACCTGCTATTACTACTGTATCACCACCGCTAGGCACCGCATACTCTCCACTGTCACCACTGACTGTATGTGCAGGTGTTGTCTCCAGATACGCCACACCTCCTGTATTAGCTCATTCCCGGCTAAACCTGTTACAACTATGTAGAAAAAAGAAGGAAGATCTACACCTTGTTAAGGAACACCATTTTTTAAACAACATTGAAAGAAGCAAAGAAAGTACACCTAGGTAGAGGAGTAATGTGGAACCATGGTGTCCGGAGAAAGAGATTGTCATAGCACCCCCTCCCCTCCTTGTACTGAACTGTGCCAGTGGGGTATGGCCAGCCTGCGGAGGTATACCAAAGTGAATAGAAAAACAGCAAACAGTGGCAGTATCATGTAGAGAAAGGAGGGGGATTTAACCCCCTATTGTACCTCAGCACACTGAATAATATCTACAACAATATATGAAGACTATATGGTCATAGAAATTCAGAGATATTAGTTGCATGCATTTGCAAATACATGGGAGGCTGCTGGGCCACGTCACGGCTTCTCTGTTACCAGCAGTCCCTAACACTAAGGGGTTCACGTCCGGGGCGCAGTGCACCCCAAAAAACGTCCAGCCCAGAACCCCCCCCAGGGCATCACACGAAAATGGAAAAAAAGAGTGACAGTGCAGTGTAAAGTATAGCTATGTGTGAGTAATCATTAAGTGTGGAATGAGAGGTTAAAATATAGGTGAAAAAATACATGAATAATAAACAAACATAAAAGGTGATGTGAAAAGCAACTATGTGTATTAAGTGGTGATGCCCTGAGGAGGCCCAGCCAAACCAGTCCCGGGGGCCCTACACCCAAACGCTCACCCCAAATGTAAAATATACCAATTATAAGGCCTCATGATAAAGGCACATATATAATTTTATCAAATGTAAGGCCTCATGATAAAGGCACATACATAAATGCATCCAAATTGAGAGCCAGCTTACCTGGGAGTCACCCCTGGGAACTCCAACTAGCACTACTAGAACCAGCATGCCCTACTAATGCTGGCTCCTTCATGCAACTCATAACAAACAAAGAAAAATGGCAGCTGCTCAATCAATCTAGCAGTACTAATCAGGTGCATGAAAGGGAGGGGTCATACTAAGTAGAGAAAGGAGGGGGATTTAACCCCTTATTGTACCTCAGTACACTGAATAATACCTGCAACAATATATGAAGACTATATGGTCATAGAAATTCAGAGATATTAGTTGCATGCAGTTGCAAATACATGGGAGGCTGCTGGGCCACGTCACGGCTTCTCTGTTACCAGCAGTCCCTAACACTAAGGGGTTCACGTCCGGGGCGCAGTGCACCCCAAAAAACGTCCAGCCCAGGGCCCCCCCAGGGCATCACACGAAAATGGAAAAAGAGTGACAGTGCAGTGTAAAGTATAGCTGTGTGTGAGTAATCATTAAGTGTGGAATGAGAGGTTAAAATATATGTGAAAAAATACATGAATAATAAACAAACATAAAAGGTGATGTGAAAAGCAACTATGTGTATTAAGTGGTGATGCCCTGAGGAGGCCCAGCCAGACCAGTCCCGGGGGCCCTACACCCAAACGCTCACCCCAAATGTAAAATATACCAATTATAAGGCCTCATGATAAAGGCACATATATAATTTTGTCAAATGTAAGGCCTCATGATAAAGGCACATACATAAATGCATCCAAATTGAGAGCCAGCTTACCTGGGAGTCACCCCTGGGAACTCCAACTAGCACTACTAGAACCAGCATGCCCTACTAATGCTGGCTCCTTCATGCAACTCATAACAAACAAACAAAAATGGCAGCTGCTCAATCAATCTAGCAGTACTAATCAGGTGCATGAAAGGGAGGGGTCATACTAAGTAGAGAAAGGAGGGGGATTTAACCCCCTATTGTACCTCAGCACACTGAATAATACCTGCAACAATATATGAAGACTATATGGTCATAGAAATTCAGAGATATTAGTTGCATGCATTTGCAAATACATGGGAGGCTGCTGGGCCACGTCACGGTTTCTCTGTTACCAGCAGTCCCTAACACTAAGGGGTTCACGTCCGGGGCGCAGTGCACCCCAAAAAATGTCCAGCCCAGGACCCCGCCAGGGCATCACACGAAAATGGAAAAAGAGTGACAGTGCAGTGTAAAGTATAGCTGTGTGTGAGTAATCATTAAGTGTGGAATGAGAGGTTAAAATATATGTGAAAAAATACATGAATAATAAACAAACATAAAAGGTGATGTGAAAAGCAACTATGTGTATTAAGTGGTGATGCCCTGAGGAGGCCCAGCCAGACCTGTCCCGGGGGCCCTACGCCCAAACGCTCACCCCAAATGTAAAATATACCAATTATAAGGCCTCATGATAAAGGCACATATATAATTTTGTCAAATGTAAGGCCTCATGATAAAGGCACATACATAAATGCATCCAAATTGAGAGCCAGCTTACCTGGGAGTCACCCCTGGGAACTCCAACTAGCACTACTAGAACCAGCATGCCGTACTAATTCTGGCTCCTTCATGCAACTCATAACAAACAAACATAAATGGCAGCTGCTCAATCAATCTAGCAGTACTAATCAGGTGCTTGAAAGGGAGGGGTCATACTAAGTAGAGAAAGGAGGGGGATTTAACCCCCTATTGTACCTCAGCACACTGAATAATACCTGCAACAATATATGAAGACTATATGGTCATAGAAATTCAGAGATATTAGTTGCATGCATTTGCAAATACATGGGAGGCTGCTGGGCCACGTCACGGCTTCTCTGTTACCAGCAGTCCCTAACACTAAGGGGATCACGTCCGGGGCGCAGTGCACCCCAAAAAACGTGCAGCCCAGGACCCCCCCAGGGCATCACACGAAAATGGAAAAAGAGTGACAGTGCAGTGTAAAGTATAGCTGTGTGTGAGTAATCATTAAGTGTGGAATGAGAGGTTAAAATATATGTGAAAAAATACATGAATAATAAACAAACATAAAAGGTGATGTGAAAAGTAACTATGTGTATTAAGTGGTGATGCCCTGAGGAGGCCCAGCCAGACCAGTCCCGGGGGCCCTACGCCCAAACGCTCACCCCAAATGTAAAATATACAAATTATAAGGCCTCATGATAAAGGCACATATATAATTTTGTCAAATGTAAGGCCTCATGATAAAGGCACATACATAAATGCATCCAAATTGAGAGCCAGCTTACCTGGGAGTCACCCCTGGGAACTCCAACTAGCACTACTAGAACCAGCATGCCCTACTAATGCTGGCTCCTTCATGCAACTCATAACAAACAAACAAAATGGCAGCTGCTCAATCAATCTAGCAGTACTAATCAGGTGCATGAAAGGGAGGGGTCATACTAAGTAGAGAAAGGAGGGGGATTTAACCCCCTATTGTACCTCAGCACACTGAATAATACCTGCAACAATATATGAAGACTATATGGTCATAGAAATTCAGAGATATTAGTTGGATGCATTTGCAAATACATGGGAGGCTGCTGGGCCACGTCACGGCTTCTCTGTTACCAGCAGTCCCTAACACTAAGGGGTTCATGTCCGGGGCGCAGTGCACCCCAAAAAACGTCAAGCCCAGGACCCCCCCAGGGCATCACACGAAAATGGAAAAAGGAGTGACAGTGCAGTGTAAAGTATAGCTGTGTGTGAGCAATCATTAAGTGTGGAATGAGAGGTTAAAATATATGTGAAAAAATACATGAATAATAAACAAACATAAAAGGTGATGTGAAAAGCAACTATGTGTATTAAGTGGTGATGCCCTGAGGAGGCCCAGCCAGACCAGTCCCGGGGGCCCTACGCCCAAACGCTCACCCCAAATGTAAAATATACCAATTATAAGGCCTCATGATAAAGGCACATATATAATTTTGTCAAATGTAAGGCCTCATGATAAAGGCACATACATAAATGCATCCAAATTGAGAGCCAGCTTACCTGGGAGTCACCCCTGGGAACTCCAACTAGCACTACTAGAACCAGCATGCCGTACTAATGCTGGCTCCTTCATGCAACTCATAACAAACAAACAAAAATGGCAGCTGCTCAATCAATCTAACAGTACTAATCAGGTGCATGAAAGGGAGGGGTCATACTAAGTAGAGAAAGGAGGGGGATTTAACCCCCTATTGTACCTCAGCACACTGAATAATACCTGCAACAATATATGAAGACTATATGGTCATAGAAATTCAGAGATATTAGTTGCATGCATTTGCAAATACATGGGAGGCTGCTGGGCCACGTCACGGCTTCTCTGTTACCAGCAGTCCCTAACACTAAGGGGATCACGTCCGGGGCGCAGTGCACCCCAAAAAACGTGCAGCCCAGGACCCCCCCAGGGCATCACACGAAAATGGAAAAAGAGTGACAGTGCAGTGTAAAGTATAGCTGTGTGTGAGTAATCATTAAGTGTGGAATGAGAGGTTAAAATATATGTGAAAAAATACATGAATAATAAACAAACATAAAAGGTGATGTGAAAAGCAACTATGTGTATTAAGTGGTGATGCCCTGAGGAGGCCCAGCCAGACCAGTCCCGGGGGCCCTACGCCCAAACGCTCACCCCAAATGTAAAATATACCAATTATAAGGCCTCATGATAAAGGCACATATATAATTTTGTCAAATGTAAGGCCTCATGATAAAGGCACATACATAAATGCATCCAAATTGAGAGCCAGCTTACCTGGGAGTCACCCCTGGGAACTCCAACTAGCACTACTAGAACCAGCATGCCCTACTAATGCTGGCTCCTTCATGCAACTCATAACAAACAAACAAAAATGGCAGCTGCTCAATCAATCTAGCGGTACTAATCAGGTGCATGAAAGGGAGGGGTCATACTAAGTAGAGAATGGAGGGGGATTTAACCCCCTATTGTACCTCAGCACACTGAATAATACCTGCAACAATATATGAAGAATATATGGTCATAGAAATTCAGAGATATTAGTTGCATGCATTTGCAAATACATGGGAGTCTGCTGGGCCACGTCACGGCTTCTCTGTTACCAGCAGTCCCTAACACTAAGGGGTTCACGTCCGGGGCGCAGTGCACCCCAATAAACCTCCAGCCCAGGACCCCCCCAGGGCATCACACGAAAATGGGAAAAGAGTGACAGTGCAGTGTAAAGTATAGCTGTGTGTGAGTAATCATTAAGTGTGGAATGAGAGGTTAAAATATATGTGAAAAAATACATGAATAATAAACAAACATAAAAGGTGATGTGAAAAGCAACTATGTGTATTAAGTGGTGATGCCCTGAGGAGGCCCAGCCAGACCAGTCCCGGGGGCCCTACGCCCAAACACTCACCCCAAATGTAAAATATACCAATTATAAGGCCTCATGATAAAGGCACATATATAATTTTGTCAAATGTAAGGCCTCATGATAAAGGCACATACATAAATGCATCCAAATTGAGAGCCAGCTTACCTGGGTGTCACCCCTGGGAACTCCAACTAGCACTACTAGAACCAGCATGCCCTACTAATGCTGGCTCCTTCATGCAACTCATAACAAGCAAACAAAAATGGCAGCTGCTCAATCAATCTAGCAGTACTAATCAGGTGCATGAAAGGGAGGGGTCATACTAAGTAGAGAAAGGAGGGGGATTTAACCCCCTATTGTACCTCAGCACACTGAATAATACCTGCAACAATATATGAAGACTATATGGTCATAGAAATTCAGAGATATTAGTTGCATGCATTTGCAAATACATGGGAGGCTGCTGGGCCACGTCACGGCTTCTCTGTTACCAGCAGTCCCTAACACTAAGGGGTTCATGTCCGGGGCGCAGTGCACCCCAAAAAACATCAAGCCCAGGACCCCCCAGGGCATCACACGAAAATGGAAAAAGAGTGACAGTGCAGTGTAAAGTATAGCTGTGTGTGAGTAATCATTAAGTGTGGAATGAGAGGTTAAAATATATGTGAAAAAATACATGAATAATAAACAAACATAAAAGGTGATGTGAAAAGCAACTATGTGTATTAAGTGGTGATGCCCTGAGGAGGCCCAGCCAGACCTGTCCCGGGGGCCCTACGCCCAAACGCTCACCCCAAATGTAAAATATACCAATTATAAGGCCTCATGATAAAGGCACATATATAATTTTGTCAAATGTAAGGCCTCATGATAAAGGCACATACATAAATGCATCCAAATTGAGAGCCAGCTTACCTGGGAGTCACCCCTGGGAACTCCAACTAGCACTACTAGAACCAGCATGCCGTACTAATGCTGGCTCCTTCATGCAACTCATAACAAACAAACAAAAATGGCAGCTGTTCAATCAATCTAACAGTACTAATCAGGTGCATGAAAGGGAGGGGTCATACTAAGTAGAGAAAGGAGGGGGATTTAACCCCCTATTGTACCTCAGCACACTGAATAATACCTGCAACAATATATGAAGACTATATGGTCATAGAAATTCAGAGATATTAGTTGCATGCATTTGCAAATACATGGGAGGCTGCTGGGCCACGTCACGGCTTCTCTGTTACCAGCAGTCCCTAACACTAAGGGGATCACGTCCGGGGCGCAGTGCACCCCAAAAAACGTGCAGCCCAGGACCCCCCCAGGGCATCACACGAAAATGGAAAAAGAGTGACAGTGCAGTGTAAATTATAGCTGTGTGTGAGTAATCATTAAGTGTGGAATGAGAGGTTAAAATATATGTGAAAAAATACATGAATAATAAACAAACATAAAAGGTGATGTGAAAAGCAACTATGTGTATTAAGTGGTGATGCCCTGAGGAGGCCCAGCCAGACCAGTCCCGGGGGCCCTACGCCCAAACGCTCACCCCAAATGTAAAATATACCAATTATAAGGCCTCATGATAAAGGCACATATATAATTTTGTCAAATGTAAGGCCTCATGATAAAGGCACATACATAAATGCATCCAAATTGAGAGCCAGCTTACCTGGGAGTCACCCCTGGGAACTCCAACTAGCACTACTAGAACCAGCATGCCCTACTAATGCTGGCTCCTTCATGCAACTCATAACAAACAAACAAAAATGGCAGCTGCTCAATCAACCTAGCAGTACTAATCAGGTGCATGAAAGGGAGGGGTCATACTAAGTAGAGAATGGAGGGGGATTTAACCCCCTATTGTACCTCAGCACACTGAATAATACCTGCAACAATATATGAAGACTATATGGTCATAGAAATTCAGAGATATTAGTTGCATGCATTTGCAAATACATGGGAGGCTGCTGGGCCACGTCACGGCTTCTCTGTTACCAGCAGTCCCTAACACTAAGGGGTTCACGTCCGGGGCGCAGTGCACCCCAATAAACCTCCAGCCCAGGACCCCCCCAGGGCATCACACGAAAATGGGAAAAGAGTGACAGTGCAGTGTAAAGTATAGCTGTGTGTGAGTAATCATTAAGTGTGGAATGAGAGGTTAAAATATATGTGAAAAAGTACATGAATAATAAACAAACATAAAAGGTGATGTGAAAAGCAACTATGTGTATTAAGTGGTGATGCCCTGAGGAGGCCCAGCCAGACCAGTCCCGGGGGCCCTACGCCCAAACGCTGGGCGTAGGGCCCCCGGGACTGGTCTGGCTGGGCCAGAAGGAGCCAGCATTAGTAGGGCATACTGGTTCTAGTAGTGCTAGTTGGAGTTCCCAGGGGTGACTCCCAGGTAAGCTGGCTCTCAATTTGGATGCATTTATGTATGTGCCTTTATCATGAGGCCTTACATTTGACAAAATTATATATGTGCCTTTATCATGAGGCCTTATAATTGGTATATTTTACATTTGGGGTGAGCGTTTGGGCGTAGGGCCCCCGGGACTGGTCTGGCTGGGCCTCCTCAGGGCATCACCACTTAATACACATAGTTGCTTTTCACATCACCTTTTATGTTTGTTTATTATTCATGTATTTTTTCACATATATTTTAACCTCTCATTCCACACTTAATGATTACTCACACACAGCTATACTTTATACTGCACTGTCACTCTTTTTCCATTTTCGTGTGATGCCCTGGGGGGGGCCTGGGCTGCACGTTTTTTGGGGTGCACTGCGCCCCGGACATGAACCCCTTAGTGTTAGGGACTGCTGGTAACAGAGAAGCCGTGACGTGGCCCAGCAGCCTCCCATGTATTTGCAAATGCATGCAACTAATATCTCTGAATTTCTATGACCATATAGTCTTCATGTATTGTTGCAGGTATTATTCAGTGTGCTGAGAAACAATAGGGGGTTAAATCCCCCTCCTTTCTCTACTTAGTATGACCCCTCCCTTTCATGCACCTGATTAGTACTGCTAGATTGATTGAGCAGCTGCCATTTTTGTTTGTTTGTTATGAGTTGCATGAAGGAGCCAGCATTAGTAGGGCATGCTGGTTCTAGTAGTGCTGGTTGGAGTTACCAGGGGTGACTCCCAGGTAAGCTGGCTCTCAATTTGGATGCATATATGTATGTGCCTTTATCATGAGGCCTTACATTTGACAAAATTATATATGTGCCTTTATCATGAGGCCTTATAATTGGTATATTTTACTTTTGGGGTGAGCGTTTGGGCGTAGGGCCCCCGAGACTGGTCTGGCTGGGCCTCCTCAGGGCATCACCACTTAATACACATAGTTGCTTTTCACATCACCTTTTATGTTTGTTTATTATTCATGTATTTTTTCACATATATTTTAACCTCTCATTCCACACTTAATGATTACTCACACACAGCTATACTTTACTCTGCACTGTCACTCTTTTTCCATTTTCGTGTGATGCCCTGGGGGGGTCCTGGGCTGCACGTTTTTTGGGGTGCACTGCGCCCCGAACATGAACCCCTTAGTGTTAGGGACTGCTGGTACCAGAGAAGCCGTGACATGGCCCAGCAGCCTCCCATGTATTTGCAAATGCATGCAACTAATATCTCTGAATTTCTACGACCATATAGTCTTCATATATTGTTGCAGGTATTATTCAGTGTGCTGAGGTACAATAGGGGGTTAAATCCCCCTCCTTTCTCTACTTAGTATGACCCTCCCTTTCATGCACCTGATTAGTACTGCTATATTGATTGAGCAGCTACCATTTTTGTTTGTTATGAGTTGCATGAAGGAGCCAGCATTAGTAGGGCATGCTGGTTCTAGTAGTGCTAGTTGGAGTTCCCAGGGGTGACTCCCAGGTAAGCTGGCTCTCAATTTGGATGCATTTATGTATGTGCCTTTATCATGAGGCCTTACATTTGACAAAATTATATATGTGCCTTTATCATGAGGTCTTATAATTGGTATATTTTACATTTGGGGTGAGCGTTTGGGCGTAGGGCCCCCGGGACTGGTTTGGCTGGGCCTCCTCAGGGCATCACCACTTAATACACATAGTTGCTTTTCACATCACCTTTTATGTTTGTTTATTATTCATGTATTTTTTCACATATATTTTAACCTCTCATTCCACACTTAATGATTACTCACACACAGCTATACTTTACACTGCACTGTCACTCTTTTTCCATTTTCGTGTAATGCCCTGGGGGGGTCCTGGGCTGGAGGTTTTTTGGGGTGCACTGCGCCCCGGACGTGAACCCCTTAGTGTTAGGGACTGCTGGTAACAGAGAAGCCGTGACATGGCCCAGCAGCCTCCCATGTATTTGCAAATGCATGCAACTAATATCTCTGAATTTCTATGACCATATAGTCTTCATATATTGTTGCAGGTATTATTCAGTGTGCTGAGGTACAATAGGGGGTTAAATCCCCCTCCTTTCTCTACTTAGTATGACCCCTCCCTTTCATGCACCTGATTAGTACTGCTAGATTGATTGAGCAGCTGCCATTTTTGTTTGTTTGTTATGAGTTGCATGAAGGAGCCAGCATTAGTAGGGCATGCTGGTTCTAGTAGTGCTAGTTGGAGTTCCCATGGGTGACTCCCAGGTAAGCTGGCTCTCAATTTGGATGCATTTATGTATGTGCCTTTATCATGAGGCCTTACATTTGACAAAATTATATATGTGCCTTTATCATGAGGCCTTATAATTGGTATATTTTACATTTGGGGTGAGCGTTTGGGCGTAGGGCCCCCGGGACTGGTATGGCTGGGCCTCCTCAGGGCATCACCACTTAATACACATAGTTGCTTTTCACATCACCTTTTATGTTTGTTTATTATTCATGTATTTTTTCACATATATTTTAACCTCTCATTCCACACTTAATGATTACTCACACACAGCTATACTATACACTGCACTGTCACTCTTTTTCCATTTTCGTGTGATGCCCTGGGGGGGTCCTGGGCTGGACGTTTTTTGGGGTGCACTGCGCCCCGGACGTGAACCCCTTAGTGTTAGGGACTGCTGGTAACAGAGAAGCCGTGACGTGGCCCAGCAGCCTCCCATGTATTTGCAAATGCATGCAACTAATATCTCTGAATTTCTACGACCATATAGTCTTCATATATTGTTGCAGGTATTATTCAGTGTGCTGAGGTACAATAGGGGGTTAAATCCCCCTCCTTTCTCTACTTAGTATGACCCCTCCCTTTCATGCACCTGATTAGAACTGCTAGATATATTGAGCAGCTGCCATTTTGTTTGTTTGTTATGAGTTGCATGAAGGAGCCAGCATTAGTAGGGCATGCTGGTTCTAGTAGTTCTAGTTGGAGTTCCCAGGGGTGACTCCCAGGTAAGCTGGCTCTCAATTTGGATGCATTTATGTATGTGCCTTTATCATGAGGCCTTACATTTGACAAAATTATATATGTGCCTTTATCATGAGGCCTTATAATTGGTATATTTTACATTTGGGGTGAGCGTTTGGGCGTAGGGCCCCCGGGACTGGTCTGGCTGGGCCTCCTCAGGGCATCACCACGTAATACACATAGTTGCTTTTCACATCACCTTTTATGTTTGTTTATTATTCATGTATTTTTTCACATATATTTTAACCTCTCATTCCACACTTAATGATTACTCACACACAGCTATACTTTACACTGCACTGTCACTCTTTTTCCATTTTCGTGTGATGCCCTGGGGGGGTCCTGGGCTGGAGGTTTATTGGGGTGCACTGCGCCCCGGACGTGAACCCCTTAGTGTTAGGGACTGCTGGTAACAGAGAAGCCGTGACGTGGCCCAGCAGCCTCCCATGTATTTGCAAATGCATGCAACTAATATCTCTGAATTTCTACGACCATATAGTCTTCATATATTGTTGCAGGTATTATTCAGTGTGCGGAGGTACAATAGGGGGTTAAATCCCCCTCCTTTCTCTACTTAGTATGACCCCTCCCTTTCATGCACCTGATTAGTACTGCTAGATTGATTGAGCAGCTGCCATTTTTGTTTGTTTGTTATGAGTTGCATGAAGGAGCCAGCATTAGTAGGGCATGCTGGTTCTAGTAGTGCTAGTTGGAGTTCCCAGGGGTGACTCCCAGGTAAGCTGGCTCTCAATTTGGATGCATTTATGTATGTGCCTTTATCATGAGGCCTTACATTTGACAAAATTATATATGTGCCTTTATCATGAGGCCTTATAATTGGTATATTTTACATTTGGGGTGAGCGTTTGGGCGTAGGGCCCCCGGGACTGGTCTGGCTGGGCCTCCTCAGGGCATCACCACTTAATACACATAGTTGCTTTTCACATCACCTTTTATGTTTGTTTATTATTCATGTATTTTTTCACATATATTTTAACCTCTCATTCCACACTTAATGATTACTCACACACAGCTATACTTTACACTGCACTGTCACTCTTTTTCCATTTTCGTGTAATGCCCTGGGGGGGTCCTGGGCTGGAGGTTTTTTGGGGTGCACTGCGCCCCGGACGTGAACCCCTTAGTGTTAGGGACTGCTGGTAACAGAGAAGCCGTGACGTGGCCCAGCAGCCTCCCATGTATTTGCAAATGCATGCAACTAATATCTCTGAATTTCTACGACCACATAGTCTTCATATATTGTTGCAGGTATTATTCAGTGTGCTGAGGTACAATAGGGGGTTAAATCCCCCTCCTTTCTCTGCTTAGTATGACCCCTCCCTTTCATGCACCTGATTAGTACTGCTAGATATATTGAGCAGCTGGCATTTTGTTTGTTTGTTATGAGTTGCATGAAGGAGCCAGCATTAGTAGGGCATGCTGGTTCTAGTAGTGCTAGTTGGAGTTCCCAGGGGTGACTCCCAGGTAAGCTGGCTCTCAATTTGGATGCATTTATGTATGTGCCTTTATCATGAGGCCTTACATTTGACAAAATTATATATGTGCCTTTATCATGAGGCCTTATAATTGGTATATTTTACATTTGGGGTGAGCGTTTGGGCGTAGGGCCCCCGGGACTGGTCTGGCTGGGCCTCCTCAGGGCATCACCACGTAATACACATAGTTGCTTTTCACATCACCTTTTATGTTTGTTTATTATTCATGTATTTTTTCACATATATGTTAACCTCTCATTCCACACTTAATGATTACTCACACACAGCTATACTTTACACTGCACTGTCATTCTTTTTCCATTTTCGTGTGATGGCCTGGGGGGGTCCTGGGCTGGACGTTTTTTGGGGTGCACTGCGCCCCGGACGTGAACCCCTTAGTGTTAGGGACTGCTGGTAACAGAGATGCCGTGACGTGGCTCAGCAGCCTCCCATGTATTTGCAAATGCATGCAACTAATATCTCTGAATTTCTATGACCATATAGTCTTCATATATTGTTGCCGGTATTATTCAGTGTGCTGAGGTACAATAGGGGGTTAAATCCCCCTCCTTTCTCTACTTAGTATGACCCCTCCCTTTCATGCCTCTGATTAGTACTGCTAGATTGATTGAGCAGCTGCCATTTTTGTTTGTTTGTTAGTGGCAGTATCATGCTGGGCATTGAGGTCCCATAGGGGGACTAGAATGCTTCGGTGATGCACTAAGGGGTAGCTGCTTTGGTACTGCTTTATTTATGTATAGCACCTAGGATCTGACTTTTAATCCTTTGAATCATTGTTATTAGTCAATAGAGGAGATTGTATTATATATTCTGATCACTTAACTTAAATTGACGGAATACATGTGCTAGAGTGAGATTCCACAGGGTGTATAGCTTATGACTGCAATTACTGCTCCAAGCAGCTTTCACTGGAGTGGGAACACCTATGGGAAGCTCCCTTCTCAGCTATGCTCCTACTTCACAAATATACATTGCACCTACAGTCTCTGGTGGCTCTAGGGTTGTGGCTGCAGCACAGTCCAACATTCAAATAGGGGAACCACACCAACTGCCATTTCAAACACTGCCAAACATAGATGGCTGGGTCTCACTGGCAGTTGGTGTGGCTCCCCTATTTGAATTTTGTACTGCGCTGCAGCCACACCCCTGGAGCCACCACTGCCTACAGTGTTTATTAATGTGAGTACTACTAATCATGTTCTGTCTACCACCATTATTATTATTTCAGGTTTCCTAATATTTTTTTAAAGATCTTTAAAATAACACTTTGTGGTCATGCCTGGGAATACTTCCATTACTTTAAATAGTAAAGCAGTGACTTTTTTTTAAACTCATACCTTATAACTGAAGTTTAGGACTTTACCTCAGATGTGTCACTTTTAATGCCATTAAAGCACAATAAATGAATGAGGAGAGAAGGAGGGAGGAGATCAAAGAGGAGAGGGGGGACCAGGAAAGTACCAATCAGAGACGGGAGGTGACAGAGGTCAATAATAAAGAAGAGGGGCAGGGCAAAGCCAATCAGAGAGTGCCAGTAACAGAAGCCATTAAGAAAAGGAGAGGAGAGGGGCAAAGAGCCATTCACAGGGTAGAGAGGGGAGGGAATAAAAGAGGTGAATGTTATCAATCTGACAGGAAAGGGGAGGTGACAGAAGATGATCACAGAGGAGGGAGGGCCGGAGAGGAGACAATCAGGGCAGCTTGAGGGAGCATGAAATTTAGAAACTGACCTCAGATCCATAACTTATATAGGATATAAAGCAAACAAACCGAGATAAAACTAACAAGCGGCCGTCATACTGTGCAGCGCCCCATGAATTCCGGAGCCCTGGATGGTGCCTTCTGTCCATTTTGGTGCCCGGAACTCATGCTCCACTAGAACCACTCTCTCTACTCCCCTCTATCTAGGCGCTTAGAATATAGTCAAACTTAACATAGCAGAAAGTCTCTCAATTGTTCAATGTTTATAATGCAGCAAATGACCTCTTGATTTCCTAAACAATGTGTTTAAATAAAGATAAAGATAAGGATAAGAGAAGAAAAATAAAAGTATATAGTATTATATTATTTATTTTCTTTAAACTTCACATAAAACCAGGAATATCAGCACTCACATGCACATAGATAAAACCATTTCCGTAAAGGTTTCTTTAATCCACTCCTTCAAAATGGAGTGGTTCCCTAATTGGAATTTTCAGACTGGCTATCACTCAAAGGGATTTCCCCATCAATCTCTAATACTCTCTCAAGTTCTTTCGAAGGATTACCCCAATGATGAGGCGTATTGTACATATGGGAAAGAAAAGAGGTCTAATAGTGTATGTCACGGTTCTGCGAGCCGACCCTCCGGATTCGGCAATCTGAAAATCGCCGACTATGACTTTTACAGGTTACCTGAGCATGTGTGGTTAACTAAACCTGTTACCTCCACCAGCAGAAGAAGAATATAATGCTAAAGTATAAGGTAGGCTTCTGCTCCTACCTGCATACACAATTATTGGTACATAGGTAACATGAGCCATATGAGGCCTTGGGACATAAAAACACAGATCCAGAACCAAATAAAATAATAAAAAGGGAGAAACAAACCATTTGGATCATGTAGGATTAAATGGTTCTGGGAAGAGGCCTTCCCAGTGATGAATTAGGGATTATCTATATCTTTCGATAGCCTCATGCAGAATGAACAGTGTTTCATATCAAACACACATTTTTATGCCCTTTCACAGGCTGCTCTGGGTCACTCCCCCCCCCCCCCTTGGGATAGTTTAACCCTTCCATTGTTTAGGTGACTGTATCACACTGTCTCCTGGTCACCTGAGCAGGGGTTGGGTAATTGCTCACTCCATCCTGTTTGATAGATTTGATACCTTGCCGGTCTGGCTGTCTCTCATTCGCCTGTAAGCCTGACTCCCTGTGGGGTTATAAAAAGACCACAGTCTTTGATCAGTGCTTCAAGTGAGAAAACCACAGACATTAACTACATGTACACTGAGCCTAGGGCAATAAGTAAACACTAGCCAGTCAATTACCTCTCAGCTATACAATTTAAAAGACATTTTCCATACAGAAAATAGATATTACATACAATGTAAACAGTACAATTTGTTAATACACCAATTCCAAGATGAAATGGGCATGTCACAATCGTGGGATTTAGGAGCTGTGTTCCTGGACTGGGCCTTGGATCTGTATTACTAGGCGCAGACGCTCGCTGGAGGAGACTAGGCTTAATGAAGTTTCTCCGCATGAAAGGGTGCAGCGAACTGACAGGAGTTTGAGGAATGCGGTAGTAGCATGGTAGCTAGGAAGCTACGTGGAGCGGCTGGGTAGCCGTGGGTAGACGTTGGTAGTTGAGTGACTACGTGGAGCGGCCGGATAGCTGTGGGTAGACGTTGGTAGCTGAGTGACTACGTGGAGCGGCTGGATAGCCGTGGGTAGACGTTGGTAGCTGGGAAGCTACGTGGAGCAGCTGGATAGCCGTGGGTAGACGTTGGTAGCTGAGTGGCTACGTGGAGCGGCTGGATAGCCGTGGGTAGACGTTGGTAGCTGAGTGGCTACGTGGAGTGGCTGGATAGCCATGGGTAGATGTTGGTAGCTGAGTGGCTACATGGAGTGGCTGGATAGCCGTGGGTAGACGTTGGTAGCTGAGTGGCTACGTGGAGCGGCTGGATAGCCGTGGGTAGACGTGGGTAGCTGAGTGGCTACGTGGAGCGGCTGGATAGCCGTGGGTAGACGTGGGTAGCTGAGTGGCTACGTGGAGTGGCTGGATAGCCGTGGGTAGACGTCGGTAGCTGAGTGGCTACGTGGAGCGGCTGGATAGCCGTGGGTAGACGTCGGTAGCTGAGTGGCTACGTGGAGCAGCTGGATAGCCGTGGGTAGACGTTGGTAGCTGAGTGGCTACGTGGAGTGGCTGGAGCGCAGTGGGAAGGCTTGCTTAGTTAAACTAAGAAACTGGTTGCACTGGCAACTTGTGTGAGCATTGGGGATCCTTTTGTAGTGGACCCTGGGAGCTGACAGGCTGAGAGAGAAGGAGAAGACTCCTCATTGGTGGTAGTGGGGTCACATGGGCAATCCAAGATGGCCGCGCCCATGGACCGGAGGACAGCGCTTCCTGGAGGTAGTCAGCGGGGACCAGCAGTCAGCAGGAGCTGGCTTGGGAGCAGCACAGCAGCGGGACCCTCCAGAGGACAACAGCAGAGACTGACTTGAGAGATGAGGAAGGAGCGTACAGCACGGGAGCCAGAAGACAGCGTGGGTCAGCGCCCACACAGGTAAGCGACGGTGTCTGATTCTGGGGTCTCCAGGCCAGCATGTGACAGTACCCCCTTCTTCTAGAGTGGCCACCAGACACTTCCTTGGTTTATGAGGAAATTTCATATGGAACGCTTTGACCAGACAGGGTGCATGGACATCGGAGGCATTTATCCAGATTCGTTCCTCCGGACCATAATTCTTCCAGTCGATGAGGTATTGAAGACGGTTGTATCGACAACGGGAATCTAAGATTCTGTCAACTTCGAACTCCTCTCCCTGCTGTGTTTGAACACTAGAAGCTTTAGGAAGGACCTTCTGAAATCGGTTTAAGACCAGTGATTTTAAAAGAGAAATATGGAAAGAACTTGGAATGCGATGAAATGGAGGAAGCTTTAACTTGTAAGCCACAGGATTCAAGACTTTGATGATTGGGAATGGACCAATGAATCGTGGAGCAAATTTCATCGAGGGTACTCGGAGTCTTAGGTTTCGGGTAGAGAGCCAGACCATATCCCCAGGTTGGAAATTTGGAACCGCTCGTCTTTGGCGGTCAGCAAATCTTTTGTACCGGGCTGACGTTTTAGTCAGAGAGGAACGAACCTTTTCCCAGATGTTGGAGAACCGTTGAAGGGACATCTTGGCCGCAGGCACATCTAATGTTGGAAGAAGAGGGAAATCTGGCACTCTAGGATGATGACCAAAAACTGTAAAAAAAAGGAGTTGAGCTGATGGACGTGTGATAATGATTATTGTGAGCAAATTCGGCCCAAGGAAGAAGTTCAATCCAGTCATCTTGGGAGGATGAGACAAAAGAGTGCAGTAACTGTTCCAGGTCTTGATTGACCCTTTCGGTCTGACCGTTGGTCTGGGATGATAAGCGGTAGAAAATTTGAGTTTTACTTGAAGGGCTGAGCAGAGTGACCTCCAGAACTTCGCTACGAACTGTACTCCCCTGTCGGAGATGATCTCTTGAGGAAGGCCGTGGAGCTTGAAGATCTCTTTTATAAAGCTTTGGGCGAGTAGAGTTGCAGATGGAAGCCCAGTAAGTGGTACGAAATGAGCCATTTTAGAAAAGCGATCCACGATAACCCAAATTGTGTTGTGGCCCCGAGATGGAGGAAGATCAGAGATGAAATCCATAGATAGGTGAGTCCATGGCTTAAATGGAATTGCAAGAGGCTGGAGTTGACCGTGTGGAACCCGCCGAGGTATCTTGTGTTGGGCACATTTGATGCATGATGACATATAAGACCTGACGTCCTTTTTCATCGAAGACCACCAATAGGACCGCTGGATGAATTCTAGGGTTTTATCCATACCCAAGTGACCAGAGAACCGGGAAGCATGAGCCCAATGCAGTAACCTCTTGCTGAGTTCTGGAGCGACGAAAGTCTTCCCAACCGGGGGTATAGAAGATAATTTGGTAGAGGCGAAGAAAGCTGAATTCAAGATTGGTTGGGGCTGTTCCATGGGTAGATCAGGGTCGCTCATCATGGAACGGGAGAGTGCGTCGGCTTTGAGGTTTTGTGAACCGGGATGATAGGAGACTTTGAAGTTAAATCTGGAGAAAAACATTGCCCACCGGGCTTGACGAGGGTTCAAGCAATTTGCAGATTTAAGATAAAGGTGGTTCTTATGGTCTGTAAAAATGGTAATGGGGTAATGAGCTCCTTCTAGAAGATATCGCCATTCTTCGAGGTCTAGTTTCATGGCAAGTAACTCTTGATCTCCGATGGTGTAGTTCTTTTATGCAGGCAAAAACTTCCGGGAAAAGAAACCACAGGGATGAAGTTTTTCATCTTTAAATCACTGGGAGAGCACTGCACCGACACCTTCGTAGGATGCATCCACCTCCAGGATAAATGGCCAGGTGGAGTCTGGTTGCTTTAAGATGGGAGCGGAGATGAAGGCTTGCTTAAGAAGTTGAAATGCAGAGGTAGCTTCGACGGGCCATTTAGTTGGATCTGCTCCCTTGCGGGTGAGGGCTGTAATCGGAGCTACCAGAGTCGAGAAACCTTTTACAAACTTGCGATAATAGTTGGCAAATCCTAGGAATCTTTGTATGGATTTTAAGGAAGAAGGAAGAGACCAATCAAGAATGGCCTGTACTTTTGAAGAATCCATTAGAAGGCCTGTTCCGGAGGTGATGTATCCCAGGAATGGTACACTTGAGACCTCAAACAGACACTTCTCTAATTTGCAAAAAAGTTGATTGGACCGCAACCTCAGAAGGACTTGTTTCACCTGGTCTCGATGAGTTTGGAGGTCTTGAGAAAAAATCAAAATGTCGTCCAGGTAAACAACCACACACTTGTACAAAAGATCCCGGAAGATTTCATTGACGAAAAACTGGAAGATGGCCGGAGCATTACAGAGGCTGAAGGGCATAACGAGATACTCGTAGTGCCCATCCCTGGTGTTGAAGGCCGTTTTCCATTCATCGCCTGGACGGATATGAATTAAATTATAGGCTCCTCTTAGGTCGAGTTTGGTAAAAACTGTGGCTCCCTTGACTCTATCAAATAACTCTGTTATGAGAGGAAGAGGGTAGCAATTCTTAATAGTTATTTCATTAAGACCCCGGTAGTCAATACACGGGCGCAAGCCACCATCTTTCTTTTTTACAAAGAAAAATCCAGCCCCTGCTGGAGACGTGGAAGGTCGAATGAAGCCTTTACTTAAGTTTTCCTTAATGTACTCCGACATGGCCTGAGTCTCAGGGAGAGATAGAGGGTAGGTTCGGCCTCTAGGAGGATTCTTCCCGGGGATCAGATCTATGGGACAGTCCCAATCACGATGGGGAGGTAACAGATCTGCGCTCTGTTTGCTAAAGACGTCCTGAAACCCATCGTAGGGTTTGGGCAGGTCTGTAGAATCCCGTATGACGGAAGATCTGACAGGTATTACCTGCTGAAGGCAGCCTTTGAAGCAATTGGAACCTCAGGAGGTTATTTGCATGGTGGACCAATCGATTTGTGGTGAATGTCTCTGTAGCCAGGGTAATCCGAGGACTAAAGAATGAGAGGCTTTGGGAATCACTAGGAAGGATAGTTGTTCGGAATGGAGCACCCCAATGGTAAGTTTAAGTGGTGTTGTACGATGGGTGATGGTTCCACTAGAAATGCGACTACCATCGATGGCGGTTAAAGTGATGACTCGAGGCAACGCTTCTATGGGGATTTGATGTTATTGGACAAAGTCAGTAGTGACAAAGTTCTCTGCCGCTCCGTAATCCAGAAGAGCTAATACAACTTTGGAACCTCGAGGAAACTTTAAATGAGCCTGGATGGTGGAATCAGACTTCCTTTGTGATTCAATGGCAACTCCTAACTTAACCTCTCTTTCATAAGTTAGGCGTTTCCCGGACGAATGGGACAAGATTTAACTAAATGTTGAGGAGATCCGCAGTACATACAGAGGTTCTGCCTCTGCCTTTTCTGCCGTTCCTCAGCCGATAAATGAGAGCGGTTGACCTGCATGGGTTCTTCGCCCAGAGGAGGAGAGGGTAACCGGGAAGCTGGACGTGGCCTTCCACGATCAAATCTGCCTCTTTCCAAGGCACACTCCCTGTGATGGAGATCCACCTTGTTGCAGAGAGAGATTAGCTCATCCAAACTGGTTGGAAGGTCACGGGAAGCTAGGTCGTCTTTGAGTCTTTCAGAAAGGCCACTCCAGAAGGCAGTGATGAGGGCATCCTCGTTCCAATTGAGTTCTGAAGCCAGAGTTTGGAACTGGACTACGTATTGGCCGACGGTCCTGCTGCCCTGATGGAGGCGTAGAAAATCGGCTGATGCGGATGTGGTTCTTCCGGGTTCATCAAAGATTTTGCGAAATGTGGCACCAAATTCAGGGTATTTGGAGAGCAGGGGATCCGACTTCTCCCAAAGGGGCAAGACCCAATTGAGTGCTTGGCCAGAGAGTAGAGAGATGATATATGCCACCCTGGTTCTGGCCATCGGAAAGTTGGCGGATTGTAGCTCGAATTGGATTTCGCATTGGTTTAAAAAAAACCTGCATAATTTGGGGTTGCCATCGAACTTGCTCGGAGGGGAAAGCTGAAGACTAGCAGGAGGTAGAACCGGAGGAGAGGTGACACGACAGGAGGAGAGGTGGCTTGGGAGCCAGCGGGAGCGGGATGAGCCAGTAAGGACTGAATGTTGTCCAGGCGTGACAACATATCTTGGATGAATTGGATCAACTAGGCCTGAGAGGTCTCCTGTCTTTCCAGACGAGATAGTACATCCTGCGAGGGATCTACCCCAGATCCTTGACCACTTGCCGAGTCCATCGGCCAGTGCAAACTGTCACAATCGTGGGATTTAGGAGCTGTGGTCCCGGACTGGGCCTTGGATCTGTATTACTAGGTGCAGACGCTTGCTGGAGGAGACTAGGCTTAATGAAGTTTCTCCGCATGAGAGGGTGCAGCGAACTGACAGGAGTTTGAGGAATGCGGCAGTAGCGTGGTAGCTAGGAAGCTACGTGGAGCGGCTGGGTAGCCGTGGGTAGACGTTGGTAGTTGAGTGACTACGTGGAGCAGCTGGATAGCCGTGGGTAGATGTTGGTAGCTGAGTGACTACATGGAGTGGCTGGATAGCCGTGGGTAGACGTTGGTAGCTGGGAAGCTACGTGGAGCAGCTGGATAGCCGTGGGTAGACGTTGGTAGCTGAGTGGCCACGTGGAGCGGCTGGATAGCCGTGGGTAGATGTTGGTAGCTGAGTGGCTACGTGGAGTGGCTGGATAGCCGTGGGTTGACGTCGGTAGCTGAGTGGCTATGTGGAGCAGCTGGATAGCCGTGGGTAGACGTTGGTAGCTGAGTGGCTACGTGGAGCGGCTGGATAGCCATGGGTAGACGTGGGTAGCTGAGTGGCTACGTGGAGCGGCTGGATAGCCGTGGGTAGACGTTGGTAGCTGAGTGGCTACGTGGAGCGGCTGGATAGCCGTGGGTAGACGTTGGTAGCTGAGTGGCTACGTGGAGTGGCTGGATAGCCGTGGGTAGATGTTGGTAGCTGAGTGGCTACGTGGAGCGGCTGGATAGCCGTGGGTAGACGTTGGTAGCTGAGTGGCTACGTGGAGCGGCTGGAGCACAGTGGGAAGGCTTGCTTAGTTAAACTAAGAAACTAGTTGCACTGGCAACTTGTGTGAGCATTGGGGATCCTTTTGTAGTGGACCCTGGGAGCTGACAGGCTGAGAGAGAAGGAGAAGACTCCTCATTGGTGGTAGTGGGGTCACATGGGCAATCCAAGATGGCCGCGCCCATGGACCGGAGGACAGCGCTTCCTGGAGGTAGTCAGCGGGGACCAGCAGTCTGCAGGAGCCAGCGTGGGAGCAGCACAGCAGTGGGACCCTCCAGAGGACAACAGCGGAGACTGCCTTGAGAGATGAGGAAGGAGCATACAGCGCGGGAGCCGGAAGACAGCGCGGGTCAGCGCCCGCACAGGTAAGCGACGGGTTCTGATTCTGGGGTCTCCAGGTCGGCATGTGACAGGGCATCCCCGCTACACCTCCCCCCTTAAATAACCACTAGAGTAGCGACATCTAACAGGCGCAATTCTGGTGGCGTTATGGGCTGTTGTTGTCCCCCTGTTGAGACAGACCATTGCAGTTCCCATGTTGTGAGCCCCTTTGGTGCTGAATGGTGAAGTTATACTGCTGAAGTATCAAACTCCACCGGAGTAACTTTTCGTTGTTACCGGAGACTCTGTGTAACCAACTTAATGGGTTATGGTCTGTGATTACGGTGAAATCGCGTCCATACAGATAGGACTGTAATTTCTGGAGGGTCCAGACTATTGCAAGACACTCCTTCTCAATGGTTGCATATGCTACCTCACGAGGGAGCATCTTTCGGCTTAGAAACATAATGGGGTGTCTTCCCCCCCTTGGTCATCAACCTGACTGAGCATGGCCCCCAGCCCAAAGTTAGATGCATCCGTCTGCGCTATGAACCTTCATCTAAAGTCAGGGCTTCAGACAGGGCAGACTTCAGAGTGCAGAAGGCCCGTTCACAAGCCTCAGTCCAGTTTACCAACTGGGGAAGCTTCTTTTTTTGTGAGATCCATCAGGGGCTTCGCAATTGTGCTGTACTGGGGTACATACTTGCGATAGTACCCTGCAGTTCCCAAAAAAGACATGACCTGTTTCTTGGTTCAGGGGGTAGGTCATGCAGCAACAGCTTTCACCTTCCCTGGCTCTAGATGGAGGTTACCGCCCCCTACTCTGTGCCATAGGTACTGTACCTCATGCATGCCCAGCTGGCACTTCTCTGGTTAAATGGTCAGTCAGGCCGAGTGATCTGTTTAATACATCATCCAAATGGATCAAATGTTCCTCCCAGGTCTGACTGAACACCGCAATATCATCCAGGTACACAACCGCATGCCCCTCCCGGCCCTCCAGCAGGCGATTAATCTGGCACTGGAATGAGTCTGGAGCATTTTTCATCCCAAAGGGCATGACTAAGAATTCATACAGTCCAAAAGAGGTGATAAAGGCAGACCGCTCATGAGCCTCGGATGATAAAGGTATTTGCCAGTACCCTCGGCTGAGATCCATGATGGTGACATATTGTCATGATCAAGGCTGGCAGGCTGCCAAGATCATGGTCCTTACCGCTCCCTGGCACTCTGGCATGGGGCCTCCGGCAGGGGTGCAGGATCCTAGAGAGCAGCGCTAGGTGCTGTGAGCCTCCGCAGACTAAGGTCTTCCAGCTGGAGGCAGGTGAGAGGGGCTGAAACTGGCAGCGCTTCTGCGCTGTGAGCACACTGGGCGTGGCCATCTTGGATTTAGACCACATGTCTGATCGGGCCACTCAGGTTACAGCCTGGACTGGGGAGGCTAGCAGCCAATCCTGCGTAAGCTGTGAGCTAGTTCTCTGAGCTCCCATACTCCTATAAGTGCCATAGCTCCAGTGTGTGTTTCTACAGTTACCCTCTCAGCCTTGGTGCAGTCCTGCTCCGGTTACTGTCCATTCCCGATTCCTGATACCCGCTATTCGGCCAGCCGACCCCAGTATTTTGAGTACCGACTGAATCTCTCAGCTTCATCTGCCTATGTGTGTACCCTTTCCTTCATGAGTCATACCCCCCTAAGACCGGCTGCTTTCCAGTACCAGCAAACGAACCCTCACTTGCCATCCGTCTCCACTCCGGGTCCAAGTGCACGCCCAGCTGTGACAGTTTGCACTGGCCATATGGATTCGGGTAGTGGGCAGGATTTGAGGGCCGACCTGCTTCAAGGTATTGCCAGTCGCTTAGAGGGACTAGAGGCTTCACAGTGGCAAATGGCTCAGTTCCTGCAGGAAATGTCCCTCCGTCAAGACACGTTACAAGCCTCCCTCGTACCAGTCAATGTGCCTGCTGCCACAAACCAGCCAGCAGCTCCAGTTGTCCTGGTTCCATCTACACCTTCCCACCTGCATCTTCCCACTCCCAATAAGTTTGACGGAAACCCCAAATTGTGCCGAGGGTTTCTCAACTAGTGTGACGTCCATTTCATCTTACAGCCTACGAACTTTCCGTCCCCTAAATCCAAGGTGGCGTATATTGTATCTCTGCTGTCCGGCTCCACCCTAGATTCGGTTTTGCCCCTCTGGGAGAGGTCTGACCCCTTATTAGAGAACTATTCCGAATTTCTCACGTCCTTCTGAAGGATTTTTGATGAACCCGGAAGAACTACCTCAGCAGCAGCGGAGATCCTGCACCTTCGTCAGGGGAATCAACTCGTTAGCCAGTATATCATTCAATTTCACACTGGCTTCGGAGCTGAAATGGAATGAGGAGGCCCTGTTTTCTGCCTTTTGTAGTGGGCTGTCAGATCATATAAAAGATTAACTCACCACCCGAGATCTTCCACTTACCCTCAATGAACTGAGCTCCCTCTGTAATAAAGTGGATCTGTAGTATCGAGAATGACAGAGTGAGAAGAGCAGGGGAGATTGCTTTAGATTCCGGCCGGCCACTACGCCTACCACCCTCCCACCTGAACCGATGGGTGATGAACCCATGCAGATTAATTGGGCTAACTGTAGAAGAGCGGCAACGGTGCCAGCGGGAGAACTTGTGTATGTACAGCGGGGAGACTGGTCATCTGGTCGCAGCCTGTCCACGTCATCCGGGAAACTCCCGATCTTAACCTGTACCGGAGACACCAGGTTGGGAGTGATGTCCTCGTCTCCATCAAACACTGAATCTACCTTGTCCATTACTTTAGAGCTTCTCCACGGTTCTAAAATTGTTCTCTCTCTCCTTGATTCAGGGGCTGCCGAAAAATTCATCACTGCCAAACTTTTCCAGAGATTTCGAATTCCTGTGTCTTCCCTCGATCATACAGTCACCCTGTCGGCAGTGGATGGCACCAGATTATCAACAGAGTCATCTCTCTTTGTACCCAACCCATGCCAGTTCGTGTCGGAGCCCTCCATACAGAAATGATTCAATTTTTGGTGATTCCCAAAGCTTCACATGGGGTCATCCTCGGATATCCCTGGCTATGTAAGCATTCTCCCAATATTGACTGGGGCACCATGCAGATTCTGTCCTGGGGGAAGGCTTGTCTAGCGTCCTGTTTTCCTCAAATCAAGCCCATCAAAGAAATTCACATTGCAACCTCTACTCCAATTCCCAGCCAGTACCGCTCCTTCTCTGACATCTTCTGCAAAACAGGAGCCGATACTCTACCTCCTCATCGGGAGTGGGATTGTCCCATTGACTTGATCCCTGGCAAAACTCCTCCACGTGGTTGCACTTATCCACTGTCCCTGCCTGAGACCAAGGCCATGTCAGCATACATCCAGGAAAATCTGCAAAAAGGTTTCATTTGACCATCTTCTTCACCAGCTGGGGCAGGCTTCTTTTTTGTGTCTAAAAAGGATGGAGGTTTGTGCCCCTGCATTGATTACAGAGGTTTAAACGACATAACAGTCAAGAACCGCTACCTGATACCCATCATTACCGAAATTTTTGATCGAGTAAAAGGAGCTACTATTTTCACCAAGCTGGATTTAAGAGGGACATATAATCTCATCAGGATACGGGCCAGTGACGAGTGGAAAACAGCATTTAATACTCAGGACGGTCATTTTGAATATCTCGTAATGCCCTTTGGCCCTTGTAACGCTCCTGCTGTTTTCCAAAACTTTGTGAATGAGATCTTTCAGGACTTATTATATGTTTCCGTAGTGGTTTATCTAGACAATATCTTGATATTCTCCTCCAATATTGACCAGCACCGGTCTCAAGTCAAGGAAGTTCTAATCCGTCTATGAGAAAATCACCTGTACTGTAAAGCAGAGAAATGCGTGTTTGAAGTTTCCTCAGTTCCATTTTTAGGTTACATCATCTCAGGTTCCGGTCTTGAAATGGATCCCAAAACAGTACAGGCAATTTTGGACTGGTCCCGTTCAAATTCGTTGAAAGCGGTACAAAGATTTTTAGGCTTCGCTAATTATTACCGAAGATTCATCAAGGGATTCTCCACCCTCATGGTACCCATTTCCACCCTGACTTGCAAGGGGGCAAACCCATCACCGTGGCCTCCCGAGGCCGAAACCGCCTTTCAGCTTTTAAAACAAGCCTTCATTTCTGCCCCAGTACTGAGACAACCTAATGTCAATTACCCATTTTTTCTAGAAGTGGATGCATCCTCCAAAGCTTTAGGGGTGGTACTATCCCAGAGACTCGAAGATAACAAGTTTCATCCCTACGGGTTCTTCTCTAAGAAATTCTCCCTAGCGGAGAAGAATTACCCCATTGGAGAGCAGGAATTGTTGGCCATCAAATTAGCCTTTGAAGAATGGCATTATCTTCTCAAAGGAGCTACATTCCCCATCACCGTTTATACGGATCATCGGAACCTCCTATATTTGAAGAATATCCAATGCCTCAGTTCTCATCTGGCGCAGTGGGCAATATTCTTTTCTCGTTTCAACTTCACTTTGACCTTTCGCCCCGGCTCACTGAAACAAAAAGCAGACGCTCTCTCCCATTCACTTTCCTTTGACGCATCTTCTGAGAATCATAAGGAGACCCCCATTCTAGACTCCAGAGTATATGCTGTCACCCGCATCCAACCTCCTCCTGGGAAGACCTTTGTGACCTCAAATTTACGCAAACAGCTACTGAAGTGGGCTCATTCCTCCCGATTCTCAAGACATCCAGGCATACGTAAGACTTTGGAATTTCTGCAACTTTCCTATTGGTGGCCTGCTATGAAGTCCGAAATTGAAGATTTTATTTCCTCCTGTCCACAGTGCGCCCAGCATAAAACATCCAGACAAGCTCCTGCCGGCACACTGCAACCCCTGTCGATACCAACTCATCCATGGACACACCTATCCATGGACTTTGTAACAGACTTCACGTTTCTAATGGGTTCACCACCATCTGGGTAGTGGTGGATCACTTCTCCAAAATGGTACATTATGTGCCTCTCAAGAAACTGCCATCCGCTCCTGAGTTTTCCCAGTTATTTGTCGACAAAATCTTCCGTCTCCATGGACTCCCAACTGAAATTGTCTCCGACAGAGGGGTGCAATTTGTAGCAAAATTTTGGAGAGCTCTTTGTTCCATCTTCCAAATCAAATTAAAATTCTCAATGGCTTACCACCCTCAGTCTAATGGTTCTACAGAGAGGGTCAATCAGGACCTTGAAACCTTCTTACGAATCCATATGTCCTCCTCTCAAGACAATTGGGCAGACACTCTACCCTGGGCAGAATTTACCCATAACAGCTCTTATCAATCATCAACGGGGCAAACCCTATTTTTTGTAGTGTTTTTTCAGCATCCTAAGGTACCAGAGTTCAAAGAATTGCCAGTCTTCGATGTACCAGCAGTAGCCTCTACACTACAGAAATTCTCACAAATGTGGACTCAAGTTCATTCTGCTTTACGTAAAGCCTCCGTTCGTTACAAAGTAGCGTCTGACAAGAAAAGGAGAGCGGTGCCCAACCTAAACACGGGTGACTTGGTGTGGCTATCTACTCGTAAGCTTCGCCTTAAAGTACCATCTATGAAGTTTGCTCCCCGCTTCATCGGTCCATTCCCATCATTCAAGTGATCAATCCAGTGGCCTACAAACTGAAACTCCCGTCTTATCTGAAAATACCAAACTCCTTCCATATTTCTTTGCTGAAGCCTCTTATCCTGAATCGCTTTCGCAAGGTCCTGCCATGCTCTCCCAAAGTCCTTACTGAGAGGGGAATAGAGTTTGAGGTCAAACAAATCCTGGACTCTCGTTTTTGCTACAGCCAACTTCAATACTTGCTGGATTGGAGAGGTTATGGTCCTGAAGAGCATTGTTGGGTGAAGGCTGAGAATGTCCATGCCCCTCATCTGGTGCTTAAATTTAATTCAGAAAATCCTGGAAAACCCAAGGAGTGTCCAGAGGCCACCCCTAAAGGAGGGGGTACTGTCACGATCAGGGCTGGCAGGCTGCCAAGATCGCGGTCCTTGCCACTCTGGGCGATCTGGCATGGGGCCTCCGGCGGGGGTGCAGGATCCTGGAGACCGGCGCTAGGTGCTGTGAGCCTCCACTGACTAAGGGCTTCCAGTTGGAGGCAGGTGAGAGGGGCTGAAACTGGCAGCGCTTCCACACTGTGAACACACTGGGAGTGGCCATCTTGGATTTAGACCACATGTCTGATCGTTCCAATCAGGTTACAGCCTGGACTGGGGAGGCTAGCAGCCAATCCTGCACTACCTGGGGGTACTAAAGGGCTGTCAAGAGGCTCTTTAGTTGCCAGTGCAACATCTATCACAGCATAAGCTGTGAGCTAGTTCTCTGAGCTCCCATACTCCTATAAGTGCCATAGCTCCAGTGTGTGTTTCTACAGTTACCCTCTCAGCCTTGGCGCAGTCCTGCTCCGGTTACTGTCCGTTCCCGATTCCTGATACCAGCTATTCGGCCAGAGGACCCCAGTTTTTTGAGTACCGACTGAATCTCTCAGCTTCATCTGCCTATGTGTGTACCCTTTCCTTCATGAGTCATACCCCCCTAAGACCGGCTGCTTTCCAGTACCAGCAAACGAACCCTCACTTGCCATTTGACTCCACTCCTGGTCCAAGTGCACGCCCAGCTGTGACACATATCATGCTGAGGCCAGCTGACTTAACAGGTCATCCATCCTGGGTGTCAGGGTTCAGCCTTGGATTGGTCATTTCTCACCACTGTGACGGCTTCCCCTGACTGCTCGTGTGGTTAGACGTCAGGTGCAGCAGTGGGTGATGCATTGAGGATTCTGCCTTAGGTGCTAAGGGATTTCCATGTGCGGTCCTGTGTCTTGGAGATTGTGGTTTCCATCATAGGTGCAGCCATGACAGTCCTTCTCATGTCACAGCATCTCCACAAATGGTAGCATGGTCTGGGTCAGCTGATGCTGTTCTCCTATCAACTGCTACCTATGGGTATATGTCCGGCCCAAGAACTCCAGGAAGTTGCCTGACCAATGTTTTTCATTCCTAGTGTATGCTAATTGAGTCCTTGTTCTTAAAAAATAACAGTAGCGCACCTGGAAATGATTTAACTGCTTCCGTGCTGACTATTTAACAAATAGAAAGATAATAGTATCAAGTATGAAGGAAGTGCTTACCTAAATTGCGAAATGGAACATATGTATTTGTGACCGATTTATTGGACACAATTAGCATCAAATAAAGGACTGAATATGCGTCAGGTAAACACTCTGGGCTGTATTCAGAGGCGGCCGCACGGTCTACGACCGCACGGCCACCTCGATGTTTGTCTAGTGCGCATGCGCACGAGGGAGCTGGCTCCTTCGTGCGCATGCGTGAGACCCGCTACGACCGACAGCGCTGGTCGTAGCGGGTCTCTTTCCAAAGGGGGCGAGCTGTCAATGTTGATTGACAGCTCACCCCGTTTGGAAGGCGGGCCGGGGCGGTGGCAGCCCAAACGGAGGCGTTCCCATGGGAACGCCTGCCATTTGGGGGAGGCCCCACTGACATCACTAGTGATGTCAGTGGAGCTCTCCAGGGCTTACGACAAGTGAGACCCTACCCTAGGGTCTCGTCGTAAGCCCCGATGGTCGCGATGGTCCTTGACCATCATGACCATCACCCTAGCGGTCGTGTAAACCCACAGCCTAATGACCGAATCAGAGGCGGGCGGTCAGGATGCAAGCGGCCGCCCAGTTGCTGAGTGAACGCTTGCATCCACCGACCACCTCTGAATGAGGCCCTCTGTCCCGTCTTCTTATGCGGCGTGGCTGTCCGACTCTTGTTTTTGCACAGCCGGCATCCTTCAGCGAAACAATCTGGAGCTTATCAGGCACAAAGGCTTTTGCAGGGAACAGCTCAGCTTGCTAAACAGAGACACAGTAGCAGGATGGTACTGTGGAGCCAGAGTACTAAGGTGCATAATCCAAGGAGACTACAGAAATCACAGAAGTTGAGGTCAGTTAGATTTCGCACCATTGATAAGGTCTCGTTAACGTCCAAACTCTGTGGATGAGGAGATTATACATTCAAGCCCCTCATCTTTGTGATCTCCCCCAACCTCGGACCTCTGCTTTCAACCTCCCAGTGGCAGGCATGACAGTTTGTTCAGGCCCAAGAATGGAAGCTTCTGGGACCCAGGGAACAGGGGCATTACAGGATCTCGCCTCATGAATTAATAATCAGGAGGCAGCACAGCATTAAGTGGCCCAGTATTTTCAGGAGCTTTCGGGACAACTGCTTCCGATGCATGCTACTTTAGTTGTTATACTTCCTCCTCCTGTTAGTTCAGCTCCCTTGGATCATCCGGTTCAGCCTCAGGTTGTAACGCCTCAGAAATCTCGTCTCCAACTGGCATCTCCAGAATGCTTTGATGGTAATCCTCGATGGTGTCGGGAGTTTATTAACCAATGCGAGATACAATTTGAGAGTCTGCCACAAAATGTTCCTATGTCCAGGTCAAAAGTGGCATATGTTATTTCATTGTTGACAGGAGCTACGCTGGACTGGGTTTCCCCACTATGGGAGCAATCCAATCCTCTGGTGTCTAACTATGAAAATGTAATTTCCTCATTTAAAAGGATTTTTGAGGAACCTGGCCATACTGCCTCAGCCTCTTCTAATCTCCTTCGTGTCCGTCAGGGGACTTGCACCATGGGGCAAATATGTAGTCCAATTTCAAACCATTGCCTCAGAACTGAAGTGGAACCAGGAAGCTCTCAAGGCGACCTTCCTCCATAGGCTTTCTGAAAGGATGAAGGACAAATTAGCCTCTCGTGATCTTCCAGGGTCCTTCGCCGATGTAATATCAAAATTGATTTACATCATAGAGAACGATGGGCAAGTAGAGGACAAGGTGAACGCTTCCAGGACCGGCCATTTCTAAGTGCCCGCTCTTCTTCTCCTGCTGTCAACAAAGAGGAGCCCATGCAAGTCAATACGGCTGACCTCAGCTGAATGGAATTGGTGCTTTCAGAACATGCTTTGCCTGTATTGTGCTGCTCCAGAGCACAATACATTAAAGAAAATTTGGCCAAAGGTTTTATTCGGCCATCAACTTCTCCTGCTGGAGCAGGATTCTTCTTTGTAGGCAAGAAGGATGGAGGACTTATGGCTTGCATTGATTATTGGGGTCTCAATCAAATCATCGTGAAAAATCAATATCCCTTGCCACTTATCTCTGAACTCTTTGATAAAGTCAATGGGGCTCAAGTCTTTACCAACTTAAATTGTAAGCTCAAATGGTTCTGAAATAATGGGGAGGGGAATAAGGGGGGCTTTCCCTATATCCTCGGATTTCCCCACTAACTGGCAGGTGTGACATGATCGACAGAACTTTGGTATGTCATTCAGCATGCCTGGCCAGTAGAAATTTGGTATCAGGGGCGCCTTGGTCCTGTTAACACCAAGGTGTCCTACTAAGAGTATTTAATGTGCTACTCTAAGCAGACCCTCCTGATAAGTTTGGGGTACTACAAGCTGCCGCTCAGTAACTTGCCCTGGTGTAGTACCAGGGACAGAGAGTTCCCTGTATAAGCAACCATGTTCCCAGCACACTCTGTGTGTGTGTGTGTGTTTTGCATTGTCAGGCCCATCAGTTGCTGCCCTGAGGGTGAGTAGGGAGGGTGTCATCTTCTTGTTTACTGAACAACTAGCACTGAGGTGCCCAGGATCATCATGTACAAAACACCGGCGGCCTGTGGCCCAAACCGGTTTACCCCCCACCGTCTTTACTGGTGTTGAAACAGGAGTCCCAGCTGCAGGGGAAGGCGATGGGATGGGTCCTCCAAGTCACTTCTCTTTCCAGGCGAGTTGCCCTGGCAGTTCCCAGCTTTTCTTTGCTGTGGTGGTCCGGGAAGCAGCGTACTTGTCTGCCAGGCTTTAGTCATCTTGGGTTCGCGATCCATGACCTACTCCTTGACTTCTGCTGGGCACAGGGAGATGAATTGCTCCTGCAGAAGGAGGTCCTTTAACACCTCAAAGTCTGTCACCTGTGCTCCATCCAGCCATTGCTGCAGGAAGGTTGTTAGCTGTGTGGACAGTCCTGCATAAGTATCAGAGGCACTGTGTGTTAACCTCTGAATTTCTGCCTGTAAGGTCCCAGGGTAATGTTAAATCATACCAACAACACCTTTTTGATTTCAGCATAATCCCCATCCATCTCCCGCAGGAGGTCAGCAAACGCATCCAGCGCTCTCCCTCTTGGGGCAGGGGTTAAGTAACTGGCCCACAAGTTATAGTCCAATTGAAATTGATGGCAAGTCTTTTCAAAAGTTCTGAAAAAGGTGTCGAGTTCACCATCCTTTTCCATCACTGGAAATTGATCTTGACACTGTCGATGGGTATTTCCATCACCGGTCACAGGCTGGTGGGGGAGTTTAGCTAACTCAAGTTGTAGACCACGATCAGCCGCCTTTTACTCTCGGTCCATAGTTGCTCTGCATTCAGCATCCTCTCTTGCCATGGCAGCCACTTCCAGGTCCATAGCTGCCTTACACTCTGCAGCCTCTCTGGCCTTCTTAGCATTGAACTGCTCCATAAGCTGCAGCACCATAGCCGGTCAGGCTCTTTCACATACTTAAGAGCCGACTGCAGATACAGATCCATGGCAGAGTTCCCACTGGAAGTATTAGAGGAGTCTGATCTACGATGAGTGGTCCCGTAACGTCCAGTGCCAACTGATACCCAACAACAGACCTGGAATCTGATGGATCCCCTCCAGCTCCTTGCTGCTGGTCTGCATCCATTAGGGTTTGGATCATCTGTTGTATGGTTTGGTCCTCACTGACCAGACCCTTCTGCCTGCACCACGCCTCAAGCTCTTCCATCCTGATACTAAGCACAAAACATTGTCATGTGCTAAATCAGATATACAATTTTAATCCACAACATAAGAATAAAAAAATAATGACATAAAATGTTAATGAGTAAAAATTAAAATTACCAATAAAGGAAAATAATAATAATAGTAGAAGCACACATATACAATAAAAATTGCACCTTGTAATAAAGATAGAAAAAAAATCAGCAATTTACTTATTGCAGGATTAACCTACTAAATAGGCATACACATTTAAAGAACACCCACAATTGTACATATATTCGATGTAAAAACTAATATTAGTGTAACAACCCATTATTCGATCCACTGGGCAGGTATAACCCAGTAATTTAAGTGCAAAAGATACTTGTATTTTTAAAAGTCCAATCCTGTTTATAGCAGCCTGTATTTATTCCCTTTTGTTATCCGCAGGACGGCACCAGCCATATAAGCCACAGCTGTTGATATAGAATGCAAGCCACTGTTCTCAAACCGTTTAATACACGGGAAGCAGGGAAGAGTATAGAGTAATTAATGCATGCATTCTTATAGTAAAAACTCACGACCCTGCCCGGATCCTCTCTTTCTGCTGGGACTCCTCTGGGATCCCTGCTGCCATGATATCCACCTAATGGTGTGCACAGTCCAAGCCAGCTACCCCGTTAAACATTGGATGCCTCGGTATCCAAAAGTACCGGTCCTTATTAGTGCAGAGAGTGGTCCGTATTCAGCAATCAGTCAGGTGTCTCTATGCATTTCTCCACCTCTCGGTCATCATCGGCTTCCTCAGGAGTATTTTAAAAATACAAGCATCTGTTGCACTTAAATAACTGGGTTATATCTGCCCAGTGAAACGAATAATTGGTTGTTACACTAACATTGTTTCTTTTCGAATCAATTGAAACAAATGACACAATTTGGAACATTGTATTGTATTGTAGCTTTTTTTTCTTTATTGTCATTTTTATTTTTTACTTATTAACATTTTATGTCATTATTTTTTTATTCTTATGTTGTGGATTAAAATTGCATAACTGATTTAGCACCTGACAGTGTTTTGTGCTTAGTATCTGTAATTTGTGGAGGGACCAGTTTTATCCCTAACTGATGGCTGCTATCAGTAATTAGGATAAATATATTATTTCCCAAAACAATTCTGTGCTTACTATTAGACAACAGACGGTAGTTCAGCGCCTATTTTTCTTTTTGTTGTCTTCCTTCCTGAGCTCTTTGTAGTTATCGATTCCGCCTGTCTATACCTTCTAAAATTGTCGCTATTTAGCATTATGAATCGCCGAAGAAATAAATGCTTTCAGACTTTGAGTGTGGTTCCAAAGCACATAAAGTTATTATTCAATATAAAAACAGATGGTTATGTGATCTAAATACAATTAGCGCAAATAAAGTATACAGACCCAAGGTACAGTCGTTACATACGCATGCGCTCTGGACCCAGATCCCAGCATCAAAGTACAAACCTCCATCAGCAGCAAAGCAAGCAGACTGGCATCCAGGTTTAGGGAGCCCACATATATACTCTAGCAGAGATAGACAATACAATAGAACAGTTTGGCATGATTCCATTGGTTCTTCTTCCTGGTTCTTCTGTTACAGTACAGTTCATAGGTCAATTCATATGGACACAATCCAGCCTCCAATAGCTCTTTGTGTCCTGTTTCCCACTGCATAATTAATCTAAGCTGGCAACATTACAGAGTACATTTTAATGTTTCACTTTCTATGGTCCATAGTTTGCAGACACACGTTGCGATCTTCTCACCGATGATACCAGAAATCTGCAAAGACACAGTGGATCAGTACAACAGCAAACATGGTCTGCTTACCATGTACTAAACCTTAGATATCAAATAACATTTATTTCACAGCATTAATAATACTGAATAAACCTTGAATATTACACTTTAATGCTAGGGAACCTTTTTATGTAAGTGTGCAGTGTGTAAGTATTGGGGAATTGAGAAAAGATGCTAGTTAGCGTTGTACGACTACGTGTTTGTGGAGTACACCATGGTACATGTTTTGCAGGGTTGATCATTTTATATGTTTTAGTGACTGTATTTATATGATGAGGACTTTTAACTTCTTTCTATTGCATGGGAATCGCACAACGCTAAATAATAGCATCGCCATATGTACTTATAATGGGCGAGATTCACTAAAATGGTGCTGGGCGGCCAGTCGCAAAATCGCGTCATATTGCCAATTCGCAAAATGGCGTCATGCAGATTTAATTTTAAACCGATCCTGTCTCAGCCAATTATCCGGCTTCGACATAATTTACGGCCATCATTCGCCAAAATAGAAATAAGAGAACGGGTGGGGAAACAGAAATTGCTTTCACAGTGTGACCTTTTACTAATACAAGCTTTGAGTTCAGGTATCTGGTGAAATTGGGTTCCTATCTCAGAGTACTCCCTCCTTAACTTAAGTTTTTATAAAAAAAACAATTATTATCCCACCGCTGCAAACCAATTGTCATGGTCCTGCGGGCTGACCTTCCAGATATGCCAAGCTGAGAATCGACACTCGTGACTTTTACAGGTAACCTCAGCAAGTGTGGTTAACTAAACCTGGTAACTGCCACCAGCAGAAGAAGAAAATATAGGCTTCAGGTGACTGTAACACAGGGTCTTCACACACTTTCCTTGGCAGAATAAAAAACATAGATTAGCCAGAAAAAAAAGTTTGTTCTTATTAAATGACATAAAGGTATAAATAAATAATAAGAAAATGTTGACACCGACCACGGGACCACGGACAGGTAAGTTTAAAATAATATGAGTGCAGGGTGTGCGGTGTGGGGCCCCCCTGAACCCGGGGGCCTGTGTACCCCACACACACACTGCACCCATTATAGATACGCCACTGGATAGTGGTAATAATTTGAGATGTTTATTAAATAATTTAGCTAATAAGACTATAACATAAAATGTACAAATTATGATAACAATACAATTTGAATGATCTAAAATAAGGTAAGAATATGACTGATAATAGTATATACTTATATGCGAAAAATTGCAGTTTTAGCATTGAGCTGCCTATGCATATTGCACAGAATCGTTATCCCACCGCTACGAACCAATTGTCATGGTCCTGCGGGTTGACCTTCCAGATATGCCGAGCTGAGAATCGCCACTCGTGACTTTTACAGGTTACCTCAGAAAGTGTGGTTAACTAAACCTGGTAACTGCCACCAGCAGAAGAAGAATATAATGCTAAAGCATAAGGTAGGCTTCAGGTGACTGTAACACAGGGTCTCCTGGTCACCTGAGCAGGGGTTAGGTAATTGCTCACTCCATCCTGTTTGAAGCTCAGAGATTAGGCCTGTGTCGACAGACCTGGACAATTCTTAAAGCTGACTAGGAGAAAGATTTGACACCTTGCCGGTCTGTCTGTCTCTCATTCGCCTGTAAGTCTGACCCCCTGTGGGGTTATGAACAGATCCCAGTCTTTGATCAGTGCTTCAAGTGAGAAAACCACAGACATTAACAACTTGTAAACTGAGCCTAGGGCAATAAGTAAACACTAGCCAGTCAATTACCTCTCAGCTATACAATTAAAAAGACATTTTTCCTACAGAAAATAGAGAGATATTACATACAATGTAAACAGTACAATTTGTTAATACGCTGATTCCAAGATGAAATGGGCTTCTCCGCTATAGTGTATACTTTTAAAACTTAGTTTATTTGTCCAAAAACATAGACTAGACTTCACATATTAACAAATAAAAAACCAATATAAAAAATATATATACGTTGCATGTCAGAATAATTACTCTGTATCAGTCCCAGAAAGCCAGAGCAAAACTCCAATCTGCAGCTTCAGATGTTCCAACCCTCTGTGGTATGTCAGTCTCCTTGTGCACCAAACTCTGGCTGCAGCAACAGGCTCAGCAGTGCTAGTGCACCTGCGTGAACTAAGGTTCACCTAGGTGGACAAAGCACCAGCGTCCAGTGGAAGAAGCCAGGCAGTGGCGGAGGAAATCTAATGGATCCCTCTTCACAACCCTGGACTCCTTCCCATAGGGAAAGAGCAGGGTGATGGACAAGAACTATGTTGGTGAATGTTCCCACAGTCAAGCCTTGGGAATATTGTATTTTCGGAGCTTGATGAATTTAGGACTTTTTGACAAAGTCATTAAATGATGAAACGCGTTGATGCCATATATCACGCACCAACCGGCTCTGTTCAACCACTCATTACTCAGAAGGATGTCAGACTGTCCTCCACCCCACTGGTACTGCTAAAAAGTACGCTGTCGTAACACAGAGCCTGCATCTGAAGCCTGTGCTAATACCATCCAACACATAGACAGACACAGACAGGAACACCACGGAGATCTGCAGAGGATAGATGGAGGAATGCTGGAGCGGGACTTGTGGGGGTAAGATATGGAAAGATATACTTTACCTTGAATGGATGTTTTAGTGGTGTTTGTGCGCTACTCAGAAATGAGGTTGAAGGGTAAATTGGACTGATGTTGCAGCTATAGACACTGGTGATTACCCCGATATCACCAGAAATATATATAATAGATGTGGTTGTGTGTCTATTTAATAGCGCAACATATAATGAATGTTTGGATGGACAGTGGTAATAACTTGAGATGTTTATTAAATAATTTAGCTGATAAGACTATAACATACAATGTACAAATAATGATAACAATACAATTTGAATTATATAAAATAAGGTAAGAATATGACTGATAATAGTATATACTTATATACAAAAAATGGCAGTTTTAGCATTGAGCTGCCTATGCATATTGCACAGAATGGTGTCTGATACGCAGTGATGATATACAGAATAATAGTGACAGTAAAAACAATTGGAATTAAAAGTCAACCTTATTGGTGAGATAGTTCAAAGGATTCTCATGGTAAATAGTTGTAAAGTCTTAGTTAATATCTTTGACAGAGTTACAGTTGCAGCTGGTAGTGGTTACTGTGTTAGCTACAATGTTGCAGGTATCCGTGTCTAGTCAATTGGTGCGCACACCTCCTACCTCATCCTGCTGTACTGTTTGTTCCTTTGTTGTGAGTTTGGCACAGACGTGTGCCATTGTTCATATGATGCCTCCGGGTTCTTGTCTGTGTTCCAGTCTCCTGTTGGCGCTGTGGCTGCTTCCTCAGATGAATGTGGCAGCCGCTGCTGTGCGCACTCCGACAGTGAGTGTGCACGCCATCTCACTATCGGTGTTGTTACCTCTGGGGTCCATGCGGCAAGTGGTGGGGGCATGGCCAATGCGTTTCATCCTCTGAAAATTGTGCGGGCTTCGTCAGGGCTGTGTTGATCTGTAACTTCACTGGGAAAGGGTTTGTAGAATCCACACAGGAACAAATATATTTTAACTCTGAATTAATCACTTATAATAATTTCATAACCAGATTATTCATCAATTCTAGTGGGTGTTATCCCCTATTGATTAGATATAGCTGGTGGTGCACCATAGGAAAAGTACAAAGTACTTATATATGTATGCAATGCACTGCTATTAAACTTTATGAAAGGTACATTTAAATAATCTGAAAAAAAATAACATAGATAAATTTATAACAGAACTCTGCCTTAATTGAGGGAAGACCTCTCACCCCTATCTCCATTTACCAGATGGTATTGGACGGAGCAGAGGGAGACAGAGACCCCCTAAGTGCAGAGTAGAAATAAGGGAGATGGAAGAGAGGAGAGCACCTCTGCTAACTCCGGTGTCCCCCTGTTGTGTGTACCACAGTGCAGGGCAGAGCCGCCGGGGAGAGCGGGATGAGAGAGCCGGCAGAAATACCTTAGTATCCTGAAGCGGTAAGCTCCGATGTGAACAAGCTCTCCAGTGAAACGCGCGTCATCATCAGCCAGCGCCGGGATTGCAGGTCTCTTTAGGGCGCCCATGTGACCCGGCCACCGGCGGCTTCACTCAGTCTGCATACCGGGAGATTGCTCCCGCACACCCCACCCTTGGTTGCTTACCGCTTCAGGATACTAAGGTATTCCTGCTTAGCTTCCAAGTTCGGAAGTGTTTGGGCGTGGCCAGGGTGGTATGTATGTAGGAATCACATATAGCCTTATTCTCTCTCCAAGGGATCATTCTCTCAAGAATTTCGGAGAATTTGAAATCGATGTTTAGACTCTTTGGTGCGAGAGTTTTCAGCTTGTAAATCCATCTGGTTTCTTCCTGCGACATGGATCGTAGATAATTTCCAACTCTCCATGCTGCTTTCACTTATTTATTGCTGTGAAGGTTAAAAGGTTGGGGTCTCCATTATGTTCTTTGCTGAAATGGTTGGACACGCTATGTGAATCTAGCTTGTGTTTGATGTACCTTATGTGTTCTCCTATACGTATGCTTAGTTTTCTGGCTGTTCTGTTCTAAATTCAAAGACACAATGACTTGTGACACCAAAGGGGTAATCTATGCAATTACCTGTCCATGTGGCCTACAATATGTAGGCAGAACAGCCAGAAAACTAAGCATACATATAGGAGAACACATAGGGAACATCAAACACAAGCTAGATTCACATAGCATGTCCGACCATTTCAGCAAAGAACATAATGGAGACCCCAACCTTTTAACCTTCACAGCAATAAAAAAAGTGAAACCAGCATGGAGAGTTATAAATTATCTACGATCCATGGTACAGGAAGAAACCAGATGGATTTACAAGCTGAAAACTCTTGCACCAAAGGGTCTAAACATTGATTTTGAATTCTCTGAATTCTTGAGAGAATGATCCCTAGGAGAGAGAATAAGGCTATATGTGATTCCTACATACATACCACCCTGGTCATGCCCAAACACTTCCGAACTTGGAAGCTAATCAGGGACAGACCAGAGCAGTAATGAGGAGGGAGACCACTCATGAATCTCTGGTTATGTAGCATTATCACTGCAAGCAAAATTTCTCTCTCTCCCACAAGGAATAAAAGCACAAGTAGTACTAAGGAGGAGAACACCTAACAATCAATAAACAATAAAAAGTAAACGGTTTTAATTACCTGCTGGAGTCAACTATAATGAAAACATCAAGTAAATGACCAAATTCCAGACCCAAATCGCACTTTGACATTAAACTGCTACTACTAAAAATAACCAAAACACTATCCATACCCTTATACACCACATCTTATCTATATACACATGGTTTCCATATAACCACTATCATAACACATCTTTTACTTTTCCATTTATGAATTTGGACAGGTTCAATATATGCTGATAATATATTATCCCATAATAACTGCGAGACACACATATACCAAAGTATTATCCTTTATTAATTTTATTATATGTAACTGATCTGGTATGTATATTCTAAATGTCACCATAAGTTATATCTTACTATAAATATGCACCACAACAACCAAACAATAATGATTGGGAGGAATTGAAGAACCCATCATTACAGGAAAACTTCAGCCTGGACCCCAATGAAAAGTCAAGGAGGAGCTAGATCGCGCATTTAAATAGAGGACTTCTTGCAAGTTACAGATCAACACAGCTCTGTCGAAGCCCGCACAATTTTCAGAGGGTGAAACGCATTGGCCATGCCCCCAACCCTTTCCGCATGGACCCCAGAGGTAACAACACCAACGGTGAGATGGCGTGCACACTCACCCTCGGAGCGCTCACAGCGACGGCTGCCACATTCCATCTGAGGCAGTGGCCACAGCGCCAACAGGAGACCAGAACACAGACAAGGACCAAGAGGCATCATACGGCACACGTCTGTGCCAAACTCACAACAAATGAACAAACAGTACAGCAGGAGGAGGTAGGAGGTGTGCGCACCAATTGACTAGACACGGATATTAACTAAGACTTTACAACCATTTACCATGAGAATCCTTTGAACTATCTCACCAATAAGGTTCACTTTTAATTCCAATTATTTTTACTGTCACTATTATTCTGTATATCATCACTGTGTATCAGACACAATTCTGTGCAATATGCATAGGCAGCTCAATGCTAAAACTGCCATTTTTTGCATATAAGTATATACTATTATCAGTTATATTCTTACCTTATTTTATATCATTCAAATTGTATTGTTATCATTATTTGTACATTGTATGTTATAGTCTTATCAGCTAAATTATTTAATAAACATCTCAAATTATTACCACTATCCATCCAAACATTCATTATATGTTGCGCTATTAAATAGACACACAACCACATCTATTATATATATTTCTGGTGATATCAGGGTAATCACCAGTGTCTGTCTATAGCTGCAACATCAGTCCAATTTACCCTTCAACCTCATTTCTGAGTAGCGCACAAACACCACTAAAACATCCATTCAAGGTAAAGTATATCTTTCCATATCTTACCCCCACAAGTCCCACTCCAGCATTCCTCCATCTATCCTCTGCAGATCTCCGTGGTGTTCCTGTCTGTGTCTGTCTATGTGTTGGATGGTATTAGCACAGGCTTCAGATGCAGGCTCTGTGTACCGACAGCATACTTGTTAGCAGTACCAGTGGGGTGGGAGACAGTCTGACGTCCCTCTGAGTAATGAGTGTTTGAACAGAGCCGGTTGGTGCGTGATCTATATGGCTCCAACGCATTTCATCATTAAATGACTTTGCCAAGAAAGTCCTAAATTCATCAAGCTCTGAAAATACAATATTTCAAGGTTTGACTGTGGGAACATTCACCATCATGGTTCTTGTACATCACCCTGCTCTTTCCCTATGGGAAGGAGTCCAGGGTTGTGAAGAGGGATCCATTAGATTCCCTCCGCCACTGCCTGGCTTCTTCCACTGGACGCTGGTGCTTTGTCCACCTAGGTGAACTTTAGTTCACGCAGGTGCACTAGGACTGCTGAGCTTGTTGCTGCAGCCAGAGTTTGGTGCATAAGGAGACTGACATACCACATAGGGTTGGAACATCTGAAGCTGCAGATTGGAGTTTTGCTCTGGCTTCCTGGGACTGAGTAATTATTCTGACATGCAACATTGTATATATATTTTTTATATTGGTTTTTTATTTGTTTTTATGTGAAGTCTAGTCTATGTTTTTGGACAAATAAACGAAGTTTTAAAAGGATACACTGTAGCAGAGAAGCCCATTTCATCTTGGAATCGGCGTATTAACAAATTGTACTGTTTACATTGTATGTAATATCTCTCTATTTTCTGTAGGAAAAATGTCTTTTTAATTGTATAGCTGAGAGGTAATTGACTGGCTAGTGTTTACTTATTGCCCTAGGCTCAGTTTACAAGTTGTTAATGTCTGTGGTTTTCTCACTTGAAGCACTGATCAAAGACTGGGATCTGTTCATAACCCCACAGGGGGTCAGACTTACAGGCGAATGAGAGACAGACAGACCGGCAAGGTGTCAAATCTTTCTCCTAGTCAGCTTTAAGAATTGTCCAGGTCTGTTGACACAGGCCTAATCTCTGAGCTTCAAACAGGATGGAGTGAGCAATTACCTAACCCCTGCTCAGGTGACCAGGAGACCCTGTGTTACAGTCACCTGAAGCCTACCTTATGCTTTAGCATTATATTCTTCTTCTTCTGGTGGCAGTTACCAGGTTTAGTTAACCACACTTTCTGAGGTAACCTGTAAAAGTCACGAGTGGCGATTCTCAGCTCGGCATATCTGGAAGGTCAACCCGCAGGACCATGACAATTGGTTCGTAGCGGTGGGATAACGATTCTGTGCAATATGCATAGGCAGCTCAATGCTAAAACTGCAATTTTTCGCATATAAGTATATACTATTATCAGTCATATTCTTACCTTATTTTAGATCATTCAAATTGTATTGTTATCATTATTTGTACATTTTATGTTATAGTCTTATTAGCTAAATTATTTAATAAACATCTCAAATTATTACCACTATCCCTGGCGTATCTATAATGGGTGCAGTGTGTGTGTGGGGTACACAGGCCCCCGGGTCCAGGGGGGCCCCACACCGCACACCCTGCACTCGTATTATTTTAAACTTACCTGTCCGTGGTCCTGCGGTCGGTGTCAACATTTTCTTATTATTTATTTATACCTTTATGTCATTTAATAAGAACAAACTTTTTTTTCTGGCTAATCTATGTTTTTTATTCTGCCAAGGAAAGTGTGTGAATACTTGTGGGGAGATGTATGAATGGGTGATAGGTGTAAAATTGGTAACGTTATGTGCTGCAGTTATCACTTCCCTGCATGTAAAAATGCAGGGCAATAATCAGAATGACGGGCTATTATCAGCACTGCTATTCATAGATAGGACGCTGATCTGGTGTGGCAATGTATGATTGGTCAGTGGCACTGACCGTTCTGACAACTACAGCTATCTATTTCGACAGCTGCATCTGTGGTTCATGCACCACACAGCACTGTCCCATGTGCATGCAAACAACAATAAAGTTCCTTTTCAACAAAGCCACAGGTGCATATGGGAGAAAATAACTGGTGCATGCGCAGAATGTATGCAAGCCTAGGCCACACAGCAAAAAAGGGAGAGCTCTGTTCCAGGTGAATTAACACTGTTCCTCGTTGGCAAAACAAATTATAATACATGCGGGCGGTGTTTGGACCTGCTTCACCATGATAATGAGGAAAGCAGGTCCAGACATTTACCGCTCATTAGCTGCCCCTTTATACATAAATGTACATTTGGCTTAGTCAATCAAAGGTCAGGATTTAGATTTGGGATGTCATCAGCTCAGGAAGGACAGCACTTTTAAGTATTGCATTTCTCCCTTAGAGCCAGAGTAACAGGTGTTTCTAGCTTTCAAGAATTATTATTAGAGAAAAATTAACCATGTATAAGGTATTTTCTTTTGTTGACAGATATCATGAATCAGGGAGTAAATTGTGGAGAATGAATATGTGTTCCATGCTTTGATTTGATATCCTGCAAAGAACCTGTCACAACTCTCGATTGGATGGGGTAAATGCTGACCGTACACATGGAGTTGGCACAGGGCCATCTTAACATATGGGCAAGCTGGGCAGCTGCACATTGTCACACAATTTAAGTGCCCTTCGAGCAGGAGCATACTAGGAATCTACATGATGTGTTCGGTCATTTGCTCCGTGCATAAAGCAGCTGGCTGATAGGCAGGCAGAGAAAGATGCACACAATCTGAGTGGTCAGGCGGCAATCTCTTCCTGCCTAAATGCCTGCAGCCACAGAGCTGGATTAAGTGGTGGGCCAGGGGGCATGCCCCCTCTGGGCCGTCTCTTTCAGTGAGCCCCCCCTACTTTAATCACAGCTGCAGTGCATAGCAGTAACCTGGAGAAGAGAAAAGGGAGGTGGAGTTTGTAATCCTGTCTTTACATCATTTTTTTTTATGTTTATTTAAACATTGATTTTGTTGAGAGTACCAATCTAAAGGTTTAAATGTATTGATCATATACATTTTTATTCCTGCAAATGGGTAGGAAGAGGCCCCAGTGGATTGCTCTGCCCATGACCTACCATTCTGGAAAGACGCCCTGTAGACCAAGAACAGAGGCATGGAGTCTATCACATCAGTGCCCTTCACAAGGGATTCCCACAAGGGCTTCTCTGGTATAGGGCTTTGCTGTGTCCTATTAGCAGGTTGCTGCTCTCTGACTGGGTTGAGTTGGTGAATATGAAGTAACCAGCAGTGAAACTGATTGCCATGAGGCGAACTGTAGTGTGGTCGAAAGGAAAAGGTCAGAACCAGATGGGCAATGTGGTACCATGGGACAACAGAATCAGGTCAGAGGAGTAGCCAAACCAGGAAATCATGAGGAGCAGTACCAGGGAATAAGCACAGTGAATCATCAGAATGGGCCAGATCAGAACACAGATAATTATACTGGGAGTTCACAGAGATCAAACGCTGGAGTACAAGTATGGAGCCTTTTAATCTCGTACTGAATAGTGCCTATAGCAGTGTTGGCTAACCTTGACACTCCAGCTGTTGTGGAACTATATATCCCAGCATGCCCTGCCACAGTTTTAGCATGCCCTAATAGCAAAACTGTAGCAGTGCATGCTGGGTTATGTAGTTCCATAACAGCTGGAGTGTCAAGGTTAGCCAACACTGGCCTATAGACTTTCTATTATAAGGATAAGGTTTTAATCTGGCGACAAATGTGACATCATGTTTGGCGCGTCTGGCCCTCTTAAATTTGAGACAGAGTAAAGTGCGTGTCCCGCCAGTAATTACAGACACCAGGAGAGAAGGTGATGCTGGTGTTCCTCGCAAAGGCTGGGAGAGGGACTACTGTGATGGCTGCTACCTGGCACCTGTCCGATATTGGAGCACTACAGCCCTGGGGAATCAGTGTCACCAGACCCGGTAAGTATGAAATTGAACTGGGCTTCAGCGCACTGTTACAGGACCCAAGTATATGGGTACTGTCCGGGATGGCAGGGATCGACCATTCAGGGTCTGGGACCATCAGTTGCATGTTGTCTGCAAATAATGTTATTTTGTTTTCCCAAGTGCCTACCTAGAGGCATCACAAAATTGCCAGTCTTGTTTCACTGCTACTGCCAGGGATTCTAATGCTATGGCAAACAGAAGAGGGGACAAAAGGGGAGGAAAGAAACCATTAGACAAAACCTTCATGTGGGAAACTGTGAGTTTACAAAATGTGAACATAGGCCCAGGGTTGTTTTAAGAGAGGAGGTGGACCGTGTGCAGTCTCCGTACGGGGCCCCCTCCTCTCTCCCCAGCGGCCGGCAGCGCACTGAGCACAGCACCACAGCAGTAGACTCTGGGCACTAGTCTGTGCCCAGAGTCTGTGCCATTTTCCTGGCGATTTCAGCAATATAAATTAAGGTGTATTTCAATCAGCAGTGTCATATGCACATCAGATGACTCACTGTTAGTTACCATCTGGATGTATATAGCTCAGAGTGCATGCAGGCATTAGGGAATTATTCACCCTATGTAGAACAATATATGAATTTATTTATTTCTAATTATATGCCTAGACTGTAAACCATTGGCGATATATCAAATTGTGGCTATTTGCACAATATATTCATTCAATTAACAATATTATCTTGCCTGGCTTTCAACATTTTCTCATTTGAGGGATGCCTTCTCCTTGATATGTGTTATATATATGGCAATATATTGATTTGTGGCTGTTAGTACATGACTAAACCACCACATTTAGCCTAAAAAAAAAAATCACATTCCCTACATTTATAATGGAAGAGATGCATCCCCCGTGATATATGTGTTAAATATTTGTTTGTTGACTTTGTCTGTTCATTCATAGTTGCTTTTTTTCCCCCTTTTTTAATTATGCACAATAAAAGCTAATTTTTAATAGGCTGGTTGGCCTACTCTCTATACCTATTGAGTGCCCCCAAAAAGAGTCCTTTCTTCTTTTTTCTTGTTGGTTTATATGTTATAAACAGACTCTGGGGAGCACCAAGAACTTACCGAATAATTAATTAATTATTTTTCAGTGTGGTTCCCATCTCTTTCTTTTTTGATTTCCCTACTGTGCATGCACAAAATGGAAGGAAAATGGCAGCGGCAGCCACTTTCTAGGCAATTTTTACAGCGTTGAAAGCGCCAATGTGGGACTCTGGAGAGGTAAGTATTAAAAATATGGGTGCAGGGTGTGTGCGGTGTGGGCAAAATATTTATTCTTTTTATCACAATCACCCCAGCACCACCTCCCAGAGGTGCTAGGGATAGCCCCAGGCTATCAGCTCAGGCCTTGGGTGCCCTGGAGAGGGGAAACCTCTTTAGTGGGTGGTCCCCACCTCCTCAGGATCCCCAGCCTGGGCTGATTGGCGTGGGGCGATAATGCTGTGGACGGGGGACTGAAGCAGGTCCTATGGCTGTGGCATTACACCCCCTCTAGAAAGAGTCCAGTGCCAGTTATGGATACTATTCATTTTGTCCCCGATATTTCCACAACCAGGACTGGGTCACTGAGCCTGATGCTGGTTGATGAAAATACAAAGACCTCTATGTCTTCCCCCCCCCCATATTTTCACAACCAGGACTGGCTCAGAAAAGCCTGATGCTGGTTGTGCTTTTAGGAAGGGGGGCATGTTGTTTTTTTAATTTATTTTATGTTTACACTTTTATAGCTTTTTTTTTTTTAACAAAGAGCATGCACAGTTCTCACTGATGGAAGGGATCCAGGTTGCGAAGAGGGATTCAATAGGATTGCGGAAACCGCTTCTTTTTGGAGCAGTTGTCCCCATACTGGAGCAATAGTATCCGACACCAGAACACACTGTGAGCCAGATATCAAAGTATCGTGGGGCAGATGGGGCATACTAATGAATATGCCCATTAATGTTTTCACCATCTATAATTTCAGTAATTTCTGGGTTTTGAAAACGCTTGAATTGCAGCACTGAGCAGTGATTTTAAACATTTTCTAAGTGAGATTTGTTTGTGTTAAGATTGTTGTCAGAGTCGGTGTAATGGGACCATAACCTATTAACTTAAAACTCCTGGACTGCGTCCTGGACTGGTCACATCACATAACCTATTGGCAGAGTAGCCGAGTAATGTACTGTAGAGTGCAACAGAATGATGCTAGATCTATTTATATCTTGCCAACCAGGATGAAATACACTTGGTCAGAGGACATGTGATGCTAGTTGTGTTTGCACAGTTGTTTGGTGCTGGTTGCGGTTAGTCCACATGTTGTATAGCTTAAGCTGTTCTTAGGTTTATTGAACTAGATAGAACAACAAGAAGCATGCAGTAACACACAGGGATATAACATCAGTGTAGAAGCAGCCTGGAGCTTATGGGTAATGCTGGGTGTTGTAGTGCACCAGGCATCTGGGTGTTAAACGCATCGGCGGATATTAGCACTGTGCCACTTCATTATAGTGGTGGTGTACTAAACTTGCAGCAGCTTTACAGGCTCTGCATACAGCAAACAGATGGAGAGTCTCACCATACCTACCACCATACCAGATGTAGTTCGGGACAATTGTGTGCACTGAAGGCTCCCACCCAAAATGAAGGGCGTGGCCTAGCAACAAGGGAAAGTGGCTCATGGGAAATGCCATTCCCTGGAACCACACTCCCAGACTCTACCAGAGCCGGCACAGTGTGTGTCCTTTTACCTCTGCTCTGCTAGGCCTGTGGGTGGGACAGTGCGCAAAAAGCAGGTATGGCCTCATGGTTGCCTCTGCTCATGAGGAGCTCCAGTGAGAAAGATGCACGGAGACGCAGCTCATGCACAGTAATGCATGTCAGAGGTCGGACTTTTTGCTGAACTCTGGCAACTCCTAAAGACCGCGGTTCCTTTACCTGTCTGCTGCATGGATGGAGGCAGCACCAAAGCACTCCTCATCCAACAGAGATTTCATGCAACATTTTCACTTAGTTTTACCTATTAGAAGTTCATGCATTTGAACTTGTTTGAAGGTTTGTGAGAGCTGATTATTCAGCTCCTGAATTGCAGCAGTGAGTATCATGAGCTTGTAATTGCACTCAAATGACCTTGTAAATTTTTAGTTGATGGTGGAGCAGAGGATGGAAGAGCTACTTCAAGAAGGTTGGAATTGTTAGTAGGGCCATAACAAGAGGTGTGCAGCCATGCCAATGCCCCGGGGTTCAAGGCCGAGGGGGCGGTAACGAAACTGGATCAGAACCTTTATATACCCCTGCCTACATCTTCTAAATATCCTTCCTATAAACCTCTAAGAATAACGCTAATTTGCGTACGCAGTCTGACCGCAAATAAAGACAGGAGTGGAATCTGTGGTTCCAACGCACAAGTATTATTCAGGTAAAAGTACAGTCAGTTACACGCAATTGATACATACACAATTTAGGCGTAAAAGGAAATATTACAGACCCAAGTACAGTATACATACGCTGCGCCTCCGGACCCAGAGATAGACCTCAGACTAGAGACCCTCAGTTCATACAACCTTCAGCATGGACAAAAAAACCAGTATACAAGCACACATATTTATCCCCCTCAGACTAATACAGGACAAAGGGAAAGTTTCTTGCTGATAGCATTGGTTCCCAGAGGAGAAGCATATGTTACAGTACATTTAAAAGGCTGGTTCAAATTGACTCTCCCTGCCTCTAGCAGCAGGGAAATCTTTCTAGTAACGCCTTCTGTACATTCCAACAGTTTAAACATTTTGTTGCTTGTAGGTTCTGCGATCCATAACTTGAGTTTGCATGATGCGATCTCTCCACCGATAATACCGGAATGCTGTAAAAAGCGTATGCATCAGAACAAGACCAAACACAACTTGCTTATCATGTATAATACCTTAGTTATCAAAAACCTTTATTTCTCAGCGTTGAAACTAACTTAACCAACTTAGATCATACATTTTGATGCTTATGGAACCTTATGTGTGAATATGAAATGTGTGGGTATTCAGGGTTTGATATAAGGATGCTAGTTAATGTGTGTATGAAGATGAGTGCATTTGTCTCTAACATTTTAGCATGCTGGGCCAAATAGTTCTACATGTCCTGTCAGCAGGCCCTCCCACCTTTCCTGTGTCATTGCAGGAAGCTTGCTTATTTATTCTAGCCAGACCACCCGTTGTGGGCAAACACTATGCAGGAAGCTTATCTACACAAGCCAGTTGTCACCTGGCCACTTGCTTAATGTAATACTGCAAAGCCATTCCTGGAATATATCCCTTATAATACGTAAAGTAATGAAATAGGCTTTTAGTGAATCGCCGTAACCTATGGTAATGGTCACAGATGCATTCGCATGATGCTAATGGTATTATCGCCACATGTACTAAAATGTGAGTTTATCTAAAATGGCGCTTAGGCGACCATTTCGCAAAATGGCGTCTTGCGGTCAGTCGCAAGATGGTGCCGCTGCGATTCAATTTTAAACTGATCTTGTCTCAGCCAGTAATCCAGCTTCAACAGTCCACCCTTTTTATAGCGAACAACATGCTATAACACTCTGCTATTAAAATTTAATTTAGGCTTACATTTACATATTATTTAGTGTTATTATGGGATGGCACAAGGTAGTTCTTAATCCATCAATAATGTGTCTCTGGGTGGAGACATAAAACTACTATTATACGCACACCGCGGATCTTGGACGATCATGCGACAGGTGTGGGAATGCACTAGTCTTATAACAGCAGTCTTGAAGGGGAATTTGAGACTTTACATTGTCTGAGAAGTTCTCTAAATAACATTTCAATAATATATTCTATGCATGTCTAAATATTATACATTTAAATGATGGTACTTCCTAGCTCAGGGTTGTAATGCAGTTCTGTATCTACCTCGGTATACATATTATCATTTCTGACCACCATCATAGTTTCATTCTTTCGTTTCACTCTGTTTTTACATTTTCCACACTTCAACACAATAGGAACACACCGGACGCATATGCCAATTACTATGATGACAATCAGTATAAGGATCAAGAATTTGCCAATGCTGGCAATCACTTCCTGGACCCATTCCCCTAGACCTGAGAACCATTTTGCTGGGTTCAGCAATGACACCCATCCTTCTATCTTTTCCCCTGCTTCAGCCACTGATGCGTTATGGTTCTTACAAAATTCCCATTTTAGCTGCAGAATTATCCATCTTCTGGTCTATCACCTCCTTGGGGTCGCTGGTATCATTGGTGACATAAGTGCAACACTTTACTCCAAATTGGGTGGCTAACGTTACGCAATACCCTCCAGTAACAGCAGTTAAATAATTCAACACTAGCCTGTGTTGCGCTAGTTCTTTCTTGTACGCTTGCAATTCTCTCCTTGTGTACCTGAATCTGTCATCGTACATCTTGGTGATATTATCTATTAATTTAGCAAGTTCCTGGATATATCTAAAATTGAATGTACCCCTAGCAATTCAGGTGGGATCCAGGGCGACTAAAACTTGGAAGCCAGTTGTCTCACTGATTAACTGAGCGGCTTTATGCATATCACCAGGTATCATATTTCTCTTGCCTCTGTGTTCATATTGTGTGTAAAGATATGGTGACGGTGTATTTTTATGTATTCCCAACATTTCAACATGTGTGAGGGTCATAACTTCTGGGACTACTCTTTCCAGATAACACAAACCTTCGGAACTCGGGGAGAGCCATTTATACGCTTTTCTTCCACATATAAAATATACATTATCAGGGAGAACATAAGGAATGGTATGCATCATTATCATTAAACACATTTCTCTTGCAAACAATCCTATCTCAGGCTCTTCCATCTGGTATATGCAAGTTTCTGGTTGTATTATTTTACCGCAATAACCATCTGGTACTTTACCAATCATTTCTTTGGTGGAACTCAATGTATACCGGTACCTAAAATGTTTCCCACTGGATTTAATTGAGCGTAACAGAGCATAGTTTATGGACTCATTATCAGCTCTTTGTGAGAAGGTCATCATCTGATTATTCCCCGTCACTTCCCAACCTCCGGGTTTATTGGGGTTGGTTATGTTTAAACACAAAAGTGATCTATCTACTTGGAATTGATAGAGTTTGAAATGAGGTGGTTTGGATGAGAGGAATTTTCAATCCAGTGTTTTCCCTTTTTGTAATTCTAAAATTTCCGTGGTATTCAGCGGAAATGGCACCAACCCAACATTATGCTGTCCCTGTGGCACATGTGAACACACCCAGCAATCAGTTTGATTTAACACTTTGCATACCATGCTATGATAATCCTCTAGAGGATACCCACCCCAGTATGGATTATATTTAGGTTGGCACCATTGGATACAGTTCTCATCAACTAGGGACCCACAAAGCTCACAAATACAGGAATCCTCAGACGATAACCCTCCACGCCTTCCCCGAGTATCCGGAATGACAGCTCTTTTAACAATAACAGTACTAAGATTGGAAAGACACTCCCCTGATTGGCATTGCACTCCTCCTTTCTCCACTCCATCAGCACTGCCATCAGCTCCCGTTTCCTCAATCGGTCCCCCATCACAGAAACTGGATATTCCCAAACTGACCACGATGGTGAACACTCTAAAAGAGAATATGAGAATGAACACAGCAGGCCCGTCCATTTTAACAACAAGTCCTGCAAAAATTTCTCTCGGTTCAGGTATCTCACTACGACCTTTTCAAACCTCCCGGAACAAACTCGCGAGCAACAGGTCCACACTATCAGCCTTGTCTCCGCCTTGTTTCTCCACCGGTTGATTGACCTTTTTGCAGTGAGTGGAATGGACCCAGGTATCTCTCTCGGCCACCTTCAAAGATGTAGTACTCGTCAGCAGCACCTGGTATGGACCTTCCCACCGATCAGTCAAACAACCTGAATGCAAGAAATTTCTGATCATTACATATTCTCCTGGTTCAACATCATGACAGTTAGTTTCAGGCATATCATTAGACAACAATTTCAGTTTCTGCTGCTGTTGCTTTAACTGCCTACTCATTGATATAAGATACTTTACAGTTACCTCTTTGTTACCCTTCAAGTCTTCCTGGGGACTTATAATCAAATGAGGTTGTCTGCCGAATAGTATTTCAAATGGGGACAGATTCAGCGGAGGTCTAGGAGTTGTCCTTATGCTATGTAGGACCAAAGGTAACGCTTCTGGCCATCCTAGACCAGTTTCTGCCATAATTTTACTTAATTTATTTTTAATAGTCCCGTTCATTCTCTCCACCTTGGCACTGGCTTGCGGTCGGTAGGGGGTATGAAGTTGGCTATTAATACCCATCAGCTTACACATATTTTGAAAAACATCACCTGTGAAATGGGTACCCCTATCACTCTCGATGATTCTAGGGATACTGTACCTGCATACAAATTCCTGAACTATTTTCTTGGAGGTAAACGCAGTAGTATTAGTGGCCGCTGGGTAGGCCTCAACCCAATTTGAAAATACGTCTGTGCACACTAATACATACTTAAGGTTCCTGCAGGGTGGTAATTGGATGAAATCAATTTGTATCACCTGGAAAGATCCATCAGTCGGTGGAATGTGGGACGGTTCGGTAGGGATCGCTTTCCCTTTGTTCTTTCTCAAGCAGGTCAGACAGGACATTGCTATCTTCTCTGCTTGTGAAGAAAAACCTGGTGCGCACCAGTATGCCCTCATCAACTTGCACATACCCTGTTTACCTAGGTGAGTTAGACCGTGTGCTGCCTCAGCCAAGCTGGGGTAATATGCCTTGGGGGCTACTGGCTTACCATGTCCGTCCCTCCAGAGCCCAGAGGACTCTTGCCCAAACTCCTTGCACTTCCAAATGGATTTTTCCTGAATTGAGCACAAATTTTGCATCTCAATTAATTTCAGCATATCAATGGTTTGGAATGACATAATTGTTTCAATTGGGGAAGACATTTTTAACCCTGCTGCCCATTTTGCAGCTTCATCAGCTCTGTTGTTGCCCAGTGACACCGGGTCATCCTCACATGTGTGGGCTTTGCATTTAATTACTGCCACTGCTTTGGGCAGTTGGATTGCTTCTAAGAGATGTTTTATGTATCAGGAATGTGCAACTGGTGTGCCTGCTGCTGTCATAAAATTTCTCAGATGCCATAGAGCCCCAAAATCGTGTACCACCCCGAACGCGTACCTCGAGTCAGTGTAAATGTTAGCAGATTTGCCTGCTGCCAGTTCACATGCTCTAGTTAGTGCTACTAACTCTGCCACCTGGGCTGAGTGAGGAGGACCAAGAGGTTTAGCTTCCATGATGTCTGTGTCATTTACAACAGCAAAACCTGTACATAATTCACCTGTGTCTGTTTGTCTATGACAACTCTCATCCGTATAGAAAGTTACATCCACATTCTCTAAAGGTGTGTCATGTATGTCAGGTCTAGCAGTAAAGGTCTGATTCAGATATGTCATACAATCATGAGTATCATCATGTCTGCCAAACTCACCTCCCGCCAGCAACACTTCTCCTTCCACCCTTTGTACATCATGTTGTACATATGGTAGGTATGTTGCTGGATTCAGCGTACTGCAACGTTTGACAGTAATATTTGCAGGAGCGATTAGAGCTAGTTCCCATTTGGTGAACCTAGCCGAGGAGACATGTCTGGTTTGAGCTGAGTTCAACAGAGCAGATACAGCATGGGGAGTGTAGACAATCATATCATGGCCCAATACTATGTCCTCACTTTTACTCACCAATAAAGCGGTAGCTGCTACACTTCTCAAACAGGTGGGGAGTGATCTTGCTACCGTGTCCAATTGGGCACTGTAGTATGCTATGGGCCTACTGGCATCACCATGTTTTTGTATAAGGACACCTGTAGCACAACCATCGGCTTCCGTATAATATAAATCAAAAGGTTTTTCATAATCGGGTATTCCCAATGCAGGAGCTTTTGTCAGACTATCCTTAAGATTAAGAAAAGCCTGTTCTGATTCCTCAGTGTGTATGACACGATCGGGCTTTGAGGAAGAGACTAGTTCCTGTAAAGGCAAGGCCAAAATAGAAAAACCTGGGATCCACATTCAGCAATATCCACACATTCCCAAGAAGGTACGAATTTGCTGTTGATTCTGCGGCAGTGTCATGTTTTGTATGGCCTGGATTCTATCATTTGTGAGATGTCGTAACCCCTGGGATAGGCAGTGTCCCAAATATTTTACTCTGGGCTGGCACGGCTGTAACTTGTCCTTAGCCACTTTGTGTCCTGTATGCGAGAGATGAAGTAACAAAAGTTTAGTATCATTCACACATGACATAAAAGAGTCAGAACATAGCAATAAATCGTCCACATATTGAATTAGAACTGATCCATTGGCAGCTTGAAAAGCTTGTAAACAGTCATGCAATGCCTGGGAGAAAATACTGGGGCTGTCTATGAAACCTTGGGGCAATCGTGTCCATGTATATTGCACACCTCTGTATGTGAATGCGAATAGATACTGACAGTCAGGGTGGAGAGGCACAGAGAAGAAAGCATAACAGAGGTCAGTGATAGTGAAATGGGTTGCATTTGGTGGAATCTGCATCAGGATGACAGCTGGATTTGGCACTACAGGGAATTGGCTCTCTACTACCTTATTAACACCTCTAAGGTCTTGCACCAGCCTATAACCCCTCCCACCACTCTTCTTTACTGGAAAGATGGGACTGTTGGCTACACTAGCTGTACGAAGTAAAATTCCCTGTTGCAATAATCGCTCAATTATTGGAAACACCCCTACTTCCTGTTTTAGTGGGTACTGGGGAATTTTTGGAGCTTGCCTACCGCCTTTTAAGTTTACCATTACTGGGCTTACGTTTGCCATTAATCCAGTGTCCTGTCCATCTTTTGTTCAAAGGGAATCTGGAATTTGGGACAATATTTTATCTACTTGTGATGATTTTTCTTTTAAAACGGTAGAGTGATACATTATCCTTTGAGGAGTGTCTAACATATCCCGCACCTTGTATACCATTCTCTCTGGGATATCTAAATATACACCATCAGGGGTGCAATATATGACACATCCCATTTTACATAACAAGTCTCTGCCTAGCAGGTTAGTAGGAACCGCGGCAGCCAGGAGAAAAGATTGTCTGGTATGCAATGGCCCAATACTAACCTCTGCGGACTTTGTTAAAGGATAACGTTCCACTTTACCTGTCACACCCATTGTTGGTATTGTCTCGTTGGTCACCTGTAAATTAACGGGAGGTTTCATCACTGACTTGGTCGCCCCTGTGTCTACAAGAAAAGGATATTTAGTACCAGCTACATCAACCATCAAGACCGGTTCTTCCCTAGTACTTCCCGTTAACTTGACTATCTGTAGACTACAGGTATGACCTGACCCCTAGCGTTGGCTACCATTCTCCAATAAAGCATTTACGGCTACAATTGAAGCTGGTGCTTGCTGAACATTTGCTGGTCTCTGTGCATATCCCTTATGGGGATATCTAGGTTTGCCCTGATGTGGGGTCCATACTCTTTGTACTGTGCAGTTTCTACTTAAGTGTCCTGTTTGTTTGCATTTAAAGCATATCCGTGATTCAGGTGAAAGCATGTGTTGTTGTGAAGTTTGAGCAGAGGGTAAAGGTGGTGGATATGGGTAAGGATAGGGAGGGTAAGGGTATTGTGGGAGATAAGAAGTAGGTTAATATCCTGGGACCTGTGGTTGCATTTAGTTAGTGGGATAGAGTTGTGTTTGTTGTTGAGTGGGGTTAGTGAGAGCAACTTGTTCTGACATGAGTGTGTGTGCAAGTGCAAGCGTGTCTGTTGGCTGTGATGTTACCGTCATTCCCTCCAGAGCTTGTATACTGACAGCCATTAATTTTTCGCTCTGGGTCTCCCTCTTTTTTGAGATGTTTTTGTCATGTTCTATTGCAGACTTTATGAGGTTATCTATTGTAAGTCCCCTCCAGCCAGGCTGTGAGGTCTGAACCCGAGTTTTTAAATTCTCTTTTAAACCGTCCATCAATATCGTGACTCTCATTCCCCTGTGGTGAATGCTATCTTTAATATCTTCTATCCCAGTGTACTGGGCGATAGCCTGCAGAGCCCTGTCGCAATAGTCTTCTGCAGTTTCACTCTCCTTTTGTTTGAATGTGAAGATTTTGTTCCAGTTAACTACTACTGGAAAATATACACCCAATTGAGTCACAATGCGGGAAATGTTACCTTGGTTTACTTGGTCTGTTAAGGGAACGTCGCCATCCAATACACAATCCATTATAAATTTTGTCACATCGGTATTGCGTGGTAGACAGGCCCTTAACACCACACGCCAATCTTTATTAGTGGGCTCATGAGAACTACCCAAATTTCTCAAAAATCTTTGACATTTGGCTAATTCCTTTTTTGGATCAGGGAAATCATTTATGATGGAATTTAGGGGGTCATTCAGACCCACTCGCGAGTGGCAGTACGCTCGCAAGTGGGTTGATGTTCCCCACTGTGCATGCGCATGACGGAGGGAGCTCCGTCGTGTGCATGCGCGAGACCCGGCAAGCGACGGGCTTTCCATCGCTCGGGGTCTCGCACCAAAGGGGGCGTGCTGTCGATGTTGATTGACAGCACGCCCCCTTTGGTGGGCGCGCCGGGGGCGTGCCTGCCAGACAGAGGCGTTCCCATGGGAACGCCTACCATTTGAAGCCGGCCCCACTGACATCACTAGTGATGTCAGTGGGAGTGATTTTGGCTCTGATAGAGCCAAAATCACTCCAGGGCTTGTGCCTGGGAAACCCGACCGCAGGGTTTCCTCTTGCAAGTCCGATGGTCGCGATGGTCAAGACCATCGCGACCATCTTTTTGCACGCTCGTATATGCTGTGGGTGGTGACCCACAGCTATACGAGCATCCAGGAGGACGCTCCATTTTAATGGAGGAGGGCCCTGATTCAGAGCGAGCGCTCTGGTCAGAGCGTCCGGCTCTGAATCAGGCCCTTAGTTCTGCCCTTGTCCATGGACAATGCATTACTACTTCCCTCGTGGGCACTACACCGTTTGCATCCGCATTTCCATTCAGAACAGTTATTGTCCGAATGGGATGCAGACCGGCAGCGTTGCTACCTCTGACCTGGTTACCTGGCTGGGGGTTTAGTCTGCTACCACCATCCACATAAGGTGGGGGAGGTGAGCGTGAACTGCTGGCAATACTCTCCACAATGCTACCTTGCCGCATGTGCGCGCCAATTTGCGGCTCGCCTGTATTGCAACTCAGCATCGTGGACGTATTTTATGGCAATGCGCTCGCAACGCTAGTTTGCGACGGTTGCACATTCTTAAGCCAAGCATCCCCTTCATGCTGCCATAGTTTTAAACATTCAAAATACTTAATATTTTTCTCTCGGGATCGCACCATACTGATGTGATCCTAGACATTGTCTAACGCACTTTTGTCAAAACTACCAATTCTGGGAAACGGTCTAACACTCTTTCTCGTCATATTAAACCATAAATCACAATACCTTATTGCATAAGTACCTTACTTAGTATGCATAATACGACGGGCCGATCCAATCGGAGCCTCCATTAGCAGCACATCATTGCCTAACATCTCTACTGTTTGCGTGGCTCCCATTCTGAGACAACTCAATAAAAATTTAAACTGGTGAAAGACAATCAAGATACTTTCACTTACCTGTGGACGATTTTAAGTCGGCGGCGCCCACACACCTGGATAAGATTTAGTAAGGCAACTTCCACACCTGGATAAGATTTGAAACAGGCCACTTCCACACCCGGATAAGCTTTAGTAAGGTAACTTCCAGACCTATGAGAGTTTATATGTCGGCTACTCTCACGCACCTCTATACAACAAAGACAACATGTACACCTGCTACTGTGTATAGAATGGTAAAGCTGCTTACCGAGCGACTAGGCTAACCCTTGCACCTAGCCCTTAAGGATCATACGATACCCGATAACTTTGTTCACCAAATATTCACTGTTACACACTTTCTTCTTGTGCAGAAAAATACACATTTAACCCAGATAATGGCAATAGAAAAAAATGTAAACCTCAATGGCTTTGTTCAAACATATGGCAGCAGAACCGGAAGTGCGTATACGCTATTGTGCGACCATCCGCATACACATTAATGCGACTACTTATAATGAATTTTTAACTGCGTATGCAAAAATGTGTTTTAGCCACGTACGCAATACTTCGGCACCCCTCTAAACGCAAGGTTCTATCAACAGAGGAAAACAAACTTTTTCCTCTCTTGTCCCTGGATTCTAGTCAGCTTCCTTAATTCACACGGAGACGGATAGCGATCTTTCAGCACAAAGCGGTTGCAGGAAAACCCTGCATGTGGCCACTCCGTCCTTTGCTGAAATATCAATGACCGTATGTACCGTGTGAGCAGGTAAGTGACTTCTTTACGAGCCCCCAACTAACGAAACTGGATCAGAACCTTTATATACCCCTGCCTATATCTTCTAAATATCCTTCCTATAAACCTCTAAGAATAACGCTAATTTGCATACGCAGTTTGACCGCAAATAAAGACAGGAGTGGAATCTGTGGTTCCAACGCACAAGTATTATTCAGGTAAAAGTACAGTCAGTTACACGCAATTGATACATACACAATTTAGGCGTAAAAGGAAATATTACAGACCCAAGTACAGTGTACATACGCTGCGCCGCCGGACCCAGAGATAGACCTCAGACTAGAGACCCTCAGTTCATACAACCTTCAGCATGGACAAAAAAACCAGTATACAAGCACACATATTTATCCCCCTCAGACTAATACAGGACAAAGGGAAAGTTTCTTGCTGATAGCATTGGTTCCCAGAGGAGAAGCATATGTTACAGTACATTTAACAGGCTGGTTCAAATTGACTCTCCCTGCCTCTAACAGCAGGGAAATCTTTCTAGTAACGCCTTCTGTACATTCCAACAGTTTAAACATTTTGTTGCTTGTAGGTTCTGCGATCCATAACTTGAGTTTGCATGATGTGATCTCTCCACCGATAATATCGGAATGCTGTAAAAAGCGTATGCATCAGAACAAGACCAAACACAACTTGCTTATTATGTATAATACCTTAGTTATCAAAAACCTTTATTTCTCAGTGTTGAAACTAACTTAACCAACTTAGGCCCTCATTCAGAGCCGTACGCTCTGAGCAGAGCGCACGCTCTGAATGAGGGCCGGGCTCCATTTTCATGGAGCGTCCTCCTGGACGCTCGTATAGCTGTGGGTCACCACCCACAGGCTATACGAGCGTGCATTGTGATGGTCGCGATGGTCGAGACCATCGTGACCATCGTGACCATCGAATTTGCGAGCCGGAGCCTGCGGTTGAGGTTTTCAACCGCAAGCTCCGGAGTGATTTTGGCTCTATCAGAGCCAAAATCACTCCCACTGACATCACTAGTGATGTCAGTGGGCCGGCTTCTGACGGGAGGCGTTCCCGTGGGAACGCCCCCGTCAGGGAGGCATGCCCCCGGCACGCCCACCAAAGGGGGTGTGCTGTCAATCAACATTGACAGCACGCCCCCTTTGATCGGACACAATGAGCGAAGGACTTTCCTTCGCTCGTCGCGTCTGGCGCATGCGCACGACGGAGCTCCCTCCGTCGTGCGCATGCTCAGTCCATAACATCGACCCACTTGCGAGCGGACAGCCGCTCGCGAGTGGGTCTGAATCAGGCCCTTAGATCATACATTTTGATGCTTATGGAACCTTATGTGTGAATATGAAATGTGTGGGTATTCAGGGTTTGATATAAGGACGCTAGTTAATGTGTGTATGAAGATGAGTGCATTTGTCTCTAACATTTTAGCATGCTGGGCCAGATAGTTCTACATGTCCTGTCAGCAGGCCCTCCCACCTTTCCTGTGTCATTGCAGGAAGCTTGCTTATTTATTCTAGCCAGACCACCCGTTGTGGGCAAACACTATGCAGGAAGCTTATCTACACAAGCCAGTTGTCACCTGGCCACTTGCTTAATGTAATACTGCAAAGCCATTCCTGGAATATATCCCTTATAATACGTAAAGTAATGAAATAGGCTTTTAGTGAATCGCCGTAACCTATGGTAATGGTCACAGATGCATTTGCATGATGCTAATGGTATTATCGCCACATGTACTAAAATGTGTGTTTATCTAAAATGGCGCTTAGGCGACCATTTTGCAAAATGGCGTCTTGCGGCCAGTCGCAAGATGGTGCCGCTGCGATTCAATTTTAAACTGATCTTGTCTCAGCCAGTAATCCAGCTACGACAGCGGTATGGTCTTTACCTTGACCCTGACAGCACCCTGAAGAGGTACTTCGCTGCTTGAGTATCTGCAGTGCTCCCCTAGAATTTGCTCTGTGACATCATAAAGTTAAGTGCACCGGGAGCAGGGTGTTTGGCCAGGTCGCATAGGCTCCATACTACGTCACTGATTGTTAGTATCAGTTCCCAGAATCCTCACATAATTAGTAGCAAATATATCTCAACGTTTTCTTTCAACCATGTTATTTAGTGGAAATGACAGGTCACAAAGGATATATTGAATAGGGTTCAATATTGGTTGTATTCTGATAAGTGGTGTGCCTATTCATGCAAAATCATGCCATATTTATGCAACACACACATATTGTCAGGTTTGATGTAGCGGAATCCTCTACTGTGGGGTTGTGATCTTGGGTTTGGAAGAATTCGGGGTGAGAGGCCTGGATATCAGAACTCCTCATCCACAGATCTTGGACATTGGCGAGACCTGGTCAATGGTGCGGAGTCTAACCTGCAGGGAGGTGTTCTCCAGTAACCCCTCCAAGCAGGATATGGGGTTAGCTGCACCCTGCAGGTAGGTCATGGTCCTTTGACCAGGTATCCAAGATCTGTGGAAATAGAGACTCAAGATATCAATGGCCCAGGGGAAGTGCCTAACAAAGGCACTGTTACACAAGGAGTTTCACTAGAAGATGGTACTTGAAGAGTACTCCAGGAATAGCGTACTGACGCACTTTTGAACCACAGGGTGGCACTCGAGGAATACACAGGGAGTGGTGTGCTGACACACTTTTGCACCAAGGAATGGGACATATATAACGCACACAGGCAGAGATGTAATATCACTGTCGCTGGAAGTGAAGCACTCAGGCAAAGATGTTAGTCGCACTGCTGCTCCAGAAGACACTTGTAATTTGTACACAGGCAGGGATGTTGGTTGCACTGTTGCTCAAAGGAGCCACTGGAACTAATACACAGGCAGAGATGTTGGTCGCACTGTAGCTCGAAGAAACACTGTAGCTCGAAGAAACGAGAAAACCAAGGGAACCTGGAACAAGACTCTACTAGCACACTAGGAGTGACAATTGTTGATCAGGCAACTTCCTGTTGCAGGAGTCGGTCATAAATACCCACAGGCAGCTGGTCATTGGATCCTGAGATCATGACACTAGCAGGACTGCCATTGGAGGAAACTGGTCAGGTGAGATGAACCAACATGGCTGCGCCCATGCTTGCTAACACAGGAGTCTGGATGCACGCATGGAAGTCCAACAGTGGGTTATGGCTGAATCCTCAGCCATAACACATCACTGCCACTGATGTCTGAACGCCTCGGAGCCTGAAAACACCAGTCCAGCGGTTAGTAAAGGCCGATCTCAGGCCGGATCCTGACACAGATTTTTATCTCTGCGCTAGTTACTTAATGTGACATGTATTTTACCAAAACTGTAAGGTTTAGTTATGTGTTGAGTATGGAGTCCCATAAACGCAAAACCTAGCTCACAGCGAACATTCCGAGAATTCTGTTAAGTGCTAGTAAGAAGATGCAGCTGTGGTGAACACAAGAAAAGTTGCAATGTTCAAAGAACTGTTGTAACTGTGAGTGTTGGCAGAGCAGTCAAATTAGGATTAAAGCAAGATTACAAGATATAGGGGCCTATTCATCATTACATAATTATCACTAGTGATAATTATGTTTTAAACTCGCTGCGAGTTTAAAAAAATGTTTTGGAGGCATTCATCATACCTCTGTAACAAAAGTATCACTTCCGAAAAGCTGCTCTTTTTGTGGGGTCAGCTTTTTGGAAAAGTGATACTTTTCCCCTGCAGCTGAGGTATCCACAAGGATTTCCTCACTGCTGCATGTCTCTCTTCTGTCTATTCCCCGTCTTTCACCCCCTAAGACCCCCCCCCCACCCTCCGGTATCTGATCCGGCCACCGCGGGTATCAAATCTGAGGATGGCGTTCAGTAACACCATCAAGTTCTGAAAAAAATGCTTTTTCAGAACTTGATGAATGGCCCTGACACTTATTTTTTACTAAAGTATGTGAAAATGTTAATTTTCACCTGCTTTTGTAAAAAATAAGCCCCATAGGGGCCTATTCATCAACACTAAAATATAGTTTTTAAGGACGTTTTCATAAATTAACGTTATTTTAGCATTCATGAAGAGACTTAACACAGGAGATATCACTGATATCTCCTGGTTAAGCCCCCTGCCTTAATTTCCACACTCCCCATACATTAGTACATTAGTATGGGGATCTGGAAATTATGGTATTCATCAAATTCCGAAAATTATGTAATTTCAGAATTTGATGAAGTCACTATCCGCCACTGTGACATGGTGAATAGCAGGTGACACTTAACTGTGTCAGCGTGTGCAGGTCCCCCTGCATCTCCCTCCGGCACTCTGGTCCGTCCTCTGGCTCCAGTGGCTGTTCTGAGTCGTGTTCTCAAAGCAAACTTTTTGGTGGACTGTGTGGGCAGGAAACTGCACTTCCGCCCTCAGTGCACATCACTTCCAGGTACAATATCTGAAGTGGAAATAGTGTCTACCAAGTGCGGGGATGGAGCGAGGTATTCGGAGGGTAGGGGAGGGGACACACACACACAAAATTACTGCATCTGTAGGCAGTGCTGTGCATGCGCTGGTTTTACAGATGTAACAGCACATGCGCAGCACGGATTCCAGCGGTTAGTGTAGAGAGGGAAAACTATTTCACGAAAAGCTGTCATCGCAAAAATGACAGCTTTTCTAAATAGATAGTTATGGAGAGGAGGAATGATGAATTCCTCCAGTAATTAGGTAGAACTCCATGCGAGTTCTAAACCTAATTACCTCCAGAGAATTTTTAGGCATGATGAATAGGTCCCATAATGTGATACAAAAAGCAGTGACAATTTTAGGTAGCACTATATCAATCGCACATTAGGTGGAGCTCCAAGCCTGTAGGATCTGCTATTTAGCTGAACACATCTATAATGTGATTCTAAGTAAATAAAGAGAAGATGGAAGTAGATTAGGAGGTAGAGGGTGATGTTTGTCTTCTAAATACATCAATCAACCAGCCTATCAATATGAAAAAATGGCGCAGGCCAGTAATAGGAAAATTACATCCAATGGCTAATACAGAAGGTACAATAAATAGGATATGAGTATGATATGCTGGCGGCTGAATAGCCCCTGGTTCAAATCCCGACGCCGGAAACCCGATCAGTGAAGATCCTGACAGGGGCGGAAGTACCCTAACCCTTCCACTCTCCCACACCTAACCCTAACCCTCCGTTGCCTAACTCTAATCTCCCCTGATGGTGCCTAAACCTAAAATTCCCCCAGTGGTGCCTAACCCCCTGCCTGCACCCTAAACCTAACCCTTCCCAGAGGGTGCCTAACCCTAATCTCCCCCCTGGGGGTGCCTAAACCTAACCCCCCCATCCCCGGGGAAACTCTAATACTTACCCGGGTCCTAACATTCTGGATTCCGACGTTCAGGATGCCGATGCCAGCATCCTGATCTCCTTTGGGATAGCGGCGTCTGCATTTTGCCGGGCGGTGGGATTCCGTCGTTGGTATATCGGTGGCCGGCATCCCATATGCTGGCATATTAACTACAATCAAATCCCAACTTCTCCCTGTGATTTCCTCTCTATTCCCCTTACCAGGAGCTGATTAAAGGGTTATATAGATGTTGTTCATGTTAAAGGCTGCGCCGCGTATGGCTTATCTTTGATTTACCTGGAAAGGAAGCATTTCTTTTGTTGACCCTCTCTTACTGCCACTGCAGTGCCCTGGCAGCCTTTTTGAAGAGCAATTTACTAAGTACTTACAGGAATCATAGAGCTTGTTAAACCGTAATTATTCTAGGAGTTTGCAAGTGATCAAGGCTCGAGTAGTATGAGTCAGATGCAAGAGCTTTGAGGAAAAATCCAGAAAATACCCTGTCCCATGTCAGGTGTATAGAATTAAGGGATGTAAATGGTTACAGATTCATAATGCCCAGAAGTATGACATAGTACTAGTACGAAGTACAAAATGTGTGGGAAACGTGTCTCTTGTCAAACACATCTGCTTTCTGAAATTTTAGGTTATGTACCGTAGCACTATGGTCCTCTTTTGTGCGGCATGAAACCATTTACATTCACAGCGCTGTATTGGTAGGCCTATATGTCATAGATTCTGAGAGCGATAGTAGAGGGTGAGGAGAGTTCAAAAGTATGTGACTGTCAGGGGGCTGTGGTTAACTATTTGGGAGGGGAGAAAAGGGAGAAATGACCCCTCCCTTTCATGCACCTGAAGAGTATTGCCAAATTGATTTTAGCAGCTTCCACTTTGTTATGTTTGCTGTTTTGAAAGGCATAGATTCAGGGGCAGAAGTATGGGAGACAATGGAGGTGCCTGCCGCTGGGCCCCAGCACTGAGGGGCATCTCCTCCATCACCCACAATATATTCACCCCACTTAGGGCTGTAAATATGGGGCACCAAATGATAACCTGCCTCCTGGCACCTGGGATGAACTTACGCCACTGCATAGATGGAACCAACATTTGGAGGGTATGCTCATTCCTATAGTGCTAATTGGAGGTGCCAGTGGTGTCTCCCAGGTAAGCTGGCTCTCAATTTGGATGTATTTCTGTATGTGCCTTTATCATGAGGCCTTACAACAGACAATTACATGGCCCAGAGTGGGTACTGTTATCATGCAGTGTAGGGACCACCAGTATCAGAGAAGCCATGAAGTTGGCCTGGTGGCTTACCATGTATTTGCAAATGCATGCAACAAATACCTAAGAATTTCTATAACCATATAGTTTTCAAGTATTGTTGCAGGTACAATTTAGTTTGCTGGGGGACATATGAGGCACCCCCCTTTCTGTGTTTTTATTTTTGATTAGTATGACCCTTCCCTTTCATGCACCTGAAGAGTATTGCCAAATTGATTTGAGCAGTTTCCACTTTGTTAGAAAAATGTGCAATGAAGGAAGACTGACTACTGCATGATGCATTATGGAGTGTGACCTCAGTGAGAAGAAAAGTAACAGGAAAAATGATGTCACTTTACACCATCAACTTTTAATTCATGCGTAAGTGAAGAAAATATTACAACAATACTTAACAGAAGCCACCTTCAACTTGATCTGATATTGCAAGTTTAAACTAAGAAGATAAATAACCAAAAAACTGTAACTGCACCAAGTATAATTTTAGGATAACACAAGAGAATATGCAACTGTCACCACATTACTGGCATATCCAGCAAGCGTAAGCATCAGAGTATAGAGAATCTAGTAGTTGTAGCTGCCCAAGGGTCTCAGCAACAGTGGTCTTTGTACAGGCATTATAACTGTGTAATTCTCATTGTGCGTCACCAATATGTGGAATTTTTGCTTATGGGGAAGATGCACTAAACCTTGTAGAAGGATAAAGTGTAAAGAGATAAAGTACCAACAAATCAGTTCCTAACTGTCACTTTATAGGCTGTGTTTGAAAAATTACAGTTAGGAGCTGATTGGTTGGTACTTTATATCGCTACGCTTTATCTCTCTCCAAGGCTTGATACATCTCGCCCTATGTAAAGACTTTGTAAAGTTAATAAGATCATGCTTCTTCTTCAGGGTCAAGGGAACTAGATGGTGATAGATCTGTGGATTTTCCCCTAATTAACAGGATCATTTCTACTGGATGCAATTCATTTTTTTTTTACTTACCGGGATGTGACTTTATCCTGCACTTCAAGCAGTGGAGATTCTACGTTAAGGGAGGGAGACATCCTGGTTTACCAGGTGACCATAAGATTTTTTGAAAATGCAAATATACCTGAATTTTATAAGTTCATTGAGGTGGTGGGGATTGAGTGCTTTTCGTTACTTCCTCTAGGATATCATTTGTGCCATTTTAGCATATTTTATATACTGTAGTAAAGGATTTATATGCAAACATAAGCCAATGTAACTGAAATATTACATTATACTAATGTGACACAAGAAATAGTCCACATGTCTCCTTTCAGGGGTAGTTCGCAAAAAACTAGGACCTGAGTGAAAAAGACCAAGTTGTTCCCATCCGCTCAACAAAAATAATCTCTACATCCCCAAACCATGTTCTCACAACAACTAACAGTAAATAACAATGTAGAAATGTAAAAGTACCAACTTTAAATTGACCTGATGACTAATTTATAAAACATATATAGGACTTACCTTGCAGAGGTTAACTATAACTTGAAGATACTTTGTGGGAATGTAATAGAGTGTCATTTTCCTGCGATTTCAAATCTGCCGCAAATCACCAATGATTTTTAACCTCAAAACCACCGCATTTGCAGTAGGTATTAAACCCTAAAATTGTCAGTGGTTTAGCCCAACAAGTTGGCATTTTAGAGAAAACCACTGCCATTCTTGCTGGAGGAACCGCACCTAGAGATGCCCGGGCCATTGCTAAATGTCACTGGCAACTTTCTGGTACCCCTGTCTGGTGGATACCAAGGTACAAAAAAGAACTGTGTGGCCCCATAATATGGTCCTTTAAAAAAATAAATTATATCTGTGCCCCCTTTTAAAGTTAAATCATATATGTATAAATAAATACCAAGTGCTAAATGAGCAAGAGGATCAAGAAATAGTGCAGCAGTAAAGGAAGAGGTTATTTGCCAACCTCACTTATAGAATAAAAGATACAAAGATATACTGCGCTTAATCTCTAATGCTGGGATATGGGTAAAACCAAAGACAAAAAAAAAGGTAGTAAAATATTAGTTTTAATATGAAACCCTTATATCACAAAATAAATAAACACATACATTAAACATATATTCAGAAGGAACATAAAATGGTAAGATAGTACATACACATTATGCACAACATATAATCTCTTTAACGGCAGACGATCTTGGGGTGACACTGGATATATTTTTGGGGGCTGTTAAACGGCAGAACAGCCACCTTGATATCCATCTTGACGGGCTAATTATTTCTTACTCCCCTTCCATATAAACATCCAAGGGAGAACTGTTTTTTAAAACTACCAATTTCACATATTTGTGAGGGAGTATCCCCAGGAAATCACCATCTAGACACTGATTACAAAGTATCAGTTATGTGGACACATTAAACCACAATTCGGAATCTGGTATTTATAACAGTAACATTTGAGTTTTACATTACCAAGCTGTTACTTGTTCATATATTTTATAATATTTTTTATGAGTCTGATCAACTGTTCTTTACTATATGTTTGAATATTATTATTTTTTACTTTTTATATGCAAAGAGATTATACAGTATGTTGTGCATAATGTGTATGTACTATCTTACCATTTACATATATGTGCCCCATTTGTAAAGTTAAATCATATTAAATACAATTTGTAAACGGGATGCAGTCATGCAGGTCACAATCCCGACAGTGTCATTCTGGCAAGGGATCTAACATAGGCATCCAAATCCCGACGCCGGGAGCCCGACAGGACAACACCGGAGGTAAGTATTCACGTAGCTGGGGATGGGGGGGTTAGGTTTAGGGATCCCCAGGGGGAGGTTAGGGTTAGTCACCCCCCCAGGAGTGTTAGGTTTAGGGTGCAGGGAGGGAGGGTTAGGTTTAGGCACCCCTGGGGGGAGGTTAGGGATAGAAACCCCTAAAGGAGGGTTAGGGTTGGGGGGGAGAGGGGAGGGTTAGGTACTTTACTTATCTCCATCGGGATCTGCGCTGTTCGGCCTGTGGGCATCAGGATTTCGACTGCCGGGCTCTCGTCCGGCGGTCATTCATACCGATTCCTTTGTAAACAAGTGGTTGCGCTCACTCAAAAGGCTAATGAAATAATGGGAGCAGTTGACTGGTGGGGCCACCACTAGCCTCTGTAAATATTTATACAGGGAAAAAGACACTATGCAGTGCTTAGCCAATAATAACCACAGATCAAAATGTAGTATTTATATGTCAGTATGCCAGAGACAATATTTCTACTCACCAAATTACTTAATATACTAAGAAAGATCCTAATAAAACCAGCATATGAATCATTTATGAGCTTAAGCAAATATTATTTATTATAGGAAATGGTAATAGCAATGTATACAAAGATAAAAATGTCAAAGGGTATGTAATCTTAATCACACAGCTGTGTTAAAAACATAAAATAGATGTACACAAGCTCACATGAGGGTCGGATTTGGGAAGGTGAGGGTGTAGGCACTGCATAGTGTCTTTTTGCCAGTATAAATACAATTTGTGCCCCCTATAAATATTTAACTAATATTGAAAGGAATTAATATATTTGCCCCCTAATTTATTAATTGGTGAATCATACTATTAATAGTTTTGTCCCCAATAACTTTCTATAGTGTAACTGGTGTTTTACATACTTTTCTCTCTCCGCTTTATCTCCCTCAAGGCTTAGTACATCTCCCCCAAAGAGTGTAAAGCGATGTCGGAGCATAAGGAATGAGACAATGGTGTAAGATACTTGCCTTCAGTTAATAGACCAGTCAGTCCCTTACAAGAAAAATGATAACTAGAATTTATTATCTGATGGACACTGGTCAATATAAGGCCATGTCAAATGGTTTAAAGTAGAGATGAGCAGATCTGGTTCTCTGAAAACCGGACCCAGCCGAACCCCCAGATCCGAGACGAGAACCGAGCTTGGCTCGGGTTTTCCCGCATGACTCGGATCTCAAAACGAGGCAAAACGTCATCCTCCCACTGTAGGATTCTCGCGGGTTTTGGATACTATAAAGGTCCCGGTGATCGGCGCCATATTAACTCCGGGTGTGGATGGTGAACTGAATAGACGTGTTGCTGTCACTGTCTGTGTCAGTGTGTTGTCCAACTTGTCCTGTCGGGGTCTGGGGCTGACGGCTGCTGCTGTGTTGTCCCTAAAGGGGCTGGGGCTGCAGTATATAAATTGGAGCTTCAGTGGGTGCTGCAGCTGCTGTGTCACTTGTCCTGTCAATCAAGGGGCTGCTGCTGTGTTATACATAAGGGCTGCTGCTGTGTTGTTGTGCTGTCCATAAAAGGGCTGGGACTGCAGTCCATAAAGGGGTTTTGTGTGGTCCAAGGGGGCGTGTTCTGTCAATCAGGGGTGCTCTTCCCCAGTGTAAAAAAAAAATAAAAGTGCTTTTTTTTGTGTGTATGTGCGTTAGCAACTTTGCTGGCCAGACCGCAGTTTATAGTCCACGTATTTGTGACTCTGCCCTGCGAGTGGTCTGTCCGCTCTCGGCAGGGGTGCTTTGTTGTCCATAAAGAAGGGGTGTTGCCTGTGTTGCTCATCAAGGGGCTGCTGCCTCATTCAGGGGTGCTCTTCCCCAGTGGAAAAAAAATTAAAGTTAAATAAAATTAATATTATCAAACTACAAAAAATAAAAAAATAAATATTTTTTTTGTGTGTGTGCCTTTGCAACTTAGCTGCGCTATTATTGTTTGGTGACACTGCCGGCCAAAAAAAAGAGAAAATAATGACTGTTTAAAACTGTGGCAACTAGAAGGGAACATGTGGCAAGGTAACGTGTGCGTATCAGAAGGAAGCGGAAGAGAGGGCAAGTGCGCCCCCGCCGCCGTATGCGGTTGGGGTGAAAGTACAGCCGATACCAAAATATTTAAAAAATGAAACAAGTAATTTATATCCTGTGCTAAGTCGGTTTAATGGTAATGTTTCTGAAGAAGATAATGAACCCACTGTAATTTCAGCCATTGCCCATGCTATTAACATGCAAGAAGTACCATGTAGGCAAGAAAAGGGAGTGATCCCACCAGCAGGGGCAGTGGCTAAAAATTGGTGAGAGTAGTGGAGATAGTAATGGTTTGAAGAAATATTTCAAAATGTATTGGGAACAATTAGGTTAGTTTAATGTGTTGTCAATGAAAATAATTTATCATGGCCACAAAGGGGCAACTGTTAACATTTTAGATATTTAGGTAATTATTCATAATTTTGGAATATTAGGATTAAAGGTGATTTTAACCTTGGTAAATATTTTACATATACAATACTTCATAGTAAGAAATAAAGTAAACAGTTTTGAATGTACTGTATATGTTAAATGTATGCATCTTTAGTCATTGTGCATTTTAGGAGAATCAGGTGTCCTTGTTTACAGTAAATATTGAGATTAGGAACTCAAGTCAGAATAGTTACTGTATGTTAATAGGAACAGGTTTGTCTTTGATCTACTTGGAAGTTTAGACAATAGATCCATTTGTTGTTTACAAGATGTTCACTTTGATCAAGTATTGACCAAAATTAGGATTCTAGGTTACAATAGATGGAATGTTAACTTGGTTATAAGGTGGTGTCTCAATAGAATGGCAATCCAGCAATGAATTCTCGCAGTACTAGTTACGAAAACTTGCTTGTGTTCATTTTTGAATGGTTGCACAAGATATTTAAGTTTTCTTTCCAAAAAGAGTATTTTTACAGGACTGAAGTCACACTGAACAGCAGGCTCTATTGTTGAAGAAATTGTGGCTCCTGGTTATTCAAGGTACCCTGTATTAACCCTTTCAGTGCTGCCTATATCATATCTGCAATAACACACTACATAACTATAAAAAAATAAACACACTCACACTTGGTAAAATAGATCTCTTTATACCGTCATGGCTGCATTACCATGAGACCCCACTATTCCATTCAAAACAACACAAATCACACAACCCACACATGCACATATATACACAAATAATTATTTTCTCTTTCCACAATTTATCTCTAGACTAATAGTCGGGCTGGAAGTGCAGGTGAATAATTAACATTCCCTTAAAGATACATACAGTATATCATATATCCCCCCATACACACACACACACACACACACACACACACACAGACACACACACACACACACACACACACACACACACACACACACACGCATGTACACTTCTCACACATACATTCATGGTATATCACTCCATTTATTCTGTATAATTCACCCTGCAGCATATCTGCAGTGAAACTTGTGCATTAAGGTCACATATTACGCATTGGCACATGTACAGTGCATATTTTAAAGTACTAGAGAATTCATAATTAATCGCAGCAAACCCAAATATGAATAATATATATATTTATTTATTTTTTATAAATTTTTTATATATATTTGAAGCAAATTAATGTAAATGGAAATTCATTTTAGTGATCGTAAAATTATTTCACCTATTGGAATGCAATGTATTGCAGGTCTTTTACCAGATGTATTGTGTTCTGATAATGTCACAAACATTACAATTGGCAAATTTTATGATGTTTGTTATGAATAATCATGATTTACACAGGAGCTGGAATCAAGCACCAATGTGAACCATGATTTGCAGTCATTACCCTCTGTTGTTCTCAATGTCTGATTACACACAATCTCAGAAAACAGGGATCTGTGTCACATAGAGCATTACTGAACACATACATGGCTGTAATACAGAAGTCTTGAAGTTTGTATGTGCTTCATATGTAGATTTTCTGTGTGGAGTTTGTATATACTTCTGAAAAATCCTTACAATACAGCAGTTGATAGATTGAATTTCTTAAACTAAAATAAATCTGAGTAAGTTATGACAGGTGGTGTGTTATACTGAATGGAAAGGTTAGTAATGTTCAAAGAGATAGAAGTTGCTTATGATAATCTGAGATGTATTGTTTTCCTTTATTTAAACAGGTCATGTGGTAAGTATATGTGACTGCAGGAAATACGATTTTTAGACAGCGATATACGTAACATTATAGATATTGGGAAACAATGTGATATGCACAATACTCAGAACATTGGACATGAGATATTCCTTAGAAGTAGAGATATCATATGAAAAGCAGAAATAAGGAAATCTAGGGCCTGATTCAGAGCCACTCGTAAGCGGCCGCTCGTTCGTTCTGACCGATGTTCGCTCATCTGCGCATGCGTACGGATCGTTATACGCATGCGCGAACCAGTCAGTGTGGCCGAAATTCATGTGCTCGCAAAATAGCGAATGCCTGATCATTTGAGTGACAGAGGGAGGCGTATGTGGGTGGTAACAGGGGAAGGTGCTTGAAAACGGGGAGTGGAGATCCGATCGCAGGCGTGCTTAAAGGTCAAAACGGGCGTTATATGGGTGTGCATAATTAAAACAGCAGCGTCATTGACCACGTCACTGGGTTTTTTTTAAGCCAGAACTGCTCGCAAAATTGTGGTAGCAAAAACCAACCACAAGAATAGCGAGCAGCTCATACCCTGTTCGATGTACTCGATTAATGTAATAAATAGCGGACATGATGTAGGATGCGAGCGGCCAGGGGGCGTAGTTTCCCAAAAAACGACCGCAAGTTTTGTTCGCTCATTCAGACCTAGAGGCGTGAACAGACCGCAAACAGCGAACGGTTCATTTGAATAGCCACCCCTATTTTCAGGACGAGCGAGCGCAAATAGCGACCCCTAGGTTTGTCATTTCTGCAGTAAACAAGGAGACGTCCTTATGGTACTGAATACAGGTGATAATGGATTTAGCTTTTATGCTTATAACAATGTTTACGGTATATGCAATTGTTCTTAAGACTGTATATGGTATAATATGGGTTAAAAATAGAGAGGTGATATAAAATCCTGCTCATTTTAAAATCCCAGGTGTATATAGGTACAGTATAATGGTTTAAATATGTATATCAGAGTAAAGGTTTCTAAAATCCCCTAGTGGTAATAAGTATTTCAATCCCTGACAAAATTCTTAGGAATTGGAAGATGGGTGTACAAGGTCTTTTTTTTGAGGGATCTTGGAAATATTAATAGCTGAAAATACTATGTATATCCCATGAAGTAATGTATGTGGTAAATAACATCAAAACTGTTGTAAGTGGTAACAGTTCATAAGGATTAGTTTTTAGAGATCCCATGTGATTGTTAGTAGCAGACACAAACGTGATATTTTTGTGTCTATATATCCCTGTAAAACCTAGTTAAATTGTGATGTATTAAAGGATTGCCCTATGGTGGATGTTTCATCACCAGAACAGGGTAATTGCCATAGATCATAAAAATATGGACATGATCATACTGTTTTAAATTGTTGCAGTGACAATAACTCAGCGGAATGTAAGTTTTTCCTTAAACATCTGTTGTAATTTTGCTGTTTTACCTCTAGTGGCCAGTAGGTCCCAGGTCCTAGGAGGAGTAGTAGTAGAAGGGAAAATACACATCCATTTCCCAGCAGAGGTGGTAATGCCTGGAATTACTAAGGTTTTCAATAAAATAAAATTACATTTAAGGTTGGTTTAAAATGGTCTTATATTTAAACATGTTCCACAAGATGATTTTCTGTTATTACTAAATGAATTGGGTATATCTATTAACAGTTTGTATGTTGGGAATAGATAGGAATTAGTTACATATTGTCATGCCTGTATTATGTATACTAATATCTTTCTATTTTCTCGGAACATCGGAATGCAGGTCAAAGTAGACCAAAGAGCCCAAGACTTCTCTGATTCTCCTCAGCAATTAATGCACAGATTATTGTCAGGAGAAAAGGGGGGGTGTTATATGGGTATTTGAAGGTTGGAAATTTAGAATTTCCCAGATTAGGGATATTTTTTGTGGGGAGATTTTCATCAAAAATGAGAAAAACAAAGTCATTGTAGGATCTTGAATGCCAACTAGTGGAGAAAACAATGTAAAGTTGAGTCTGTAACACTCATCAATGTTAATGATATGTGATTTTTGGAAACTCCAATATGGAGCAGACAAAATTCTAAATTATCACAGTGGATGGGGAGGGACCGCTAATGCTTGGAGAATCTGTTTTTCGTCCATGTAGTCAAATCAAGTCAACAGCAGGATATCTGAAGACTGCAGATGGATCGGATGGAAGACAAGACGTCAGATTTGATAGGAAAGATGGAGACATTCAAAAGTACTGATATCTCAATTTCTTATGTAAATGCTGATGAGGCCCAGCTGCAGACAGATGATATTCCTTGTAGATGACTACGCAAACCCTAAAATGATAGGACGGGATACAGATTGGAAGGACTGGGATACAGATCACCCAAAGCAGATGTCCAAGATAACAACACTCCAGAAGTGCACCCTCACCCCATTTGGCAAAGATGACATCATAGGAACAACTATAGGCTTTTGATCCCAAATGTTAAAAAAATTAGGAAAGGGTGTGTCTCACATATTCAAGATTTTTTTACCCTTGCATAATTCCACAAAAACAAGTTTTTTTTTCCATCCAGATATGCGACGTAGGGGAGGACCATTAGTTCTCCGCACTTTCATTACTTTTTATTTAGAACTGTGAAAATTACATTGTTATGATTCTTTCCAAACTGAATTTTCTCTCTTTTACCACCTGTACGATCAACATACATAACACATACGCTAATATGATGATGAACTGCATTATAATCCTGAAATCGAAAGCACAATCAAAATAATAATAATTTTTATGACTGACTAAATATTATAATAAAGAACGTATGATAGTGTTTTGTGAACTATCAAAGGGTGGAGCTGTCGAAGTCAAATAATTGGATGGTTTGCAATTATTATCTAGCGATACTATCATCTTTGTATGAAAATAGGTGTAGTTCTTACTCTTAGTACTGCAGATATGATTGCTCCCTCTGCATGTTGTGCTTTCCACCACTCACAGTGCTACTGCCAGACCACCTGACCGTATCCACCAATTCCTGCCAGACCCATGGTATATACATCCTCCTCTGATAGCATTCTGGGCCTGAGTATCTCATTCTTCCCATGGTATACAGATTGTTCTACTTCTGTCTCCCTGTTTACAAGTGTATCCCAGGCTCCTGCTGGCAGCAACACCTGGTGCATCCAGAAATCATGCTTGTTTCCAGTAATCCTGCTGGCAGTAATAGCTGGCACATCTGGAAATCCTGCTGGTTCCCAGACCAGTTCATCCAGTAATCCTGCTGGATGAACTGGTCTGTTCCCATACCAGTTCAGTTAATTCAGTATTCCTGCTGACAGCTATACCTGGTGCATCCAGAAATCCTGCTGGTTCCCAGACCAGTTCATTTAGTAATCCTGTTGATAGCTATACCTAGCACATCCAGAAATCCTACTGGTTCTCAGTCCAATTCAGCAAGTCTATCTACTGGTTCTCAGTCCAATTTTGCAATCCTTCCTGCCGGTCCCAGTCCGATTCCTCCAAGTTTTCTACTGGTTCCACTCCAACGTTACATGCTTCCTGTTCCTGTCATTTATCATCAAAGGCAGTTCTCACTGCCATACAATTCATATGCAAATAGAGCTATTTACGACATCCATGGTTCCAGCCAAGCTGGTCTCTGCTGAATCTAGTTCAACACCTGAGTCAGGTAACTCTCAAACACCAACCGTGACAACCCCCTTCAGAGAGGGTTTGCCCTCCTAGGGGGATATAAAATTGTGAAGTATGCTCTAACTACATAAAATGTATCAGAGAATATCACTATTGTAAAGTACTTTTAAAGAGAGAAAATATATATTTATCCCAAAATGCTACCAAAAGAAGTCCACATATACACCCCAAATATGTATGTAACTTTCAAAACATTATTTCCAATGTAATATATTCATATCAAAAATGTGCAAATTGGTCTGCTCATAAGGGGTAAAAAAAAAACTCTGATAATCACCTTTTTGGGGGACCAGTGGCAGAACTCCTAGAAGCAATGGAACCATTGGCCTCCGGGCATCAACTGTCATTGAGGGGCCGAGGAGCATGCCTGACGTCAGTGGGGTAGATGGTTCCAAGCAAACAGAAAATCCATCTATAACCACTGCTTGCGCCATACTGATCACTGCAGCGGCGAAGGACTTGAATGTGGGGTCAGGGGAGCTGCTGTTGCTTGATTTTCCAGCACTGGCAGCTGGTTCAATAAATTTTTTTTTGTTTATTGTGACACAGCACGTGTCACACTGTGCCCACAGCACTGCTGAAAGGCAGAGGAGCTGCAGTGGGTAGAGGAGCAGCCAGAAGACTCAGAGAAGGTAAGTGTCTGTGGGCTGGAGCCAAAGGGATGCGGGAGCTGTAGAGACACTGCAGGGCTGTAGAGACAGAAGGGAGCTGGAGATACACTGGGGAACTGGAGAGATAAAAGAGGACTGACTTGAGCTGGAGAGACACTGGGGGCTGGGGAGAGACACTGGGGGCTGGAGCTGCACAAACATGGGGAATTGAGGCTGGAGAGACACAAGGGAGGATGAGCCTGAAAAGAACTGGGGGGGGGAGTGGCTGGAGATTATCCATAACTCGCAGGATTACTGGAATATTACTTACTCCTTTGCCCCATCAGCTGTGCTACTGTGAATGCGCTAGCTAGAGCCATGGGGGAAGGAGGGGGGAGCGCCACAATCTATTAGGCCTCTGGGTGTCTGGTATGAATTTATGTCCCTGTGGGGAACACTGACAAAATATATCCTCTCTTTCCATTATATATTACTGGAGATTAAGAAAAAAGAGAAATAAATAATCATATTGTATATCTGCAGTTTAAACATTGCATAGGTTTTTTTTACACTTGTTTAATGCCAGGTGACTGGTCACAGATTGCCTTCCACATATCTATTAATGACAACACCATTACTTAGTGTAGTCTTCCACCCACATATCCCCTCCTGTCATTCCTTCCTCCCACCATCCCCAGCACCCTGAATTTACAGCTACAGGGCTGCCATAGGATGACATGCTGCAAGTTATTACCATGGGAACCCTCCTACACCCTTAATGTCCATTAAAGCATTCCAAACTTCTGATGCATCATAGATTGCATCACTTCTCTATTCAAACCGGACTTTATATATTCATTTTTGCAGTCATGACCCATTAGAATACACTCAGCAGTGACAAGAGGGCATCTGTTCTGGCCACCAGGCATCTGAGCCAACTTTTAATTTTATTATGACATTAACAGTACTGTGATCTTTTTAATTTGCAGTATTAATTAAAGTGTAATATCAGAATTATTTTTTAATAGAAAAAGCATACAGCTCCAAATGCAGCCACATCTAGTGAATGTTTCGCAAACAGCGCATGTCCTGTAGCTAATTTACGCATATTTTTATATCTCCATGTGTATCCCGGTGTGCATTCAGGTGAAGTTCATTTTATTGCTAGTGTTGGAAATATGTGTGTACAGACTTGAAGGTGTAGCAGAGTTCCAGTACACACCAGCGGATGCACTGAGATAACAAACAGCTCAGATGCTTAACAAATGGAGTTATGTTATTGGTGTTATATGTGATAAAGCCATACTTACTGTTATACACTGATTTAATTGATCGGAGTAGGGTGATATACAACTCACCAGCCGGTGAGTGTATCTGGTGGCCTGGTAGTGGTACAGGGATGCTGGAAGGCATTGTAGGTGGCGGTAATATCAAGGTTTCTCTGGAGCTAAGTGGGAGACTACTGTCTCCCACTGTAACACTCAACACAGTGACAAGATGGTGCCAGGCATGACAAGATGGTGCCAGGCATGCAGGTGCCAGGCATAAGTCCAGCAGCTATCTTAGAATAGGGAATGGAATCTCTCTGATGGAGAAAATGGAGTGTGCACAGTTCAACAGCTGGAGGGGGTGTACATTAGATTTCCTATGGCAAAAGCGGAAAGTTATGTGGTCAGGATGCGGGTGGGCCACCTACTCTTCCACTGGTCTGAGGGATTACTCACAAATTTGGTAGTCTCCCTGAGGTTCCAGGAGAGTAGACAAGTATGCATCTGCATTAATTACTACATGAATGTCTCTGCCACAGTGTGCCAGACACCGGTCGTCACTTACCGGGTCCGGCAGCACTGGCTACCTGACTGCCAGCGGGCGGGGAGATACCGGCACCCGCTGCTGATAACATCCTCCCCTGATGCCTGTCTTGTCCTTCAGTGAGCAGGGAGATCCCGGCGCCTGCTGCCGCGGGCTTCCTCTGTAAAATGTGCAGATGGTCACGGCTCCCACTAGGGGTGCGCATGCTGTACTGCAAGTAGTTTAAAGAAACAGGCAGGGTTAGGGAGTCACTGATTGGGGCTGGCTTGAACCCTGACCTATATAAGGAAGTTCCTGGGAGCACTTCAGTGCCAGAGTATAGGCTCCATCACCATACTCCAGCGTTCCTGTGTATATCCTGACTATTGGTTCTGACCTTGGCTTGCTCGTGACTCTGATTCTGCCTGATCCCTGGTTCTGTGTTGATTATCTGGTTCTGACTTCGGCTTCTCCCTGTGACTCGTTTACACCTCCTCCCTGGTACCATCTTGTCTGTTTGATTCTGATCCGGCTTGTCGACCACACTAAAGTCTCCTGAACTCCTACTAGCTCACAAGCACCTGTATAGGGAAACCTAACCAGAGGGCCGCGACCTGTGTGTCAGACGCAGCCAAGTCCCTACCTTCTTGCAAGGGTCCCTGGTGAATACCGCCGGCACATTAGACTCCGCGCCTCAGGAATAGGTCTAGCCAATTCCCTGAATACGGGTTGCATCCACTATCCGCCCGAGAGTTTGTGACAGAATGCTCTGGCCCAAAAAACATGGATGCTGCTGGTAACCAATGACCCCGAGACTTGCTCGAGAACCTACTTGCTAAAGTAGAGAAACAAGAACAGGATCAAGCTCAGATTATGCAGTGTCTGCAGACTCTAATGCAACAAGTCAGTACTGTTCAGCCGGCACCGGTACAATCAGCCCCACCTCCTACGGTGGCTGTACAAGCTGCAAGTACTTCCACATCATCGCGCATCCTGAATCCCACGGAGTATGATGGGGGCTCAACGGACTGTTGAGGATTCCTGAACCAGTGCTCAATTCAATTTGAGGTCCAAACAACAAGTTTCTCATCAGAAAGGACGAAGGTGGCCTACGTGATTTCGTTGCTCTCTAGTCAGGCTCTGGCTTGGGCCTCTCCATTATGGGAGAGAAATGATCCTCTGGTTAACAACAGCACAGAGGGCCTGATTCAGAGCCGGACGCTCTGACCAGAGCGCTCGCTCTGAATCAGGGCCCTCCTACCTAAAATTGGAGTGGCCCCCTGGCCGCTCGCATAGCTGTGGGTGGCCACCCACAGCTTATGCGAGCGGCCAAAAAGATGGTCGTGATGGTCAAGACCATCGCGACCATCGGCCTTGCGACGAGACCCTGCGGTAGGGTCTCGCTGCCGCAAGCCCAGGAGTGCTTTTGGCTCTATCAAAGCCAAAAGCACTTCCACTGACATCACTAGTGATGTCAGTGGGGCCGGACCCAGACGGTAGGCATTCCCAATGCCCTCGGCACGCCCACCAAAGGGGGCGTGCTGTCACTCACCATCGACAGCACGCCCCCTTTGGTGCGAGACCCATAGCGACAGCTTGGCTCCCTCCATCGTGCGCATGCGCACTAGGGCAGCATCGACCCGCTTGCGAGTGCTCAGCACTCGCGAGCGGGTCTGGATCAGGCCCAGAGTTCCTGAAGGTTTTCCGAAGGGTCTTTGATGAGCCCGGTCGAGTATCCTCTGCAGGATCGGCTATTCTACAGCTAAGACAAGGCAATCAATCTGCAGGACAGTATGCTGTGCAGTTCCGAACCTTTGCCTCAGAATTAGGGTGGAACAATGAAGCCTTAGTTGCCGCATTCATGCAAGGGCTGTCCGATCAGATCAAAGATGTACTCGCATCTAGGGAATTGGCAACTTCTCTGGATGACTTGATCTCCCTGTGTATCCAGGTCGACCTTCGCCATAGGGAGAGAGCAAAGGAAAAGGAACCGTCTAGTAGGTTTAACTTTAAGCTCGCTCCTCATTTCATGGCACCAGTGGAACCTCCAGAAGAGCCCATGCAGGTTGGGAAATCTCGTCTTCCTGTCGCGGAGAGAGAAAGGAGGTTTAAAAACAGACTTTGCTTATACTGTGGTGAACCAGGTCCTCTTCTCTCCGCCTGTCCAAAACATCAGGAAAATGGGAAGGCCTAATTGATTGAGGGGTGGTCAGCTTAGGTACATTTCAACACACCCCAAAAAACCATGTAGTTCCCCAGTTCTCCATTGAAGTGACCCTGGTTCTGGGAAGGTCTTTTGAAGTCGTTAGGGCTTTTTTTGCTGATGGCAACTTCATTATGACTAAAAAAGTTCAAACACCTCTCAGTGTCATCGGAGTAAATGGGAATAGAGTTCCTAAAGCGACCATCCACTCTCGGACGTCTGAGATTAAAATGCAAGTTGGGGCTCTCCATCAGGAATCAATAGCATTCTATATACTTCCATCAGCCGAGAGTCCTGTTATCCTGTGTCTTCCTTGGCTCCCCAAGCACTCTACTGTGCTAGATTGGGGGGAACCTCAAATTCTGTCGTGGGGCCCGCGATGCCATGGTTCCTGTTTGTCATCAGTCAAACCTCCTCAGCGAGCCATTCGGAGTTCAGTCGTTTCTCCAGAAGTTCAGCTTCCAGCTTCTGAAAGCTGCTGAGACTCTTCCTGCTCATAGGGACTGGGATTGCGCTATTGACCTGTTACCTGGGAAAGAACTGCCTCATGGGAGAATATTCCCTCTTTCACTTCCTGAGTCCCATTCAGTGTCTGAGTATATTCAGGAGAATCTGGAGCGCAGGTTCATCAGGAAGTCCAAATCACCAGCGTGTGCCAGTCAATTCTGTACTGTCAAAGAGAAGGACGGAGGTTTGAAACAATGCATAGATTACCGGGGTCTGAATGCTATTACCATCAAAGACCAGTTTCCATTACCTCTGATATCTGAACTTTTCAACTGAATTAAGGGAACCAAGATTTTTACCAAGCTAGATCTTCATGGGGCCTACAATTTGATCAGGATTCGGTCCGGAGGTGAGTGGAAGACAGCCTTCAATACTCGTGATGGTCACTTCGAGTACCTAGTCATGCCTTTTGGGTTAAGCAACGCTCCAGCTATCTTCCAAAAATATATGAATCACATTTTCAGGGATTTTCTCTATAAATACGTTGTGATATATCTAGATGACATCCTGATATTCTCAGAGGATGTAACAAGTCATCGCCTGCATGTATGTTAAGTACTGACATGACTCCGGGCCAACCAGCTGTTTTGCAAACTTGAAAAATGTTCCTTCGAGCAAAAAGAGCTAACGTTTTTGGGATACATTATTTCTGGTTCCTGCCTTCAGATGGATCCAGCAAAACTAGCTGCCATTACTAACTGGCCTCGTCCTGTGGGGTTAAAGGCAACACAATGCTTCCTGGGATTCTGCAATTTCTATCGCCTGTTCATTAAAGACTACTCGACCATAGCAGCTCCAATCACTGCGCTTACCAAAAAAGGACAAGATACCCGGATATGGTCTCTTGCAGCTGAAGAGGCCTTTGTTCTTTTAAAACAGTGCTTTATGGCAGCTCCTATTCTAAGACAACCTGACTGTGATCTGCCTTTCTTCCTGAAGTTGGATGCTTCCACGGTTGGAGTTGGGGGTGTACTGTCACAAAAGGATGAGTGGAGCAAGTCGTACTCTTGTGGGTTCTTTTCCCGTAAGTTTTCTGCTCCAGAGAAGAATTATGCAGTTGGGGATAAGGAGTTGTTAGCTATTAAGCTGGCATTGCAAGAATGGAGATATCTGCTGGAGGGGGCAAAATTTCTGGTGACAGTTTACAGCGATCACAAGAACCTCACTTGTCTCAAAACTGCTCATTGTCTGAATTATCGCCAGTCCAGATGGTCACTGTTTTTTTGACCGTTTTAACCTGGTGATTACCTATCGTCCAGGTTGCAAGAATGTTAAAGCTGATGCCCAGTCTCGAGCATTCAATTGCCCAGGAAGACGAAGTAAAGGAACACAAACCAATTTTAAATCCTGGGTGCTTTGTTGCAGTTACTAAGGTCAAGATCCCGCTAGGGAAAACATTTGTAGCACCCGAACTCCGATCTAAGTTACTCCAGTGGGCCCATTCTTCATGTTTTTCAGGTCATGCAGGAGTGGGGAAGATGTTAGAGCTAATCCTTAGGAGTTATTGGTAGCCAACTGTACGTCGTGATATCAAGGACTCTGTGACAGCTTGTACCATCTGTGCTCACCATAAGGTGCCCCCTCGACTTCCTTTGGAGTCTTTATGTCCACTTTCAGTACCTGATCATCCTTGGTCCCATATATCCATGGATTTTATAACAGATCTACCTTCCTGCCAGGGATTCAATACAATCTTGGTAGTGGTGGACAGATTCTCCAAGGTTGCTCACTTTGTCCCATTAAAAGGGTTACCGTTGGCTACGAAGTTGGCTGAGGCATTTATAAAGGAAATCTTCAAGCTACATGGGTTTTCCAAAGACATAGTTTCAGACTGTGGTGTACAGTTTACTTTCAGATTCTGGAGATCGTTCTGTCAATGCTTTAATATCAACTTGAGTTTTTCATCCGCATACCAATTTCAGAGTAATGGTTAAACAGACACGTAAATCAAGATTTAGAGAAATTCATTCAGATATACTGTATGTTGCAGCTAATCAAGACGATTGGGTTTCCTTGTTACCATGGGCTGAATTTGCTCATAATAATTTGTACCATGAGTCATCATAGTAATCTCCATTCTTCATTCAGTATGGGCTACATCCCATGATACCAGAAATACCTGCTCTTCAGTTAGTATCTCTCCCAGCTGTGGGTAGCACAGTGAGTCGGTTCTTCAGGATTTGGAGGGAGGTGAAAAAGAATTTGTGTAAAGCCTCTTCCAGGTATAAGCGGGTGGCAGCCAAGAAAAAAAGGAGGAGTCCTGTCCTGAACCCCGGTGATAAAATTTGGTTATCCACTAGACATTTATGATGAAAGGTGCCCACCATGAAGTTTGCTCCCAGATTTATTGGTCCCTTCCAGATTCTTCAGGTCTTCAATCCGGTGGAGGTTCGATTAAAACTTCCTGGTACTCTCAGGGTTCCCAACATATTCCATACCTCTCTTCTGAAACCATTGGTGATTAATCAATATTCTAGACAGTGCAACCCTCCCACTGCAATTCCAGTGGATCACCAAGAGGAGTATGAAGTTAAACAGATTTTAGATTCCAAAATGTCCCGAGATGCAGCGCAATTCCTGGTGGATTGGAAGGGATACGGGCCGGAAGAATGTTGTTGGATTAAGGCTTCGGATATTCATGCTCCTCAATTCCTTCGAAAGTTCCATCAGAACTTTCCTAACAAGCCATTTGTGGGGTGTTCGGTGCCCACCCCTAGAGGGGGGGTAATGTCACAGTGTGCCGGACCCTGGTCATCACTTACCAGGTCTGGCAGCACTGGCTTCCTGATGGCCAGCGGGCGGGGAGATCCCGGCGCCCGCTGCCGATGACGTCCTCCCCCTGCTGCCTGACTTGTCCTTCAGCGAGCAGGGAGATCCCGGCGCCTGCTGCCGCGGGCTTCCTCTGTAAAATATGCAGATGGTTGCGGCTCCCACTAGGAGCATTTGCCGTACTGCAAGTAGTTTAAAGAAACAGGCAGGGCTAGGGAGTTGCTAACTGGGGCTGGCTTGAACCCTGACCTATATAAGGAAGTTCCTGGGAGCACCTCAGTGCCAGAGTATAGGCTCCATTATCATACTCCAGCTTTCCTGTGTATATCCTGACTATTGGTTCTGATCCCTGGTTCTGCGTTGATTATCTGGTTCTGACCTCGGCTTCTCCCTGTGACCTGTTTACGCCTCCTCAATGGCACCATCTCGTCTGTTTGTTTCTGATCCGGCTTGTCGACCACGCTAAAGTCTCTTGCACTCATAATAGCTCACCAGCACCTGTATAGGGAAACCTAACCTAAGGGCTGCGACCTGTGTGTCGGACGCAGCCAAGTCCCTACCTTCTTGCGAGGGTCCCTGGTGAATACCGCCGGCACATTAGACTCCGCGCCTCAGGAATAGGTCTAGCCAATTCCCTGAATATGGATTGCATCCACTATCTGCCCAAGAGTTTGTGACAGTCTCTTTCAGAGACATCCTTAATTTTAGTGGTAGGCAGACTCAGTGGTGTTCCTCAGATTCTAGTGACCTAGACAGTTGCCTAAAGAATAATGGTAGATCTGGCTCTGTATAATGATGATCAAGAATCTCCAATCACCAACTCCTATATTGCAATTCTCCTAAGGAACCCAGTTGAAAGGCTAATGCTGTTTTTGGCTGCACACATATTGTCATCCCCAAAATTATATTTTGGTGCAAATCATCATCCTATTCTCATCATACCTGCATCTTGCTCATTGCCTACTACCATCCTGCTACTGGGGTCTTTCCTGAACTCTGGGCAGCAATTTTACCCTGGCACTGTGACCTTGCACCTTTCCAGACCACAGTGGTTGTCACTGCAGGAATGACCAATACTGTTTTCAGTTGGGTACTGAAGTGGGTCCTGTTGGTATTCCTATGGCCCATCACCCAGCTGTGGATGATGAGTTGACTGTGCCTATGAAACCCCCGGGGGTGCTGCAGCTGGACTTAAGCACCCAGGGGCTACTAATAGCTGAAATCCCTGCAGAAAAGGAAATGACAGTATGTTTTGACAGTCCAAGGAGTGGAATTACATACCCAGAAGTCTATGGGAGAAGGTGACCCAAAGCTAATGGCCACAAGACTGCAGAGCCTGAGAGAGAGAGAGCTGATAGTAGGGAGAGCTTGTTTTAGATGAAGCTATGGACAGAGCCAGCTGGAGAAGTTGCAGTTCAGAGCTGAGTTGAAGAGGACAGCAGGATCTGCCAGGTAAGGAGATACTACAAGCTAGTCATTTTGGAGGAAGCCCCGAGATTCAGCCCCAGACCACAGCCTCCTCAGATAAGTAGATGTGGTTAATTCAGATATCACTGATTAACAAGTAGAGGTTTGGACTGTGTTTAGCCATTAAGAAATATGGACAGAATGGAGCTTATGAAAGAAAACGCCCAGTGTTTGTTTGAACCAGGTTACATCTCTAACGCTGGAAGAGTTGATCAATGCAGAGCATTGTATAAGTTCTAACCTAAACTACATTGCTGGAGAGATCAATTTGCATCCTGTTTCTTGCCTTGGGGGACTCTTGTGTGTGACACATTTCAACCAAGTTGTTTGATTACTGTGAGAGACTACTAAGAGCGTCTGGATACAGATATTTTTAGTGCTACAGTATGTGAGTGCACTAGAAACATTGGGCCTGAATCAAAGATGTACGCAAACCCAATGTCTCTACGTGCAGCTTCCATCATACTTGCTGGCTTCCACATGCAACATTCCCTCCAGTGCTGGGTGCAGCCATGACAGTCTGAGTCAGGTGATTGTTCATCCACCAACAGGACTCCAGTTTGCTGACACCTGCAGACAATCCCTGCTCTCTCAGGGGTATATAAGGTTTCTTCCTGCACACAGCACTTGCCAGTGTAATACTGTCCACAGCCTAGTTGCGTAATACTGTGAGAGCCCCTGCAGATACTTATCCTACTCAGCGACTCAAGTGAAGATTACCATCTCACTGCACCCCTGGCTCCCTATCTGGTTCCATCCTGGTGATCCTGTACCATCGGTTCCATCCTGGATATCTTGTACCATTGGTTCCAGTCCAATAACCTGTACCATTGGTTCCAGTCCGAGATCCTGTGCTATCGGCTCCAGACCAATAACCAGCTCCATGTCCAATAACCAGCACCAACGGTTCTAGTCCAATATCCTGTACCATCAGTTACAGTCTGATACTCCACACCATTGGTTCCAGGCTGATATCCTGTACCATCTGTTCCAGTCCCATAACCAGTACCATTGGTTCTATTCCAATAGCCTGTATCATCGGTTCCAATCTAATAATTGACTTCTAGTACAGCTCAGTAACAAGCCAGCTGTACTTCCAGCATCCTCATGCACATCATTCGATGAGCAGGAAGCATATCAGACCAGCCAGCTTCCAAACACCAACCCCAGAACTCACTCCTGTCAGAGACTCAAACTTGGATTCACATACGAAACCTAGCATGACAGTGACAGGTTCTGCGATTGCTCGCAGATCATCCCCCAAGCCAGGGGCATGTCTGACCATGTCACTCCCTTTTTTCCAGTAGGGACGAGGCCAGGGTCAATGGACACTGCACTCAGATCACAGATGCAGCAAGGAGGTGTCTATTTCCTATAGACACCACCTCCTGCCATATTTGCATTAGGACGGTATTGCACAGCCACTTCATTGTGACTGTGCAATCTCTGAATCAGGCCCCTTTCTTTGGCGATTTTAGTGTGTGTGTCTGTTGTCATATGCCATTTGTAAAGTGCTCATATCTATTGTTTAATAGTGTTTAGTTCAGTATAAAGTGCTAGTCTATATATTTCCCTGTGATAAATTCTTTGTTATATTTATTGTCCCATCATATGCATATTGCTGCTGAACTTCTATTGTTGAGAGACTAACGTTTGAAAGTTTAAGCCCAAGGGTTATTGCTTATATATTTCTATTTGCTTTGTGTTATTCAACTGTCTACTGATTTACTTGTTATTTATATCTAAAGTCTATTTTTAAATATAATTCTATAAAACAGTGATTCCCAACCTTGGTCCCCAAGGTACTCTAACAGTCCAGGTTTTAGTGATATCCATGCTTGAAGTTATATCAAAATAACTGAGGTACTAATTAAGTCACCTGTGCTTAAGTATGGCTATACTTAAAACCTGGACTTGAGACCCGTGGTTGGGAACACCTGCTACAAACCCTTGCATTAAGCCATTTGTCCCAATAACTGTGCTAGGGTGGCTTGTGCAGTTCATATGGTTGTCAGAGTAATTTAGTGGTGGGCAGGGGGTTTCCCGAATCTACCTACCCTCCAACATGACCCCTTTTATCAGGTACAAAATACTCCTCTCCTGGATTTCCCACCTAATTTATGATTGCAGTCACCTGTATTGAACTAGCAGAGCATTTTGTACCTAATGGAACGGTCATGTTGGAGGGTCTGACTCTCCTACTGGTGTTCATATCTATGTCAGCGGTTCTTAAACTCTGTCCTCAGGACCCAACACAGGTCATGTTCTTCAGGTCACCCAGCAGGTGCAGAGGTGTATTAATTACTCACTGACACATTTAAAAGATACATAGGTGGATCTAATTATATCACATTCCGTGAGGAGACCTGGAAAATATGAACTGTTTGGGGTCCTGAAAACTAAGGGCCTGATTTAGAGATGTACCCAATACCGATATTTATGCAGTTCGCCATTGCACATATGTGTAAGCTGCACTGTGCATGTGCAGAGCTTGCATTGCAATTACGCTCGTACAGGGGAACCACTCACAACATGATTGAAAGGTTTTCAGCGTTTGTGGGTGGTAACGGGGGAGGGGTGGTTAAAAAAACCCCAGGAGTGTTGAACCATTTATACGCTGTTTCATGGCTGTGCATAAATTAGCCATTGTGATCTCCCTCACAGCATGAGAGCGTGTCAGGAGAGCTGCAGGGTTTGCAGCTGGTTAGACTTAACTTACACGCTGCGTGACTGCCCAATGTGCGTTGATGTTAACAATGTTTGTGCTGCTACCACACTGCAACACCGCAGCCCGTGTCATTGCCTGCAGTCCTAACGGGGGACACACCTCCGTGTAGCACCTGTACACTACCACTGTCTCCGGCCGGGGTTCGGAACAAAGAGCAGCGTCATCGAACAGCTCCATACTGGCTGTTATCTGTTGCCAGCACTGGTGCAGCGCTCAGCTGGATTCCCCGTTGCAGGCAAGACCTCTGGACTGGTGTGGGCTTTCCTCTCCGCTCAGGCCGGTTGTCACCACTGGAGTTTGACGATTGTATTATTCATCTGGTCTCCCACTCTGAGGCGCATCACCTTCACCATCATACCGGAATTACAGCCAATCTTGGTTCACTGACCAGCTATTCAGGATTTACCCCTATCACCTACTACTGCACTATAACATCATTTCGGAAGAAGTTATATCTACCAGCATTTCAGTGGACCAATCATCTAAAGGCTCCTTTGCGATCTGGACTCTCGTTCACACATAAAAGGACTTGCTGGTAAATTCACATTTCTAATAGAAATAATATGTGGTTTAGTGTTTTTACATTGAATCATAGCTATTGTGCATTGGATACATTTTAACTGATATTAATGTAACTGGTAATAAATAGTTTCATTAAAGTACATGCAAGTTTCCAGTATAGTTTTATTCTTTCAATAACACATTCAGCGCTGTATATTTTCTAGCAATTTCATAAGTGGTATTCTAGTGTACTTCTATTTAGGGGGCTAACACACCCCCTTTCACAGCTACAAAGTGCTATTGGTCAAGCACCTTTTAAAAAGGGATTTTTGTCTATTGTAGATGTTTGTGCTGTTGCATGTCGTCTGAGAGATATGAGAACGTAGTGGGTGTCCTTATGCTCGGCTGTGCTTTGGTAGGCATTAGCATATGTTAGCAACTGCGATCTGTTAGAGACTGCAGTTGCGATTGCATTAGCTCAAATCTCAGAATCATGCCCTGAGTTTGAGAACTTATGATCTGGGATACTCCAGAAGAGCCAGGCCATGAATGGGATGGGGATACTGATTGAAGGTTACAGAGGAGATGTCATGACACTAGAAGGGTAGAAACTCGGGGTGGAACCCCTTGGGCTGGCAGTGGCAAATTAATGAAGCTTGATGGCCTGATGCTGCTGCTCCTTCTTATGTGGACCAGTAGGGGGAAAGAGAGATGTTCTTTTGAGTACTGATAACTCCTCTGCAGAGGGAATTAACCAAAATGTAGGCACTGGCGTGGAATTATGGGATTGCCTGTATGTGGGCACTTGAAGACAGGAGCTGGTTCCCAAGATATTAGTGTAGGAACACTGACTCAGGTTAGTAGAATATCCAGTGTACAGACACTGATGCAGGTTAGCAGAATATCCAGTGTTTGAACACTGAAGCTGGTTAGCAGAATATTGAGGGTAGAGATACTGATGGGGGTCAGCAGAATATCCATTGTGGGAACACTGATGCAGGGCAGCAGAATATCCAGTGTGGGAACACTGATGCAGGGTAGCAGAATATCCAGTGTGGGAACACTGATGCAGGGCAGCAGATTGTCCAGTGTAGGGACACTGGTGCAGGTTAGCAGAATATCCAGTTCAGGGGCACTGATGCAGGTCAGCAGAGTATCTGGTTTAGAAACAATGAAGTGCAGTATGCAAAGCAGGAGACAAGGTACTGAGGGCCTGATTCATTATGGATCGCAACTGCGAATACGCACACATTCGGCTGATTGTTGTGATCTGCGCATGCAGAGTGATTGACAGGAAGTGCCGTTTGTGGGTGGTGACCGGGGGGGGGGGGGGGGGGTGGTTGGTGAAACGCTGACATGCCAGTGCTTTGGAACACTGTTGCATGGGCATGCATAAATTAGCCACTGTGATGCCGTACACCACCTGAGGACTCATAGCGTGCGATGAAGTTAGCAATTTCTGAGTAAGGTCAGAGCTTGTACAATTGAGCGTGAGGCTGCGATGGTACTCGATTGTACCTATGATTTCGCAGTCTTGCTAAACATTACAGATGTGTGTAAGGTAAGGTGGGTGTCCCTTTGTAGTACTGCAATGGCATAGTGATCGCAATGGATTGGCATACTATTACTATTACAATCACTATTACATTCGCAGTTGCGATCCATAATGAATCAGGCCCTGAGACTCTTGTGAGAGTAGTTGTACAGGCAATGTACTGCCACAACTTACTACTTTAAATAGGGCACCTTCAGTGGAGATTGATCCCCTCAGTCACATGACCGGGATTGTGTACAGACTGGTCGAACGACCGGATAACATCACTCCTACATGGCAACAGCCATGATCAGGAGCCAGTGAAACTGCTGGGTGATGACGCCAGCCACATGAGGGTGAGTGCTGAGCTCTGTTATACGGCACTCTGGGGAGACGGAAGGACAACAAGGAACACCACATGACCTGGTAATAGGGTCCTGGGATCCAGTGTAACAGGCGAGAAATTAGCTGTTTTTTTATTACCGCACACCATTACAGTGAGCGTCGCAGTAAAGGGAGTGTTACACCTATAAAACAGTTTCAACAAATTGCTAAATTTCCATGCATCATCAGGGCAGTGGATGACACTCATCTAGCCCAAGTACCATTGGGAAGAAATATTTTTTCAGAATAGGAAATATTTCCATTTCTGTAATGTTCATACTACAGGTGATGCATTTTTCCTCATACATAGCCTGGTTGCCACATTCCCTCTGAGTGCCCATGACTTATTCTATGGGGCATATTCAATTGGGCGCGAGGTTTAGTGAGGAAAAAACCTTGCGCCCAATTTTGGATTACCACGGGTATGCACGCTCCCGATACCTGTGGTATCCAATTAAAAAAAAGTAGTTACGGAGTTTTCAGCTAAGAAAACCCTGCGTCACGTAAAAAAAAAATCTGCACTCACCTGCCCGGTGGTCTCCGCGGCTCCCGGTGGCCTCCCCTCTATCTTCTCACTGGAAAGGGGACTGCTGGGAGGCTCCAGGGGCTGGTGGGAGGGACAAGAGCTGCTGGGAGATGTAGTTCTCCAAGCGCCCATTGCGGGGGGCACACAGACAGTGGTGGGACCACACACACCAGACGTCACACAGATAACACTCATACACACACACTCACTCATACACACTTACAAACACTAACAAACATTCACACACACTAACATACTCACCCTGTGGCAGAAGACCCGGCTTCCGACGCTGGATGCAGAGGACAGCGCTGCAGAAGGTGAGTAATTATGGACTAATTAAGCTAATTGGAAACTTCCAAATGCTTAATTAGTCCCAGAGCAAGTCCTGCTGATTTTGCCTAAATTAACGATTTTAGGAAAAATCACACTTGCTCTGGAGGTGCAAGAATAAAAAGCTCTCCACACCTAATTGAATAGCAAAAAACCTGCACCTGCAGGAAAACATCGCAGGTGCAGGTTTTTTGCTTTTCTCGCCCACCAATTGAATATGCCCCTATATGAGACAATCAGACATAAGGCAAAAATTAGCCCAGATGCAAGTTGGAGACTTTATTAGGTAAGAAGTATATTGGCTGGTGACTCGCACCAAATGGGACAATAATGCACACGGTTATTATTATTATAATTTATTTATATGGCGCCACAAGTGTTCCGCAGCGCCTTACAAAGTACATAAACAAATTGTAGACAAGCGACTTACAGAACAATACACTGCAGTACAGGACCAGGACATGGATAATATACAGTATATTGCTACATTAGCGACCATAACACCCAGATAAGCAAAAGAGCATAGGCAACCAAGTGTTAGGTACCCTAGTGGTGAGTAAGAAGTAGATGAAACTAAAGTAGGGAGAAGCACAAGAGGGTAGAGGGCCCTGCTTGTAAGAGCTTACATTCTAAAAGAATGTAAATGTGAGGATCCCGGGTTTATGCATGCGTTATTTTCACCCTCTCGACCATTCACCACCTTGAGAAAGGCAGAAAGGTTATAGCTCTCTCTCGCACAGTACCCCGGGTCCTTTGAGTCCCTTTAGATCACACAAGAAATCACACAATAGCAAAGGTATAACGATACCTTTATTTTAAAACACACTACTTCTACATGTAAAATCAGCAACTACAACTATATACAATATATACAGAAATGCCAGTAGTCAGGGGTGTATCTACCCATTGGCCAGGATGGCACTTGCCAGGGGCGCCGGCCAAAGGGGGGGCGCCGTCCGGCAGCGCCACCAGCAGCCAATGGGTGGACTGCCCTAGGGTCTGCCCTACACAGTAACAAACAGACAGCTGCCAGCGGCGGCTGTGTGTTTGTTATAGCAGCCAGCCAATGAGAGTCACACAGACTCTCATTGGCTGCTGAGTCCATGGAGGGAGCTGGCTGGAGCTCACTCATGAGCTCCGCCTTCCTGCTCCCCCCGCAGCGGGTGATGGGTGAGACATCATGACGTCTCTCCCATCCCGTAGTGCACAGTGAGAGCGGCCCGGAGGAGTGGACAGCAGCGGTCATCGGCAGGAGCGGGGATCAGGTAAGTTGCTTTTTTTTTTTCTGTTTGTGTGTGGATTTTTTTTTGACACAGGAGGGTGGAGTGTGGCTACAAGGGGGCACTGAATAGGGGGTGGCCACTACTGGGGGCACTGTATAGGGGGGCAGCTACTGGGGGAATGGCTGCTACTGGGGACACTGTATAGGGGGGGGCGTTATTGGGGGCACGTTATGGGGGGATGGCCGCTACTGGAGGCACTGTATAGGGGGGACTACTACTGGGGGCAATGCATAAGGGGGACTACTACTGGGGGCACTTCCTGAAATTATGGGAGATGGGGGGCACCAGTCCATTACCTTGCCAGGGGCGCTCGGATCCCTAGATACACCCCTGCCAGTAGTATTAGCAAAACTTTGGGTAACCCAGACACATGTCCCTACAGCAGAGGCCCCTTTGGTGTTAGAAAGGTGGACAGTTAATATGTTTTGCTTACCCACCCTGGTGGCGTATCTTTGACCAGGCCTTCTCCGTACAGCCAGGTCTGCGGCTTGAACACGGTTGAAATTAAAGACAGGAAAAAAAGAGACGGTCAAATGGAACAATACATAGAGGCCAGAGGCTATAGATAATTCCGTCACTCTTCGAACCTGGGCATGATGTTTTCTTATGGCCAATGGATGGCCTCAATTAGTCAATATCTATAAGTGTACCAAGAAGAAAAAGAAAGAAGTGCATAATGTAGACTATGGGCCTGATTCAGAGATGAACGGTTTTGCAGAGCCGCACACAAGTGGCTGTGCAATTCCGTCCATCTGAAATGCAAATGCAGAAGGAGGTGTCAGACACCTGCTTGCTGCATCTGCGATCCCAGTACTGCAACTGACATCGCAGGCTGGGATCACCATCACAAACCACTGTGCAATATCGTCCATCTCTGAATCATGCCCACAATATCTTGCTCCATGGCACTTTGACTAGTTGAAATAGTTAAAACATTTACAGGAACTAGGGCTATGTGGCAAGGAAGGTTCGGAAACTCTGACTTAAACAAAAGTTTACAGTAAGTCTTAAAAGTGCATACAAAATAAGTCCACCATGATCATAACTTTTCTTTCACACTGGACGATCATATCAGCTGGCATATATGCACTAATTGTGTCACATATTTGGCTCAATCACAACTATTTTTTCCCCAACGCCAAATGATAATGACTTCATTTCTGGCACAAGGAATATGCAAAGATTCATTAGTCAGTAGTGTAACCAGCAAAAATGCTGTATGAATTTTTGGGTGGGATAACTAATACAATCATATTAGTTCACTGCTTTTATTGTGGTGCAGTTAGTGTTACAGTCACACATCATATCATCTCTATAAAGTAGGGGTGTGCACCGGCCACTTTTCGTGTTTTGTGTTTTGGTTTTGGATCTGGATCTTTCTTCGTGTTTTGGATCTGGATTGGTTTTGCCAAAACCACCCTTCGGTGTTTTGGGTTCTGGGTTTTGTGTTTTGGATCTGTATTTTTTTTTAAAAAAGCATAAAAACAGATAAAATCACAGAATGTATTGGTTTTTCTGCTCCTATGCTATTATTAACGTCAATAACCTTAATTTCCACTAATTTCCAGTCTATTCTGAACACCTCACACCTCACAATAGTGTTTTTATGTCCAAAAGGTTGCACCGAGGTAGCTGGATGACTATGCTAAGCGACACGAGTGAGCGGCACAAACATATGGCCCATCTAGGAGTGACACTGCAGTGGCAGACAGGATGGCAGTTTGAAAAACTAGGCCCCAAACTGTACATAATGCAAAGAAAAAAAAGAGGTGCAAGATGGAATTGTCCTTGGGCCCTCCCACCCACCCTTGTTGTATAAACAGGACATGCACACTTTAACAAAGCAATCATTTCAGCGCCAGGGTCTGCCACACGACTGTGGCTGAAATGATTGGTTCATTTGGGCCCCCACAAAACAAGCTGGCAATTAATCTGTCCCTGCACAAACTGGCTCTACGGAGGCAAGATGTCGTCCTCATCCACCGATTCCTCACCCTCTTCAGTGTTGTGTACATCCTCATCCTCACAGAGTATTAACTCATCCCCACTGGAATCCACCACCACAGGTCCCTCTGTACGTTCTAGAGGCTGGTCTCCCTGGAAGAGTTGATAATTCATTTTGATGAACATCATCTTCTCCACATTTTGTGGAAGCAACCTCCTACGCCTTTCGCTGACAAGGTTCCCGGCTGCACTAAACACTCTTTCGGAGTACACACTGGAGGGGGGGCAACTCAGGTAAAATAGAGCCAGTTTGTACAGGGGCCTCCAAATTGCCTCTTTTTCCTGCCACTACAGGTATGGACTGTCTGACATGCCTACTTGGAATCTGTCACCGATGTAATCCTCCACCATTCTGTCAATGGTGACAGTATCATATGTAGTGACAGTAGACATGTCAGAAATTGTTGCCAGGTCCTTCAGTCCGGACCAGATGTCCAAACTTGGTCCTGCCTGCCCTACATCACCACCAGCGGGTTGCTAAGGATACCTAAGTTTTTCCTGGCAGCCCCAGTTGCGGGAGAAAATGAAGAAGGAGCTGTTGACGTGTCACGTTCCACTTCAGCTGACAGTGTTTTCACCGCGATTAGGCCACGCCCCCTATTACCCGGGCCCGCCACAGCTCTCAGCGGGCCTGCTTGCAGGGGGTGTGCAAATGGTGGAAAGAGCCACCTCTTCCCGTCCAGTGCTGGGAAGGTCAGGCATCGCAACCGCCACCACACTTGGACTCTCCTTGGGGATTTGTGATATCTTCTTAGAACGCACAGTTCTTTGCTGTGCTTTTGCCAGCTTAACTCGTTTGATTTTTTTAGCGGGAGGAGGGCTTCCATCGTCATGTGAAGCTGAACCACTAGTCATGAACATACTAGTCATACTAGTATGACACACACTAGTCATAGGGAAAGACCTTAGCCATTCCTTGCCACTCCATTTCATAAATGGCATATTGGCAAGTTTACGTTTCTCTTCAGATGATTTAAATGTTTTTTTAAGGTCATTTTCCTGAACTTTGTCATTTGGGATTGTATGTGGCTTCTACTATGACATTGGGCATCGGCCTTGGCAGACGACGTTGATGGCATGTTATCGTCTATGTCATGGCTAGTGGCAGCAGCTTCAGCACTAGGAGGAAGTGGTTCTTGATCTTTCTCTATTTTATTTTTATCGGAGAAAGTTTGGTCCTCCATTTATGTTATATCGATTTGATATATACGTGCGGCTAAGGCGCACACAAACACAGAAAATATTTTTTTATTTTTGCTGGAGAGTAGTGCACTTTGTGGGTTACACCACCCTTTACGAAATGAGCAAGCCGGCTCTTTACTTATGGGACACAGGCGCATGCTTGGCGCTGCTCCTTTGTTGATACACGTGCAGCCACAGTGCACACAATTCACAAACACAGAAAATATTTTTTTATTTTGTTTGGAGTGTACTTTGGGGGTTACAGCACCCTTTAACGGTCAAGCCAGCCGGCCCTTTACTTATGACACAGGCGCACGCTTGGCACTACTTTGTTGATGCACGTGCGGCTACTGCGCACACAATTCACAAACACAGAAAATATTTTTTTATTTTGTTTGGAGTGTACTTTGGGGGTTACAGCACCCTATAACGGTCAAGCCAGTCGGCCCTTTACTTATGACACAGGCGCACGCTTGGCGCTGCTCCTTTGTTGATGCACGTGCGGCTACTGCGCACACAATTCACAAACACCGAAAATATTTTTTTATTTTGTTTGGAGTGTACTTTGGGGGTTACAGCACCCTTTAACGGTCAAGCCAGCCGGCCCTTTACTTATGACACAGGCGCACGCTTGGCACTACTTTGTTGATGCACGTGCGGCTACTGCGCACACAATTCACAAACACAGAAAATATTTTTTTATTTTGTTTGGAGTGTACTTTGGGGGTTACAGCACCCTTTAACGGTCAAGCCAGTCGGCCCTTTACTTATGACACAGGCGCACGCTTGGCGCTGCTCCTTTGTTGATGCACGTGCGGCTACTGCGCACACAATTCACAAACACCGAAAATATTTTTTTATTTTGTTTGGAGTGTACTTTGGTGGTTACAGCACCCTTTAATGGTCAAGCCAGCCGGCCCTTTACTTATGACACAGGCGCATGCTTGGCACTACTTTGTCGATGCACGTGCGGCTACTGCGCACAACAATTCACAAACACAGAAAATATTTTTTTATTTTGTTTGGAGTGTACTTTGGAGGTTACAGCACCCTTTAATGGTCAAGCCAGCCGGCCCTTTACTTATGACACAGGCGCATGCTTGGCACTACTTTGTCGATGCACGTGCGGCTACTGCGCACACAATTCACAAACACAGAAAATATTTTTTTATTTGGTTTGGAGTGTACTTTGGGGGTTACAGCACCCTTTAGCGGTCAATCCAGCCGGCCAATTATTTATGGGACACAGGCGCACGCTTGGCACTACTTTGTTGATGCATGTGCGGCTACTGCGCACACAATTCACAAACACAAAAAAATATATTTTTTTATTTTGTTTGGAGTGCCCTTTGGGGGTTACAGCACCCTTTAGCGGTCAATCCAGCCGGCCCTTTACTTATGACACAGACGCACGCTTGGCACTACTTTGTTGATGCACGTGCGGCTACTGCGCACACAATTCACAAACACAAAAAAATTTATTTTTTTATTTTGTTTGGAGTACCCTTTGGGGGTTACAGCACCCTTTAGCGGTCAATCCAGCCGGCCAATTATTTATGGGACACAGGCGCACGCTTGGCACTACTTTGTTGATGCACGTGCGGCTACTGCACACACAATTTACAAACACAAAAAAAATATATTTTTTTATTTTTTTTGGAGTGCCCTTTGGGGGTTACAGCACCCTTTAGCGGTCAATCCAGCCGGCCCTTTATTTATGGGACACAGGCGCGCGCTTCGCGCTGCTCCTTTGTTGATGCACGTGCAGCCACAGTGCACACAATTCACAAACACAGAAAAAATATTATTTTTTTTTGCACTTGGGGGGAGCACCCCTGATGGACAGAGCACCCCCTGGACAACACTACAGCACCCCTTTAGGACTGGGACACTGCACAGGACTTTGGAGTGGACACAGCCCCTATGGACAACTGACTGCACAACACAGTCCAGCCAGCCCCTATGGACTTTGAAGTAGTGGACACAGCCCCTATGGACAACAGCAGCACAGCGCAGCATAGCACAGCACAGCACAGCACAACACTACACTACACTACACTACACTACACTACAACACTACACTACACAGCCCAGCCAGCCCTAACTCCCACCCTCCCTCTTCACTGTCCACAGCCGAGTGAGAAAATGGCGCCGAGGCGGGTACCTTATATAGGATCCAAAACCCGCGAGACCCGGAAGGCGGGATGATGACGTTTTGCCTCTATTTCAGATCCGAGTCAGGCGGGAAAAGTCGAGCCTGACTCGGATCGGGGGGGCTCGGATTTCAGAAATCCAAACCCGCTCACCCCTACTATAAAGGGGTCTATCCATTAGCACAGTGGTTCTCAAACTTGATCCTCAGGACCCCATACAGTTCACGTTTTACAGGCCACCCAGCAGGTGCACAGGTGTGTTCATTACTCACTGACATTTTAAAAGATTTACAGGGCAGCTAATTATATCACTAGTAATTATGTGAGGAGAGCTGCAAAACATGCACTGTTTGGGGTCCTGAGGACCGAGTTTGAGAACCTGTGCATTAGCAGATAAAAATGAACAATTGAACGATATTGAGTTCATTATATCTGCTAATGGATAAGCCCTGAACGATAACAGGTGCGCACTCCGGCGGCCGATAAATTGCATCTGTCATCTCTCCAACATGTTGGTCAATTATCGCATATAACTGTACGATATTAGCAATATTGTGCAGTTTATATGCGGTAAACGACGAACAACGAAAGATATTAGCAGCAGCTACAGAGCGCTGCAGAGAAAAAAATCCACCCCCTGAATGATGTCATGCGATATCGTTCCTCGTTCACCAAAATCTGTCATGTACATGACAGATATCGTTCAGCACAGCCATCAGAATTTTGTGATCGCTCAGAAATACATCTGCTAATGGATAGGCCCCTTAAGAAGCAATAAGTTCCATAGTAAATTAAATGTGAGTCAAATTCCTGTATTTTATAGCCTAGTTTTAACTGATACAGTATGCAAAGCTGACATAATACTAAAGGTGTGTACACACGATTTTTTGAATCGTTAAATCATTTATAAAATAGTTCATCTTTTTAAAGGTGAACGATGAACGCTTGAACGATCGTTCAAGCGTGTTCACATTTGTAGTTTGTAGTTCATCGTCCATTCTGACTGTCCAACAAACGATTTTCGTTCAGAAAATCGTTCATGTTGTGCAGAATGAACGATAAATGAACGATTTCCATTCACTGCATGATTAAAAAATCGCTCATCATTCATGAAAATCGTTCATTATTTTAGTAACCAACGATTTTTAGTGAACGATTTTCGTTCACTTTTTCAAGGGAAAAAATGAACGAAAATTGTTCACTAAAATCGTTGGTTACTAACATCGTTGTGTGTGTATGCAGCTTAACTCATAGAGAGAATAAGTGTTGTGGATGCAGACAAAAGACAAGCACAGTAATAAATGATCCTGTTCTGCTTCTCTCTCATTACTCATACCCAGAAACAGCTGCTCAGCTTCGGCATTTCTCAAGGATGAAAAGGTCACAAGCAGAGAGGTGGAAACAGGGAATGAAATTGTGTAAAGCCCACTGTATGCAATCAGACTATCCATTAGGATATTTGAAAAGCAATCGGTTACTTCTATACACCTGAATATTACACCCACTCATTGATGCTTTTGCTATGAATAGTATTATTAGCAACTACAATACTAAAAGTAAAACTAGATGTAAATGTGATCCATTTCCCATCGCAGTGTGCCTGATTCAGAGGTGGAATGCAATGCCGATATTTGCGCAGTTGAGCATTCAGTCCCGGAAACCACTATGGTGCAGTGAGTTTATGCAGAGACCACTGTTGCATATGTGTCCTAAAAAGCAGATCTATAACCACAGAGGCCATGTTTACAGCATTTTCAGAAGAAGACACTGTGCTAACCAGAGGCATCACTGGGGTCAATGACACCTAGTGCGCCAAATAGATCTCCTGCGTCCAAAAAGGGGGCATGGCCTTGGCGGCACACCCCGTATTTCAACACTCTGGGAGCATGCCTTCTCCCCACACTGCCGGCTCCTCACTAAGGAGGAGATGGCATTTTAGTGTCGCTCCCACGGAGGGTGACACCCAGTGCAGTCCGCATCCCCCTACTGACGCTACTTGTGCAAGGCATAGACTTTCGTAAGTGTTGATGGTGCAAGCAATGGTGCATCGATGGTGGAGTGCTGGCAGAATTGCAATGTTCACGATCATTAACAGTGTGCGTCTCAGAGCTCACACAGTCTGTCTTACACAAGGGGACGAGTGAAAATAGCATTTGCTTATTACCTCACTGCATGCATTAGCGTCCTCCTCTCAATTAGGCCCCAGTGTCACAAACCAGGGCCGTTTTAAGAGAGTAGGGGGCCCAGTGGCCAGCAGCAGACTGATGCATCTGACCGCCGACTGCAGCATCAGTAGACTCTGGGCACTAGATTTCCTCACCGCGCATGTGCAAAACGCCGGAAAAATGGCTGCGGCGGTAATTTTCCAACGTTTTATGGAGGGCTGAGACACCCGATGTGAGACCTCGGAGAGGTAAGTATTAGGTAATTTGGGTGTGGGGTGTGCGGTGCGGACCCCCCTTGGACCCAGGGGCCCATGTGCACCGCACACCCTGCACCCATTATAGATACGCCCCTGCCTCAAACATCAAAGTGAAATTACAGGTTAACAGCAATAGGCATTATTTTATGTGGATTTCCTAAGAAGACAGAGAAGTGCTAACATTACTCATACTTTCCAACTTTGCTGTCCCCTCCACTGGAAGGGGGGAAACAAGGTCAGCACAGATAGGGCGTGGTGGCCAGAAAGGTGGACTGTGCAGGTGGTGTGGAGTCATCATGACCCCACCCCCCACTATACAGTGCCTAGAAAACAAGCATTTTATAGTGGGGAGGCGTGGCTATGATAATGTGATTCAACGTGAAGCACGTCAATGCCCCGCCCTCCTCCGGACCCCACTTGTGCTCTGTACGTTGTCTGCCGCGGGTGTGTGTGTTTGAGTAGAATGGGAGGGTTCGGCGAGTAGAGTGGGGTACGGGAGACTTGCCCACTTTTCAGAGTGGCGGGGACCGTCTCGGGAGAATAGGCAAGTATGACATTACTACTAGATACAGTATGCAGTATCTACGAGATAAATTACTAAAGGAAAATGTCTCTAAAACTCACAATGCTAGCCATAGTATACTATGATGCAATTCTTATGCTGTATTCAATTTGTCTGTTTAAATCATTACACATGAATCAAACAAAAGAAAACTCTAGAGACTAATTTGCCTGTTAGTGCTCACATGGGAGGAGAATATTCTTCCTAGCAATAAACTGTATGTTCAGTTATCCTGATACAATTACAGTTTATTAATTTGTTACATCTTCTGTATTTATGGGAGGAATTAAATTAGCAGTGGGGTTTAAGTCCTAACCCTCCTTTCTCCCTACCCAGGGCCAGTGCAAGGTTTCTCTGCACCCTATGGAAAAACTTCTGCCTACTCCCCCCCAAATACACACTTTCTATCCCGTCAGATGAAAGTGTCTTAGAATCACAACCGCCAAATAATAAAACACCCCCTCCAAAAGAATATGTAAAAAAACACTTTGCGCGATATTTGCGGGTACACGCAGGCAGGCTGTAATGTAGTCAGGGGACACAGGATAGATATGAGATGATAGATAGATAGATATGAGATGACAGATAGACAGACAGATAGATAGATAGATAGATAGATAGATAGATATGAGATGACAGATAGATAGATAGATAGATAGATAGATAGATAGATAGATAGATAGATAGATAGATAGATAGATAGGAGATGATAGCTATATATGAGATAGATAGATAGATAGATAGATAGATAGATAGATAGATAGATGATAGATAATAGATAGATAGATAGATAGATAGATAGATAGATAGATAGATAGGGCCTGATTCAGAGGTGGATGCATGCAACTCCGATAGGCACTCCTGGGTGGTGACTGAGGGTGAGTCAGGGACTGCGACGATGCAGATCCACTGACACCGGTGGCCATATACCGTCAGACATTCTGAGCAACCATATGGTTGCTCTTATATGCAACGGTGCGGCCGATGTCCGATAAGCAGATTAGAGCCGCAGCTGGTGGGCGTCTAAGTAGGCAGCCCATTGTCTGCAACATTAGCATAAATTCACAGTACTGCATTACTGTCCACCTCTGTAGCATGCCCATAAAGAGATAGAGATAGAACACACATATTTATATATTATATATCTATGTATAAATATATTATACATATATATTATATACACATATGGATATACATACATATATTTTTACACAAACACACACACACATGTATATATATATATATATATATATATATATATATATACAATCCACACGGCGGCACTCCGGACGAGTAAATAATGAACAACAGTCCACTTAAAATATGTTGTTCATCATTTACTTGTCTGGACTGCCGCCGTGTGGATTGTATACTAACGGATCACCCCTGGAGGGGATCATCTGTGGAGGGCACGCGGTTAAGCATTTTTCAGTTTCCAAGAGTGCCGGATCGTGGTTCGCTATACATATATATAATGCATCCGGAAAGTATTCACAATGCTTCACTTTTTCCACATTTTGTTGTTACAGCCTTATTAAAAAATGGAATGAATTCATTTTTGTCCTCAAAATTCTACACACAATACCCCATAATGCAATGTGTAAACAGTTTTATTGAGATTTTTGCAAATTTAATTAAAAAAAACTCTACGAAATCACATGTACATAAGTATTCATGGGCTTTGCCATGAAGCTCAAAATTTAGCTCAGGTGCATCCTGTTTCCACTGATCATCCTTGAGATGTTCCTACAGCTTAATTGGAGTCCACCTGTGGTAAATTCAGTTGATTGGACATGATTTTGAAAGGCATACACCTGTCTATATAAGGTCCCACACTTGACAGTGCATGTCAGAGCACAAACCAAGCATGAAGTCCAACGAATGGTCTGTAGATCTCCGAGACACAAATCTGGGGAAGGGTATAGTAAAATATATGCTGCTTTAAAGTCCCAATGAGCACAGTGGCCTCCATCATCTGTAAATGTAAGAAGTTCGGAACCACCAGGACTCTTCCTAGAGGTGGCCAGCCGCCTAAATTGAGCGATCGGGGGAGAAGGGCCCTAGTCAGGGACGTGACCAAGAACCCGATGGTCACTCTGTCAGAGATACAGCATTGCTCTGTGCAGAGAGGAGAACCTTCCAGAAGGACAACCATCTCTGCAGCAATCCACCAATCAGGCCTGTATATTAGAGTGGCCAGATGGAAGCCACTCCTTAGTAAAAAGCACATGGCAGCCCACCTGGAGTTTGCCAAAATACACCTGAAGGACTCTCTTGTCTGATGAGACAAAGATTGAACTCTTTGGTGAGAATGCCAGGTTTTATGTTTGGAGCAAACCAGACACCGCTCATCACCAGGCCAATACCATCCCTACAGTGAAGCACGGTGGTAGCAGCATCATGCTATGGGGATGTGTTTCAGCGGCAGGAACTGGGAGACTAGTCAGAATAGAGGGAAAGATTAATGCAGCAATGTACAGAGACATCCTGGATGAAAACCTGCTCCACAGCGCTCTTGACGGTGGTGGTTCATCTTTCAGCAGGACAACGACCCTAAGCACACAGCCAAGATATCAAAGGAGTGGCTTCAGGACAACTCTGTGAATGTCCTTGAGTGGCCTAGCCAGAGCTAAGACTTGAATCCAATTGAACATCTCTGGAGAGATCTGAAAATGACTGTGCACCGACGCTTCCCATCCAACCTGACGGAGCTTGAGAGGTGCTGCAAAGAGGAATGGGCGAAACTGCCCAAAGATAGGTGTGCCAAGCTTGTGGCATCATATTCAAAAAGACTTGAGGCTGTAATTGCTGCCAAAGGTGTATCAACAAAGTATTGAGCAAAGGTTGTGAATACTTATGTACATGTGATTTCTTCAGTTTTTTTTTTAATTAAATTTGCAAAAATCGTAAAAAAACTTTTTACACATTGTTATTATGGGGTATTGTGTGCAGAATTTTGAGGACAAGAATTAATTTATTCCATATTGAAATAAGTCTGTAACATAACAAAATGTGGAAAGAGTGAAGCAATGTGAATACTTTCCGGATGCACTGTGTGTGTGTGTGTATATATATATATATATATATATATATATATATATATAGTGATAGAAGCACTGGAACAGTTTTGAATGGCATCTATGTCTGTTCCAGATTCCTGTCATATGTATTTTAAAAAACCCCAGAAGAAGTCTGTTTGGAAAAACAGACTAGAAATGTCAGCTTTAGTGAAAAGCCAGAATGGGAATGGGTTCTGGGGGTGTGGATGTGAGGAGAGGGAGGGCTCCATCCACAGGCCACTCCAGGTGTTGGGCCTTTCAGCCTGGTAGCAGGCTCATTAGAGCTTGCACCTGAAAATGTCTCAGATAAGCTGAGTTTTGTTATGGCTGAGTGTCTCATACCTGGGAGGGCAGGCCCGCAGGCTAGTTTGCTCTGAGACACTGTGTGATACCACCTGTAAGTACTGTGGATGTGAACTTATTTAGTCTTCTGTTAGTGAGGGAACCTGCTGTCTAGTTAGATCCCAGATGGGCTAGGATTTTGTTTGTTTTATTTTATTTATGTGTCCAGTACAATAAAGACTGGCTCCGACCAGCTTCCGAACCCCAGAATTGTGTCCTGTTTCTCTGGCTGCTGTGTGTGTAAAGCGGGAGTCCATCTACCCAGGAGCCGGACCCTTAACCCGACTGTGTCACAATTTGGTGGAGAATGCAGGTAAGCAGACACTGAAATTGCAGCAAGGAAAAAAAATTTTCCTTTAAAATTTAAAGGAACAGACACGTAATTGTGGAACCCATGAAGGTGGCGTCAGCAGATGCTTAGAGAAGCCAGATTCAGCTTCCAACCTGCACCTAAAGATAACATGGAGGACATTGTTAAGGCCTTGCTCCAAGCTACGGCAGCTCAGCAGGAAGCGAACAAACTTCAGCAGGAAGCTACCAAAGCTCAGCAGGAATCCACTGTTGGCCTTGGAGACAGCCCAGAGGCAACAACAAGTCACTATCGCGGAAATCTGCCAGGCCTTAAAAGAGGTAGTACAACACTTGGTAGCCCAGTCTGGAGATGCATCCACTGACCCTCCAACCCGCACTCGCTCCATACGCGCCAGTCATTTTTTACAGAAGATGACTTCAAGTGATGATGTGGAGGCATATCTCACAGCATTTGAGAGAACCGCAGAAAGGGAGAGTTGGCCCAAGGAACAGTGGGCAAGTCTTGTTGCACCCTTCCTGTCTGGGGAACCACAAAAGGCCTACTATGATTTGTGCCTGGCTGATGCAATGGACTATGAAAAACTAAAACGGGAGATCCTAACTCGCTTGGGGGGTCACCTCGTTTGTTCATGCCCAGCGAGTCCACTGCTGGGAATTCCAAATGGAAAAGCCTCCATGCTCACAGATGCATGACCTCGTCCATCTAACCACAAAATGGCTATAGCCCGAGATGCTGAAAGGACCACAGATCGTCTAAAGAGTCATGATGGACCGGTATCTGCTATCGCTACCTGCATCTCTGCGCAAGTGGGTGAGCCATGCAGACCCTAAGTCCATAGACTATTTAGTTGAACTGGTGGAGAGGTATGTGGTGGCTGAGGAGCTGTTGAGTCTGCCCCACCAAGCCCCGATGGCGCATCTGCGAACTCCCATCGACACGGGTAAGACTGTTCCAGGGGAGACAGGTGCTGGGCAATGGAATGTACTTAAGACTGAGGGTGTGGAACCTGGAGATAGGCCAGCCAGTCCAGGAAGGTTCCTGCCCCATAAAAGACTAGATAATAATGTGACTCAGTGTTTCCGATGTGGTGGTTTCGGCCATATTGCGGCTAATTGTTCACTTACCTCTGAACCTATGCAATGTGATACTGCTCATGTCAACCGCAGGGGGTCTTTCTTTGCACAGCCAGCCTGTACTGCTGACTAGCAGGCTGAGACAGATGAACACGTGTGTAGAAGGCAACCGAGCAGAGGCGCTGTTAGATTCTGGTAGCCTGGTTACACTTATGAAAGCTGAACTGGTGAACCCCCTGAAGCATAAGGGGAAAACTGTTGGTGTGACCTGCATACATGGGGATACTCGGTATTATATTACTGCAGAAGTGAACATCGAGACACCATGTGGTGCCATGATAGTCTCTGTAGGTTTATTTACATGGCTTAATGTATGATGCAATATTGGGGAGAGACTTTTCTCACTTCTGGAAGTTGTGAGAAAGCCGATTTTGCACAGAGGTAAATCACCCTGACCCATTTGAGAAGGTTACTGGTGTAGTAGCAGAGGAAGTTTCTTCAGAGTCAGAGATGTTCCCTTTTTCTTGTATGATTGGTGAATTAGAGAATGCGGAGTGTGATGGTGGCTTGCCAAGTGATGTGCCTCCCACTGAGGTGGGAAGTGTTTTTGAGCCAGTTGATCATCTGCCTGATTTAGAGGTCAGAAGAGAGGTCTTTGCCGTGGAGCAGTTAAATGACCCTACTCTGGTAAAAGGAAGGGAGAATGTCAAGGTGGTAAACCCATAGACCCCAATAGTCCTTTGTCATATCCTCACATGGCAGTTTGTCAGGATTTGTTGTATCGGGTGACTAAGAAGGGGGAAGATATTGTGGAACAATTAATAGTTCCCAAAGCATACAGAAGAATAGTGTTAGATCTGGCCCATGATAATATAACGGCAGGCCACCTAGGGGTAGAGAAAACCACTGAGCGAATCTTGCAGAGGTTTTTCTGGCCTGGGGTCCATAAAGAGGTATCTGACTATTGCGCATCCTTCCATGAATGTCAGTATCATGCTCCTAGGCCACATTTTAAAAGTCCATTAGTCCCATTACCCATTATTGAGGTACCATTTGAAAGAATAGCAATGGATTTGGTTGGACCCTTAATGAAGTCTGCCCGGGGCCATCAATATATTCTGGTGATAATGGATTATGCTACCAGGTAACCGGAAGCGATACCGTTGCACAATATGTCAACCAAGACCATTGCTAGAGAGCTAGTCCATGTCTTTAGCAGGTTGGGAATACCTAGGGAAATAATGACTGACCAAGGTACCCCATTTATGTCAAAAGTCATGAAAGAGTTATGCCGCCTGTTCAAAATCGAACAGTTAAGAACTTCGGTCTATCACCCCCAAACCGATGGGTTGGTGGAGAGGTTTAACAAGACGTCAAAACATATGCTAAGAAGAGTAGTCGACAAGGATGGTAGAGATTGGGATTACTTGTTGCCTTATTTGTTGTTGGCCATAAGAGAGGTACCTCAATACTCCACCAGGTTTTCACCTTTCGATTTGTTATATGGGAGACACCCAAGGGGGTTACTAGACATTGCCAAAGAGACATGGGAGAGGAAGTCCAGTCCGTATAAAACCGTTATTGAACATGTTTCCCAAATGCAAGAAAGAATTGCTGCAGTGGTGTCGATAGTGGGGGAGCACTTGGAACAGGCAAAACAGGCACAGCAGAGGGTATACAACCACAATGCTCGGTTACGCATCTTTGCTCCTGGGGACAGAGTATTGGTGTTGGTTCTTACAGTAGAAAGTATACTCTTGGCTAAGTGGCAAGAACCCTTTGAAATTTTAGAAAAAGTGGGGCAGGTTAATTATAAAGTTTACCAGCCGGGAAAAGAAAGCCAGAACAGATACACTATTGGCAGAGGTTTGATAAAGCCACAGCTTAATAAAATTGAGGCAATACAAAACTGGCCACGACCCCTGAATAAGAAGCAGGTGAGAGCCTTCTTAGGGATTACTGGGTATTATAGGAGGTTTATACCCAATTTTGCCACCATTGCAGTCCCACTGAGTGACCTTACCAAAGGCAAACAGAAAGTCATGGTGGAATGGAGTTGAAGCAGAGAAGGCTTTTCAGAAGTTGAAAATAGGTGTTCCCAACCAGTTCCGATGACTCCTGATTTTGACAGGGAGTTTGTTGTGCAAACTGATGCATCAGAAGTAGGTATGGGAGCTGTCCTGTCCCAGAGCTAGGAAGGTGAGGAACACCCTATTTTTTACCTAAGCAGGAAATTAAATGTACATGAGAGAAACTATGCTACAGTTGAGAAGGAAGCATTGGCCATAAAATGGGCTTTGGAAACTCTCAGGTACTATTTGGTGGGAAGGAAATTCAGGCTGATCACTGACCATGCCCCATTTAAGTGGATGTCAGAGAACAAAGAGACCAATGGGAGAATAACCAGGTTGTTCTTGGCATTACAGAACTTTAAATTTTCAGTAGAACACAGGCCAGGAAGCCAGCTAGCCAATGCAGATGCTTTGTCACGCATTTATTGCTTGGGGGCTGCAGTTGCTCCACCCCACAGGTCGAAACAAAGGAGGGGGGGTATGTGATAGAAGCAGTGGAACAGTTTTGAATGGCTTCCATGTCTGTCCCAGATTCCTGTCATATGTGTTTTAAAACCCCCAGGAGAAGTCTGTTTGGAAAAACAGACTAGAGATGTCAGCTATAGTGAAAAGCCAGAATGGATCCTGGGGGTGTAGATGTGAGGAGAGGGAGGGCTCCATCCACAGGCCACTCCAGGTGTTGGGCCTTTCAGCCTGGTAGCAGGCTTGTTAGGGCTTGCACCTGAAAATGGCTCAGATAAGCTGGGTTTTGTTATGGCTGAGTGTCTCATACCTGGGAGGGCAGGTCCGCAGGCTAGTTTGCCATGAGACACTGTGTGATACCACCTGTAAGTACTGTGGATGTGAACTTATTTAGTCTTCTGTTAGTGAGGGAGCCTGCTGTCTAGTTAGATCCCAGATGGGCTAGGATTTTGTTTGTGTTTTGTTTTATTTATGTGCCCAGTACAATAAAGACTGGCTCTGACCAGCTTGCACGAGAACCCCAGAATTGTGTCCTGTTTCTCCGGCTGCTGTGTGTGTAAAGAGTGAGTCCATCTACCCAGGAGAGGGACCCCTATCCTGACTGTGTCACAATATATTTATATATATATATATATATATATACGAACATTTATACATATACAGTATATGCATATATACACACACACACATGTATAACATACATATGTATGTGTGTGTATATATATATGCGTGTGTGTATATATATATTGTGATACTTGGGGTAATTAGCTTGGTAGACTAGTGTCAGTGGTGCAGTGATTAGGCGCAGAATCAGACTCCACACATGGCATTCCAGTAAAACAAATGAACGTGCTGCTTTACTTTCAGCATAATCAGGAAACAAACAGAAAATAACAAATGCCTAGCCCTTTCTTAGGGCACTAGGTCACTTCTTGAACCCTCTCTACAGAAGCAGCTACTTTGCCTGAAAGTCTCTCACAGTCTCTGAGATTGGTGGTCCTTCCTGCCACATGCAGGATTGGACACTGGCCTCCTGGCCTGGTATAGCTTCTGGCCTGCCTGGCCTGCCACCTCTCACAGTTTCGCCTGCTTCCTTGCAGGTACCATAGCCCAATCCCAGAGTTGGACAGCCTTCGCTGTATCTCACAGGTTTAGGCTCAGACCTCCTGGCCCTCACTGGCTTGCTAGCACAGTGAGCTCTGTCTGACTGGTCTGCCTCAGTCCTCCCTGGACTGAGTTCACTTGGCAGCCCTTACACCTCTTCCCAGAATCCTTTTCTTTTGTGTGGGCGGATCTCTCCTGCCCCACACAGAATCTGCTGCTCACCAGCACCATCTCTGGTGATACTGCTACAATAATATTCCACAATGTCCCGCACTCACAACCATGGGGTATGCAACATTGGGGTGCTTCCAAGGTTCAAATAGTATTGAACCCAAATATAATCCTGTGTTTCAACCGAAGGAAGGAGGCACTCGCCACTTCAAATATTACTTGGCATGACCGTATTTAGCTCATGAATCCAGAAGCTTTCACGCCTTTTTAGGGCCAAAATCCTATCTATACCCAGCTTAGGTGGTATCCAATCTATTAATTTACATCTTAAAGATGCCGCTGGGTGTGCTAGTTGCAAAAAATGCCTAGCTACTGGCTTGTCACTTGTGCCTGTTGACAGAGCTGCTCGTATAGATGATCTATGATTGGCCATGCAGTCTCTGAATCTTCTGGCCATTAGGCCGACATAGTATAAGCCACATGGGCATATAAGGATATATAATAAGGATATATATTAAATGGTCGAGTGCACAGTGTAGTCTATATTTAATTTTTATCTTCCGGCCCGAATGTGGGTGGGGAAACGTAGACCCTACTATCATGGAGGCACAGGTGACACAACTGCCACAAGAATAGCTACCAGGCCTTCTCAACATAAGGTCCGATATATCACTCTTCTTTTCGGGATAAAGTGTGGGTCTCATAAGTACCTGTCGTAGATTCGGCCCCCTTCTATATGCCATCATCGGTGGTGCCATTTTTTGAAAAGGTAGCGTTTGGTCACTTTTAACAATGGGCCAAAAAATTTTAAGTGATTTTTGTATGGTCTGTGAATTACCATCAAACGTAGTGGAATATATGAGACACGACTCCTTCTTGATGGTGGTGTTCCCTGTATTAGATGTAGTCAAGGACATACATTTAGCTTTCTTTAAACACCTATTTACGGACGATTGTTGATAACCCCGCTCTAAAAATCTTCTCGTCATCTCTTCTAATTGGGATTCTCTACCAGCCTCTGTGGAGTTGATACGCATAACGTGCAAATACTGTGACAAGGGTAGATTTTCTTTTAAGGTGGTAGGATGGTGACTTGAGGGCAACAGAGCCAGGTTTCTATCCGTCGGTTTCCTGAAAAGGGTAGTGGATAGTCTCCCATCGATATAACTTATCGATACATCCAAAAAGTTAATGGTTCTATCATCGATATTATGAGTGAATCGAATTGGAGAATTCAATTAATTAAGATCGGTCACCATCGATTCAAATGCTTTGATAGGCCCTTGCCAAATTAGAAGAATATCGTCAATAAAACGACGATAAAATAAAATCATATCACCATAGACTGACAGAATATGTTCCCTTTCATATTTGGCCATGAATAAATTGGCGTACGATGGAGCCAGATTTGAGCCCATCGATGTACCCGATATCTGTAAATAATATCAATCCTTGTATTGAAAATGATTCTTACACAGGACTAAAGTCGCCAATTCAATCAGAAATTCTGTAGGGATCTCTTTGGTCTGTCTGGTTGACAATGCTTCTCTAAGTGCCTCCAAGCCCGTATCGTGCGGTATCACTGTATACAATGATTTGACGTCCAATGTGGCTAACAAGATATTATCCAAAGCTCCCATCTCTCTGATTAACTCTAAAAGATGCCCGGTATCTCAAAGGTAAGTTGGATTACCACACACCAATGGTTGTAATACATAGTCAACAAAAATAGCTATAGGCTGCAGTACTGACCCTTGGGCCAAGATGATAGGTCTGCCTGGGGGTTTAACTAAAGTTTTGTGGATTTTGGGTAGTGTATAGATGATTGGACATTGAGGTTTATCAACCATCAAGAATTTCAATTCGTCATCATCGATCCACATCTGTGCATGTGCATGTTTTAAAACTGTATCGACATGAGTTTTAATTTCGTCAACCGGCCTAGCAGTAAGAGCCAAATATACATTTGGATCATTTAGTTGGGACATGATCTCTTCATTGTAGTCAACCCAGTCCTGTACAACAACGTCCCCTCTTTTATCCACAGAATGGATAACCAGATGGGGATTATCCCTGAGGGTCTGTAAGGCAATTTTTTCTTCTGATGATAAATTATCATAACTCCTGGAAGTAGTCTTAGAATTAATTTCATTATTGACTAACCTTAAATAGGTTTTCAAACTGGCATTGTGTGAAGGAGGGTCAAAAGTAGATGGTCTCTTAAATTTTTTAATTGGCTTTGCTGTATTGCTATCTATAAAAAATTCTTTTAATCTCATAGATCGTCCAAATTTATACATGTCTATTGCAGTCTTGAAGCTGCTATGCCTATAGGTGGTGTGACACAGTCAGGTTAGGGGGTCCCTCTCCTGGGTAGAAGGACTCCTTTCTTACACACACCCACAGCAGCAGGGAAGCAGCACACCAGTCTGGATGCAAGTACAAGCTGGTCGGCACCAGTCTTTATTGTACAATGTCAGAAATAACATAAAGAAAACATAAACATAAATCCTAGCACTGTCGGGGCACTAACTTCACAGGTAGTTCCCTCACTACCAGAACCTGGCAGGGCCTAATGCCCTCACCAGCAACAAAAGCACAGCACAACACTTACAGTTAGGTTTTCAAGTGTCTCTGAGCAAACTCCCTGTCTGCTCTCAAAGGTGAGACAATCAGCCCTCAACACACTAGGCTTATATTGGCCACTCTCAGGTGGAAACCCTAACAAGCCTGTTACCAGGCTAAGAGAACCAAAACCTGGAGTGGCCGTGGGTGGAGCCCTCCCTCTCCTCTCACCCACAACCCCCAGGTCCCAAACCGGCTTTTCAAAAAGCCGAGACTCAAGCCTGCTACACTGCAGACTTTCTCCTGGAGGTTTAAAACACATAAGACAGGAATCTGGGACAAATGTACCTGACACAGACCACTTTACCAATGATCCTATCACATATCCCCCCCCTTTGTTTCGACCTGTGGGGCGGTACAACTGAAGCCCCCAAACAATGAACGCGTGACAACGCGTCAGCATTGGCCATCTGGCTTCCTGGCCTGTGTTCCACTGAAAATTTTAAAGTTTGTAACGCCAAGAACCATCTCGTAATTCTCGCATTACTGTCTTTATTTTCGGACATCCACTTCAAAGGGGCATGGTCAGTGATCAATTTGAACTTTCTTCCAACCAAGTAATACCTGAGAGCCTGTAATGCCCACTTTATGGCCCACGCCTCCTTCTCCACTGTGGCATAGTTTCTCTCATGTACATTCAACTTTCTACTTAGATAGAAAATAGGGTGTTCCTCACCCTCCTTGTTCTGGGACAGGACCGCTCCTATACCTACTTCTGATGCATCGGTTTGTACTATGTATTCCCTGTCAAAATTAGGAGTCATCAGGACTGGTTGGGAACACAATGCTACTTTCAACTCCTGAAAAGCTTTCTCCGCCTCAGGACTCCATTCTACCATGACTTTTTGTTTGCCTTTGGTCAGGTCAGTCAGTGGGACTGCCATGGTGGCAAAGTTGGGTATAAACCTCCTGTAGTACCCCGTAATTCCCAAGAAGGCTCTCACCTGCTTCTTAATCAGAGGCCGTGGCCAGTTTTGTATGGCATCAACTTTATTGAGCTGAGGCTTTATCAGGCCTCTGCCAATGGTGTATCCCAGATATTTTACTTCCTCCATGCCTAGACAACACTTTTTTGGGTTGGCTGTCAAACCTGCCTTATAGATGGAGTCCAAAACTGCTTGTACCCTGGGTAAGTGAGACTGCCATTCAGGACTATGAATGACCACGTCATCCAGATAAGCAGCCGCATACCGTCTATGGGGCCTTAGAATCCTGTCCATCAGTCTTTGGAAGGTAGCAGGTGCCCCATGTAGACCGAAGGGCAACATCTTGTACTGAAACAAGCCCTCTGGCGCTGAAAAAGCTGTCTTTTGTTTGGCACTCTCGGTTAACAGTACTTGCCAATACCCTTTGGTTAGGTCAAGAGTGGTTAAATACCTTGCCGTCCCTAGTCTCTCAATCAATTCATCCACTCTTGGCATCGGGTAGGCATCGAATTTTGAAACACTGTTCAACTTTCGGAAGTCATTGCAGAAACGCACACTCCCGTCGGGCTTTGGAATCAACACAATGGGACTTGACCATTCACTATGTGATTCTTCAATAACCCCTAACTCTAGCATATTTTTAATTTCTTTCGACACTGATTCTCTTTGTGCTTCTGGCAACTTATAGGGCTTTAGATTAACTTTAACCCCTGGGTCAGTGATGATGTCATGTTTAATGACCGAGGTTTTCCCAGGTACGTCAGAGAACAGCACCCTATTTCTGATCAGAAACTCCTTGACCTCTTGTTGTTGAATTGCCGACAGGGTTTTTGCCACTGTCACTTCGGAAACTAAGGGCCCTGGATTTACTGGAGGGGCTCGGACGGCCGACAGTGCCGTTCTATCTTTCCAGGGCTTTAACAGATTTCTATGGTATATCTGTTCCGGCTTTCTTTTCCCCGGCTGGTAAACTTTGTAATTGACCTGCCCCACTCTTTCTAAGATTTCAAAGGGCCCTTGCCATTTAGCCAAAAGTTTATTTTCCACAGTGGGAACCAATACTAACACTCTGTCCCCAGGAGCAAAGCTGCGTAACTGAGCATTGCGGTTGTATACCCTCTGCTGTGCCTGTTGAGCCTGTTCCAGGTGCTCTCTCACTATCGGCACTACCGCAGCAATTCTCTCCTGCATTTGAGAAACATACTCAATCACGGTTTTGTACGGACTAGACTGCCCCTCCCATGTCTCTTTGGCAATGTCTAGTAACCCCCTTGGGTGTCTCCCATACAACAAGTCGAAGGGTGAAAACCCGGTGGAGGACTGGGGAACTTCTCTTATGGCCAACAATAAATACGGCAATAAGTAATCCCAATCCCTACCATCCTTGTCGACCACTTTCCTAAGCATGTGTTTTAACGTCTTGTTAAACCTCTCGACCAGCCCATCGGTTTGGGGGTGATAAACCGAAGTTCTTAACTGTTCAATTTTGAACAGGCGACATAACTCTTTCATGACTTTTGACATAAACGGTGTACCCTGGTCAGTTAGTATCTCCTTGGGTATACCCAGCCTGCTAAAGACATGAACTAGCTCTCTGGCAATGGTCTTGGTTGACGTATTGCGCAACAGGATTGCTTCCGGGTACCTGGTAGCGTAATCCATTATGACCAGAATATACTGGTGTCCCCTGGCAGACTTCATTAAGGGTCCAACCATATCCATCGCTATTCTTTCAAACGGCACCTCTATAATAGGCAATGGAACTAGTGGACCCTTAAAATGTGGCCTGGGAGCATGATACTGACACTCAGGGCAGGATGCGCAAAAGTCAGACTCCTCTTTATGAAGCCCGGGCCAGAAAAGCTCTGCATTATTCGTTCAGTGGTTTTCTCTACCCCTAGATGGCCTGCCGTTATATGACCATGGGCCAGATCCAACACTGTTCTTCTGTAGGCTTTGGGAACTATTAGTTGTTCCACAATATCTTCCCCCTTCTTAGTAACCTGATATAACAAATACTGACACATTGCCATGTGAGGATAGGACAAAGGACTATCAGGGTCTACGGGTTTACCATCAACTACTTTTACATTCTCCCTGGCTTTTACCAAAGTAGGGTCATTCAACTGCTCCACGGCAAAGACCTCTCTTCTGACCTCTAAATCAGGCAGACGATCACCTGGCCCAACAACACTTCCCACCTCAATGGGAGGCACATCAGTTGGCGGGCCACCGTAACGTTCCGCATTCTCTAGTTCGCCAACCATAGTAGAAAAAGGGAATAACTCTGACTCAGAAGAAACTCCCTCCTCCACTACATCGACTACCTTCTCAGATGGATCGGGGTGGTTCACCTCTGGAACAAAACGGCTTTCCCACAACTTCCAGAAGTGAGAAAAGTCTCTCCTCAATATTGCATCGTACACCAGACCATGCACCAAACCCACAGAAACTATAGCAGAGCCACATGGTGTCTCAATGTTCACCTCGGCCATAACATAATATCGAGTATCCCCATGTATGCAGATCACACCAACAGTTTTCCCTGTATGCCTCAAGGGGTTCACCAGCTCAGCTTTTATAAGTGTCACCAAGCTACCAGAGTCTAACAGTGCCTCTACTCGGTTGCCATCTACAGTGAGTACACACATGTGCTTATCAGTCTCAGCCTGCCGGTCAGCTGTACAGGCTGTCTGTGCAAAGAAAGACCCCCTGCGGTAGACATGAGCAGTATCACCTTGCATAGGTTCAGTTGTAAGTGAACAATTAGCGGCAATATGGCCAAAGCCACCACATCGGAAACACTGAGTCATATTAATGTCTAGTTGTTTATGGGGCAAGAACCTTTCTGGCCTGGCAGGCCTGTCTCCAGGTTCTACACCCTCAGTCTTAAGTACATTCCACCGCCCAGCACCCTTCTCCCCTGGAACAGTCTTACCAGTGTCTGTGGGAGTTTGCCGGTGCGCCATCGGGGCTCGGTGGGGCATACTCATCAGCTCATCAGCCACCACGTACCTCTCCACCAGCTCGACCAACTGGTCCACGGATTTAGGGTCTGCATGGCTCACCCACTTGCGCAGAGTCACAGGTAATGATCGCAGGTACCGGTCCATCACGACCCTTTCCACGATCTGTGGTCCCGTCAGCATCTCGGGCTGTAGCCATTTTGAGGACAGATGGACGAGGTCATGCATCTGTGAACGTGGAGGCTTGTCCCTATGGAACTCCCAGCGGTGGACCCGTTGGGCACGAACAAAGGTGGTGACTCCCAAGTGAGTTAGGATCTCCTGTTTTAGTTTTTTATAGTCCTTGGCATCAGCCAGGCATAAGTCGAAATATGCTTTTTGTGGCTCCTCAGACAAAAAAGGTGCCACCAGACTTGCCCACTGCTCCTGGGGCCAACCCTCCCTTTTGGCCGTTCTTTCAAATGCGGCGAGATAGTCCTCCACATCATCGCCCGAAGTCATCTTTTGGAGGAAGTGACTGGCTCGTACGGAGTGAGTGGTGGTGGGAGGACCAGTATTAACATCTCTGGGCCGGGCGACCAGGTGCTGTACCACCTCTCTTATGGCCTGGCTGTTTTCCGCTAAGGCCTGGCGGGTTTCCTCAATGGCGACCTGTTGTTGCCTGGCGGATTCCTGCTGAAGTTTGTTAGTCTCCTGCTGAGCCCTGGTAGCTTCCTGCTGAGCTGCTGTAGCTTCGAGCAAGGCCTTAATAATTTCCTCCATTTTGTCCTGGGGTGTAGATTGGAAGCTGAACCTTGCCTCTCTGAGCATTGGCTGATGCCTCCTCTTATGGGACTCCAAGGACACAGTGTTATTTCCACACTCACAAATTGGGTGTCTGTCCCTTTAATTTTTAAATGGAAAGTTTTCCTCTTGCTGCAAGTTCAGTGTGTGTGGGTGCCCGCATTCTCCACCATATTGTGACACAGTCAGGTTAGGGGGTCCCTCTCCTGGGTAGAAGGACTCCTTTCTTACACACACCCACAGCAGCAGGGAAGCAGCACACCAGTCTGGATGCAAGTACAAGCTGGTCGGCACCAGTCTTTATTGTACAATGTCAGACATAACATAAAGAAAACATAAACATAAATCCTAGCCCTGTCGGGGCACTAACTTCACATGTAGTTCCCTCACTACCAGAACCTGGCAGGGCCTAATGCCCTCACCAGCAACCAAGGCACAGCACAACACTCACAGTTAGGTTTTCAAGTGTCTCTGAGCAAACTCCCTGTCTGCTCTCCCAGGTGAGACAATCAGCCCTCAACACACTAGGCTTATATTGGCCACTCTCAGGTGGAAACCCTAACAAGCCTGTTACCAGGCTAAGAGAACCAAAACCTGGAGTGGCCGTGGGTGGAGCCCTCCCTCTCCTCACCCACAACCCCCAGGTCCCAAACCGGCTTATCAAAAAGCCGAGAATCAAGCCTGCTACACTGCAGACTTTCTTCTGGAGGTTTAAAACACATAAGTCAGGAATCTGGGACAAATGTACCTGACACAGACCATTTTACCAATGATCCTATCACAGTGGGTACAAATGTTAAACCCTTTGCTAACAGTTTCAGTTGTACATCATCAAGTTTAATACTAGATAAATTGAAGACTGGACTTAAATCCGTCGTCCCCTTCTGCGTCGTCTTGTAGCCGCCCCGCCTCGGGTGCGGTCTTCGGTTCTTCCTGGTACTCCTTCTTGTGTATTCTGATCTTGATCTACCCCTTGTACTAAAAAATTACTGCTAGTTGCAGTAGTACTATACTGGACATCAGTGTCAGATGTGGACACTGAAGAACCCGATTCCATCGGGTACTTTGGGGTTCGATAGCGACGTGGGGGTCGATTGTAAATTTTAGGTCTAGATTGTGCATTGTCACCAGATAACCAGCGATAGACTGTATGATTTTGATAATCACTCGTGACTACATTGAGTTTCTTCCTTTAAAAGGAAGTTAAATCCCTTTTGTAGGTCTCAATCTGAGACTGCAGTCTCTCTAACCAGTTAGTGCCCTTGTCCTCTTTCAACTGAGGTAATGCAACCAAATTGGCTTGCTCAATCTCTATTTTAATGTTACGTAATTCAGTCCCGACTTCCTCTATCACCAGAACCATCAGGTCTAAAGAACATTTATTTAAAATTGCGCACCATCGACTGCAAAATACTGGGTTGTTTCTACCTATGGTTGGGATATTATTTATCCTAAAACCCCTGGGAAGTTGCTTGTGCCGATGGTACTCCGATAGAAATTGGCCGTGTAGTAATAAATCTATCTCCTTCCTCTGTAGTCTCAATAATCTATAGAAGATATTGGCTGAAATTTCAGCTGGTAGTTCACTAAGATCCAATTTTTCAAACAGGACCTTGCTACTCTCCTCATCTGTGAATGAAATTGCGCCACTCTCTGCCTGAGATAGAAGACATTCATCTAGGAAACCAATACCACCTGAAGCCATGGTTATAAAAGATCGAATTACTATAATAGTGTTTGTTGCACACAAATACTAAAAGTTGTGTACATTACATAGGTATAAGATGTTTAAACTGAATACAACCTCTTTAGATGTTATTAATAGAGGAATATCCTGTATATTGATAAATAATGTATCATATTCATATTTTTCACATGAATTCACACATATTGCAAATTATATAGATGTTAAATCCCAGAAATAGGATGCGCACACAAGTATTGCAAACTCAAAGAATTACATATTAGTATTCTCAATGGTGTTTTTTTTAAAAAACACAAAGAGTGTGTATATCATAAGAGTAAAAAGACAAGAGGCTTAGATTAGTAGACAATTAGTGCTAGTAATGGAAAAGTGTCCTATATGTTGATAGGCACTACAAATCAAATCATGTTTTCTTATTTTCCACACATATTCTGGAAAAAAAATATTTTGAACCATATGTTAAAACATATATAAATGTTGGGTGTCAGGAAAAGCGTGCACCAACGTAAGTAAGATACAAGCTCAAAATATTCCACAATGTCCCGCACTCACAACCATGGGGTATGCAATGTTGGGGTGCTTCCAAGGTTCAAATAGTATTGAACCCAAATATAATCCTGTGTTTCCACCGAAGGAAGGAGGCACTCGCCACTTCAAATATTACTTAAAAAGTTTTTTGATTCATAGACTTGATTGGATGTATCCACATCTGGTCGACGTTTCGGTTCCACATTGAACCTTTTTCAAGACCTCATCCAATAAATAACAATTCATTCAAAAACATAGTCTGTGAAACAAAGAAAAACATATTGACATGTCTGCCAGGCTCCCTGAAATAAACAAAACACTAGCATTGTTTAAAAATCACCCATATGTGACACATGCATAGCCACTATAGGGTGCTAATGGTTGCACATAATCTTAAATAGACACCTTCACCAGGTATCCTATATAGTCATAGGAACCAACCCTTGGTGATACACACACCTCTCTATGTTTAACCACCTGCCGTTAACAGGATCTGTAAATAAAATAAATACCTCATTTATCAATAGCACTGTATGTAACACAAATGGTTCACAGATGGTTAAGCACAACCCCTCCAGGTCCTAAACCTGGGAAAAAACATAACGAAAATGTGGTCAAAGAATAAACGTTCAGCAAACCACTAGATATTTGAAGTCTGACTTACCTACCCACTCGGGGCTGCTCCCATCTCCACTACAGCGTCTATTAAGTGTACAGCACGCCCAATCACTATCGGGAGTATGCCGCTAGTTCTCCCCTGTCTCGCTTCCGGCTAAAGAAGCCCGCAAGACCGGACGTATGCGGCTGTGCTGTAAAGCACTTCCGCGTATCTGTGTGGGACGCAAGCTAATGCGTGTTACCAAGGTAACCACTTATGGAGGCCTACTGGTGTCAAACTTAGGGCGTGTGCATACATATTAGCGCAACCTAACAGAAACAAAGGTAGAACAAATCTAATCACACTAATGTGGACTATAGTACTTACAATATTAACATGCTATTGGGAGCCTGGTATGTCCATATCCACATGTTTGTACACCACTAAAGAAAACACAGTGAATGCTGCATCACTGCAGTATAACATAATATCGGAAGTACACTACCAAATACATGAGTGGGTACAAAGGTCAAATGTCAGTCAATGAACAAGTGGATTGTACAAAGGGCATCTTATCCATCAAGCATAAAACCAACATTTGTTACAAATGTAACATTACAATATATACAAACAAAATAATGAAAAAATAATGAAAAAATAAAAGCTATATAGACCTATCTTATCTTGACCTACAGAGTCTAATGTATCCTACTGATATATACAGCTCAAAAAAAATTATACATGATACTATATAGATCCAGAACAAAACACATATAGAGGAGAGACAAACATATTTTTGGGGGCTTTAATACCTAGATGAATACATTCAGTGGGTTGCATTCGTTCAATCCCCTTGGCATGACCGTATTTAGCTCATGAATCCAGAAGCTTTCACGCCTTTTTAGGGCCAAAATCCTATCTATACCCAGCTTAGGTGGTATCCAATCTATTAATTTACATCTTAAAGATGCCGCTGGGTGTGCTAGTTGCAAAAAATGCCTAGCTACTGGCTTGTCACTTGCGCCTGTTGACAGAGCTGCTCGTATAGATGATCTATGATTGGCCATGCGGTCTCTGAATCTTCTGGCTGTTAGGCCGACATAGTATAAGCCACATGGGCATATAAGGATATATATTAAATGGTCGAGTGCACAGTGTAGTCTATATTTAATTTTTATCTTCTGGCCCAAATGTGGGTGGGGAAACGTAGACCCTACTATCATGGAGGCACAGGTGACAGAACTGCCACAAGAACAGCTACTAGGCCTTCTCAACATAAGGTCCGATATATCACTCTTCTTTTCGGGATAAAGTGTGGGTCTCATAAGTATCTGTCGTAGGTTCGGCCCCCTTCTATATGCCATCATCGGTGGTGCCATTTTTTGAAAAGGTAGCGTTTGGTCACTTTTAACAATGGGCCAAAATTTTTTAAGTGATTTTTGTATGGTCTGTGAATTACCATCAAACGTAGTGATATATATGAGACGCGACTCCTTCTTGATGGTGGTGTTCCCTGTATTAGATGTAGTCAAGGACATACGTTTAGCTTTCTTTAAACACCTATTTAGGGACGATTATTGATAACCCCGCTCTAAAAATCTTCTCGTCATCTCTTCTAATTGGGATTCTCTACCAGCCTCTGTGGAGTTGATACGCATAACGCTCAAATACTGTGACAAGGGTAGATTTTCTTTTAAGGTGGTAGGATGGTGACTTGAGGGCAACAGAGCCAGGTTTCTATCCGTCGGTTTCCTGAAAAGGGTAGTGGATAGTCTCCCATCGATATAACTTATCGATACATCCAAAAAGTTAATGGTTCTATCATCGATATTATGAGTGAATCGAATTGGAGAATTCAATGAATTAAGATTGGTCACCATCGATTCAAATGCTTCGATAGGCCCTTGCCAAATTAGAAGAATATTGTCGATAAAATGACGATAAAATAAAATCATATCACCATAGACTGACAGAATATGTTCCCTTTCATATTTGGCCATGAATATATTGGCGTATGATGGAGCCAGATTTGAGCCCATCGATGTACCCGATATCTGTAAATAATATCAATCCTTGTATTGAAAATGATTCTTACACAGGACTAAAGTCGCCAATTCAATCAGAAATTCTGTAGGGATCTCTTTGGTCTGTCTGGTTGACAATGCTTCTCTAAGTGCCTCCAAGCCTGTATCGTGCGCTATCACTGTATACAATGATTTGACGTCCAATGTGGCTAACAAGATATTATCCAAAGCTCCCATCTCTCTGATTAACTCTAAAAGATGCCCAGTATCTCGAAGGTAAGTTGGATTACCACACACCAATGGTTGTAATACATAGTCAACAAAAATAGCTATAGGCTGCAGTACTGACCCTTGAGCCAAGATGATAGGTCTGCCTTGGGGTTTAACTAAAGTTTTGTGGATTTTGGCTAGTGTATAGATGATTGGACATTGTGGTTTATCAACCATCAAGAATTTCAATTCGTCATCATCGATCCACATCTGTGCATGTGCATGTTTTAAAACTGTATCGACATGAGTTTTAATTTCGTCAACCGGCCTAGCAGTAAGAGCCAAATATACATTTGGATCATTTAGTTGGGACATGATCTCTTCATCCTAGTCAACCCAATCCTGTACAACAACGGCCCCTCCTTTATCCGCAGAACGGATAACCAGATGGGGATTATCCCTGAGGGTCTGTAAGGCAATTTTTTCTTCTGATGATAAATTGTCATAACTCCTGGAAGTAGTCTTAGAATTAATTTCATTATTGACTAACCTTAAATAGGTTTTCAAACTGGCATTGTGTGAAGGAGGGTCAAAAGTAGATGGTCTCTTAAATTTTTTAATTGGCTTTGCTGTATTGCTATCTATAAAAAATTATTTTAATCTCATAGATCGTCCAAATTTATACATGTCTATTGCAGTCTTGAAGCTACTATGCCTATAGGTGGGTACAAATGTTAAACCCTTTGCTAACAGTTTCAGTTGTACATCATCAAGTTTAATACTAGATAAATTGAAGACTGGACTTAAATCCGTCGTCCCCTTCTGCATCGTCTTGTAGCCGCCCCGCCTCGGGTGCGGTCTTCGGTTCTTCCTGGTACTCCTTCTTGTGTATTCTGATCTTGATCTACCCCTTGTACTAAAAAATTACTGCTAGTTGCAGTAGTACTATACTGGACATCAGTGTCAGATGTGGACACTGAAGAACCCGATTCCATCGGGTACTTTGGGGTTCGATAGCGACGTGGGGGTCGATTGTAAATTTTAGGTCTAGATTGTGCATTGTCACCAGATAACCAGCGATAGACTGTATGATTTTGATAATCACTCGTGACTACATTGAGTTTCTTCCTTTAAAAGGAAGTTAAATCCCTTTTGTAGGTCTCAATCTGAGACTGCAGTCTCTCTAACCAGTTAGTGCCCTTGTCCTCTTTCAACTGAGGTAATGCAACCAAATTGGCTTGCTCAATCTCTATTTTAATGTTACGTAATTCAGTCCCGACTTCCTCTATCACCAGAACCATCAGGTCTAAAGAACATTTATTTAAAATTGCGCACCATCGATTGCAAAATACTGGGTTGTTTCTACCTATGGTTGGGATATTATTTATCCTAAAACCCCTGGGAAGTTGCTTGTGCCAATGGTACTCCGATAGAAATTGGCCGTGTAGTAATAAATCTATCTCCTTCCTCTGCAGTCTCAATAATCTATAGAAGATATTGGCTGAAATTTCAGCTGGTAGTTCACTAAGATCCAATTTTTCTAACAGGACCTTGCTACTCTCCTCATCTGTGAATGAAATTGCGCCACTCTCTGCCTGAGATAGAAGACATTCATCTAGGAAACCAATACCACCTGAAGCCATGGTTATAAAAGATCGAATTACTATAATAGTGTTTGTTGCACACAAATACTAAAAGTTGTGTACATTACATAGGTATAAGATGTTTAAACTGAATACAACCTCTTTAGATGTTATTAATAGAGGAATATCCTGTATATTGATAAATAATGTATCATATTCATATTTTTCACATGAATTCACACATATTGCAAATTATATAGATGTTAAATCCCAGAAATAGGATGCGCACACAAGTATTGCAAACTCAAAGAATTACATATTAGTATTCTCAATGGTGTTTTTTTTAAAAAACACAAAGAGTGTGTATATCATAAGAGTAAAAAGACAAGAGGCTTAGATTAGTAGACAATTAGTGCTAGTAATGGAAAAGTGTCCTATATGTTGATAGGCACTACAAATCAAATCATGTTTTCTTATTTTCCACACATATTCTGGAAAAAAAATATTTTGAACCATATGTTAAAACATATATAAATGTTGGGTGTCAGGAAAAGCGTGCACCAACGTAAGTAAGATACAAGCTCAAAATATTCCACAATGTCCCGCACTCACAACCATGGGGTATGCAACGTTGGGGTGCTTCCAAGGTTCAAATAGTATTGAACCCAAATATAATCCTGTGTTTCCACCGAAGGAAGGAGGCACTCGCCACTTCAAATATTACTTAAAAAGTTTTTTGATTCATAGACTTGATTGGATGTATCCACATCTGGTCGACGTTTCGGTTCCACATTGAACCTTTTTCAAGACCTCATCCAATAAATAACAATTCATTCAAAAACATAGTCTGTGAAACAAAGAAAAACATATTGACATGTCTGCCAGGCTCCCTGAAATAAACAAAACACTAGCATTGTTTAAAAATCACCCATATGTGACACATGCATAGCCACTATAGGGTGCTAATGGTTGCACATAATCTTAAATAGACACCTTCACCAGGTATCCTATATAGTCATAGGAACCAACCCTTGGTGATACACACACCTCTCTATGTTTAACCACCTGCCGTTAACAGGATCTGTAAATAAAATAAATACCTCATTTATCAATAGCACTGTATGTAACACAAATGGTTCACAGATGGTTAAGCACAACCCCTCCAGGTCCTAAACCTGGGAAAAAACATAACGAAAATGTGGTCAAAGAATAAACGTTCAGCAAACCACTAGATATTTGAAGTCTGACTTACCTACCCACTCGGGGCTGCTCCCATCTCCACTACAGCGTCTATTAAGTGTACAGCACGCCCAATCACTATCGGGAGTATGCCGCTAGTTCTCCCCTGTCTCGCTTCCGGCTAAAGAAGCCCGCAAGACCGGACGTATGCGGCTGTGCTGTAAAGCACTTCCGCGTATCTGTGTGGGACGCAAGCTAATGCGTGTTACCAAGGTAACCACTTATGGAGGCCTACTGGTGTCAAACTTAGGGCGTGTGCATACATATTAGCGCAACCTAACAGAAACAAAGGTAGAACAAATCTAATCACACTAATGTGGACTATAGTACTTACAATATTAACATGCTATTGGGAGCCTGGTATGTCCATATCCACATGTTTGTACACCACTAAAGAAAACACAGTGAATGCTGCATCACTGCAGTATAACATAATATCGGAAGTACACTACCAAATACATGAGTGGGTACAAAGGTCAAATGTCAGTCAATGAACAAGTGGATTGTACAAAGGGCATCTTATCCATCAAGCATAAAACCAACATTTGTTACAAATGTAACATTACAATATATACAAACAAAATAATGAAAAAATAATGAAAAAATAAAAGCTATATAGACCTATCTTATCTTGACCTACAGAGTCTAATGTATCCTACTGATATATACAGCTCAAAAAAAATTATACATGATACTATATAGATCCAGAACAAAACACATATAGAGGAGAGACAAACATATTTTTGGGGGCTTTAATACCTAGATGAATACATTCAGTGGGTTGCATTCGTTCAATCCCCTTGGCATGACCGTATTTAGCTCATGAATCCAGAAGCTTTCACGCCTTTTTAGGGCCAAAATCCTATCTATACCCAGCTTAGGTGGTATCCAATCTATTAATTTACATCTTAAAGATGCCGCTGGGTGTGCTAGTTGCAAAAAATGCCTAGCTACTGGCTTGTCACTTGCGCCTGTTGACAGAGCTGCTCGTATAGATGATCTATGATTGGCCATGCGGTCTCTGAATCTTCTGGCTGTTAGGCCGACATAGTATAAGCCACATGGGCATATAAGGATATATATTAAATGGTCGAGTGCACAGTGTAGTCTATATTTAATTTTTATCTTCTGGCCCAAATGTGGGTGGGGAAACGTAGACCCTACTATCATGGAGGCACAGGTGACAGAACTGCCACAAGAACAGCTACTAGGCCTTCTCAACATAAGGTCCGATATATCACTCTTCTTTTCGGGATAAAGTGTGGGTCTCATAAGTATCTGTCGTAGGTTCGGCCCCCTTCTATATGCCATCATCGGTGGTGCCATTTTTTGAAAAGGTAGCGTTTGGTCACTTTTAACAATGGGCCAAAATTTTTTAAGTGATTTTTGTATGGTCTGTGAATTACCATCAAACGTAGTGATATATATGAGACGCGACTCCTTCTTGATGATGGTGTTCCCTGTATTAGATGTAGTCAAGGACATACGTTTAGCTTTCTTTAAACACCTATTTAGGGACGATTATTGATAACCCCGCTCTAAAAATCTTCTCGTCATCTCTTCTAATTGGGATTCTCTACCAGCCTCTGTGGAGTTGATACGCATAACGCTCAAATACTGTGACAAGGGTAGATTTTCTTTTAAGGTGGTAGGATGGTGACTTGAGGGCAACAGAGCCAGGTTTCTATCCGTCGGTTTCCTGAAAAGGGTAGTGGATAGTCTCCCATCGATATAACTTATCGATACATCCAAAAAGTTAATGGTTCTATCATCGATATTATGAGTGAATCGAATTGGAGAATTCAATGAATTAAGATTGGTCACCATCGATTCAAATGCTTCGATAGGCCCTTGCCAAATTAGAAGAATATTGTCGATAAAATGACGATAAAATAAAATCATATCACCATAGACTGACAGAATATGTTCCCTTTCATATTTGGCCATGAATATATTGGCGTATGATGGAGCCAGATTTGAGCCCATCGATGTACCCGATATCTGTAAATAATATCAATCCTTGTATTGAAAATGATTCTTACACAGGACTAAAGTCGCCAATTCAATCAGAAATTCTGTAGGGATCTCTTTGGTCTGTCTGGTTGACAATGCTTCTCTAAGTGCCTCCAAGCCTGTATCGTGCGCTATCACTGTATACAATGATTTGACGTCCAATGTGGCTAACAAGATATTATCCAAAGCTCCCATCTCTCTGATTAACTCTAAAAGATGCCCAGTATCTCGAAGGTAAGTTGGATTACCACACACCAATGGTTGTAATACATAGTCAACAAAAATAGCTATAGGCTGCAGTACTGACCCTTGAGCCAAGATGATAGGTCTGCCTTGGGGTTTAACTAAAGTTTTGTGGATTTTGGCTAGTGTATAGATGATTGGACATTGTGGTTTATCAACCATCAAGAATTTCAATTCGTCATCATCGATCCACATCTGTGCATGTGCATGTTTTAAAACTGTATCGACATGAGTTTTAATTTCGTCAACCGGCCTAGCAGTAAGAGCCAAATATACATTTGGATCATTTAGTTGGGACATGATCTCTTCATCCTAGTCAACCCAATCCTGTACAACAACGGCCCCTCCTTTATCCGCAGAACGGATAACCAGATGGGGATTATCCCTGAGGGTCTGTAAGGCAATTTTTTCTTCTGATGATAAATTGTCATAACTCCTGGAAGTAGTCTTAGAATTAATTTCATTATTGACTAACCTTAAATAGGTTTTCAAACTGGCATTGTGTGAAGGAGGGTCAAAAGTAGATGGTCTCTTAAATTTTTTAATTGGCTTTGCTGTATTGCTATCTATAAAAAATTATTTTAATCTCATAGATCGTCCAAATTTATACATGTCTATTGCAGTCTTGAAGCTACTATGCCTATAGGTGGGTACAAATGTTAAACCCTTTGCTAACAGTTTCAGTTGTACATCATCAAGTTTAATACTAGATAAATTGAAGACTGGACTTAAATCCGTCGTCCCCTTCTGCATCGTCTTGTAGCCACCCCGCCTCGGGTGCGGTCTTCGGTTCTTCCTGGTACTCCTTCTTGTGTATTCTGATCTTGATCTACCCCTTGTACTAAAAAATTACTGCTAGTTGCAGTAGTACTATACTGGACATCAGTGTCAGATGTGGACACTGAAGAACCCGATTCCATCGGGTACTTTGGGGTTCGATAGCGACGTGGGGGTCGATTGTAAATTTTAGGTCTAGATTGTGCATTGTCACCAGATAACCAGCGATAGACTGTATGATTTTGATAATCACTCGTGACTACATTGAGTTTCTTCCTTTAAAAGGAAGTTAAATCCCTTTTGTAGGTCTCAATCTGAGACTGCAGTCTCTCTAACCAGTTAGTGCCCTTGTCCTCTTTCAACTGAGGTAATGCAACCAAATTGGCTTGCTCAATCTCTATTTTAATGTTACGTAATTCAGTCCCGACTTCCTCTATCACCAGAACCATCAGGTCTAAAGAACATTTATTTAAAATTGCGCACCATCGATTGCAAAATACTGGGTTGTTTCTACCTATGGTTGGGATATTATTTATCCTAAAACCCCTGGGAAGTTGCTTGTGCCAATGGTACTCCGATAGAAATTGGCCGTGTAGTAATAAATCTATCTCCTTCCTCTGCAGTCTCAATAATCTATAGAAGATATTGGCTGAAATTTCAGCTGGTAGTTCACTAAGATCCAATTTTTCTAACAGGACCTTGCTACTCTCCTCATCTGTGAATGAAATTGCGCCACTCTCTGCCTGAGATAGAAGACATTCATCTAGGAAACCAATACCACCTGAAGCCATGGTTATAAAAGATCGAATTACTATAATAGTGTTTGTTGCACACAAATACTAAAAGTTGTGTACATTAAATAGGTATAAGATGTTTAAACTGAATACAACCTCTTTAGATGTTATTAATAGAGGAATATCCTGTATATTGATAAATAATGTATCATATTCATATTTTTCACATGAATTCACACATATTGCAAATTATATAGATGTTAAATCCCAGAAATAGGATGCGCACACAAGTATTGCAAACTCAAAGAATTACATATTAGTATTCTCAATGGTGTTTTTTTTAAAAAACACAAAGAGTGTGTATATCATAAGAGTAAAAAGACAAGAGGCTTAGATTAGTAGACAATTAGTGCTAGTAATGGAAAAGTGTCCTATATGTTGATAGGCACTACAAATCAAATCATGTTTTCTTATTTTCCACACATATTCTGGAAAAAAAATATTTTGAACCATATGTTAAAACATATATAAATGTTGGGTGTCAGGAATAGCGTGCACCAACATAAGTAAGATACAAGCTCAAAATATTCCACAATGTCCCGCACTCACAACCATGGGGTATGCAACGTTGGGGTGCTTCCAAGGTTCAAATAGTATTGAACCCAAATATAATCCTGTGTTTCCACTGAAGGAAGGAGGCACTCGCCACTTCAAATATTACTTAAAAAGTTTTTTCATTCATAGACTTGACTGGATGTATCCACATCTGGTCGACGTTTCGGTTCCACATTGAACCTTTTTCAAGACCTCATCCAATAAATAACAAATCATTCAAAAACATAGTCTGTGAAACAAAGAAAAACATATTGACATGTCTGCCTGGCTCCCTGAAATAAACAAAACACTAGCATTGTTTAAAAATCACCCATATGTGACACATGCATAGCCACTATAGGGTGCTAATGGTTGCACATAATCTTAAATAGACACATTCACCAGGTATCCTATATAGTCATAGGAACCAACCCTTGGTGATACACACACACCTCTCTATGTTTAACCACCTGCCGTTAACAGGATCTGTAAATAAAAAATTACCTCATTTATCAATAGCGCTGTATGTAACACAAATGGTTCACAGATGGTTAAGCACAGCCCCTCCAGGTCCTAAACCTGGGAAAAAACATAACGAAAATGTGGTCAAAGAATAAACGTTCAGCAAACCACTAGATATTTGAAGTCTGACTTACCTACCCACTCGGGGCTGCTCCCATCTCCACTACAGCATCTATTAAGTGTACAGCATGCCCAATCACCATCGGGAGTATGCCGCTAGTTCTCCCCTGTCTCGCTTCCGGCTAAAGAAGCCCGCAAGACCGGACGTATGCGGCTGTGCTGTAAAGCACTTCCGCGTATCTGTGTGGGACGCAAGCTAATGCATGTTACCAAGGTAACCACTTACGGAGGCCTACTGGTGTCAAACTTAGGGCGTGTGCATACATATTAGCGCAACCTAACAGAAACAAAGGTAGAACAAATCTAACCACACTAAAGTGGACTATTGTACTTACAATATTAACATGCTATTGGGAGCCTGGTATGTCCATATCCACATGTTTGTACACCACTAAAGAAAACACAGTGAATGCTGCATCACTGCAGTATAACATAATATCGGAAGTACACTACCAAATACATGAGTGGGTACAAAGGTCAAATGTCAGTCAATGAACAAGTGGATTGTACAAAGGGCATCTTATCCATCAAGCACAAAACCAACATTTGTTACAAATGTAACATTACAATATATACAAACAAAATAATGAAAAAATAATGAAAAAATAAAAGCTATATAGACCTATCTTATCTTGACCTACAGAGTCTAATGTATCCTACTGATATATACAGCTCAAAAAAAATTATACATGATACTATATAGATCCAGAACAAAACACTTATATAGAGGAGAGACAAACATATTTTTGGGGGCTTTAATACCTAGATGAATACATTCAGTGGGTTGCATTCGTTCAATCCCCTTGGCATGACCGTATTTAGCTCATGAATCCAGAAGCTTTCACGCCTTTTTAGGGCCAAAATCCTATCTATACCCAGCTTAGGTGGTATCCAATCTATTAATTTACATCTTAAAGATGCCGCTGGGTGTGCTAGTTGCAAAAAATGCCTAGCTACTGGCTTGTCACTTGCGCCTGTTGACAGAGCTGCTCGTATAGATGATCTATGATTGGCCATGCGGTCTCTGAATCTTCTGGCCGTTAGGCCGACATAGTATAAGCCACATGGGCATATAAGGATATATATTAAATGGTCGAGTGCACAGCGTAGTCTATATTTAATTTTTATCTTCTGGCCCAAATGTGGGTGGGGAAACGTAGACCCTACTATCATGGAGGCACAGGTGACAGAACTGCCACAAGAATAGCTACCAGGCCTTCTCAACATAAGGTCCGATATATCACTCTTCTTTTCGGGATAAAGTGTGGGTCTCATAAGTACCTGTCGTAGGTTCGGCCCCCTTCTATATGCCATCATCGGTGGTGCCATTTTTTGAAAAGGTAGCGTTTGGTCACTTTTAACAATGGGCCAAAATTTTTTAAGTGATTTTTGTATGGTCTGTGAATTACCATCAAACTTAGTGGTATATATGAGACGCGACTCCTTCTTGATGGTGGTGTTCCCTGTATTAGATGTAGTCAAGGACATACATTTAGCTTTCTTTAAACACCTATTTAGGGACGATTGTTGATAACCCCGCTCTAAAAATCTTCTCGTCATCTCTTCTAATTGGGATTCTCTACCAGCCTCTGTGGAGTTGATACGCATAACACTCAAATACTGTGACAAGGGTAGATTTTCTTTTAAGGTGGTAGGATGGTGACTTGAGGGCAACAGAGCCAGGTTTCTATCCGTCGGTTTCCTGAAAAGGGTAGTGGATAGTCTCCCATCGATATAACTTATCGATACATCCAAAAAGTTAATGGTTCTATCATCGATATTATGAGTGAATCGAATTGGAGAATTCAATGAATTAAGATTGGTCACCATCGATTCAAATGCTTTGATAGGCCCTTGCCAAATTAGAAGAATATTGTCGATAAAATGACGATAAAATAAAATCATATAACCATAGACTGACAGAATATGTTCCCTTTCATATTTGGCCATGAATAAATTGGCATATGATGGAGCCAGATTTGAGCCCATCGATGTACCCGATATCTGTAAATAATATCAATCCTTGTATTGAAAATGATTCTTACACAGGACTAAAGTCGCCAATTCAATCAGAAATTCTGTAAGGATCTCTTTGGTCTGTCTGGTTGACAATGCTTCTCTAAGTGCCTCCAAGCCCGTATCGTGCACTATCACTGTATACAATGATTTGACGTCCAATGTGGCTAACAAGATATTATCCAAAGCTCCCATCTCTCTGATTAACTCTAAAAGATGCCCAGTATCTCGAAGGTAAGTTGGATTACCACACACCAATGGTTGTAATACATAGTCAACAAAAATAGCTATAGGCTGCAGTACTGACCCTTGGGCCAAGATGATAGGTCTGCCTGGGGGTTTAACTAAAGTTTTGTGGATTTTGGGTAGTGTATAGATGATTGGACATTGTGGTTTATCAACCATCAAGAATTTCAATTCGTCATCATCGATCCACATCTGTGCATGTGCATGTTTTAAAACTGTATCGACATGAGTTTTAATTTCGTCAACCGGCCTAGCAGTAAGAGCCAAATATACATTTGGATCATTTAGTTGGGACATGATCTCTTCATCCTAGTCAACCCAATCCTGTACAACAACGGCCCCTCCTTTATCCGCAGAACGGATAACCAGATGGGGATTATCCCTGAGGGTCTGTAAGGCAATTTTTTCTTCTGATGATAAATTGTCATAACTCCTGGAAGTAGTCTTAGAATTAATTTCATTATTGACTAACCTTAAATAGGTTTTCAAACTGGCATTGTGTGAAGGAGGGTCAAAAGTAGATGGTCTCTTAAATTTTTTAATTGGCTTTGCTGTATTGCTATCTATAAAAAATTATTTTAATCTCATAGATCGTCCAAATTTATACATGTCTATTGCAGTCTTGAAGCTACTATGCCTATAGGTGGGTACAAATGTTAAACCCTTTGCTAACAGTTTCAGTTGTACATCATCAAGTTTAATACTAGATAAATTGAAGACTGGACTTAAATCCGTCGTCCCCTTCTGCATCGTCTTGTAGCCGCCCCGCCTCGGGTGCGGTCTTCGGTTCTTCCTGGTACTCCTTCTTGTGTATTCTGATCTTGATCTACCCCTTGTACTAAAAAATTACTGCTAGTTGCAGTAGTACTATACTGGACATCAGTGTCAGATGTGGACACTGAAGAACCCGATTCCATCGGGTACTTTGGGGTTCGATAGCGACGTGGGGGTCGATTGTAAATTTTAGGTCTAGATTGTGCATTGTCACCAGATAACCAGCGATAGACTGTATGATTTTGATAATCACTCGTGACTACATTGAGTTTCTTCCTTTAAAAGGAAGTTAAATCCCTTTTGTAGGTCTCAATCTGAGACTGCAGTCTCTCTAACCAGTTAGTGCCCTTGTCCTCTTTCAACTGAGGTAATGCAACCAAATTGGCTTGCTCAATCTCTATTTTAATGTTACGTAATTCAGTCCCGACTTCCTCTATCACCAGAACCATCAGGTCTAAAGAACATTTATTTAAAATTGCGCACCATCGACTGCAAAATACTGGGTTGTTTCTACCTATGGTTGGGATATTATTTATCCTAAAACCCCTGGGAAGTTGCTTGTGCCGATGGTACTCCGATAGAAATTGGCCGTGTAGTAATAAATCTATCTCCTTCCTCTGTAGTCTCAATAATCTATAGAAGATATTGGCTGAAATTTCAGCTGGTAGTTCACTAAGATCCAATTTTTCTAACAGGACCTTGCTACTCTCCTCATCTGTGAATGAAATTGCGCCACTCTCTGCCTGAGATAGAAGACATTCATCTAGGAAACCAATACCACCTGAAGCCATGGTTATAAAAGATCGAATTACTATAATAGTGTTTGTTGCACACAAATACTAAAAGTTGTGTACATTAAATAGGTATAAGATGTTTAAACTGAATACAACCTCTTTAGATGTTATTAATAGAGGAATATCCTGTATATTGATAAATAATGTATCATATTCATATTTTTCACATGAATTCACACATATTGCAAATTATATAGGTGTTAAATCCCAGAAATAGGATGCGCACACAAGTATTGCAAACTCAAAGAATTACATATTAGTATTCTCAATGGTGTTTTTTTTAAAAAACACAAAGAGTGTGTATATCATAAGAGTAAAAAGACAAGAGGCTTAGATTAGTAGACAATTAGTGCTAGTAATGGAAAAGTGTCCTATATGTTGATAGGCACTACAAATCAAATCATGTTTTCTTATTTTCCACACATATTCTGGAAAAAAAATATTTTGAACCATATGTTAAAACATATATAAATGTTGGGTGTCAGGAAAAGCGTGCACCAACGTAAGTAAGATACAAGCTCAAAATATTCCACAATGTCCCGCACTCACAACCATGGGGTATGCAACGTTGGGGTGCTTCCAAGGTTCAAATAGTATTGAACCCAAATATAATCCTGTGTTTCCACCGAAGGAAGGAGGCACTTGCCACTTCAAATATTACTTAAAAAGTTTTTTGATTCATAGACTTGATTAGATGTATCCACATCTGGTCGACGTTTCGGTTCCACATTGAACCTTTTTCAAGACCTCATCCAATAAATAACAATTCATTCAAAAACATAGTCTGTGAAACAAAGAAAAACATATTGACATGTCTGCCAGGCTCCCTGAAATAAACAAAACACTAGTATTGTTTAAAAATCACCCATATGTGACACATGCATAGCCACTATAGGGTGCTAATGGTTGCACATAATCTTAAATAGACACCTTCACCAGGTATCCTATATAGTCATAGGAACCAACCCTTGGTGATACACACACACCTCTCTATGTTTAACCACCTGCCGTTAACAGGATCTGTAAATAAAATAAATACCTCATTTATCAATAGCGCTGTATGTAACACAAATGGTTCACAGATGGTTAAGCACAACCCCTCCAGGTCCTAAACCTGGGAAAAAACATAACGAAAATGTGGTCAAAGAATAAACGTTCAGCAAACCACTAGATATTTGAAGTCTGACTTACCTACCCACTCGGGGCTGCTCCCATCTGCACTACAGCATCTATTAAGTGTACAGCACGCCCAATCACCATCGGGAGTATGTCGCTAGTTCTCCCCTGTCTCGCTTCCGGCTAAAGAAGCCCGCAAGACCGCATATCTGTGTGGGACGCAAGCTAATGCGTGTTACCAAGGTAACCACTTACGGAGGCCTACTGGTGTCAAACTTAAGGCGTGTGCATACATATTAGCGCAACCTAACAGAAACAAAGGTAGAACAAATCTAACCACACTAATGTGGACTATAGTACTTACAATATTAACATGCTATTGGGAGCCTGGTATGTCCATATCCACATGTTTGTACACCACTAAAGAAAACACAGTGAATGCTGCATCACTGCAGTATAACATAATATCGGAAGTACACTACCAAATACATGAATGGGTACAAAGGTCAAATGTCAGTCAATGAACAAGTGGATTGTACAAAGGGCATCTTATCCATCAAGCACAAAACCAACATTTGTTACAAACGTAACATTTCAATATATACAAACAAAATAATGAAAAGATAATGAAAAAATAAAAGCTATATAGACCTATCTTATCTTGACCTACAGAGTCTAATGTATCCTACTGATATATACAGCTCAAAAAAAATTATACATGATACTATATAGATCCAGAACAGAACACATATAGAGGAGAGACAAACATATTTTTTGGGGCTTTAATACCTAGATGAATACATTCAGTGGGTTGCATTCGTTCAATCCCCTTGGCATGACCGTATTTAGCTCATGAATCCAGAAGCTTTCACGCCTTTTTAGGGCCAAAATCCTATCTATACCCAGCTTAGGTGGTATCCAATCTATTAATTTACATCTTAAAGATGCCGCTGGGTGTGCTAGTTGCAAAAAATGCCTAGCTACTGGCTTGTCACTTGCGCCTGTTGACAGAGCTGCTCATATAGATGATCTATGATTGGCCATGCGGTCTCTGAATCTTCTGGCCGTTAGGCCGACATAGTAAAAGCCACATGGGCATATAAGGATATATATTAAATGGTCGAGTGCACAGTGTAGTCTATATTTAATTTTTATCTTCTGGCCCAAATGTGGGTGGGGAAACGTAGACCCTACTATCATGGAGGCACAGGTGACAGAACTGCCACAAGAACAGCTACTAGGCCTTCTCAACATAAGGTCCGATATATCACTCTTCTTTTCGGGATAAAGTGTGGGTCTCATAAGTAGCTGTCGTAGGTTCGGCCCCTTTCTATACGTCATCATCGGTGGTGCCATTTTTTGAAAAGGTAGCGTTTGGTCACTTTTAACAATGGGCCAAAATTTTTTAAGTGATTTTTGTATGGTCTGTGAATTACCATCAAACTTAGTGGTATATATGAGACGCGACTCCTTCTTGATGGTGGTGTTCCCTGTATTAGATGTAGTCAAGGACATACATTTAGCTTTCTTTAAACACCTATTTAGGGACGATTGTTGATAACCCCGCTCTAAAAATCTTCTCGTCATCTCTTCTAATTGGGATTCTCTACCAGCCTCTGTGGAGTTGATACGCATAACGCGCAAATACTGTGACAAGGGTAGATTTTCTTTTAAGGTGGTAGGATGGTGACTTGAGGGCAACAGAGCCAGGTTTCTATCCGTCTGTTTCCTGAAAAGGGTAGTGGATAGTCTCCCATCGATATAACTTATCGATACATCCAAAAAGTTAATGGATGAACGTTTCAGGGCGCAAACCCTTTTATCAAGATGCCATCATGATAAAAGGGTTTGCGCCCTGAAACGTTGATCCTCCACTAAGTTGTGTTTCAGCCTCGTTGTTTACCCGAGTGACATCCACCGTTATTTATATATTTCATGTTTTACATTTTGGATGAGCACCGGGATAGTTCAGAGTTTTCTGTGGAGGGCCGGACCTTGGGACTACTATATATATACTACATCTTCTAGTTACAGATGCCACCCCCTTGACTTGTTTATTTCCCCAGTCTACTTACAGCTGGGCGATGTCCTCAAGGAACAGGTGTGTGGTTCAGGGGTCAGGGAAGCCCTGGATGAGAGAAGGGGCATAAGGAACGGTAGCTGCAGAGCTTGTCTTGAAGGAAGGAGCTGTGGCAATTGCCGATGTCAGATTGGAGGCGGAGGAAGAGCTGCAGTGGGCCGGCCGGTAACACTCTGACGTCACCGGTGCCAGACCCAGCTGCTGCAGACTCCGAGTCCAGTGGCCTTCACTGAGTGGGACTGTTTTTTTTCTTGACTTTTCAGGGGGGCAGGTGTAGACGAATGCCAGGTGCCATTGCAGTCGTGGTGTAGACAGGTGCAGTTGCTGGGGTAAGGAGATTTTCACCAGGAGGAGAGGCAAGACCAAGACAGCATCTGCGGGCCGCCCCTCAGGTGCCGGCACCCTTAGGTAGCTGTCTAAAGCTGCCTAATGGAAGCACCAGCCCTGTCCCTACCCCTAACTCTAATCCTCCGTTCCTCTTGCCTAAACCTAACCTCGCCCCCAGTGCCTAAACCTAACCCTTCCCCTCAGTGCCTAACCCTCCCCCTAGTGCCTAAACACAAACGCTAACCCTCCAACTAACCCTGCTACTTACCTTCAGGATTTCGGCAGTCGGGATGCTGGTGCTGGGACTCTGACAGGTTTTGGGATTCCAACGCTGGCGTTTTGAGCGCCAGAACCCTCGCGGTCGGGATTATGACCTCATCCCATATTTTATATATATATATATATATATATATAAATAAATCTTGCTGAAAGAGGCGGCACTCAGGCGACTTGTACAGAACTTCTTTAGACCCAGTCTTATGTCATCAACGTTTCAGAATCTTTATTGATTCTGAAACGTTGATGACATAAGACTGGGTCTAAAGAAGTTCTGTACAAGTCACCTGAGTGCCGCCTCTTTTTTCAAGATTTACATTTGTGTGCCCATTGCTGTTGGGCCCTCTAGAGGAAGGCAACGGATGCAGATGTTTGTTCACAGCACAGGAGTGCCGGCCATTGCATATGTGTATATATATATAAAATATGTATATATATATATATATTAGGGGTGTGCACCGGCCACTTTTCGTGTTTTGTGTTTTGGTTTTGGATCTGGATCTTTCTTCGTGTTTTGGATCTGGATTGGTTTTGCCAAAACCACCCTTCCGTGTTTTGGGTTCTGGGTTTTGTGTTTTGGATCTGTATTTTTTTTTTAAAAAGCATAAAAACAGCTAAAATCACAGAATTTGTTGGTTTCTCTGCTCCTATGCTATTATTAACCTCAATAACCTTAATTTCCACTCATTTCCAGTCTATTCTGAACACCTCACACCTCACAATAGTGTTTTCATGTCCAAAAGGTTGCACCGAGGTAGCTGGATGACTATGCTAAGCGACACGAGTGGGCGGCACAAACACGTGACCCATCTAGGAGTGACACTGCAGTGGCAGACAGGATGGCAGTTAGAAAAACTAGGCCCCAAACTGTACATAATGCAAAGAAAAAAAAGAAGTGCAAGATGGAATTGTCCTTGGGCCCTCCCACCCACCCTTATGTTGTATAAACAGGACATGCACACTTTAACAAATCAATCATTTCAGCGCCAGGGTCTGCCACACAACTGTGGCTGAAATGATTGGTTCGTTTGGGCCCCCACAAAACAAGCTGGCAATTAATGTGTCCCTGCACAAACTGGCTCTACGGAGGCAAGATGTCATCCTCATCCTCCTCATCCACCGATTCCTCACCCTCTTCAGTGTGTACATCCTCATCCTCACAAAGTATTAACTCGTCCCTACTTGAATCCACCACCACAGGTCCCTCTGTACCTTCTGGAGGCTGGTCTCCCTGGAAGAGCTGATAATTCATTTTGATGAACATCATCTTCTCCACATTCTGTGGAAGCAACCTCCTACGCCTTTCGCTGACAAGGTTCCCGGCTGCACTAAACACTCTTTCGGAGTACACACTGGAGGGGGGGTAACTCAGGTAAAATAGAGCCAGCTTGTACAGGGGCCTCCAAATTGCCTCTTTTTCCTGCCAGTACAGGTATGGACTGTCTGACATGCCTACTTGGATGCTGTCACCGATGTAATCCTCCACCATTCTGTCAATGGTGACAGTATCATATGCAGTGACAGTAGACATGTCAGAAATTGTTGCCAGGTCCTTCAGTCCGGACCAGATGTCCAAACTTGGTCCTGCCTGCCCTGCATCACCGCCAGCGGGTTGCTTAGGATACCTAAGTTTTTTCCTGGCAGCCCCAGTTGCGGGAGAAAATGAAGAAGGAGCCGTTGACGTGTCACGTTCCGCTTCAGCTGACAGTGTGTTCACCAGCAGGTCTTTGCACCTCTGCAGGCTTGTGTCGGCCAGAAAGAGAGACACCACATAGGCTTTAAACCTAGGATCAAGCACGGTGGCCAAAATGTAGTGGTCTGATTTCAACAGATTGACCACCCTGGAATCCTGGCAAAGCGAATGAAGGGCTTCATCCACAAGTCCCACATGCCGAGCGGAATCGCTCCATCTTAGCTCCTCCTTCACTTTCTCCAGCTGCTTCTGCAAAAGCCTGATGAGGGGAATGACCTGACTCAAGCTGGCTGTGTCTGAACTGACTTCACGTGTGGCAAGTTCGAAGGGCTGGAGAACCTTGCACAACACGGAAATCATTCTCCACTGCGCTTGAGTCAGGTGCATACCCCCTCCTTTGCCTATGTCATAGGTGGATGTATAGGCTTGTATGGCCTTTTGCTGCACCTCCATCCTCTGAAGCATATAGAGGGTTGAGTTCCACCGCGTCACAACCTCTTGCTTCAGGTGATGGCGGGGCAGGTTCAAGAGTGTTTGCTGGCGCTCCAGTCTTCGGCACGCAGTCGCTGAATGGCGAAAGTGGCCAGAAATTTTTCGGGCCACCCAAAGCGTCTCCTGCACGCCCCTGTCGCTTTTCAGAAAATTCTGCACCACCAAGTTTATTGTGTGAGCAAAACATGGGACGTGCTGGAATTTGCCCAGATGTAATGCCCGCACAATATTGGTGGCGTTGTCAGATATCACAAATCCCCAGGAGAGTCTAAGTGGGGTAAGCCACTGGGCGATGATTTCCCTGTTTCTCTAAGAGGTTGTCGGCGGTGTGCCTCTTACTGAAACCGGTGATACACAGCGTAGCCTGCCTTGTAACGAGCTGGCGTTTCTGAGATGCTGCTACTGGTGACGCTGCTGCTGTTGCTGCATAAGGTGATACATCTACCCAGTGGGCTGTCACAGTCATATAGTCCTTAGTCTGCCCTGTTCCACTTGTCCACATGTCCGTGGTTAAGTGGACATTGTGTACAACGGCATTTTTCAGGACACTGAGGACACTTTTTCTGACGTTTCTGTACAGTCTCGGTATCGCCTGCCTAGTGAAGTGGAATCTAGACGGGATTTGGAACCGAGGACACACTACCTCCATCAATTGTCTAAATCCCACTGCACTAATGGCGGATACCGGACGCACGTCTAACACCAACATAGCAGTCAAGGCCTCAGTTATACGTTTTGCTTCAGGATGACTGCTGTCGTACTTCATCCTCCTCGCTAAGGACTGTTGGAGGGTCAATTGTTTAGTAAAAGTAGTGGTGTTCCTACTTCCTCTCTGGGATGATGAACGACTCCCAGCAGCAGCAACAGCAGCAGCGGCAGCAGTAGGCGTAGCAATGCAGGATCCTCCAGAGGAATCCCGGATAGGAGAGTCAGTCATGCCAGTGACATGGCCTGCAGGACTACTTCCGATCCTGACTAAGGAGGAAATTGACGAGGAGGGAGTTGACGGTGTGGTTTGCAGGCGCTTGGATACAACAGGACAACGGGATTTAGGTGTCCCTGGACTGCTTACGGTCTTAGCCAAAGTTTCTGAACTTGACAGTAACTTTTTATGAACGCGCTGCAGGTGCCGTATAAGGGAGGATGTTCCTAGGTGGTTGACGTCCCTACCCCTACTTATTTCACCTTTACATATGGTACATATGGCAAGACAGTTGTTGTCCGGATTTGGATAGAAATATTGCCAGACCAAAGAGGTGGAATGTTTGGTCTTCTGCCCAGGCATGACCGTGATGGGCTTTTTCATCCCACGGACAACAACTGTCTCCCCCGGAGCCTGATTTAAACAAACCACATCACCATCAGAATCCTCCTCGCCAACTTCCTCCTCAGCGCCAGCTACACCAGTATCCTCATCCTGTTGTACTTCAACAGTGACATCTTCAATTTGCATATCAGCAAGTGGACTGTGGGTGCTCCTTTCAGCACTTGCAGGGGGCGTGCAAATGGTGGAAAGAGCCACCTCTTCCCGTCCAGTGCTGGGAAGGTCAGGCATCGCAAACACCACCACACTTGGACTCTCCTTGGGGATTTGTGATATCTTCTTAGAAAGCACAGTTCTTCGCTGTGCTTTTGCCAGCTTAACTCTTTTGATTTTTTTAGTGGGAGGAGGGCTTCCATCGTCATGTGAAGCTGAACCACTAGTCATGAACATACTAGGGATCGACCTTAGCCGTTCCTTGCCACTCCGTGTCGTAAATGGCATATTGGCAAGTTTACGTTTCTCTTCAGCTGATTTAAATGTCTTTTTCAAGGTCATTTTCCTGAACTTTGCCATTTGGGATTGTATGTGCCCTCTACTATGACACTGGGCATCGGCCTTGGCAGACGACGTTGATGGCATGTTATCGTCTATGTCATGACTAGTGGCAGCAGCTTCAGCACTAGGAGGAAGTGGTTCTTGATCTTTCTCTATTTTATTTTTATCGGAGAAAGTTTGGTCCTCCATTTATGTTATATCGATTTGATATATACGTGCGGCTAAACACAGAAAATAATTTTTTTTTTGGTTTGGACTGGAGTGTACTTTGGGGGTTACAGCACCCTTTAACGGTCAAGCCAGCCGGCACTTATGACACAGGCGCACTCTTGGCACTACTTTGTTGATGCACGTGCGGCTACTGCGCACACAATTCACAAACACAGAAAATAATTTTTTTTTTGGTTTGGACTGGAGTGTACTTTGGGGGTTACAGCACCCTTTAATTGTCAAGCCAGCCGGCCCTTTACTTATGACACAGGCGCACGCTTGGCACTACTTTGTTGATGCACGTGCGGCTACTGCGCACACAATTCACAAACACAGAAAATAATTTTTTTTTTGGTTTGGACTGGAGTGTACTTTCGGGGGTTACAGCACCCTTAACGGTCAAGCCAGCCGGCCCTTTACTTATGACACAGGCGCACGCTTGGCACTACTTTGTTGATGCACGTGCGGCTACTGCGCACACAATTCACAAACACAGAAAATAATTTTTTTTTTGGTTTGGACTGGAGTGTACTTTCGGGGGTTACAGCACCCTTTAACGGTCAAGCCAGCCGGCCCTTTACTTATGACGCAGGCGCACGCTTGGCACTACTTTGTTGAAGCACGTGCGGCTACTGCGCACACAATTCACAAACACAGAAAATAATTTTTTTTTTGGTTTGGACTGGAGTGTACTTTCGGGGGTTACAGCACCCTTAACGGTCAAGCCAGCCAGCCCTTTACTTATGACACAGGCGCACGCTTGGCACTACTTTGTTGATGCACGTGCGGCTACTGCGCACACAATTCACAAACACAGAAAATAATTTTTTTTTGGTTTGGACTGGAGTGTACTTTCGGGGGTTACAGCACCCTTTAACGGTCAAGCCAGCCGGCCCTTTACTTATGACACAGGCGCACGCTTGGCACTACTTTGTTAATGCACGTGCGGCTACTGCGCACACAATTCACAAACACAGAAAATAATTTTTTTTTTGGTTTGGACTGGAGTGTACTCTCGGGGGTTACAGCACCCTTAACGGTCAAGCCAGCCGGCCCTTTACTTATGACACAGGCGCACGCTTGGCACTACTTTGTTGATGCACGTGCGGCTACTGCGCACACAATTCACAAACACAGAAAATAATTTTTTTTTGGTTTGGACTGGAGTGTACTTTCGGGGGTTACAGCACCCTTTAACGGTCAAGCCAGCCGGCCCTTTACTTATGACACAGGCGCACGCTTGGCACTACTTTGTTGATGCACGTGCGGCTACTGCGCACACAATTCACAAACACAGAAAATAATTTTTTTCTTGGTTTGGACTGGAGTGTACTTTCGGGGGTTACAGCACCCTTTAACGGTCAAGCCAGCCGGCCCTTTACTTATGACACAGGCGCACGCTTGGCACTACTTTGTTGATGCACGTGCGGCTACTGCGCACACAATTCACAAACACAGAAAATTATTTTTTTCTTGGTTTGGACTGGAGTGTACTTTCGGGGGTTACAGCACCCTTAATGGTCAAGCCAGCCGGCCCTTTACTTATGACACAGGCGCACGCTTGGCACTACTTTGTTGATGCACGTGCGGCTACTGCGCACACAATTCACAAACACAGAAAATAATTTTTTTTTTGGTTTGGACTGGAGTGTACTTTCGGGGGTTACAGCACCCTTAACGGTCAAGCCAGCCAGCCCTTTACTTATGACACAGGCGCACGCTTGGCACTACTTTGTTGATGCACGTGCGGCTACTGCGCACACAATTCACAAACACAGAAAATAATTTTTTTTTGGGTTTGGACTGGAGTGTACTTTCGGGGGTTACAGCACCCTTAACGGTCAAGCCAGCCAGCCCTTTACTTATGACACAGGCGCACGCTTGGCACTACTTTGTTGATGCACGTGCGGCTACTGCGCACACAATTCACAAACACAGAAAATAATTTTTTTTTGGTTTGGACTGGAGTGTACTTTCGGGGGTTACAGCACCCTTTAACGGTCAAGCCAGCCGGCCCTTTACTTATGACACAGGCGCACGCTTGGCACTACTTTGTTGATGCACGTGCGGCTACTGCGCACACAATTCACAAACACAGAAAATAATTTTTTTCTTGGTTTGGACTGGAGTGTACTCTCGGGGGTTACAGCACCCTTAACGGTCAAGCCAGCCGGCCCTTTACTTATGACACAGGCGCACGCTTGGCACTACTTTGTTGATGCACGTGCGGCTACTGCGCACACAATTCACAAACACAGAAAATAATTTTTTTTTGGTTTGGACTGGAGTGTATTTTCGGGGGTTACAGCACCCTTTAACGGTCAAGCCAGCCGGCCCTTTACTTATGACACAGGCGCACGCTTGGCACTACTTTGTTGATGCACGTGCGGCTACTGCGCACACAATTCACAAACACAGAAAATCATTTTTTTTTTGGTTTGGACTGGAGTGTACTTTCGGGGGTTACAGCACCCTTTAACGGTCAAGCCAGCCGGCCCTTTACTTATGACACAGGCGCACGCTTGGCACTACTTTGTTGATGCACGTGCGGCTACTGCACACACAATTCACAAACACAGAAAATAATTTTTTTTTTGGTTTGGACTGGAGTGTACTTTCGGGGGTTACAGCACCCTTTAACGGACAAGCCAGCCGGCCTTTTACTTATGGGACACAGGCGCACGCTTGGCACTACTTTGTTGATGCACGTGCGGCTACTGCGCACACAATTCACAAACACAGAAAATAATTTTTTTTTGGTTTGGTCTGGAGTGTACTTTCGGGGGTTACAGCACCCTTAACGGTCAAGCCAGCCGGCCCTTTACTTATGACACAGGCGCACGCTTGGCACTACTTTGTTGATGCACGTGCGGCTACTGCGCACACAATTCACAAACACAGAAAATAATTTTTTTTTGGTTTGGACTGGAGTGTACTTTTGGGGGTTACAGCACCCTTTAACGGTCAAGCCAGCCGGCCCTTTACTTATGACACAGGCGCACGCTTGGCACTACTTTGTTGATGCACGTGCGGCTACTGCGCACACAATTCACAAACACAGAAAATATATTATTTTTTTAGCACTTGGGGGGAGCACCCCTGATGGACAGAGCACCCCCTGGACAACACTACAGCACCCCTTTAGGACTGGGACACTGCACAGGACTTTGGAGTGGACACAGCCCCTATGGAGAACTGACTGCACAACACAGTCCAGCCAGCCCCTATGGACTTTGAAGTAGTGGACACAGCCCCTATTAACAACAGCAGCACAGCACAACACAGCCAGCCCCTATGGACTTTGAAGTAGTGGGCAACAGCAGCACTACACTACACTACACTACACAGCACTAACTCCCACCCTCCCTCTTCACTGTCCACAGCCGAGTGAGAAAATGGCGCCGACGCGGGTACCTTATATAGGATCCAAAACCCGCGAGACTCGGAAGGCGGGATGATGACGTTTTGCCTCGATGTCAGATCCGAGTCAGGCGGGAAAAGTCGAGCCTGACTCGGATCGGACTCGGATCGGGGGGGCTCGGGGGGGTTCGGATTTCAGAAATCCGAACCCGCTCACCCCTAATATATATATATATATATATATATATGAAAAATTAGACTTCCTCAGCTACCCTTACTATTGGAGGAAACCTAACAGCATTATATGTGCAAGGAGTGTGGGTTTACTGCAGTTACATTAAATCATGTGCAAGTCAATTTCAGTATGTTGTAGTTTTGCCTTTCATAAATGACAGAATATAAACCTTCTTGATTTAACCATGTACCAATATAGTAACTAGTACATAGTAACCTATGGTTGTACTATGGGCCCGGGCAGCGCTAGGCTCTTTTGGGACGGGACTGGAGGCTCAGGCGCGCCGCGGCTGAGACCTTTTTAGAAGCGAGGCATTACATCATAGCTTATCCCTGCCTACCGCAGCCAGCCTGCCTACACGCATGCCAGATGCCAGACCACCCGCAACCCGAGCAAGACTGTCCCAGCCAGAGGGACAAGACACGGACAGCAGTGAGCCTTCCCAGCTACCAACAGGTGGGGGCCAATTAATGTAATTTTATTATTTGCTGTGGGGAGCAATGTGTATTTTTTTCTGTGGGAGGCAATATGATTGTTTTTTTGTGGGGGCCAATGTATGTGTGTGTGTGTGTGTGTATTTTTTTCTCTGGGAGACAATGTATGTGTGTGTATTTTTTTCTGTGGGGAACAATGTATGTGTATGTTTTTTTTCTCTGGAGGGCAATGTATGTGTGTGTTTTTTTTTTCTCTGGGGGCCAATGCATGTGTGTGGTTTTTTTTCTCTGGGGGCCAATGCATGTGTGTGTTTTTTTTCTCTGGGGGCCAATGTATGTGTGTGTGTTTTTATGTGGGAGCCAATTATGTATATATTTTCATAGTTCTGTCTTCTGCCGCATTGTGCATGTGACATGACATCACACACTAGCGTATAATGTCACACGCTAGATGCTTTATGCTGGCTGCACCTGTTTGCTATTTAGACAGATTGACACTAAGGGGTAAATTTACTAAGATTTGTGTTGATATATAAAATATCACTTTTTAGCAAATCTGGAATTTACTATCATTAAAGTCAGGTGATTGGTTCATCTTTTGAGGTTGAAATCAGGTGAGTTAATGCCGTAAATTCGTCCGTTTTTATCAATAGAAATTAATTCACCATTGGCTCAAATCGGAAGTACTTTTCATTCATTTCTGCCTAAATTGGGAATTTACCATTATTCATTTTACTGTATTCGCCCGTTTTACAGCCAAATCGGGGAGTCAATAGAAGTTTCAAATGCTCCTGATCTGCGAGTTGCCATCCAACATACACAAATCAGTGTGATTTGTGTATATTTACTAATTATTTGTGTGTTTCTAGGGTTAATTTTTTGGAAGAAAATTGACGTGGGGTCCCCCCTCAACAGGCTAACCAGCCCCAGACTGGTCAGCCAGTCCTGGTTCCTAAAATTACAGGGAAAACGAGTAGGGTTCCACTATAAATTAAGAACCAGCACCTGGCTGCAGGGCCAGTGCTGGTTTTAAATATAGGGGGGAAAAAATGTGTAGGGGTCCCCCTGTATTTAAAACCAGCACCGAACCTAACCTGACCAGGGTGTAATGCCACAGCCAGGAGACCCTATTACCGGGTCTCCAGGGCCAAAGCATTCTCACCCCAAGCCGGTCAGGCCAAGCCGAGGATCTCAGGGGAGATGCGGATCCCCAAAAAAGGGGACCCCCTCTCCCAAGACCCCAGGCTTGGCCTGAAGCCCAGGCTCTTCCCGCACCCCTGGAGCGTTGGGTACGGGGTTAATAAAGTGTTAACTAGTTTTAAACTATTGTATTTTACAGTGGAACTACAGGTGCCAGCATGCCTGCCCTTTGGCACTTGTGGAACTACAAGCGCCAGCAGGTGGCCAGCACCTGTACCCCCACTGTAAAATAAATAGTTAAATAAAGACAGTACACCCACACTGTATATAGTGCAAGTTTATTACATACACCTAGCCCATTCACACACATTTTCATCCAGGGGGGTCTTTGCAAAACAACAACACGAATACCTGAACCCAAACGGACAAGTATCGGTATGTGTGTATGTGTGTTGTCACACATACCGATACTTCGCGAATGACAGCTGACAGGATGACATTGGAATTCCCACATTCCGCCAGCCAATCAGAGGCCACTTTACATGTAGCGGCTACTCATTGGCTGGTTACACGTGTACCCAGCCAATGAGTGGCCACTATATGTAAATCTCGTGACGTCCCGTCAGCTGTCATTCGCAAAGTATTGGTATGTGTGACAACACACATACCAATACTTGTCCGTTTGGGTTTGGGTATTCGTGTTATTGTTTTGCAAAGACCCCTCTGGATCCTACGGAGACCAGCGCGAGGGCCAGTTAGGTAAGGAATAATTGGAACATATTGTTCCCCCGCATTAATTCTAGGGTGTTATCCAGCCAATTTACCTAAGTTGTTAATGTGCTAACATTTCTGTTTACATGTTGTGGTGTTTTTGTTTGGGCAGCTATGTGATTTATCTGCGTTTGTAGGCATTCCAACTGTTGGTTTTGATGTTGTGACCATGAGGCCCAAAACTGATCCTCACGACTTAGAGCAAGGTCAGAATGGTCACTACTTACTTGTTGTCGGGGTGTAGAGATAACTGGTGGAGTATTAGAGACATGCGACACGGGTTCCAAATTTAAAGTAAATGTCTCTTCACTTCTAGATCACCCTGGATGTCTGGAGACAGGTTTTCCACTTCAGGCTCTAAAGTAAAAAGCAAGGGTAAGCTTTTTTTTCAAACAAAAATGACATATGGAACTAGTTACGAGATATCTATCATTGCAAATAAAAACCATAACCCATGCAAAATTACTTATTGGGTTCAAAGTTTTTTTTGGACATCCCAAAACAAAAAAAACCCAAAAAGGCTAAATGAACAAATGCATTCATGCACAATTTGCAAACATTTATAATTGACAATATTTAGACTCGTAACTTAACATTAATTTCACAATTACATTGCTGGTCAAAAAACATTTAGAGCATGTAACCTGTTAAATAGTGTCTATATTGTTAGGGTGTGTGTGTGTGCTTACAAAAAATGTTTATTCCTTAAAAACACAGACTCACCAAGAGGCTGCCGGGAGTGGAGTGACTCAGTCACCACATCATCAAGCACTGACTGTGGGGGCCTTGCTGGTGATGTTCTTGATGTCCGTTGAGGAATAGAACATTCCGAAGATGGGCCTGTATTTGGATTGAAAAGTTTACTTGTTACATGCTGTAATATGTTTACTGGTTTACACAATTGTTGATTTAGCCAGAATTTACCAGGTCTCTCATCATCTGGCTCATGTTCTTGTGGACGTGCAGGCCTCTGTGTGGTTGATTTTTTTTGCTGAAATTACATATTGTAAACAAAGTTTGTTGTGTTCAAGCATGTAAAATTTTAAAAACACATTATCTATCATACACAGAGTAATATGTTTGCATGCATAATTTAATGGTAAACATAGGTCATGCACCTTCTACTTCATGAAAATGATTTTTGCAAAATGATTTTTTTTTAATCTTCTGAAAGATTGTTGAGTATTTACAGCATAGTGAAACAAACTAAAATGGTGTATATCGCAAAGCTGGTTTTAAAGTGCCCTACATTTTTATTTTAGGGAACAGATATTAGACGCGAAAAGCCGATACCCGTGAAAAAGTATCGCCGTTCGTGGCTTTTCGCATGTTCGGAACTTATCTTTATCAGTTTTTCGCCTACGTGGAAAGTCAATGCAACGTATTATGCGAATAAGTATCACCCATGACGAGATGGACATAAAAAATGCCAAATATTAAATTGAGGGTTCAAATGTGTCGAAACCTTCGAACAGCCCCCCAAAGGACAACTGGGTCCAAAAATACGACTAAAAAACATAACACCACAAATCAAAACAAAAAAAAACAACAAAGTGGGTGGTGAAGCCTAAAAACATTCGAAATACCCTTCTAAAGAATCAGAAAGGATGGGTCATGTGATTTTCGTATTGCAGGTGCATGCAAGAGGTGCAATTTAGATTAAATTAACCAAGGAGAATAAAATAATTACCAGGCTGCTTCGGTTGATCTGTGTCCCGCATGTCCTATGCACAACTTCAGGTGGAATCAATGCCTTTTATTGGCTCTTCATATTCCAGGTAGGTGGCAATAAAGGGGGAACCACCACCTGTACCAGCAGCAGATTTGGCCTCATCAGATATCTTCTGCTTCACTCTCCTTTTGATGTCTGAGAGACGCTTTTTGAAGATGTCCATGGTACACCTCACGGGACCCTCTGCATTCACAGAAGCCACCACATTCGCCCATATGGCGTTTTTACACCTAGTGCTAACCCGTACAGCCTCCCAACCAAACAATTGACGATGGTGCTGAATAACCTCAGTCACCAGGGCCACATTCTCTGCAAAAGAAAAAAGAACATTGCGGCCTGACTTGGTCCTAGTGCAGGATCTGTCCTCCCCCACGCTCTCTGCCTCTGAGGACTGCACATCCTGGCCACCCACCTCCTCCACCTGACTAACCTCTGGCCCTGACATGAGGCACTAAACAAATAAATGAAAAAACTCACAGACACCCACTACCACCACACACACACAAAAAAAGACACAGACCAAAAATAAGACAAACTTTAAAATGACAACAACACAAAAGACAAGAGACTACTGTCAACACAATACTACAAACAGAAATCACTACCCCAACACTCACCAACCACTGCACTCGCCCTGCTCCTCTAACTACAACCACGAAGTCCAAGGGTGGTTTGGGGTCATTTTTATAAACCAGTGGCATATCACTCCCACCATAACTGGCAACCAATTAAAATCCATTGACGTAATCGGCCATAATATTTGTAAAGCGGCCGCATTAAAAAGAAATGTACCGATTACAATAGGGAAGTCAAAATGGGCGAAAAGGGAAAACCAGGGTATTAATTCGCTAAACAACTACGACCACATTCACCATCGGCAAAACGGACCAGACAAAATCGGAACCTTTGTAAATTCCCGATTTTAAAAGTGAAAACAACAACCGTGTTGATGCGATATGACCCGTTTCGGAAATCGGGACAAATTGGGACCAACACTAAGGGGTATATTTACTAAAGTGAGAGTTTTTAGAAATGGAGATGTTGCCCATAGCAACCAATCAGATTCTACTTAACATTTAACTAGAACCTTCTAGAAGATAACAGCTAGAATCTGATTGGTTGCTATAGTCAACATCTCCACTTCTAAAAACTTTCACTTTAGTAAATTTACCCCTAACTTTATAATTGTTGTGCACAGGACACTTTATCAATGGCGTCAGAAATGATTTATGTTGGGGGCCTGCCACAGTCAGTGAGGAGGAGGGGACACATATACTGTAAGAAGTCAGTGGTTGAGGAATTTTATAGGGGATGGAGCCTGCTACAATCAGTTAGAGGGGTGTGTGAGTATGGGGCACAGATATATATTGTGGTCAGTGAGTGAGGGGTGTAAAAATGTGTATAAGAGGGGATGGGGGGATATGGCGCTATCAGTGAGGGATGGGGGACACTGATATATAATGCAGACAGTGAGTAAGGTGGGTGTAATGAGTATTCTAGACAATGGGGATGTGCTACAATCAGTGATTTTCTGTAAGCTGCGCATGCATCTAAGTCGCATTGCGCAAGCATCAAGGTACATTACTGTAATTGTTCATAGCTCCTATTTACTCGCAGTGTGATTGACAGGAAGCGCTATTTGAATAGCGCCAGGAAGGAGTTCCCGGAGCTATTAAATTGACCGCGCTGTGTCCTGCACCTAGTCGGGAGATGACGGTTACCACGCCTTAAGCAAGGTGTTAAGTCACGGTAAGTGGTATTCTCCGACTTAAGTGGCAGCCGTGATGCTATTAGTGCACACGATAAGCCGGAAAACAGTATGGTGGTCCTAGTTTAGCCAGATTTTAGCTCGCACCTCAGTAGAGTGTGAGCAATCCTCTAGTCGGGAGTTTACAGTGCGGTCAATTGAATAGTTCCTGGAGCTATTCAACATCGCGCTGAATTGAATTGCCCCCTCAGTTTGTAAAGAAGTTTCTACAAGCAGCTGGTCAACAAATATCGTTTTAGTTCATTAATTGATCTGTGCTTGTTTTTTTGGGGGGGGGTTTGGGCACCCAATCCCTGCTTAGGTACATCCAATATGACAAAGTTGACATGGATTTGAAAAATAAATGGTCAATGGACTCCATGGCATCCCCCAATATTTTTCTTTTGTATTTGTTTATATATATGGAAGAGACAGCTTGGGAAGTCACTCAAGAGTCACAGTATATAACTTCTGGGGTAGTTAGTTTCGAAACCGAATAATTGGGTAGGACAGAATCTGTTTGCCAATCAGGAAAACCTGCACGACGCCATCTTGTGAATGGCAGCAAGACTCCATTTTAGAAAGGAAGGCTTACACAAGCGCCATTTTGTCAAAAATACATAGTACACAATCCACTGCAAAATTGATAAAAGTAGCAATTTTGCTACTCACAACGCAAAGTTGCTAAAAAGTAGCACGAACAGCTTTTTAACAATCTTCCCCTAACACCGACGGTGTTTAGCAGACATAAAATAACTTTCCAACACATTAAAATCACCACAAACTTATATTTGAGCAGTAGCAAATTAGTGGTGTTTTCCCCTGCATTCACATTAACACAACGCAAAGTTGCTAAAAAGTAGCACGAACAGCTTTTTAACAATCTTCCCCTAACACCGACCGACGGTGTTTAGCAGACATAAAATAACTTTGTAACACATTAAAATCACCACAGACTTATATTTGAGCAGTAGCAAAGTAGTGGTGTTTTCCCCTGCATTCACATTAACACATACGCGATGTAGCAAAAAGTAGCAAATTAGTGGTGTTTTCCCTGCACTTCATGTTAAACATAGGACAACGCAAAATAGCTATTTAGACGCACTTTTTAGTGACCTTTCCCAAACCCATACTGGCATGTTCACACACATACACAGAAGCCTTTCCAACTTAGTGCTGGTAGCTAAGTGCCCCACAGCCCCACAAACCCTCAATTTAGTGTCATTTCTCCCCGCATACACATTTAAAAGCAATGGTCCCACAGCACAAAAGGAATGATTATTACTTGGTTTAATCGCAATGTCAGCATATAAAGAAATGAATGTTTTCTGTAACTATGGCTTAGTAAATGACAATTGGACCGTGTTTGGTGCCGTACTGATCTACTCTGTTCCCACAGCGTTCCGGTGGCATCGGTGAGGAGATCAGAACTTACGGCTATGAAATATGAATGTTAGAGAGAATAACTTCTTGAAATGTTGTATGCCATAGTTAGATTAGATTTATTATGCAGCGGGAAGGTGAACACAATCAGGCTGTTAGAGGCTGGGTTGAGTCTTTGCACTGACCTATGAATTGTACCGTAATGGAAGAAGCAAGAAGAGGAACCAATGAGAACCTGCCAACGTATTCTATTGTATTGCTTATCCCAGTACGGGTATATATGTGAGTGCTCTGAAACAAGATGCCAGTCTGCAGTGTTCCTGTTATGCTGTTCGACGAAGGTCTCATTATTGATGCCGGTATCTGGTCCCAGAGTGCACGCGTATGTATTGACTGTACCTTATGACCTAATGTTTGTACAATTTAGTTTGCGCTCATTGTTAGATCATAGCGTGGTAACATCTGTACTTTTACCTGAATAATAATCTTTAGCGCGTTGGACCGCTATTCAACTGTCTTAGAGTATTATTAATGGTATGATTAAACACAACGCTAATTAGCGACATCTTGTGGTTTTAGAAGGTATAGGCAGGTTTTGTCTTAGAGGTTCTAGGCAGGTGAATCTTAGAGGTTTATAGGCAGGAATGTACTAAAGGTTTATTTACGATTCAACATTAGCTATCCCAGTCTCTATATATCTGCCAATGAGTGTTTCAAAGAAATGAAATTATCAATTAAACTTATTTTGCCTTTATATTTACCCTAATATATTTAACTATATCCAGGGTCAATTTACTGATAGTTTCATCAACATAATGAAGTTTTCATCATCAGCATACAAAGGGTTATTTAGTGTAAAGATGGATAAGAGGTGAAAAACCTTACTCGTAGATGTGGTGGTAATGCCAATGGAAATCTGTAGCTATATTATATGATTTAATAATTATATTCTATGGTATTAGAAGGGATTTTCTCCATGTGAAGATACATTTGCAACTATCTCACTGGAAGCATTGTTTTGCCTTATTCTGGATAAATACAACGAGAATTTGTGAAAACTTGAAAATTGATGGATCTTTTTATCTTTTTAACTATGAATTAATTAGTGAGTGGAGTTGTTAAAGGTTAATTTATTCATTGAGCATACATATCTGCAAGAGTAGATTGAATGGGGGTTCAGGAAGAAAGCATTTTGTACCAGCCTTGAAGGTAGATCATCTGGAGCACTGAGAAGAGCCTGCCTGCCTACTGTTTACAGATTGATGTTCTATGTCATCAAAACAGAAATATTAATTACCTAACAAGTTACTTTACTATGTCAATGAAAATGAACAAAAACTACACCATTATTCTAAATTTAGTGTTTACATATAGTTACTAACAATCTCAGCAACTTGTTTGGGTGTTGAGTGTATGTATGGGGTGTGGTGATGAATATACTGTATGGAGTGTGTGGGATGTGTGTGTATATATAATATATACCGTGTTTCCCCGATAATAAGACCTACCCCGAAAATAAGCCCTACCCTTACTTTTGTAACCCGGTCCAAATTAAGCCCTACCCCGAAAATAAGACCTACCAAAATCCCATTTTGAGCTGGGAACGCTTCAGAGGCCAGCATTCCCAGTCATGCAGTGCGCGGGTGACATCATGACATCACCCGCGTGCTGAGGATCCTGTGTGGCCGCGCCTGCTGGATCACTTTAGATCCAGTCAGCACGCAAGTGAGAGGGACAACCCGGACGGCGGTGAGTCAGGTAAGTACCGTACTGTACTGGTGGGTGGGGGATCAATTGCAGGGGGGCTTGCACTGCAATAAGGGAGGCTGCATAAGGGACACTGCTACAGGGGGGGCCTGCATAAGCGGCACTGCTACCGTACAAGGGAGGCTGCATAAGGGACACTGCTACAGGGGGGCCTGCATAAGGGGCACTTCTATCTGGGGGCCTGCAAGGGGGGGCCTGCATAAGGGGCACTTCTACAAGGGGGCCTGCATAAGGGGCACTCCTGTCAATGTTAATTAAAATAAGACCTACCCCGAAAATAAGCCCTATGGTGTTTTTTTTAACAAAAAAAAAAATAAGACAGTGTCTTATTTTTGGGGAAACACGGTATATATATATATATATATATATATATTTTAAAAAAAGCACTGATCCATGGCACTCACCATTCCTAGATTTGGGGTGCAACATGGTATGTGACCACATTGTTTAAATAGAAATCACAGGGGCTCTGCACTCACCATAATAACAATAATAATAATAATAAGCATAATAAACAGTGGGGTTTTGGTTCATGAATTGATCAATGCATTTAAGCTTGCAGCCCCCGACAAGGGACCCCACTTTACTGCAAGTCCCTATTCTATTGCTCAGAATTATAGCATGGACATAGCTATCACATTAGTGTTAAACTCAGGGTGTGCTATCAAGGTTTAAAGCTCATATCATCTTTGCTTTTAAACGTGAGACAGTCACCTAGCACACCTGTTGCAAAGCACCTAGGAAAACAGCTGACACAAGCTAGATTAAACAGGTTAAAAGGGGTGCATGAGAAAATGTATTCACAAATAATTGAATAGCAAAAATCCTGCACCTGCAGGAAAAACCTCGCTGGTGTGGGAATTTTGCTATTCTCGCACCCAATTGAATATGCCTCATAGTGTGTGGGGTATATGTGTGGGGTGTGGAATGTATGTACAGTGTTTAGGTGCGTTAATGAAGATCCACACACAGCTTTTAAGTAAATAAATGATGCTTTACTTTCCAGCATGGAAACCAGGTAACAGAAAATAATAAACAACCTAGCCTCTGTTTGGGGCATCTAGCTCACTTCTTGACCCCTGACTATCATGGTGCAGCTAGTCTGCCAATAAAGTCTCTGCCTGCTTCTCTGCAGGTCTATCGCTGGCTCCAGCCTGGCTTGGCTTTGCTGTCACAGATATACAAACACAGTCAGTCTTTGTAGCCTTCCCTACAGGTATCCTACAGGTATAGGCCCTGGCTTCCTCAGCCTGAAGCTGCTTCAATGTCACACAGTCTGAGAGGTTTATGGTCTCCCCTGCCTCCTGCAGGTCCAGACTTAGGCCTCCTGGCCCCCAATGGCTTGCTTAGCTTCACTGGGCTCTCTGGCTGCCACAGTCCCACATAGACTGTCTACAACAGCCAGAGCCAGCCCTAACCAATTTGGTGCCCTAGGCAAGATTTTGGCTGGCACCCCCAGCACATAATCCCAGGCTCTTCCCGCACAGCACCCCTATCCCCTAACAGCACACTGCTGTCACTAAAGAAAAAAGGGACAGAGTTTAGGGGAAAAGTCTTTTATACCCCCACCTTAGAATGCATTCTCTGGGATACACTCTACACTCACAGCACCACAGGCTCTCCCTTCACAGTTCCCCTCTCCCAGCACAGTACCCCTCACCCAACACAGTATCTCTCACCCAGGACCTCTCTCCTAACACAGCACCCCTCAACTAGCACCTCCATAGCACAGATTAGAACACAGTACCACCATGCACTACTCTCCCAGCATAGCACCATGCTCATAGCATTGTCATATCAACCTGGGCTCCCACTACCAATATGTCTTCCTCTCCCACCATAGCAGTGTCATTAGCACCCTGAGCCACCACTCCCAGGGCCGGCCCTAGCCAAATTTCTTTGGTAAGCGAATATATTAACTGGCACCACTAGGCATATTGTTGCGTGTGCCTAAGGCGCACACCCAAAAAATTTAGGGGACATGATCTCGTGAGTGAAGCCGGACCCACAACCTATTTTTGTCATGCTGGATGCATGCCCAACACTCCGGGAGCCTGCTGGGCATGCTCCCAGTCCCTCTCGCCAGTGAATAGATGTAGTGCAGCATTTATTCACCACTTGCTCAAAGCAGCTACCTGCCCTTTTTTAACTGAGGATATGGCTACTATGCAGGTGTCACCCATTGTCATACACAAGCACACATACACATGTCATTAATTGTCTCACATACAAACAGCAGTCACCCATTCTCTCTCACATGCACACACATCAGTCACCAATTAACTCTCACATACATCACTTACCCATTCTCTCTCACACAAATCAGTCATCCATTCTCTCACACACATCAGTCACCCATTCTCTCTCACACACATCAGTCACCCATTCTCTCTCACACACATCAGTCACCCATTCTCTCTCACACACAGCAGTCATCCATTCTCTCTCACACAGATCAGTCACCCATTCTCTCTCACACACATCAGTCATCCATTCTCTCTCACACACAGCAGTCATCCATTCTCTCTCACACAAATCAGTCACCCATTCTCTCTCACACAGATCAGTCACCCATTCTCTCTCACACAAATCAGTCACCCATTCTCTCTCACACAGATCAGTCACCCATTCTCTCTCACACAAATCAGTCACCCATTCTCTCTCACACACATCAAGTCACCCATTCTCTCTCACACAAATCAGTCACCCATTCATTCTCACACACAGCAGTCATCCATTCTCTCTCACACAAATCAGTCACCCATTCTCTCTCACACAAATCAGTCACCCATTCTCTCTCACACAGATCAGTCACCCATTCTCTCTCACACAAATCAGTCACCCATTCTCTCTCACACAAATCAGTCACCCATTCTCTCTCACACAAATCAGTCACCCATTCTCTCTCACACAGATCAGTCACCCATTCTCTCTCACACAAATCAGTCACCCATTCTCTCTCACACAGATCAGTCACCCATTCTCTCTCACACAAATCAGTCACCCATTCTCTCTCACACAGATCAATCACCCATTTTCTCTCTCACACACATCAGTCACCCATTCTCTCTCACACAAATCAGTCACCCATTCTCTCTCACATAGATCAGTCACCCATTCTCTCTCACACACATCAGTCACCCATTCTCTCTCACACACATCAGTCACCCATTCTCTCTCACACAAATCAGTCACCCATTCTCTCTCACACACAGCAGTCATCCATTCTCTCTCACACAAATCAGTCACCCATTCTCTCTCACACAAATCAGTCACCCATTCTCTCTCACACAGATCAGTCACCCATTCTCTCTCACACAGATCAGTCACCCATTCTCTCTCACACAAATCAGTCACCCATTCTCTCTCACACAAATCAGTCACCCATTCTCTCTCACACAGATCAGTCACCCATTCTCTCTCACACAAATCAGTCACCCATTCTCTCTCACATAGATCAGTCACCCATTCTCTCTCACACAAATCAGTCACCCATTCTCTCTCACACAGATCAATCACCCATTTTCTCTCTCACACACGTCAGTCACCCATTCTCTCTCACACAAATCAGTCACCCATTCTCTCTCACATAGATCAGTCACCCATTCTCTCTCACACAGATCAGTCATCCATTTTCTCTCTCACACACATCACTCATCCATTATCTCACACACAGCAGTTACCCATTCTCTCTCACACGCGCATAGCAGTCACCCATTCTCTCACACATAGCAGTTACCCATTCTCTCTCACACATAGCAGTCACCCATTCTCTCTCACACATAGCAGTCACACATTCTCTCTCACACGCACATAGCAGTCACCCATTTTCTCTCACACATAGCAGTCACCCATTCTCTCTCACACATAGCAGTCACACATTCTCTCTCACACACAGCAGTCACCTATTCTCTCTCACACACAGCAGTCACAGATTGTCTTACACACAACAGTCAGATATTGTCATGGAGGGGTAATATATAAAAGTAAAACCACACCATTATAAGCCCAGTGCCTCTAAGTCAGACTAATGGTGCATACACATTGACAGATTTGTCAGATGATCAATTTCGTTGAACGATAACGATGAACAATTGAACAATTTCTGACAGTATTAAAATTAATGAAATCGTCCAAATCTTTCTGCAAACACAGTCAATGTCAGATATCGTTATCTGACATGCGGGGACGCGCATCGTTGGTCGATGCATGCCCAACATGTCAAAGATATTAATGATTGAGCGATTTTTACAATCATTATCGTTCAGATCTGTAACAAAATCTGACCGTGTGTATGCAGCATAAGACACATATGTTACTGCAACACACTGTCATTCTGTCACTGAAACACTGACTGTTTGTTAACAACTTATCAGCAGGCCAGCCATCCCAGGGCCAGGAGAGACTTGATTAACGATGGTGATGGACGGCTCGGGAGGAACATAAAGATGGCCACCAGCACCAATGGTCCTTCCCCTAACACGAGCAGTGGCTCCTGTTCCCCTCTCCCCCACAGCGATGTCCAGCCCCAGTACTGTTTGCGCGCTGTGCTGCCACGTGTCAGCATGATGTCATGTTGCTCCCTACGGGCAAGGGGCCCATTACAAGTGCTTGACAAGTGCGGTGCAGCTGTGTCACAGTGACAGTTTGCCAGTGGCCCACCTCAGCTGCTGGCTGCCTTGTTGCATTATATAATAAATTAGCATGGTCGCAGCCAGTGCTCCCTCCTCGGCTGCATACCATGCGTAAATATAGAACCGGCCCTGACCACTCCCCATGTGTCTCTGCCTCATGTGTGTCCCCCCCCAATAGCACCATCAACCCTAAGCTCCCACACCCCCATGTCTCTGCCTCCTCCTCGTCCCCATAACAGTGTCATCAGCCCCCTGAGCCCCTACTTCCTATCTGTATCTGCCTCCCCCTCACCCAGCTCTTACCTTAATCCTAAATGGCTGGGGCAGGGCAGGGTCTTGCAGCTCCATGAGTGTTGCCTGGAGTGTTGCTGCTCACAGTGTGTTGTTCCCAATGCTAAGCAGAAAGGGAAAGTAAAAACACTCTTTGCCTGTGTCTGAGCACCGCTCTGTGTCGTCCTGCTGCAGCCTCCTGACCTCTCCTGCTGGTTAGCTCAGATCACTGAGATAGTGATCAGCACCAGAGCCAGCTGAAAGGAAAAAAAATCTACCACCCTAGGCTTGGGATGCCTCTAGGCATTCCAGGTGCCCCTAGGCATATGCCTATTATGCCTATGCCAACAGAAGCCTTACTGGTCTGCCTGCTCATCAGCCCACACCTGAGCTCTCTCCACAAGGCAGCAAATTACACATCTTCCCAGAATCCTTTTCTCCTCTGTGTGGGTGGATCTCTCCTGCCCCACAAAGAATCTGCTGCTCGCCAGCACCATCTCTGGTGATACTGCCACAGTATGTATATATAGGGTGTGGTATACAGTACCGTGCAAAAGTTTTAGGCAGGTGTGGAAAAAATGCTGCAAAGTAAGAATGCTGTCAAAATTAGAAGTGATATTTATCAATTTACAAAATAAAAAGTGAATGAACAAAAGAGAAATCTAAATCAAATTAACATTTGGTGTGACCACCCTTCAAAACAGCATCAATTGTTCTAGGTACACTTGCACAGTTTTTGAAGGAATTCTGCAGGGAGGTTGTTCCAAACATCTTGGAGAACTAACCAGAGATCTTCTGTGGATGTAGGCATGCTCAAATCCTTCTATCCCTTCATGTAATCTCATTCAGACTCCATGATGTTGAGATTAGGGCTCTGTGGGGGCCATATCATCACTTCCAAGACTCCTTGTTCTTCTTTACGCTGAAGTTCTTAATGACATTGTCTGTTTGTTTGGGGTTGTTGTCCTGCTGCAGAATAAATTTGGAGCCAATCAGATTCCTCCCTGATAGTATTGTATGCGTCACAACATGCTGATCTGCTGTCCTATCTGACAATTGGTAATTGCATACACACTCACTAATCATGTGCCCCATGTGTTGTGACTGACGTCACAACTGGGTGGGCATTTACATGTGCCCATCCAGTTGAGCTGTCAGTCAGCGGCGGCCTCTGTAGCAAGTGTGCGGGTGGTCGGCTGAATGTGTAAAGGGCATTACGGTGTGTGACATAATGTTTAAGGGGCATTACTGTGTCTGGCATAATGTGAAATGGGCTTTGCTGTGTGTGGCATAATGTGTTATAAGGGACATTACTGTGTGTGGCATTATGTGTAAGAGGCACTACTGTGTTATGTAACTTGAATAAGGGGCACTACAGTGCTGTATAATGACATGGGGCACTACTGTGTGGTATAATTTGAATTTGGGGTACTATTGTGTGGTTACGCCCCTTCCCAGCAAGAAAACACTCATTGTTTTTTTCAACGCATGCACTCTCCCTGCTTGTTGTATGAAAGCCAGCTTTACCTAACAGAAACCAACCAAATCCCAAATATCTGACTATGCCCCATGTTTGAATCCCCTACAGGATAAGCTTAATACAGAGAACATTGTTGAATGTTGTTCTAATATTAATTATAATTGTAAGAGCATAGTCTAAGAAGTAGGAGGAGTCAGGAATAGTATGAAGAGGAGTCTATGCCAGGAGCCAGATGCTGATACTGAGGTAAGCCTGTGTGTTGTTTAAATGTCAGGGCCTATTTTTAGGCTAAAGTTAGTGAATCAGCCTCTATACCACTGCAGCAGGTTCCACCATCTCGGTTTCCTTCCCCTGAATTAGCTAGCACCCCGGTGAATAGAGATATGTCTATTTAGATGGATAGACTTTCCAAGACTGTTCTTCTTTAGAGCCAGTCTTGGGCTCGGCTGGTGTGAGTACTTATAAGCGACAGCCTACACAGACAGTAAATTTCTTGGGGGAAGGGCAGGACTCAGAAGGATCTTTTGCTGAGAATGGGGAGGCATTAGATCAGGAATGAATAGACCATTCTAGTTGGGAAGACAGTTCTCCCGATAGTTTGAGTGTTACTGAGCTTATCCAGGCCAGTCGCCAGATTTTAAAAATTGAAGATGAGGAGCCTTATGATGAAGCGGCTTCTGCAGGGTTATTTAAGAGAAGAAAAAAACATGTTTTGAATTTTCCTTAATTTATGCATTTTTCTGATGTGCTGGGGGAATCCTAGGTTAAGCCAGATAAACGTGTTAAGCTTCCAGCAGGATATAAGTTTACTTCTCTTTTTGCTGAGAAATATACGGCCCCATGGGAGGTACCTCCAGCAGTGGATACACCGATTGCCCATTTAGCTAAGACTATGGTTCTTCCAATGGCTACTGCAGCCACACTGAAAGATGCTATGGACCGTAAGTGTCAGCATCTGCTCAAATCTTTGTTTTCTTTAACAGGTACTACCTTGCGTCTGGTGTTGGCAAGGGCCTTTGTTACCAAGACCATAGAAGCCTGGTCAGACCAATTAGCAGAAGCTATTCAGTCAGAGGCAGATCCTTCGGATATCCTTACCCTGGTGGACAACCTGAAACAGACTTCAATTTATGTGAGCCATGCATCTTTAGAATCTATTTCTTTTCTGGCAGGTATATCAACCTTATCAACCTTATCTGTTTCTGTTGTGGTTACGTTCTTGGCAAGCGGATAGCGATTCCAAGACATTTTTGGAGGGAGTTCCCTTTACAGGACAATCTCTGTTTGGTCAAGAGCTGGAACAAATTATCGCTCAGGCGACTGGTGGAAAAAGCCAGTTTCTTCCAGTTCTTACTTCCCACTCTAGGTGTTCTAGGTTTCAGCCCTTTTGGTACTCTGGTGTTCTGTCCTCTGCCCACCAGAGGTACGACAGGAGATCAGAGAGCCGGTCAGTTCAGAGGGCGTATGGCCATGCAGTCTCTTTGCCCTGACACCTGTAGGGGTGACAGATTCTTCCAATGACTCGGATCAGGAGGGCTCCTAGCCCACTGGTATAGGTGGCTACCTTCTCTCTTTCAGGAGGCCTTGGAGGGTACTTTTTGACCCATTTTGAATTTAAAAAGGCTCAATTTGCACTTAAGGGTAAGAAGGTTCAGGATGGAGTCATTACGTACAGTAATTGCTCCTATGGAAGAAGGAGAATTTATTGCATCCTTAGATATAAAGGACCCATATCTCCATGTACGTATTTGGGAACGAGACCACGAACTGCTGTGGTTTGCGGTAGGCCCCTGGCACTTTCAGTTTTGGGCTCTGCCCTTCAGGTTTGCCTCCGCACCAAGGGTTTTTACAAAAATTATGGCACCTATGGTAGCTATTCTGCATTGGCAGGGACTTACGATAATACCCAATTTAGATGACTTTCTAATAAAGGCACCTTCAGAGGAACTGTTGAAGCATCACTTGCAGGTTTCATGGCAACTCTGGAACTTCACGTTTGGGTTCTCAATCTGCCCAAATCCAAATTTGTTCTAACACAGAAGTTGGTCTTTTTGGGCCTTCTGTTTGACACTGTCTCAACAGGTTTTTCTGCCCAAGCACAAGATCAGGGAGTTGCTGTCCCTGGTGCACATTCTTTTGTCTCTACACAGGGTGTCTGTGCTACACTGCATGCAGCTATTGGGGAAGATGGTGGCCGCACTCAAAGTGGTTCCGTTTGCACAATTCCATTCCAGGCCCCTTCAGCATTTCATTCTTCAGCACTGGAGGAGGTGAGATCCCTGTCTAGACTACAGTTTTTCCCCCTGTCTGTACAGGTGTGCCAATTTGTGGGTTGGTGGTTCTGCACTCGCAACCTGTCTAGAGGTTGCCAATTCTCTCCCTGGGAATGGGTGCTAGTAACTATGGATGCCAGTCTCCAGGGATGGGGTACAATGTTTCTAGGGTCCCAGGACCAGGGGGTTTGGACTCTGGAACAATCAATGTGCTAGAGATGCGAGCAGTCTTTCTTGTTCTGGTTCAGGATCTTCTCAGATACAGTTGGACAATGCCACAGCAGTGGCATATATCAGCAGACAAGGAGGAACTAGAAGTCCTTTGGCTGTGGCAGAGACCACCTAAATTGTGATGTGGGCAGAGAGATTTGTTCCACCATATCAGACATTTTTATCCCAGGGGTGAACAACTGGGAAGCTGACTTTATCAGTCGGCACAGGGTTTACCCAGGGCAATGGTCCCTGCTTCAGGACATATTCAACATGATTGTGGAGAAATGGGGTCTGCCAGAGATAAATCTCATGACTCCCAGGTTGAACAGGAAGCTTCTGAGTTACGGTGCGCAGTCCAGAGACCCACAAGCAACTCTGGTGGATGCCCTAACAGCCAAGTGGTCCTTCCACTTCGAGTATCTTTTTCCACCAATTCCCATGCTTCCGTGTGTAATCAAGAGGATCAAGTGAGAAAAGACTCATGTCCTTCTAATAGCGCCAGACTGGCCATGGACGTCAAGGCTTCCACTAAGAGAAGATCTACTGTCACAAGGTCCATTCCATCCCAATTTATCTCAATTGGCTTTAACGGCATGGCACGAGACCTGTCTTTTGAGGTCCAAGGAGTTTTCTTCTGTCTTTATTTAGACTATGTTACAGGCATGTAAGTCATCCACTTCTATGATTTATTATAGGGTTTGGAAAGCTTAAAACCAGTGGTGCAAAACTGGGAAGGTTTCGGCTTCCCAGTTTCGCTTGCAGCGTGTACTTTCTTTTTTACAAGATGGATTGTCCAAAGGCCTTCACCTATCTTCCCTGAGAAGTCAAGTGTGCCTTGTCTATATTTTTTCAGAGGTGTCTGGAGTCTATACCAGCCACCTTATATTTCACCAGTCCTGCCTTGGGACCTTAATTTAGTTTTGGCTGCTCTTCAGCAGGCTCCTTTTGAGCCACTTGAGTAGGTGGAATATAGGTGGTTAACTTGGATAGTAGCTTTTCTTTTGGCAATCGCCTCAGCTCGCAGAGTTTTGGCATTGGCAGCTTTGTCAGCTAGCTTTCCTCTTTTGATTTTTCATATGGACCGAGCAGTTCTCCGCACTCGGTCATCCATTATTCCTAAGGTAATTTCAAGATTTCACATAAATCAGGAGATTGTGGTTCCAGTATTGCATCCACCTGAGAGTCATGTCTGGTTTCTGGATGTGGTATGAGCACTCAGAATATATGTGGATAGGACTTCTGCCTTGCGTAAGATAGATAGCCTGTTAGAACTTTATGATGCCCATAAAAGAGGCTGGCCAGCATCTGAGCAGTCTATTGCTTGTTGGATTACTTCCACTATCAAGCAGGCCTATATAGCCTTGGACGAGTCAGTAACTGATCCCATTCGCCGCACATTCAACTAGGGCTGTAAGTGCTTCCTAGGAAACTTGGCAGGGAGCATTGATTGAGCAGTTGTTCAAGGCAGCCACCTGGTCCTCAGTGCACACATTTACCAAATTTTATCAGTTCTACACATTTGTGGCTAAATATGCGAGTTTTGCTTGCAAGGTTTTGTGTACAGCTTTGCCGGTGCGTAATCCTCCTCACTCTTAAGGCTTGCTTGGGGTAGTCCCAGCGTCAGTACTTCCCTGATTGGATGAAAGAGGAAACAAGATTCTGTGTTGCTCACCATAGAATCATTCCTGTGAGTCCTTCTGGGAATCACTGAGTTCCCTTTCTGATGTGTTTGATGGATTCTTATGTTCATCTCTTTTTCTTCTCCTTTGGCTTTGCTAAGGGGAGGGTATATAAGGGAGGGGGAGTTTCAGTCAGTCAATTATTTTTAGTGCCTACTTCTCAGCCCCTTCCTCATATACCAGTGTCAGTGATTCCCAGATGGACTCAGAGGAATTGATTCTATGATGAGTAACCCAGAATCTTGTTTTTTAGCAAAATAAGAATGTCAGTGCTCCATGACAGATTCTTAGTTATTGATTGGTGAAAAAAGACAGAATTCGGTATACATACCTTTAGTTCTTTAGTTGTGAGTTAATATGGTGACAGAGGATATGCTGGTAAAGATATTGTTCCAGTTGATGGAATAGTAGATGACAATTTGATCTTAGAAGTTTTGGATGGAGTAGATTGAAGTATGTCTAAGTTGTTGGAGTATTATAGATATTAAAGATGTAGATTAGTTGTTGTATAAGTTATTGGTCCAGTTGTGGATTTTCTAGGTTCTGCTGTTGTTGATGTTGTTAACTCAGGTAAAATTGTAGATACTATTTTTATGTTGTTTCAGTTCTTTTTAACCCAGTTTGTTTTTGTAGTTGAGATGTTGGTGAAGTTGTTGGCTCAGTCATTGTTGCAGATGTACCTTTATACAGTTGTTGATATATACTCAGTTATTGTTGATATTATTGGTTCAAATATTGTTATTTATCAGTTAGTTGTTGCTGTTGTTGACTTTTATATATTGTAGACCCAGTTGTTTCTGATGTTGTAAATTGGGCTGTAAATACCATAGGATCACCTATTGTTGATTTTGTAAGTTAATTTGTTGATGATATTGTTGACTCAGGTGTCACAGACATAGTAGAGTCATGATAGAGTCTGGTATTAGCAATGTAAATAGGATTGTTGATGTCAACTCTGCTGAAGTTGTTGACTGAGATATTGAAAATGTAGATTCAGTTATTGTAGAAGTTATTGGTCCAGTTGTGGATTTTCTAGATGTTATACACTAAGCAGTTGTCACAGTGCCTGATTCAGCAAGGATTGCTATTTTGTTTATACGCACTCAAAGCAGTTGCTACTATCAGCGGTGATATGTAAATGTTTGCATTCACATTGCAATTGCAGCCTAACATAAGGATGCCCACTTCCCCTTACTCACTTCTGTATACTATTGCAACATACTGAAATAATAAGTAACATTGGACCTATACGCACAGTTAAGGCAGATCAGACCTCACTCAGGAATTGCTTAATTCAGCGCATGCTATGAGGCCTCAGGATGCATCTGGTATCGCAGTAGATAATTTATACATGCCCATGCAATGGCATTGAAACGCACTGTCATGCCTGCGTTCACCCACTCGTCCCCCCATCACCACCCACAAACGGCAATTCCTGTCAATCACTCTATGATGGGTCTGTGTGGTCACTGCGATCACAGCCCCGATCACAGTGGCCGGTTCACATACTGCAATGCATACACATGCGCAGTACGCAACAACACAGGCCTGCAAAAGTTAAGGTATTGAAAGCTTTTTTAATAATACTTTTATATTCTTAATTATACTCCTGTGTATATCAAGAAATAGTATATCAGAAAAATTTACCTATAAGGAGGTTACATACATTTTTAAGAAAAAAATAAGAAGTTTAATTGTTTTTGACATATTTATTGCGAAATACGTGTAGATGATATCACTATGCTTTTGTCTTAATTACATAAATACATCATGCTGACATCCTAACGACCCTGGTATCTTCTTTCTACATCTTAAACGTCTTGGTGGAACCTTTCACCCTGTTCTTCACTGTAGTCTCCGAGATTATTCATCAAATGCTCAATATAGGATTTCAATATGGGAATTCCAAAAATGTACCTTTAAACTCATATTGCAGCCAAGATTTCGGTGACTATTAAGCAATTCCCTGACAATTTCTTTGTAGTTTGGGTCCTTGACATTGCCTAAAAATTTTGAAATCACTTGTTTGAATGAAGTCCACACCAAAAGTTGCACAATATTCTTTACACGCCCGAAATGTTAATCTTTTATTAACTTTCTAATGTCAGGGCCTGTAGAAATGCCTTCCTTCAGTTTAGCATCAGATAGGTTACCGAATTTGGTGCAAAGATATTTCACATTTTCCCCATTTTTAGGCAGTGCTTTTACAAATTGTTTCATCAGTCCTAATTTTATATGTAGAGGTGGAAGTAAAACGTTATTTGGATATACTAAACTGGATTTGATTACATAATTTTTTCTAATTTCTAAACTTTTTCAAGCTGGCCAATTGTTTTTTATTGCCAATGTAAATTTTTAGCTCTGCTATCCCATTCACAGAGAAAACATGGGAATTTAGTGTAACCTTGTTGCTGGCCAAGTACCATGCATAAAATTTTAAGATCTCCACATATTAACCAGTTGTGTCTTGCTTATCCAATCAGTTCCAAAACAGTTTTCAAATTTTCATATGTTTCTTTAAGATAGACTGAATGTGCTAATGGTATTGACACGTATGTGTTGCCATTGTGCTATAAAACAGCTTTTAAACTTATTTTTGAAGAATCTATGAATAACCTCCATTCTTCCGTGTTGTATTCAATAGCAAACTTTTGCACTAAGCCTTTGATATCATTGCAATAAACGATATTGTCCTCTTTCATAAAATTTTTTGTAAATTCCTCTTCTCTTCGTCAATACCAAAAATATGTAGTGTTGGAATCTAATCAATTGTTTTCCTTCAAACAAGATCCAAGCAGCTTGGCTGCATCTTTGGGGAGTCCAAGAGCCCTCACCAAATCATTTAGTTGATTCTGTTTCAGGTGTATTACCTGAACATTCTGCATGAAATATTTCACCACTACTCGGAATATCATCAGATGAAGTTTGTGACAATATATTGTCAATATCTGTAGGTGGATTAGGTACTGGTAATTCAGGTCCATGTGGTATCAGTTTTGTAACTGATTTGACAACAGGAAAGGTGATTTTGTGATTGGTTTTAGAATGATGTCCTTTAACATCAATTGAGCAAAAATAGCAATTGTTAATGTGATTAGTTGACTCGCTCCATATCATAGGAACACCAAAACATAAAGCTTTCTTCTTACCAGCAATCCATTTACCTAGTATTTCAACACAAGCCAAACAAATTTTGTGCGGAGCCCACTGTTTATCTTGATGTAATATCTTTATTCTGAAATAAGCAAAATATGCATTTTTTATGAAATTATCTGTTTCTTCTTTGTTTTTCTATAGTATATTGTCCACAAATATAACAAAAGACATCTGCACTATTTTTACATTGTTTCAATGCCATCTTCAACTATTCGAAAGGCACAGATGAAAACTCGAGCATTAAACATGTGCGTTCTTTACCAAATGGTTTAGCGCTCTCACCTGAGATCAGTGGCAGAGTCGTGCAGGCAGTGTGGTGGCTGCCCCTCCCTTCAGCTCTCTCCTCCTCTGGGGTCCTGAGCCTGCTACTCACAGTCACAAGCTCTGCCCCCAGACTACATGGGGAGCTGCTGCTGCTGCATGAAGCCTGGTACTGTAATTTGTTCTATGATGGCTACTGGATGTGTAGCATTAATTAGTGTGTATACTGTACTGTATGAGTGGTGTGTACTGTATATTTACTGTGTGTGTAGTGTGTACTGTGTGTGTGTATGTGGTGGTAGGCAGGGGTTAAAATGAGCTGGCACAGGGAAAACTGTGTTGCATCTGTTGTATTTGGTTAAACCTTCGCCAGCTCTCCTTGTAGTTGTAGTTGTTATGTGTGTGTAATGTTCCTTTTAGACAGTATGGGGTTTAGACTAGGGGTGAGCGGGTTCGGTTTTAGGAGACTAACCTGGTGCTTGCTGGACATTCTTGGGCACCCTGAAGCCTTCTTCACAACTATTGAACCTCTCTCCTTGAAGTTCTTGATGATCCGATAAATGGTTGATTTTGGTGCAATCTTACTAGCAGCAATATCCTTGCCTGTGAAGCCCTTTGTGCAAAGCAATGATGACTGCACGTGTTAACTTGCAGGTAACCATGGTTAACAGAGGAAGAACAATGATTTCAAGCTCCACCCTTCTTTAAAAGCTTACAGTCTGTTATTCTAACTCAATCAGCATGACAGGGTGATCTCCAGCCTTGTCCTCGTCAACACTCTCACCTGTATGGTCCTTTTGTGGCAGGGCTGAAATGCAGTGGAAATTTTGTTTTTCGGATTAAGTTTATTGTCATGGCAAAGAGGGACTTTGCAATTAATTGCAATTCATCTGATCATTCTTCATGATATTCTGGAGTATATGCAAATCGCCATCTTAAACACTGAAGCAGCAGACTTTGTGAAAACCAATACTTTATTCTCAAAACTTTTGCCATTATAGAATGTAATTTAGTATTGAGGCCAGAATGTAGTGTGAATCTGTGCTTGCAGATGGCCCTCCCAGCCTTTGTTTGTTTCCTACCCTGTGTTGTGGTAGGAGGGTTTTGGGGTGGGGTGTCATCAGCCTGGACACTTGACTGTAGCCATACTTATTAGTTACTTATAGTCTGCTTCAGCAACAGTGCTTCGTTCAAATTGTTATTAGAGTTTTTAAATGACAGCCAGAATTATTTAGGAGTTAAACAGAAGGATAAAATTCCTTGCTGCCAAAAAACACTGTGTCTTACCTTCACTTGTTGGTATGCCTGTGGCCCGCTTGCTGGCAGTCTGTGTATCACTGCTCTGCCCACTGTGGCCTGACCATCAGAGTCTTCTGTATCAGCACACATAAATGTAACTTGCAGAAGTGTGTTACCAGGAAAAGGTGCCCCAGAGATGGATTTGCTGATTTTCTGTTGCAGTGTGTCAACATATGTTATGGCTTGGGGATAAACGTCCTGCGCCAATCTCTGCCATTCATTCTGTCCTCGATAATGTCCCACAATGTAAGCAGCACAAATATGCCTCCTCAACTTCTGCCTAATTGTCATCATGATACACAAGTTAGAGCTCTATGTAGATGTTTCCAGATGGATTTGAAGTTCTTTGGAGTGAGTTTGTCATAATCTATAAAGTTTTTTAGAGCACTAATATGCATCGTAAGTGCCTTAGGATCTGTGGTCAGAGCTTTTGCTGCTTGGCATAGCATTGCCCTCAGAATGTGTTTATGAGCCAGGGTACAATAAATGGCCTGTATGTATTCAGTGGCCCTACACTGACTACCCTCTTCCAGGACGATGGCCTTGCAGCCCAGATGAGAAAACCACTGGATGTGACAGGCCATGGCAGCCGATACCATGTCTGAGTTAATGCTGTGTAGTTTTACCATTAATGAGAGGCAATGCTCCTTAACTAGTCTGGTGATGGGACTATATGGAAATAGTCTGAATTGCTGAACTAGCTCTTCAAGCAGCTTAGTTGCATGGTGTTGGAGGACTTGGTTTGTATTATTTAGATGTCTTGCAGTGTAGCTGAGGATTTAATTATATTTGTACCAAGTTTTCTCTTCATGCATTTGAACCATGCTTACCTACTTTTGAAAAAGCATTTCAGGGAGATTGTAAAAGCAGCACCTATGAGCACACGTTAAAGTGGGCGTGTACTGCTAGATCTGTGAGGCGTGTCATAAAACTGACTTACATCTAAATGTAAACGAGCCCAAAAGCAGTTAGTAAGATCTATTTGCTGATGAAAACACACTAATACTTCTCAGAAACTGCATGTAGCCATAGGGATCATTGTGTTTTATAACCAATGCAGAGAAATGATACTAATGATCCCATTTGAATGTATATAGCTCTGCTTATTTAATATAACAGCTTCATGGGGGTGCAATCAGGGAGACAGGGAGATTGCTACTATTTTAGGGAGTCTCCCTGAGAATGAAGGAGAGTTGGCAAGTATGATTTGAACTATGGTCACTAAAACTCTCAGGATGATGGGAAGCAAGGTTGGATCTTCTTTCTTCATCTCCCGCAGAAGTGCTTTTATAAATGCATCCCTGATTTTCATAGCTGCGTTTGGTAAGGCTCTTGTGAAACATTCAATCTACTCTGTAACCTTGAGGGGAGTATTGATATCAAGGTCATCCATTATGGGTACATTATTAGGTCTCCAGAGACACAATCAGGATATGGCATAAGAGCCGCACATATTGTAACAATTGTAACTTTGTTTTGTAAATCATGTGAGTTATATAGTGGCCTAAAAAGACCCAGTATTTTTCTCTAGTCTCCAGTCCAGTCTCCAGTCTGGACAAAGACAAAGTCTTGTATATCGCACCAGGGCCAAATGTAATTAGTTGTTTTGGTGTTACCTTGGGTTCCTGGCCTGCGCTGTTCACATTACTTCTACGGGGTTAAAAGCTGCTGCGATGGCCAGCCAGCAAATAATTCACTTGGTATATGGTGATTATGATTATCTGTTTATCCTCAGTACTAGTACCACTTAGTATTTTCCAGCTGTGAATATCGCGCAGACTTTTGTAAATAATAGCTTAATATTGGGCTCTTGCATCGCAGGACTTCCAAAGGCCACAGCATTATTATTGTTGAACATAGAAAGAACTCTCTGGGCACGGGGATGAGTTACAATCTCCATATGTGGACATATCAGAGATAACAAATACACCTTCTGGGTGAAGGGCATGGTGGTATAAGACATTATAGCATACAGCATGGTAAATTCAGACAGTGGAGTGGAGCAGAGCCGTAACTAGACTTTTTGGTGCCCTTTGCCAGAAAGAGCATTGGCGCCCCCCTAATTTTTCAAACAGACACAATGTACCCAAAAAAGGGCCATGGCTTCATGGGGAAGGGCCAGGGAATAGATAGGAGAGGCCAGGAGATGCTGGTGATGCAATAAGAGGAAGCTACAAGCCAGAATGATAATAAACAGAAATTTGACAGGCCCAAACAGCGCCCCCTGACCTGTGGTGCCCTGTGCGATGGCACCGGCTGCACTACCTGTGTACCTGAATAGTAGTCACAAATTCCACAATAGTAACACCACAGGTGTTGTTCTGTTCACACTGGCTTGGATTGTCCTTATGACGGTCCCTGGGAGGATCGAAACGTCGACAATATGGTGATGTTTTTAAAGATGATTCTATTAAAGATGTGATTTTATCTTCATTTTCTACCTGGTGAGTGCCTTTTTTCTATTTTTGTATTTTTGGATTCTGCTGGATCTCTAAGGAGCACCACCTACATATATATATATATATATATATATATGTGACTTATATTTGAAGCTTTGAGTGCGGACTTACGATAATATATATATATATAATATATATATATATATTTATATATATATTTGTGTGTGTGTTTATTACATTTGCCTTAAAATGTCAAATTTTATATATATATATATATATATATATGTATATATATAATATATGTGAGTGTATATATATAAATATATATATATCATTGAATGATATATATATATATCATTTAAATATACTGTGTGTTTATATATACATACACACACACAGTATATGTGTGTATGTGCGTGTATATATATATATACATATATATATATATACACACCCACACCTATATATACAGTATATATAGCTTATATATATATGTATGTGTATATATATATATATATGTATGGTACTTCCGTATCTTTGCGGCCCCCTGCAGGAGCCGCTGGTTACGCTATTTACGTATCTTCACTAGTCAGTGAAGATACGTAAGTAGCGTAAATATCAGCCAGTGTCATTCAGCCCCTTGCAGGCTCGCTTCGCTCGCCACATGGATATATTCCCCCTCCATGCTCACTTGGATGGTAGGGAATGACTTTTGGACACTGGCTGATATTTACGCTACTTACGTATCTTCACTGACTAGTGAAGATACGTAAGTAGCGTAACCAGCGGCTCCTGCGGGGGGATATATATATATACACATACACACACCATTTGGGATTTGGACTGTATATGTAGCAGCAGTTTCATGGGGGCCCCCACAAGCTTGTTGCCCAGGGGCCCCCACAGACCTTAATCCGGCCCTGGTCCCTGGCTAGGTAGAATAGCACTTTGCTGGCTGTTAGTTAAATGCATTGTGTCACCCGCTTTGCTTCTATCATTGGGGTCATTCCATGTCAAGTGGAACAATTTTGAAATTCATCCCCACTTGACTATCTCCGATTCTGATTAAATTTTGCATGAAGGTTGGTATATATGTAGAACTAACTTTGGTAAAGTTTTAGTTATATGCAATAGTAGTGGAGTTGTGGCCCTGGTAGTGGAGGTAGGCGAAACTGTCACCGACGTTGCGGTGCACAATCAGCAGTGTTCAAGTAATTGCTCTGGCAGATCTATGAGAGCAAACGTTGTGAAAGTGCACATGCTTATACAGCTTTTGATGCTGATTTCAAAAATCGCTGCCTCAAGGCTTACAAAAAAGTACTTTTTTTTACAACAAAATGCCAAAATTTCATGAAATTTGGACCCCTTGGTATTCTCACTTTAACAGGACCCTTTCATGTCTGGTTTGACCCTTTTGAATTATTAGAACTGTTTATTTATTTATATTTTATTATCTTTGCTCTATTAAACCTGGTTTTCTTTATTTATTTTCTGATACCCTATTGACTCTGCTGCCTGGTGTCCCCCCCCCCCCCCCCCCTCCCTTCCCATTCATTTTTTCTTAAGCTGGGTACACACGGAACTATCTGCACAAACAACGATATCGCTGAACGATTTCCCTTGAACTTTCTGTAGTACAGAACAAACGATATTGGGTGTACACACTGAAAGATATCTTCAAAAGATATCTTTCAGTGAAGTCATCTTGCCACATCTCTGAACAGGCAATTCTTGACGATAATGTCCAAATTGGCCTGCATGTATGGACGACCAAAGATATCGTTATTGTCCAGCGCAAGCGCGCATCGTTCATCTCATACACACGGAACGATATGAACAATATATCATTGAACGATATCGTTATCGTTCAAAGATATTGTCTCGTGTGTATGCACCTTTATTCAATATTCACTACTGTATTTGCTAGTTGCTACTGGTTTCTACACTCTTAAGGTGCCCACACACATAGCGATCTGCACACAATCCCATGATGTGTGCGATTTCCCCTGGACTCTGCCCAGGCAGCTCTACACACGATTTGGAGTAAAAAATGCCCTACAGCACGGAAGATCTGAAGATGCGATGTACGATGAGCAGGGACGCGCACTGGCATCGTGATCGTGAGTGGACACTCATGATTTGGCCATATTTTACACGATTTGTCGTCACGAGTCGTCAAAATCAGCCAAATAAGGTAAAATATCTCTGTGTGGGCAGCTTCATTTTTCAAAACAAAAATCACGAAAACAAGGTAGTTTTATGTCTTTTATTTTATTTTTATTGGCTGTATGTAATTTTTCTTCTCTTATTTACCTATTATCTACCTTTAATAAATAAAGAGATAATTATACAACTTTTGATGCTGATTTCAAAAATCGCTGCCTCAAGGCTTACAAAAAAATTACAGTATGAGGCCAAAGTAGGCCAAAAATATCCATTGTGTAAAATATTCTCTATCATCCATCTGGGGGATGCCATTACTTCTGGGTTATGCATAGTGAGGCGCGGAGTCAGACACTAGCTTAATTGAAACTGGCTCCCACCCCCTATATAACCCCTCCTTTTCCACCCTAAGCTCAGTCTTGCTATTAGTGCCTTTGGAGAAAGGCACTGGCTTAGAGCCCTAGGGGTCAATTTACTAAAGTGAGAGTTTTTAGAAATGAGTTTTAGAAGAGATGTTTCCAATAGCAACCAATCAGATTCTAGCTATTATCTTCTAGAAGGTACTAGTTAAATGTTAAGTAGAATCTGATTGGTTGCTATGGGCAAAATCTCTTCTAAAACTCACTTCTAAGAGCTCTCACTTTACATTCTAAGGGGAGGGGCAGACAAACAGGTGTGACACAGATGGGGTAGACAGGGAGGAAGGAGCATGTAGTGGCGGGTTAGATTAGAGCTGAAAGGCCTTGATGAAGTGGTGGGTCTTGAATATGACATGACACTGACTATGACATATGAGAGACAGCGATGTTGTATCTATCTACATTACAATAGGTAATTTTGTTTTTCGTGGGGCCCAATATCAGAAACGGGGTGGCTGCGAGTTACACCTCACCAACCTTTTTTGACCCCCTTGGCTGTTAATAGTAAATTCAGGTAGGCTGTGGTCTACCTGAGATTACCATTAACAGCGAAGGGGGTCCAAAAAGGACCTAAATTGTGACAATGAACTAAATTCTGCCCTCAATAAGTATCAAACATTTTCTGCATATAAGGTTGCCGGGCTCCTGCAATAATTTAGTATCTGGCAATAGTCTACGTTGCAAATTTACTGGCTGTGGGTACGAACAGTAAGGAGACCGTTAAGGTTATTTCATTATGGTTTTTGTTGCGTGATCTTTTTTTTTATTTTAACATAGAGCATAGAAGAATATTCAGTATGTGTATCCCTTTGCAATATGCTTTTTCTGTACAGACTGTGATGTGGGGAACCAGATCACAGACCTTACTGAGAAAAATGATGCCTGCACGGTATTACTCCATGTCCATTTCCCCAAAGCGCATTGCGTAGCAATCTGCATGCCACTGTTTCTTTGCACACTTGTTCTGTGTATGATCCATGTGAAATGCAACAGATCACACACCAGTGTGAAAGGCCACAAGTAGATGTTTTTTTCATTCCTCATGTTTGTTATACATGGGCACAGGTTAGTCATATGACATAAGTTGTAAAGTGTTGATTTTGTTTTGTCTTCTGTGTTGTATTAAAAAAAATAATGCAAATCATTCTAATAATACACGGAGCTTGCATCAGGCCATGGGATCTACTGGCAGACAGATGTTCTGGAAGATCCAGTATGTATGGGATCCCAGCGCTGGAACAGCAGCTGCATTGTGTTGAGATGTGTCCCTTGGGGACACATCTAAATCGGTGGCAGTGCTGGGACGGAGCCAGGAGCATCGCATCCCGGCTGACTATCAAGTAAGGGGCGGTCTTCTGAATCTAGTGGCGGCCACGACCCAATCACGGCTCGAAGCGCGCCAGCCATTGACAAGCTGCCAAGTGGCAATTTCTCATTAGCTTGCGACCGGCGCCAGAATTAAGAAGCTAACCCTTCACCAAAAGCTTCTGGTGTTCCCCATCATTCTACCAGCGTTGCGGAGCCTTGTATGACAGCTCCACTCCTGAACCAGCTGTGGGATGCAGAATAACGCAGATGGTGCTGTGCCCGTCGAGGTGACCCTGAAGGACAATCCTCAGGTCAGGAAGGGGGTGTATTGTGCTGTGGGAGGGGGGGATTTAAATTTCCATACCCCCACCGCTTACCTCCCACATTGAGCACAGCTTTACTGTCCCTAGTGCTGCTCTGCAGAGAAGGGGCCCCGCACACACTGCACCCATTATAGATACGCCCCTGGTATCAGTCTTTCATTGTTAGACTTCTACACAGATGCTGGCACTTGATTGTCGGCTGAATGTAACTGTCAGTTGTTCCTTTAGAATATCTATGTACATATGAAGATATCCTTTTGGTTATTATCTACTGCTCACACCATTTTTATGTACCCAGCATAACAGTGTTATATAAGTATACTGTAATTTAATCAGACAAAATATTGTACTTAAAACCTTATTGTGAGGATGACAAACTGCATAAAATTCCAGATTCATGGTTGATTTACTAAGATCTTGCCAGGGTGACTGCTGTTTATCTGTATCTAGGATCTGTTCCTATTGAATTATATGAAATTACATGCTACTTTATTCTCGCCTGGGGATGGTGATTAATTACTACACTACTATCTGCTGATTATACTACATGTTTAATATTCATTTTATGCTTGCCTATTGTTTTCGGTCATATTTTTAGGATAATTATCTTATGCATTATTTTAAAAAAAAATGTATATCTGAGAGGTCCAACCTAAAGTGTATTATTTCAACACTGTGGGACCTAGAACATCTTCTCAGGACGAGACATTATTCAAGTCTCTTCACTTTTTTGTTTATGTGTGATTTCTTTGTTTTATTTCATGTGAGTGTGTTTTCTCATTTTTTATATTAACAATAAAAGTTAAGTCTTAGCTACATAATATATTCATGATTTATAATCTTTCTTATGATGGATTAGTGCCCCACAAAGGAGAGTACTGTCTCTTTTCTCTTTCATCTCCATATACTCCACCTACTGTCAAGGGAGCACCTCTGTGAAGTAAATTGTGTGTCTATTTCACAAAAATCACCTATCACAGCAGCATATCCATAATCTCCACTTACTCTATATTTTTCTTACGAAGCTCTGTTGCCAGTGCTCAAGTCGCTTTCCCCTTTTTTCCCTATCCCCCCACATCTACCATTGGAGGATAGTGTCAGCTGACAGCAACCAATGCTACTGTTGGGTAAAGGTCTGATCGCTGCAGAGGTCAGGGGAAGCCGGCGCTGAGGTGAGTAACGGATGATCCTAGGCCGCAACCTGACAGCCACTTTGCAGCCATTTGTTAGCTGGACTCTTTATTTGCTAAAGTGAGAGTTTTTAGAAGTGGAGATGTTGCCCATAGCAACCAATCAGATTCTACTTAACATTTAACGAGCACCTTCTAAAAATAATAGCTAGAATCTGATAGGTTGCTATGGGCAACATCTCCATTTCGAAATACTCTCACTTTAGTAAATAATATATACCCCTTAGTCTCACCAATGGGCTGCCGAGGTGTTACGATAACCTAGGGGTAACTGTGTAAGACCTCTAGAACCAAACAACCGAGGACTTCGCCAATAGCAACCACCCGATGTTCCCATAGAACACTACACATTCACCGGTACTTAGGTGGCCCCCCTGGACTTAACTCGGGATAGTAGAGGCTTACACTGTATACCTAGGACCACGGAAGTATATTGTGGATACTGAGATATGACTTAGACAGTCAACAAGTGACAAGAGAGCTGAGGTGGTGAGAATAATGTGGCTACTGAGATATGACTTAGACAGTCAACAAGTGGCAAGAGAGCTGAGGTGGTGAGATGCTAAGATGTAGCCCAGTAGGCAGGGTTGCGGTTAGTGACAGCCGAGGTGTGACTGGTGAGCCGTGATGGTACAGACTGAGATGCAGCCTTGCAGGCTGAGATGCAGCTATGGTAGCCGAGGTGCGGCTAGTGAGCTGTGATGGTGACGCTGATATGCAGTCAAGCAGGCTGAGGTGCGGTTTAGACAGCCGAGGTGGTACAGACTGTGATGTGGCCTTGCAGGCCGAGGTGCAGCTTACACAGGTGAGGAGGTGAGGTAGTACATGCTGTGATGCAGCCTAGCAGGCCGAGGTGCGGCTTAGACAGCCGAGCTGATACAAGCTGTGATGCGGCCTTGCAGGCCGAGGTGCGGCTTAGACAGCCGAAGTGGTGCAGCTGTGATGCGGCCTAGCAGGCCGAGGTGTGGCTTAGACAACCGAGGTGGTACAGGCTAGAAACGTCAAACTGGAAACACAGACACAAGAAGCAGAAACTTCACTGGCAGGAAAAGGTAGGACACGTACGGATATGCTATAGCCGGCAAGTTGGCAATGAACCAGCAGGCAAAAGAAACATGAAGGGCCAATGGTAGCAATACAGGTGATTTATGAATCCCACAGGTGAGGAGGAATCATCATCCGGTATCACATGCCACCGTCCGGCATTCTAGTCTTCTAACAACATCAGATGCAGTCCCAGTACGGCGTGAAAGTAGTCTAGGAGAAGGGTTTAGAACAAGTAGTAGACGAGCTAGGAAAGGAGAGGCAACCGGAGCACAGGAAGGTAACTAGACATGCTGGAGACTTGTAACACAAGGCCAGCAATGACTTTTCCTGCCTAATCATTTACAGGGCTGGGGTTGAACACACCTTCTTCTATTTGTACCCATCCTTACTCTACTAAGTTTCTGGTACTAACTCCCCCTGGATATATTCAATATGTGATTTAACTGGGGTGTCTTCGTCCGTATCTGTGACTAAACTTTATTTCCTCAATAATGCATATTTAAAATGACTCAACAACACAAAAAACCTTCTACCACTCCTAAAAATAGTATTCTAAAGGCCTTGGAGTTGGCAAACTACCATGCTAAGACAGACTCAGATGATGATCAAATGCCAGAGTCTCCCCGGATGGCTAACGTCATAGTGACCAGAGTCAAAACGTCTATTCAGTCTGAGTTGCGCTCTATTATTTTTTACTTCAAATTAGAGCTTTTGGATCTTGGTTGACGTACTGATACACTTGAGCAGCAGAGGTTTGTCAATACCAAAATGTTCTGGATCAAGAATTTGGAGTCCTATAAAGACCACCTAGAAGATTTGGAGAACTGCAACTGCCATAACAGCATCTGCATTAGAGACATCCCTTAAACTTTATCTATAGAGTCTCTTTCAACATATCTAGAGAGTCTATTATTGCACCTAGTACCTGATCTCAATGCAGATTCAAGCCATCTTGACATTGCTCACAGGGCTCTCTGGCCAAAACAGTCCTGTGACCAACCTCCAAGGGACATTATCATCAGATTTCATTACTTCAAAGCGAAGGATAAAATAATCTCCTCTGTCCAGAATTTCCGTGCTATCCAATACTCCAGGTCTCAGCTCCAACTGTTTTAGGATCTGGCTCCAGGTGAGAAAAGGGCGCAACCTGATTAATGGAACCATTCGCTCAGCTATAAATGGGTGTTCCCTTCCAGTTGGTGGTTACTAAGGACGATAAATCTAATTTTGTGAAAATTCCTTGGTAAGGCTACAAGCTGCTTAAGTCTTTAGGTATTATAGTTGATCTGCCCGAGACGCTCCATCATCAAGTGACTTCTCCCTTTGGCTCCTGATTGGCACACAGCCAAATAACATCCCCATGTTTAATACAGTAGAGTATTGTTTCTTTATTTTTAATCTGTACTTTGCAGGTTAATGTTGATAAGGTAATATCTCACACTTCTGTAATTACACTATGTCATGTTATAATGTTTATAGTTTGCCACCTTTATAGTTTTATATGTAATTCTAGAACCCTTAGGAATGTTTTTTACTCTACTTGAGGTTATGTTTTACTCTTAAGCATTAGCATACCATCCCCTTACAGTGTTTTTGCTCAGATTTTTCAAGTTAAACGCTGATGCACTGTTTTTTTTTTTTTGCTTGATTTAGGGGTATGTTTTACAGCTATATTTTGGTGTTATAGCACACATTAATGATTTTGCTGCTATTAGCTAAATTACAGTCACCCTACACGACTGACCACGTTTGCTCTCTTTTTAACTGTTAGGTGACAGCTCCTTCTTTGCTACATTGATTTGTTTCTGAATTAATTAATTACCATATCCCTATACTATATATACATTTATTCTTAAGTAATGTTATTATCACATTGTAGTCACATTTGTCTGTTCTAGTGTATCCCACACCTGCTATTTTTTAAAACCTGTGTAGATAAGTGTACTGGCATATTCCAAATATTATTCTATTTCAAATTAACCTCATCCATGTTGTCTCTGTTTCTCCCTCATTCTGTCTTTCCTTTACAGTTCGTAATCCTTCTTCCACTGATTCTTTTACGGGTTCTTTATTGTTCCACCCCTTCCCCACCTCCTTAATTTCTCACCCTCTCTGTTACTATGCCAGGTCTGTGCTGCCCCCTACCTCTCTTGGCCCTGCCAAAGAGAGTCCCCCTCACTATCATCATCACTATCTCTGGAACTCAATGTCAACCTATTTATGCACCAATCCCCTGTTACTCTCACTTCAATTTATGCTTCTAATGTGCAGCAGGGTGTCCTCTACACTTAATTCTATTAATAACTCAGCCAAGTACCTATTGGCATGGCAATCATTGGCGGGGACTTTAATACCATTATGGAACCCAACTTGGATAGGTCACATCTCCAAGGTCATTGCAGCTCTCACTCTAAAGACTCTTAAAAATTGTTGTAATTCCTGCAATCACATGACCTTTATAATGCTTTGTGTTTGCCTTATCCTTCTTCCCATGAATACACCCAGAATTATACCCCTCATGTGCTCTACTCGTAAATTGATTATCTATTCCTAGATCGTGCCACTAAGCAGCTGGTTTGGTGCAGGGTTCATGTCTCTTATGTTTCTTGGTCGAACCATGCAGCCTTTGAGCTAACCCTTGTGGCTCCTTTCCCATGCAGGGGTCCTCAATCATGGCAATTAGATGACATAATTCTCCTTCAATGTGAAACGATTACTGAGCTATCTGCAGCTATTACTGACTTTTATGAGTTCAACGCTTCCCCACAAGATCCCCACCTCAACCCTTTTTGGAAGCACATAAAGTCTTCGAGGCAGCTTATTACTCTAACCTCAGTCTGAGGTATAATTGAGCAGACACAAATTGCGGAGCTAGAATCATAAATTTAATTTCTCACACTGCTCCATCAGCAGTTTCCCAAGAAACCCACATATATTAAACTTCTCTGCTTTAATGGCCAACTAACACAAATTCAAAATTTCTCCAGGTTCGGTAGAGATATTACAAGAAGGGTGATCGTGGTTACACCCTCTTAGCTCAGAAACTCACTCGCAATAGAATTCTCTACCTATACTCCTCAAACGATTCTTCCGTCTGAAACCATCAGGACATGGTTACTTTATTAAGAAATTACTATAAGTCCCTGTATAATCTACAATCTGACCAGGTGAATCCAGTCCAGTTAACAGAGGATATCCGCACATATCTTCGGTCCTGCTACCTTCCGCAAAGCTCTTCCACACAGCTGACCTCCCTCAAAAGAGATCTGCTCTTAGGAAATCGAAGAGGCAGTAAAACATTTCCAAAGATTCACAGCCCCTGGCCCTGATGGTTTCACTGCCCAGTATTGTAAAAAAAATGTATCGCCCATGACACCCATGCTCCTCTCATCATTTAACTTTTTGCTATGCTGTGAAAAGCACGACAGCGCTAGCACCAGACCTAACATTATAGTTATACAGAAGCCTGAAAGAGACACTGCAATTGAGGAGTTAAAGGCCGATCTCACTACTGAATGTGGACCTTAAACTCTTTGCTAAAATCCGGGTTATGAGGTGAAGATCACAAAAATATTAAGGGCAATCAATACTTTTGAGCAAAACTGGATATAAGCAGCCTCCTAAAACACCTTATTGAAGGAAACACCAACTTCACAGACTAGTAAAGAAAATAAAATTATGTAGGTGAAAAGGAATGGCGCTAATGCCTCAGGTGGATAAAGAATATATACAGTATGTATCCCAATCAAGGATAAAGCAGAGAACAAAATGTATTTAAAACATGTATAAATATATTCCATAAAATCAAGATGACATAAATAATGGGGTAACCGGAAAACAGTTTCTCACCATTAGACAAGGCTGTGGTGGGCTCGATGCAAACAAAGCAAAATCCAAGAGGTCCTGGGCAATGAAGCTCGGCATCACCGCAGAGAATGTAAATTGTCCTGGCTTGACAAAATAAAAAAAACAGAGGAATGGTCCCGTCTCATCCTACCCAAAAAGAACAACCCCTCCTCCCCCCCTCACACTCGATACAAAGTATAAATATATTATATATATATATTTATATATATATATAAGCACACAAATGATCAAGGCACTCACTGAATGTTAGATGAATTTCCTCGCTCCGGTGCCCTCCTAATGGAGAACTGCGTCCCCACCACATACGATACACAGAGGCGGCACTCGGGAGACTTCTCAAGAAATATTACAGCTCTCTTTATTGCTGATACATCGATGTTTCGGGACAATACGTCCCTTCCTCAGGATGCAAAAGACAGAATAGCATACATAGACGAACAACAAGATTAAATAGCTTACCGTTCTGGACGCGCGTTGCTCCGTTTGCTCGTCACGCCGGGGCTCAGACCGGAACTAGGTCAACAAGACTCGCCGGAAACTTCCTGCGTGTCACGTGGCCATGTGGTCACCACCGGCGCGGGAGATGACGGAGGTAGCAGGCTGCCCAACGGTTGTCATAGTGATACACTATACACACTATAAAAACATATAAACATAAGTGAAAAATAAACCATGGTAAAAAATACAACTTAATTTGAACTCAATTATCACAAAAAATTGTGCTATACTCATATCCATGACAAACAATGGGTGTATATGAATACTGTTAATAAACAGATAAAGAATGCACTGAAGCATTCAGGGCGAAATGTCTAGCAACTGGCTGCTCACTCGAGCCCGAAGCAAGGGCAGCTCGAATAGCGGGCCGGTGCTGCGCCATCCTCTCCTTAAACTGCCGTTCCGTCTTGCCCACGTAGTGTAAGCCACATGGGCAAGACAGAATATACACCACGAACCGGGAGTTACAAGATAATGGCCAATTAATACTAAATTTCTTCCCTGAGTAGGGATGTGATACAAAATTACCTACTTGCAGAAAACTGCAAGTAGTGCATCCAAGGCATTTAAAACAGCAACCCTGAGATTCATTTTCTCGACGTCACATCAAAATCGTGAATAGACGGATTCAAACCTCCTTATACGTTAAACCCACTGATAGAAATAATCTTCTACGGTTTAACAGCTTTCATCCACGCAACATTGTATATGGTTTACCATATTCCCAATATATCAGAGTATGCAGAATCACCAGTGATAGGGAGGAAACAATCAGACAACTAGAGATCATGACCAACAAATTTCTTGACAGAGGTTACCCGAGAAAAGTTTTGCAGAGAGCACAAACTAAAGCCCTTTCTTTAAATAGAGAAGAGCTATTACAACCGAGGGCAAAAAAGGGTCTTAAACATAAGGTGCCCTGGATCAATCAATTTAACGTCAAAAGCAAATGCATAGCTACAGAAGTCAAGCAATTATGGCCTTTGGTCACTTCTGACCCAGAAATATCTCTGTTACATAATACTAAGATAATGCCCAGCTATACACGCAGTCGCAACATTAAAGATATTGTTACTAAATCTGATATAACATCATTCAAGTCCCAAGGAAAGAAAGGCTGTTTTAAATGCCTTGGATGCACTACTTGCAGTTTTCTGCAAGTAGGTAATTTTGTATCACATCCCTACTCAGGGAAGAAATTTAGTATTAATTGGCCATTATCTTGTAACTCCTGGTTCGTTGTGTATATTCTGTCTTGCCCATGTGGCTTACACTACGTGGGCAAGACGGAACGGCAGTTTAAGGAGAGGATGGTGCAGCACCGGGCCGCTATTCGAGCTGCCCTTGCTTCGGGCTCGAGTGAGCAGCCAGTTGCTAGACATTTCGCCCTGAATGCTTCAGTGCATTCTTTATCTGTTTATTAACAGTATTCATATACACCCATTGTTTGTCATGGATATGAGTATAGCACTATTTTTTGTGATAATTGAGTTCAAATTAAGTTGTATTTTTTACCATGGTTTATTTTTCACTTATGTTTATATGTTTTTATAGTGTGTATAGTGTATCACTATGACAACCATTGGGCAGCCTGCTACCTCCGTCATCTCCTGCGCCGGTGGTGACCACATGGCCACGTGACACGCAGGAAGTTTCCGGCGAGTCTTGTTGACCTAGTTCCGGTCTGAGCCCCGGCGTGACGAGCAAACGGAGCAACGCGTGTCCAGAACGGTAAGCTATTTAATCTTGTTGTTCGTCTATGTATGTTATTCTGTCTTTTGCATCCTGAGGAAGGGACGTTTAGTCCTAAAACGTCGATGTATCAGCAATAAAGAGAGCTGTAATATTTCTTGAGAAGTCTCCCGAGTGCCGCCTCTGTGTATCGTATATATATATATATATATATATATATATATATGACCTGGCAACTTCAAAATGGCCATAAACTAAATTGTGTGGGTTACTCCCGTAGTATAGTAAGTTATAAGCAAAGTTAAACAGAATAAGTGTGAAAAAAACATACTATAAATATAGATGTCAGAGACACTAAATAAGTGGCCATATGCTGAATACAGCAAATTTCCCCTATAAAATAATTATCTGCAATTATTTAGAGAAAATGAACTTGCAAACTGACATAATATAAATATAGATAACAGGAGCACTAAATAAATGGCCAGAAACTGAATAGAACATAGTGATTTGTATTCAAATGTTTATACAAAATGAGCTAGATATCAAATAGAATAACAAAACTATAATACTAAAAAGTTATACAAATAGTATAGAAATCACACAGTAGCTAAAGAGAATCAGTATTTATAGAAAACGCAAAACAAATTCAGGGTCTCAGCAACCAGTGGAGTGGTACCCAGATCGGGAATGAGCAGAATCAGTCTGGAGGATGAAACCACCCTGGATCCAAATAACCCATCCAGACGACAATCTCCCGAGAAGTGATAGATGGAGAAACTGGACCTCCAGCCATCATATGCAGATTTATCAAGAAAGTATAAGGACAAGGGACAATTGAAGGAAGCCGGAGTAAGGACAAGGAGCACCACCCACCAATTACAACAAGCCACTTTTCCAAGTAAGTTTTAGTGTGGAAAGCCATCCCCTCACCCAGTCCTCCAGCAGGTTGCAGGATATTACAACACTGTTCCCCCTCTCTGTCAGAAAAATCACTTTGTGTGACCCCAAAGTGAGTCGTCATGGCGGTCCAGGCACATGCACCATCGCCAATCGCAGATCATGGTGAATATGTTAGGTCAACCCTCAACTCCTCCAGTTTATCCGTAATTTGCCACTCAAAAGTGTCCAGAGCATCAAGCACCTGCTGCAATATGTTAGTAGGTGGTGCATATAAAGTCTTCCAAGAGGGTTCAGAGGGATACTGTAATGAATCAGGAGTAAAGGACATATAAGCAAATCTATCCAGCTCTCCAGCTACTGAGGTGTGGTAATATTCTCCCATCACGGCAGAACAGAAGCTGCAGTGTAAAGGCAAGAATGCTAGATGGCAGAGCCTCAAGGCACCGGAGCTCCGATCTCAAAATGGCCGCCACCAGTACAGACCGCGCCTGGGGAGCCCAGCAGGAGAAAATCAGCAGCAATGAGCAGAGGAACCAACAATCGGAGACCACATCAGAGGGAAAACCCCAGTCGTAGAGATGACAGGCACAGCAGCAGCAGTCAGTGGTGTGGACAGACCGGCACGGACCACTGCAATCCCTAACAGCCAGGATCCCCGGAGCCAGCACACTGGACAGCGGAGGCAGAAAGGGTGCAGACACAAACTCCACAGACACACTGAAGCCAGGAGGAGAGACAGCCGCGGGAGGGACAGCACACCCTGCAGGGAGCTGATGCAGACTGCGAGGCTGGTAAGTATAGTCAATGAGCACCGACCGCGGCCAAAACTGGACCGGAGAGTCAGGCAGGGGTGTGACACACCTATAGCGGAGGACGAGGTTACAGGCCTGGACCACCAGGTAAACAGGATAAATGAAGGATAAATAACGGGAGCCTCCGCAAGCTGCTGCTCATTACATACTTGGCCAAGCCATGCCCCCAATATTTATACTGCTTTAACATCCTTATCCTGTTTTGCTATTAACATCCTCTGCAGATCTGCCTCTAAATTTGCTACTGTGACTTGTATAGGCTTCCTGGCACCATACATATTACAACCGTATTTGTGCAATTGTATGCGGATCTGTGGCCACAGAAATCTTTTTAACATATTTGAATAAATTAGTTCAGGTCTATTCATGTTAACCGTTGTGTTGTTATAATATTTGTATTGTTTACAATTGTATTTTAAATAAAACTGCTCACAGTTCTGTGAAGGTAGCCCGAATGATCATGATTGAGCTGCTCCCACTGATCGAGGAAGTGGTGTCTGTGTCCTGGAGCCTCAGTGCAGTGCCTCTGACCAAAGATTTTAATTATTGTTTTGTAATATACATTGAAGAACCAAAATTCATGGGATCCATGTCTAGTATCATATAGGACCCCCTCTAGCCCGGCAACTCGATGTGGCATCGATTCCACAAGTAGACGGAAGACCTCTGGAGAGATTTTGATCCATGCCATCTGGTTAGTTTCCCACATCTCCCTCATATTTGAAGGTATAGAATCTTGGGTGCATATGGACCTCTCACCACGTCCCTTAAATGCTTGACTGGGTTCATGTCGGGTGAACATGGTACCCTACAAGAATGCTCCTTGAACTAATTCTGAACAAGTTGGGACTGATGACACAGTGGATTAACCTGCTGGAATATTCCATAGTTGTGAGGGTACATGAAGTCCATATAGGGGCCGCAAATGGTCATCAAGCAATACAATGTAGCAGTTACCGGTCAATGATGTTTTTTATGTCAGACCAGGCATTTTGTCTGCACTTTAACAAGAGGCACAATCTAGGCAAGTCCTAAAAATGTTTATACTGTAGTGCAGCTATGGGTTGATTTTTGGGGCGTGGGTCCCCTGGATTGCTTTGGTTGGGCTGCTTCAGGGCATCGCATTATATACACATTTTTCTTTTCTTCCACTTTTAGCACTTCCATTGTTTGTTTAATATATATGTATTATTTTCATACCTTTATTTCTCACCTCCCTACATGCAGCAGCAGCTGCTCTTATCTATCCTACACCTTTTTACACTCCACCTTTCCTTATTGGAGCGATGCCCTGGGGTGGCCCAGCTGGGCTGGTTTGGGGGTGTCCTGCGCTCTGGATTTCAACCCCAGTATGTTAGGGACCTACCCTCAGAGGTTACCTGGGCGTGGTGGGTAGGCCCATAACCATGGCCATGATTATGCCAAAACCTCTTTTATTATTTGCTAAATACTATTGCAAAATGTATTATATATAATGAGCAATGTTGGAGTTGTGCATCTGTAAATCTTTTTTGTATGTTTGCAACAATAGTCTCCACAGGTAGCACCTCCCATTACATATATTTTCAGGGTGTGTAGTCTAGGGCCCCCCCTTTCCACATATTATATTTAGTGTGTTCTTATGCACACTTGAAGGTATGAGACGCCTTCAATCTAGGCTAGCACCCCTTCCCACCTGTCCCTAATTGGTTTTAAGCAGGGATCTGGCATTTTGACTGCACTTTAACAAGAGGCACAATCTAGGTAAGTCCTAAAAATGTTTATACTGTAGTGCAGCTATGGTTTGATTTTTGGGGCTTGGGTTCCCTGGATTGCTTTGGTTGGGCTGCTTCAGGGCATCGCATTATATACACATTTTTCTTTTCTTTCACTTTTAGCACTTCCATTGTTTGTTTAATATATATGTATTATTTTCACATCTTTATTTCTCACCTCCCTACATGCAGCAACAGCTGCTCTTATCTATCCTACACCTTCTTACACTCCACCTTTCCTTATTGGAGCGATGCCCTGGGGTGGCTCAGCTGGGCTGGTTTGGGGGTGTCCTGCGCTCTGGATTTCAACCCCAGTATGTTAGGGACCTACCCTCAGAGGTTACCTGGGCGCGGTGGGTAGGCCCATAACCATGATTATGCCAAAACCTCTTTTATTATTTGCAAAATACTATTGCAAAATGTATTATATATAATGAGTAATGTTGGAGTTGTGCATCTGTAAATCTTTTTTGTATGTTTGCAACAATAGTCTCCACAGGTAGCACCTCCCATTACATATATTTTCAGGGTGTGCAGTCTAGGGCCCCCCTTTTCAACCGTTGTGTTGTTATAATATTTGTATTATTTACAATTGTATTTTAAATAAAACTGCTCACAGCTCTGTGAAGGTAGCCCGAATGATCATGATTGAGCTGCTCCCACTGATCGAGGAAGTGGTGTCCGTGTCCTGGAGCCTCAGTGCAGTGCCTCTAACCAAAGATTTTATTAATTGATTTGTAATATACATTGAAGAACCAAAATTCATGGGATCCATGTCTAGTATCATATAGGACCCCCTCTAGCCCTGCAACTCGATGTGGCATTGATTCCACAAGTAGACGGAAGACCTCTGGAGAGATGTTGACCCATGCCATCTGGTTAGTTTCCCACATCTCCCTCATATTTGTAGGTATAGAATCTTGGGTGCGTATGGACCTCTCACCACGTCCCTTAAATGCTTGACTGGGTTCATGTCGGGTGAACATGGTACCCTACAAGAATGCTCCTTGAACTAATTCTGAACAAGTTGGGACTGATGACACGGTGGATTAACCTGCTGGAATATTCCATAGTTGTGAGGGTACATGAAGTCCATATAGGGGCCGCAAATGGTCATCAAGCAATACAATGTAGCAGTTACCGGTCAATGATGTTTTTTTGTCAGACCAGCGGACCCAACCCATGCCACATGAACACACCCCACACGATTAAGGAACCTCCACCATCCTGCACAGTACTTTGTTGACAACTGGGGTCCATGGCCTCATGGGGTCTGCGCCACATCCAAACCCTACTATCAGCCCGAAATAAATGGAACCATGACTCATCGGACCACACCACATGTTGCCAGTCCTCCAGGGTCCAATTAACAACATCACAAGCCCAGGTGAGGAGCTGTCTGGTGTCGTGTTAACAGGAGCACTCTGATGGATCTTCTGCTCCCATATTCCATGTAAACTAAAGAATGATGCAATAATTTGATTTAGATCTCTCTTCTGTTCATTCACTTTGCATTTTGTTAATTGATAAAAAATAAACTATACTTCGATTTTTGAAAGCATTCTTGCTTCACAGCATTTTTTCTACACCTGCCTAAAACTTTTGCACAGTGCTGTATATAAATTACAAATAAAGCATTAAGCAGAATTGTTTAGGACATATTACATCTCAAGCAGTTATGATATTGTCCATGCTGAGCAGCTAGAAAGGTGTTTAGAGAATAAGGGGCGACGATTGTTTAGGGATCTACCCGGAGGTGAATGACCCCTCGTACCCACTACTAATAGTAACCCTTCTACAGTACAGTACCACCTTCTGTGACAGCTCCCGCCGCTCAACCTGCCTTGAAACGTCCTTAGGACCATCCCCCATTTCTGACTGGATGACCGGTGACAAATGCTCTCTTGCCATTGGACATAGGCAGTGTCGCTCGGCAGTAGGTTAGGTTGAGCGCTGGTCACCCCAGGCTCTGCAGGGAGAAGTGTGGACGGAGGAGCTGGGGCCCCGGGGACCGGGAGCCAAAGGGGCCTCGGGAAGATGGAATAGACCGGGGGCCCCTTCTCAGTCTTACATCCCTTTATTCCCTGCCCTAGCCTATAGTGTCTGTTTGCGTGCATGTCATGAACGTGAGTGTATCCATTGTATTAGTGTAGTGGGTACGGTTCTGCACTGTGTGTATGTGCAACGTGTATAGGTGCATGGTGGGCAGATTTTATTTGGTAAAACATTTACGTGATTTCTCCTGTGAGTGTAAAACGGCATCTCTGTGTAGTGTCTGCATGCAGCTAAGCACATTGGATGTCAGACACTAAACGTGTGCTCATGCTGTCCCCCTCATGAAGCCACACATTGTTCATCTTTCCATTGTGTGCACAGACAGGTAGTGTGGCTGGCTGTAACGTGATCTTTGTGTATACTTTATACTAATTACAGATGTGACTGCAGTGGGTTTGTCTTTAATATGTGTAAAGTTTGTGTGTTTCCCTCTGAATGACACCATTTTATTCCCTTGCTTGATATGACCTTATACCCTTCCTTTGTTATCCTACCTGTTCTATTGTTTTCTCCTGATTGATGGTGTCCTGCACACTTGCTCCCTGTTCCTGCCCCTCTGCTCTTCCACTCTGGATACATGAAGCGCTGCAAGTCAGACGACTTGCACCCTGAGGAGGTGGGTGCACAAGATGCTCCTTTTCCACCTACTGTCATGGAAGTGCGATGTTCAGACAGCCCAATACCTGGGGATCTGGGCTCTGCAGGAGCAGTTGTCAACCAGACACCCCCTGTCATCACCCGGAACAAACCTCCAGATCTCAAGGTAATAGGAATATGATTGAAGAAAATAGAATAATTTCATGTAGCCAATTGTATTGTTCCAGGTGGGCACATATGAACATATGTGTATTTTCCAATGCAAACATATTTGCAATGTACTTTCATGTTTCATGTTACATTTGGCAACACATATCAGCAAACACAGAGATTTGTTCAAGGGGACAAGTAAAAAAAATATTGTAATATGTAAGAATGTGGGTCATGTCACTTACTTCAGATGAACTATATGGTAACAAATTTACTCAGAAATGCTGATGCTTTCAATTAACAGACAGGAAGAGATATGATATTGATTCAACATAAAGGATGATATCCTTTTATTTACAGTGTCAATAGAATATACACATTCAAAAAGAGGACACAGCTGTTTTTGTGTGTAATACTGTGTTATCAAGGCAGTGCTCAGTTTTCAGGACAGGTTTGTAATGTGATCGATAATGCACTGAAAGGCTTCCACTTTTACATGTCATTATTGCAGTGTCCAGACATTCTGTGTAATGTAGGAACTTCTTATTTATATATGCTTTTGTACAAGTCCCATCAAGTTAATGCAGAAGTTGAACTGAGCTACCTCTTATTAATGACTTGATACACACTTTGTCTCACCAGATGCATTGCATACATAAGTTGTCCAACATTGTATTAATATATAAACATATTGGAGTCCAAAAACCCTCACTGATATAATTAATACTTACACATTAGGAAACCGCTTCCTTATACCCATGTATCAGTTTGGGACTTAAAAGACAACTATAACAAATAATACACATAGCACTTTATACAGTCTCTTTCCAATATACAGAAACATACAGACCAAATGGTAAATAAATGAACAGCCACCTTCTCTTAGTTATATGTATTTTAACCATACATTGTCGTCGGCAACATGTATTCCTCTGCAGAGCATCGCAAAGTGGAGTGTATTGAACTTATTTGGCTCTGTGGCTGTTTCCATAGAGACGCTGGAATGAGAATAAAGTTTTGCTGGCTGTGTTTGGTGTGAGAACTGTGGAGTGGGCTGTTAGCAATATGCACGTTATGGAAATCAGGTTGTTGAATATGATGAATTTTCTCCTTTCTGCAAATCATATTTGAAAGGTGTACTTTTAAAGATAATATCTGCATGAGATTGAGGTGTCTGAGAACTATAGGTAACTGGTAATGAATGCATCTCAACATTTATAAAGGCAGTCACTGAACAGCTATGGCTATGTAATAAACACTCATCATTTCAGGCGTATTATATTCTCTGCAACTTTAGAAAACATAATTCTGGTAAGAACTCGATTGTTCAAACAAGATATAAGTGAGTTCTGAAATAAGTTGTCCTTTCCCTGAAGTGTAGGCTCATAGGGGGCAATTCTGGTAATGGCGATGTACCTGCTCATTATGGCAGCCAAACATTGCAGATTTTCCTGCACACCTCTTTGGGATGCAAAGAAAAATCTGTGATGTTGGTTATCACGAAGTGCTAGAGAAACAATCTGAATGCTGGCACCTCATGGTGGCCACATAGGTACTGGCTGGCATCTAATAAAGTAAAGCCACATAAATATATAAAACAATATCTGAAAATAAACCACTCTTATGGAGAAAGGTCTTTATTTTATGAGTTCATAGTAAATACACTTTAATGTACCTTTGCCTCAAATGCTCTGCTATGACTTATTTCTGATATTATTGCATGCATATAATTCTGCTTTTGACATGATATCATGATTATATGACACTCAAATAGCTTGTGTCATATAATAATTGTTTCTGAATTGCAAACATATCCTGTTGCTTGATGGCTGCTCTATCAGTGATAGTGTGCCACTAGTGTGTGTATATTTTAATACTGTATATTTTAAGGAATGGGTACAGGATGCTGGCTTTCGGGATCCCGGCGGTTGGAATCCCGACAGGGTTAGAATACCGACACTTGTCGGTCAGTATTCTAACCCTCTCCCTACTACCCTAACCCTCCCTCTCTGGTGCCTGACCCAAACCCCCTCTAGTGCCTAAACGTAACCTCTCCCTCCCCGCACCCTAAACCTTACCCTCCACCTAGTGCCTGACGCTAACCCTTCCCCCAACCCCGCTACTTACCTTCAGGATTCTGGTGGTCGGGATTCTGGCGGTCGGGATGCCGGCGCTGGGATTCTGACAAGTGTCAGGATTTTGGTGCCGGCATTCTGAGCAACGGAATGCCAGCTGTCTGGATATTGACCACATCCCTATTTTAATACTGTAGTTTTGTGATCATTTATATCTCAGTTGTCTGAGACTCAGTTTTAAAGTACTGAGTGTTTCAAACGTGCTCCTGATACAATTCAAACACAGCAGACACTTTAGAAGCATTTTTATAGTGTTTGCATATAATATACTAATTTCAATTTCAACTGGACACTGTGCTAATTGACCCCTCATTGCTATGTTTTTCTATGTATTAATTTCTTACTTGTTCAAATTTGTCAGTATATATCCCTCCTCCCTATGATAATGATGTTCTAAAATGGGGGATTCGTTTGTCACTCTTTCCCCCTCCACTCCATTTATCTGCCTGGGTGATTTTAATAAAGTAATTGGGATCTCATTGGACTGTTGGAGAGAGTCCCTTCCTCCCTTCCCTACCCCTTTCACTAAATTGGTTCCTGAGTTGGGGTGGATGGACTTATGGTGGGTACGTCACGCTTAGCTTCCCAATTCTCTTGTCAGTTCTCCACCCATCATGCATTTTGTATTGACATGATTCTTCTCTCCTCTCTCGACCTAGGGTTTCTGCATTAGGCTACTCGTCCAGAGGTGTATCCGATCGCTTCCTGGTTTCATTATTATTGGCACTTCCCTCTAGGATGGTGCCCTCTTTTGAAACACCTTTTGGTTGGACCTCATTGGTGTAGGCTCCAAGTTGCAGGCTGCTTAGGTTTCATATTTGAGGATAACGCTTTGAGGGCCTGATTCAGACCCGCTCGCGAGCGCTATGCGCTCGCAAGTGGGTCGATGGTGGCACAGTGCACATGCGCACGACGGAGCCAGCTCCGTCGTGCGCATGCGCGAGACCCGGATAGCGACGGGCAAACCCTCGCTCTGGGTCTCGTACCAAAGGGGGTGTGCTGTCGATGTTGAGTGACAGAACGCCCCCTTTGGTGGGCGGGCCGGGGGCATGGCTGCCCAGACAGAGGCGTTCCCATGAGAACGCCTACCGTCTGGGGCCGGCCCCACTGACATCACAAGTGTTGTCAGTGGGAGTGCTTTCGGCTCTGTTAGAGCCTAAAGCACTCTAGGGCTTGCGGCAACGAGACCCTACCACAAGGGTCTTGTCGCAAGCCCGATGGTCACGATGGTCTTGACCATTGCGACCATCTTCGTGGCCGCTCGCTATAGCTGTGGGTGGTCGAAAAAAAACAGAAGGCCGGCCCTGATTCCAGAGCAAGCGCTCTGTCAGAGCGTCCGGCTCTGAATCAGGCCCTGAGTCTTAATGTTTCAATTCTGTGACACTCATTTAAAAGTTTTTCTTAGGGGCACTCTGATAAAACGTATTGCTAGTTTTAAATTGTTTAATAGGAAAATAGAGGTTGCTATTGAGTGTTCCTGTAGAGAACCTAGAGCTTCAATATTGGCGTCGTGGGTTGACTCTTGTCGGGAGGCCATACTCTGTGCCCAAAGGGAATGGCCGGATCACCTGTTTGACAAAGCCAAGCGTAGATTATTTTTCTCTCGTCATCTATAATATTCTCAGTTGGATGTTAGTGGAAGCTATTTGGCATTCTTGACACAAGAGGATGGCGCTCCTATTGCTGTCTCGGGTATCCTAGACTCCTCTCAGGTCCTGCTCTCCTCTGCAGGTGGACATAACAGCTTTATTTTGCAGTTCTCTTCTTCTCTCTATACCACTAAGGTGTCTTTTACTCTTTCCCAACTCTGTGCTTATTCTGTTAGGGTTCTGTTAGGTTGTCCCTTTTAGCAGAGGAAGCCATGGTCTTTTTAGATGCTCCTTTTACGGAGGAATAGCTTGATGCAACCATATCAGTGTTTCCTCACTCTAAGGTGTCTGGGGTTCCCCTTGAGGTATATAAAAAGTTTAAACATTTCTTTGTTCCCTGCATCCTCAATACTTATAATGGCCTCCTTGAGGTTGGAGTCCTTCTCCCCTCTATGTCGGAAGCTGTCATAGTCATGCTACCCCAACCTGGTAAGGGCCCCCTTTGTACAGACTCATATAGACTGATTTCCTTTCTAACTACTGATATTAAGATTGTGGGCCAAGATGTAAGATATTCAACTTAATTCAGTAATCAGCACTATAATACACCCTGACCAAACTGTATGTCGGGTAAGTCTACCACTCAGATTCTTGGACGTCTATTTTACCACGTACAGATGTTTCATATGGAAGACCCGGGGGCAGTGGTGGTGTCTCTTGATGCCGCCAAGGTCTTTGATTCTGTACAGTGATGGTACGTCTGGGAAGTCTCTGATAAATTTGATCTAGGCCCCTGTTTTATTGCTTAGGTCCACCTCGTCCCCAGTGGCTGGGTTGTTCGTCAAAGTTTGTTACCTTCACTTTCACTCTGGGTCGTGGCACTGGACAGGGCTGCTCCCTCTCTCCTGCACTGTTTGCGTTAGCCATTGAACCTCTGGCATGTCTGATTCGTGCAGACCCTGGTAAACAGGCCATTTGGGCTGGTAGTGTTGTTGACACTATAGCCTTATATGCAGATGATATGTTCTGTTCCTGGCTGAATTGCATGGCTCGGTGGAGAGACTTATGCGGGCAGTTGAGTAATTTGGTGTGCTCTCTGGACTCTTTATCAACTTTGGACCTTCTCCTTTAGGTACTAAACCTTGCAGATTTAGTTGTCCGTAATGTTATGCATATTACTGCTTATTTGAAACAAAAGATACATGTTTGGAAAAACCATCCATTCACCGTATTAACTTTTAAAAATGGACATCTAGCCCAAATATTTCTATATTTTTCACCAATCTCCTATTTTTATCCTTAGGAAAATTTTTATCTGTCATTGAGTCTATACTTTCCTTCTTTATACAGTATGGGGGGACAATAGACCTAGGATTGCATTGTGTACTTTGTGCAGATCTAAATCCTCTGGGGGCCTCAGCCTTCCTAATTTGAGACTTTACTACATGGCTTCTCAACTAGTGCATGTGGTTCAATGGTTGGGTGATTGTTCTGATTCGCCCTTTGCGGGGTTTCCTGATGAGCAGACAGGGTCTCCTTTATCTCCTTTTACATGTCCTGCTCTCTAAACGACTGGCTCCATTGTTGTGTCAGGTCTCCTTGGTTTTGCTCAAGATTTATTTGGAGGGGAGGGTCTGGATCCCGATGTTTCCCTCTGGGTCAGTGACTATTTTTAGTGGCTGGGCATATTTGGTTCAGAGAACTTTTGGCTTTCTTATGGTGCCTTTAAATTTGACCACCTGGTCGTTGGAGTTTGGTCTTCCCAGTTCTGCCTTTTATAGATATCTCCAACTCCGTCATGCTGTGCATACCCAGTTTGGCAATGTCCCTCTCCTGGTCTCCCCTTCCCCTTTTAAGACTTCTTAAGCTGCCCCTTAGAAAGGTGATTTCCTATCTTTATTGTGACCTTAATTGCTGTTACTTATCGGATGCTCTTGTTTCCCTTAAGTTTAAATGGGAGATTGATTTAGTTCCTCTCTAGGATGATCACTGGACTCAGATCTTGGTATCTCTTCGGAATACCTCCCCGTGTGCCCGGTTTAAATTATTATTATTTTTTTTATACCTCATAGATTTAACTTTACTCCTGTTACTCTTTCCAGGATAAGAACTCTTGCTTCAATTAATTGACCTAAATTCCCAGGCTCTAGGGTGGGACTTTTTGCATTTTCTTTTGGCTTGCCCTGGGGTTCAAGATTTTTGATTCAAGGTCTGGTCTGATGTTAGATCTACTGCCCCAACATTGCTTCATGCTGACTCCAGGCTCTGTCTATTTGGACTAGATAGTGAAGATTTTTTTAAAGTCACTATTTATAGATTTGTCATGGTCCTGCCCACACCTGCTACGGTTGTTATAGCCCGATCCTTGTGTGCCAAGGAATATTCAGATATTTATAAATGGCGGGCACTTGTTAATGACACCATCGATCATGAGCGTTATGTATATACCTGTAGGAATACTTTACAGAAGTTTCATAAACTCTGGGATAGATGGTCTCAGAGCTTGATTCAGATTTGGAAATAGAGGGCCTGATTCAGCAATCAATGCAAAGGAGAGAACGTACGCACCCGTCCACTGCGAGAATATGCTAAGCAATGCATACAAACGGAGATAGCAACACAAGATGCAGACGCCCAGCCCTATTTTAAGCCGCCCATTTCACTTTACTCAAAGCCTGATGAGTACGCAAGATAGCGTAAACATCATTAACATCGACAACCATCGACCACATTTGCATAATAGTGGTTGACCAGACCTCGCGCAGTATCTTGGCAACTTCCTGTGTGCACGGAGTCTCATTACTGCGTCCGTCTGGGGGTCATACTGGGGACACATTGCACGGCTGATCTGGAGAGTTCTACCCGATCTGCCACTGATTGCACCCAGTTTTACTTTATTCCCAAGTCTAAATCGGGCCCTAAATTGCTTTTTATGCATTGATTTGCTGGATTAGATATTTTCATTTATGAGAATGTGTACAGATGTATCTAAAAAAGTAGCCACTGAGTGCACATTTGTGTTTAATAAAGTAAATTAGGTTAGTACGATTAAAGGTGCGTATCCACTTGCCGATTGAACGATAACTATATCGTTATCGTTCAATCGCTCATTAATCGTGCACAAATCGTGCCTGAAAATGTCGGAAACTACCAGCGATGAGCGCTCCCGCTGGTCGTTTCCGTCATCAGTCATCGCCTGAACATGTCAGTCAATCTGCCGATAACGACAGATTGGGCATGTTCGGGGATAAGGGAGGGTGCCTGCACTGAATGACGTATCGCTCAGTGTAGGCAATACAGGGGATGAGGAACGACTGTGCGATTACAATGTATTACAATGATTACCATTAGCAAGTGGATACGCACCTTAAATTGTAATTGGGAAACCTTTTAAAAAGTGTTAAGAACCAGAAAAATAACCAAAGCAAGCAAAATATTTCTATTACCATAGACTTATTTGCTTTATACATCACAACATTACCAAGACAGCTTATCATGGTAACCACAAGTCACTGAAAACTGAAATAATGAAACTGGTTTAATTGAATTATTTTTAAATTATTTATCACTTTCCCTTTGTTTAAGAATTTATCTTACATGGGGTTTTAAAGTACAGGTGATTTTTTTTTTGTATCTCATTTCAGTTTAATGATGCAGAAACAGGGAGCACTAGTCAGTGCAGCCATATAAAACAGTAAATAATTGACCACAGCTTCTAGCGGCTCCTCTTCACTTTGCCACCAAAATATAGAAAACATTTCAGAACCTAAAAGATTACAGTCATATATTTATCTTTCTTTATGAACTTGCCTTAATGTTAACCAGACATCCTCAAATAAAGCATCCTGCTGTAATTCAGAAGCCAAATAAGGATCTTAATGTGTGCTAAAAAGTTATTTTATGATGAATTTCTCTGTCCAGGAGTAGGAGCTGTCTTTTAAACTAGCAGAGAAGATGCTGAGTCTGCCTTGCTCCAATAGAAAGCACTCAGTTTAGGGAGGGGCAAGCCACAACTAAGAATGAGACGGGTAGACAGGAGCATTTCTGTAACAAATGATTCAGTGTTCGATATTGCTTACTATTTATTAAGATTATGTTTATTCATGTTGACCTTTAAAAGTGATAGGGGGTATTTTGTTGATCTGCTACTTTGTTTCTTTTCTTGACCAAAGCCATCATTACTATTTATTAATTATTCATATGCTCTTGTCTGTATTTTCTCTGTCACACAATCCAATGTTCCCTTGTAATGCACACATCATATTAAATCTCTTCTGTTGCTATCACATTCTGGTTTGTTCCCTCACACTCTCGTTCACACGTACTTTCTCGGCCTCAAGTGCTATATTTCTCTTGATTTCTTTTAATTTTTCGATGCAGTCTTTTTAGAACAGTCACTAATGCTCTATTTCCCTTGCTGTCACGCCTTGCGTCTCTTTTTTTTTCTTTTCAGTCTCCTGTCAGTATCGCAGGTTAGCCCTGAGCTTAGACACCAGTCTGGGAACCTGATATCTGATGTGAGAGGCTGTAAATATTTAATGGATGTAATGTGACATTCTCGTGCTGACTCCGGCCGGCTGTAAACTCTCAGAATGCTCAGACCATAGGATTTCAGGTCTGACAGGCTCCAGTGCTTATGGAGATTAAAGGGTTAGGACACAGGTGGGGTATTTGAATCGATGACAGCAGGTCTGCCTTTTTTAGAAAGAGCATGACAATCAGTAGTTGGACCCGGTATATGCATTGTATATACCAGAGCACAATTGTAGGGCAACATTTAACTTTTGTTGCCCACTATATGCGTATGCTGTGTATATATGTGCTGATATACTGTATAATGATAGGTAGAGTGTGTGTGCTGTTTATGTTGTAGATAGTTGTCATTTGAAATCAGAGAGTATATGAGGGACCTATGCTTCTAATGTCACAAAGGTCTTTATGGTGTTAATCTTTTAGTAATGTGTGAGATGGGCAGGTTTACATCCCATCTGAAGTGTTTATATAGCTCACATGTATTGTGTTGCTACAGGCAAAATAGTTCACATAATTTATTAGTTGTGGACCTGTTATATTTATGTGTCCTGCAAAAAATGCATTATATTAATATATCCATGTTAGTTTCTGTTGTGTCTGCTGACACTGACGAAACAGATACCGCCACTGCCTATCTTACATACACTCTTTATCTACAGAAAATCCAGCAGCTCTCTGAAGGATCCATGTTTGGACACGGACTAAAGCACCTCTTCCACAGCCGTCGACGTTCGCGAGAACGGGACCATCAGACAACTTCAGAGCTCCCGGTTGCCTGGTCAGCCTCTGGCCCTCAAACTCCACAAGCAACCACAGCTGCCCCCTTATCCTCCTCAGACCACGACTCTGCAGATGAAAAAGAGAGATCTCCAGAAATGCACCGAGTGTCTTACGCCGTCTCATTGCATGATCTACCAGCACGCCCAACTGCCTTCAACCGTGTACTGCAGCAGATACGCTCTCGTCCCTCTGTCAAAAGAGGCTCTGGGCAGCATGGGGGCGGCCGCCGCAGCAAAAGTGGCCCTGGAGACACTGCTCATCATCACCATCATCAACAACTCCGTGGAGGAAGTCCTCACCTTCCCCGCCGTCCTCCGCCAATGGATGGTGGACTGGCTGCAGTGTTACACCATCATCAAGGCCGACCAAGATCTTCCTCCACCACTGATGCTGCACTATTAGCTGGAGGTGATGCTGCAGTAGCTGGTGGCTTTGCACATGAGGACCAGGATAGAGCAATAGAGAAGGTATGAAAAGTATAATGCAATGTGAAATATATGTTGTATGCTGTGTAAAATATTAGAGTAGCAAAAGTAAGCAGAGAGCTTTAATGGAGGTGTATATCTGGATATGAAATCCATGATACAAGTTAAAGTCATGAAAAAAAGGAGGTTATAAGGTGAAAACATTTAAGATTAATAGAGGCAAGAAGAGATCACTGTAATGTTATGGATGTGTGAAGTGGGAGATTGAATAGATGGTGAGCTTGATTCGGTGGTTTCAGACTCTGCTTTAGCCACATAAGGTATGAGATTACATATGGAGGAAGGAAGGAGAGGTTTTTTTCACTACTACCAGACTAATTGACAATGAATTATTCAGTTGTTTGTGCTATTCAAGCTGCAACTGCAATGGTAGATGTTCACAATTTTGCTTGTGTTCTATTTTTTGTCAGGGTGGGCAACTGTATTCAACTTTGTAAAGACTTTCTTTTTAGTAATGATGGTGTTAAAGCAGTATTGTGTTTCTTATACATGTATTTGACCAGAAAGAGTTATTCAAAAACATCAACAGGGCGTAATGGAGTACATAGAGGTGACAGTAGATGTTTGGTCAGTTCTGTTTAGTTACAGCAAGGCAGATACTCATGTATTTTACTGTGTTGCATCTCTTCCATATTTCTTAATTGCGTGCATGTTTGCACTATTAGTGACCAGTCATTACAGTAACAAAGAAAAAATTCACCCAGATCAGAACACTTAGCTCAGTTATACAGTCTGCCCCCCACAGGAAGATGTGGATACTGCTAACTGCCCTCCCTTTAAATCAGATAAACTAGGTGAAAGGCTTTAGTCAAGAAGCAGTCACTTTCTTACTCAGTATTTCACATTATATTTCTATTACTTTGTTTTCGGCAAATAATGTGTTATATTACCAAAAATATAATGAGAACAAATTGAGGCATGTACAAAACAATATTACCTATTGATGACCTTCTGAGGCACGTATTCAGCTGTCATTCTTGCCACCATAGCACCACCCTATAGGGCAGAAAATAACGGAAACCTACTGAAGTCTACGATGACACCTCTGGACCTCTTTTTATATAAAAAAAAACATTAAGTAACCTTTCTAAAATACTGTGCATGTATGGGAGAATTATATAATAACATTTTGGGTCTGATTAAAAGTTGCACACAAGTCTGCTGTGTGGATGGATCGCACGATTTTATCGACTTTGCATGTGTCAGAGCCAGCATGCCTAATTTTGAACATCTACAGTGCCTTGCAAAAGTATTTACCCCCTTGGCTTTTTACCTTTTTTGTTACATTACAACCTGTAATTTTTTATTTTTTTTAATCTGAATTTTATGTGATGGATCTGCACAAAATAATCTAATTTGGTGAAGTGAAATGAGAAAAATATATATAAAAAAGAATCTTTATAAATAAAATTCTGAAAATTGGCATGTGCATGTGTAATCACCCTATTTGCTATGAAGCCCCTCAAAAGTTCTGGTGCAACCAATTACATTCAGAAGTCACATAATTAGTGAAATGAAGTCCACCTGTGTGAAATCTAAGTGTCACATGATCTGTCAGTATAAACACACCTTTTCTGAAAGGCCCCAGAGGCTGCAACACCACTAAGCAAGAGGCATCACACCATGAAAACCAAGGAGCTCTCCAAACAATTCAGGGACAAAGTTGTTGAGAAGTACAATTCTGGGTTGGGTTATAAAAAAAATATCCAAATCTTTGATGATCACCCAGAGCACCATCAAATCCATCATCATCAAATGGAAAGAACATGGTACCACAACAAACCTGCCAAGAAAGGGCTGCCCACCAAAACTCACAGACCAGGCAAGGAGGGCATTAATCAGAGAGGCAGCAAAGAGACCAAAGGTAACCCTGAAGGAGATGCAGAGTTCCACAGCAGAGACTGGTGTACCTGTGCATGTGACCACAATAAGCCGTACACTCCACAGAGCTGGACTTTATGGAAGAGTGGCCAGAAAAAAGCCATTACTTAGGTATAAAAATAAGAAGACACAATTTGAGTTTGCCAAAAGCCATGTGGGCGACTCCCCGAATGTATGGAGGAAGGTGCTCTGGTCAGATGAGACTAAAATTTAACTTTTCGGCCACCAAGGAAAACGCTATGTCTGGCGCAAACCCAACACATCCCATAACCCCAAGAACACCATCCCCACAGTGAAACATGGTGGTGGCAGCTTCATGCTATGGGGATGTTTTTCAGCAGCAGGGACTGGGAAACTGATTTGAGTCGAGGGAAAGATGGATGGTGCTAACTATAGGGATATTCTTGAGCAAAACCTGTTTTAGTCTGCTTGTGATTTGAGACTGGGACGAAGGTTCACCTTCCAGCAGGACAATGACCCAAAGCATACTGCTAAAGCAACACTCAAGTGGTTTAAGGGGAAACATTTAAATGTGTTGGAATGGCCTAGTCAAAGCCCAGATCTCAATCCAATTGAGAATCTGTGGTCAGACTTGAAGATTGCTGTTCACAAGCGGAAACCATCCAACATGAATGAGCTGGAGCAGTTTTGCCTTGAGGAATGGGAAAAAATCCCAGGGGCAAGATGTGGCAAGCTCATAGAGACTTATCCAAAGCTACTTGCAGCTGTAATTGCAGCAAAAAGTGGCTCAACAAAGTACTGACTTTAGGGGGGTGAATAGTTATGCACGCTGAAGTTTTCTGTTGTGTTGTCCTAAATGTTGTTTGATTCACAAAATAAAAAAAACACAACCTTACAGTTGTAGGCATGTTCTGTGAATGAAACGATGACACCTTCAAACAATCCATTTTAATTCCAGGTTGTGAGGCAACAAAACATGAAAAATGCAAAGGGGGGTGAATACTTTTACAAGGCACTGTATGTAACTGGTCAACAACAGGGTATTTGTAAGTAGGACATACTTGCCTACTTTTGAAAAATAATTTCAAGGAGATTGTGAAAGCAACACCTATGAGCGCGGTGGTAAAGTGGACGTGTACTGCTACATCTGAGAGGTGTGTCATAAAATTGACTTTCATCCAAAATTCCAAATGTAAATGAGCCCCAAAGCAATTAGTAAGATCTATATGTTTCAGGGATTGCTCATGTATTGTATTTTACAAGTGATTACATATAAGTGTCCACTAAAAAAACCTTATAGGAAAATGCATGTAGCCATAGGGATCATTGTGCCTTATAACAAATGCAGGAAAATGGCACTGATGATCCTATCGCTGTATATATCTCTGATTTATTTTTTTCTAAGTATATACTTAATGGGGTAAGGTGCAGACTCTTCAGGGAGATTGCTACTATTTTAGGAAGTCTCCTTGACAATCAGGGAGAGTTGGCAAGTATGATGTAGGATAAGTGTGCCATGGATGTGGTGACTGATTTCCATTCTATACAGAGCAGCACGGTGGCATAGCGGTTATCATTACTGCCTCATAAACTGAGGTTATGAGTTCAATTCCCAATCAAGGTAATATTTGTGTGGATTTTTTTATGTTCTCCCTGTGTTTGTGCAGTTTTCATTCGGGTGCTCTGGATTTCTCCCACAATCCAAAAATAAACTGGTTGGTTAATTGACTTCTGACAAAAAAAAAATGTGTGTGTGTGTCCATGTGTTAGGGAACACAGATTGTAAGATCAAATACCCTCTATAAAGTGCTGCATAATATGTGTGTGCCCTATATAAATAATCTATATAATAAGCGAGAAAGTGTATGTGTCTGTCCTTTATGCATGGCTAGAGTTTTGTATTTAACTCCACCAAATTTGGCATGGTGGTGTAATTTGACCAGGATTATGTTTTTGCCTAGGTTTGAACTTCATCAGGGTCACACACTGTCACACAATCCCATAAAACCAGGACACTCTTAAATTACACAGGTTTTGGGGCTGGCTTCATACACACACTGTCACACTCTGGAAGGCTCATGAGCAGCTCAGCACTAAATACATTCCACTTGATACATTCAGACTGTGGTAGACAGCACAATCAATGCACAATCTTTGATCCTAGCAAAGTTTAACATATGGAGATTACAAACAGTAGGGGAGATTGATCGCAGCCGCACAGTGCCACTGCAGACCCCTTCTGTCCATGAACCGGACTCCAGTCCCGGCATTTCCTTCCTGATGACAGCCCTGCTAGACATGGTCTTCAATGCGCCTGACCCGTACTGCACATGTGCAGTACAGGTTTGCGATCCTGAACACAGAGCGGCAGCAGACGGTCAGTGATTGACAGTCTGCTGCCTTTTCTGGACTGGGAGTGGGCGGCGATGGCCTCCTTTTCCTAAAACAGAAGCGTGTCACCATCACTGGGAGGCCAGGATCTCCATTGGCTGACAGATTTCCTGGCCTCTTTTACTCATCTGTGGCGGCCAGCTTGCGTAACCCCATAGTCACTCAACTGCCCGAAGGGATTGCAGATGATCCAATGCTGTATCCCAGCTAGTGGTTAATAAGTATATAATAAATATTGAGAAGAGAGCTTTGCAGAGATCCGGCTAATTTCAGACAAATCTCCTGCACCAATGGTGGGATTGGTGCCATGCACGCAGCTATACTTGATTATAGGTGGAGAACTGCATTTTTTAAAGCGCATGTAATGCAGGCCAGACTCTGAAAACCTATTTCAGTTCATTTTTTTAGGTTGTTCTAACTGCATAAAGGTAATTTAATGTCCATAAATATAAAGAGATTTTTCTTAATATGCCACCAAAAAACCCGTGAAATCAAATAATACTAAATTCTCTCTGGCAATCTAAGGAATAAACAGTAATTTCTGGTGAAATGAATGCAGGACAGAAACGCATTGTAACACATTCTAATGATGCTGATCACTGAAGGGATGTACCAGTGCTTAATTTGCAGATAATAGAGAAGTGGAGCTCCAATAAAAAAGAAGTAGGGCTGAAAACCTTATGACATACCCCGGAAGGTCAGTATATATTATGGGGCCGAAGTGTTGATTCTACAATTTTTGGGACAGGGTGCTGATCACTGAGGGCAAATTTTAATTTTGAAGGGCAATATTTTGGACGTGACACTTCTCTAAAGCTAATATATACAATTATAATACATTAATATAATCCATGTTATATTATATATACTGTAGTATAATGCCCTCAGTTCATATTATGCCACATGGTAGTTTCCTTAATTAATATAATGCCATACAGTAGTGCCCCCAGTTCACTTTATTCACATATTTAGCAACCCTGAGTACAATACATGATATGACATAGGTCGTGATTCAGAGTTATACGCTGTTAGCATAGCTGCTGCCTCTTTTTCTGGAAACGCTGCCTGGCGCCACCCCATCCCCAAACGACTGCAATCTGTCAGTCAGGCTGCGGCTTAGGGGGCACTGCATGCTATGATGCAGTACCCATTCTGCAAGAACAGTCCCCCCGTCATCGAAGTTGTACACAAACCATCGGGTATGCGTACAACTCTACATCAGGACCATAGCTGCTGTGTGAGAGTAGCTTAAATCTGTCCCCAGGTAGAGTGCATGTTTTCTATAGCTCCTTTTAGCAGAACAGGTTGTTTTATCTGTAAACTACATACAATACCTGCTATGTTAAGGCAGTCTTCATGTACTTTTAGGAACCAGTACTATACGTGGCTGACCACCTGCAAGATGTCTACCTCCTCATTGTAGTCCTAATATGGTGCCTCTGTTGGTGGGGTCCAGGTGGCTCATCTCTCCTTTGCATACCCTGTGGGCGGTGGAGAAGCAGGGGTGGTTGTGGGTTTGTGTGGCTCCTGCCTCCCAGCTTGTGTGTGGAGGCGGGCTGCCCTCAGCAGCATTGAGCGGGAGTACTGGTATCCTTCCTTCTGTTGTTAATTGGTGTGTGCTTTCTGGGTACTGGGTTGTGGCACCTAGCCCATTTCCCTGCCCATCTCCTGATGCTCTTCAGTGGCTCCCAGTGTGTCTGTGTGTGGATTGCTCCGGAGAGGTGTAGGGTGCAATTCAGCACTCCAAAATTGAAGGCGCATTTTAACAATTACAAAATATTCAGGGTACAGAGGCCTGCTAAATCAGCCTAGTGGGAGTAAGTTCTGGCTGCAACCATACCTGCTGTAAAGGTCAATCTCTTATTTTCACAGTTAGCAACCAGGAAACATTTGAAGAGATGTTGAGTGCTCAATGCCATCACTCTAGACCAAGGATATTTAACATGCGGCGCTCCAGTTGCTGTGGAACTACACATCCCAGCATGCCATGTCACAGTTTTTAGCATGCCCTAATATCAAAACGGTGGCCGCATGTTGTATGCCCCTGCCGACCATCAGATACTGCCCTTTATGGCACTGAATTGTTTCCCCTATGTAAACTGTCCCTTGCTGGTCACTGGCCACAAAGGGAGGACATGGTCACAAAGGGTTACACGGTAATGGCAGTTTTTTTATGACTAATTCCAGAAACAGGAAGAATATTTAAATCATCTCAGAAATAAATGAAATAAATATCTGAAGACTTATCCAGAATCTGAAAGCTACTATAAAAATTGTATCGTATAGTAACATTAGATAAATACCAGCACCTTTCTTCTGAGTTCTGCTACCTTTTTTCATAGAAGGAAAGCACTGGCCCTGATTCCTTAGTTAATTGCCCTGGCTTTGGCAATTAACTAAGCTTGAAAGTGTTAGAGTATATAGGGGTCTATTTACTAAGCCTTGGATAGATATAAAGTGAACAGAAGTCCCAACCAATCAGCTCCGAACTGCCAAGTCACAGGCTGTGATTGAAAAATGACAGTTAAGAGCTGGTTGGCTGCCACTTTGGGGTCTATTCACTAAGCTTTGGAGAGAGATAAATCACCAACCAATCCTTCCTAACTGTCAATTTACAGACTGTGTTTGATATATGACAGTTAGGAGTTGATTGGTTGGTACTTTATCTCTCTACACTTTATCCCTCTCCAAGGCTTAGTGAATCCCTTTATCTCCGTTCACTTTACCTCAATCCAAGGCTTAGTAAATAGTCCCCAAAATCCACTAGTTCCTTCTTCATCTGACCAAACAGATCCCTGCTTTTATATTGAAGCACTGTAAAATGTGCTGTTTTCAATGTTTTGCAGCCTGTTTATGCCTTTGTTTCATTACATAGACAGTGGGCTCCCCCAACTGGTAAGAAACAATATTTACAGTAATGATCCTTTATGTTCATTTAGAGAGGATGGCTTTCCTCTGTGCTAATCCATCCTTGGTGACCTGCCAGTCAGTTCCCGTGATTCTTCAGGAGGGATTAAAGGTTCCCAAACTGGGTGACAGTCTGTAAGGAGGAGACAGGCTTGTGGTGTGACTACATGGGGAGGTGACAGGGATATAATCAATGTCCTCATTGTGCAGTAGTGTGCAGAAGCAGATGAGGGCTGTTCTTTCAGCACCGAAATGGTTGTTGGTACAGAAGGAAGTAGGAGATGGTGCACATTCTGGTAAGTCTTACTAAAGTTTGCAAACTCTAAATAGAATAAATAGAAGTACATATTTACATTTACGTTGAAGCATCTGCCTACATCATAAAACACTAGGGTGGATTTTCTTAGGAATGGAGCCAGCACAGTAATATAAGATAATACAATTTAACAGTGATATAAGACTCCTTCAACAGAAGTTACAGATATTATAATTAAGAGTTACTAATGATAGTCCACTGAATATTCATTTACCATAGCCATACACTGTTTTCATTGGATTACATAAAAATACTGATTCAATTATTAAAAATGGAGCCTTGCATAAGCAGGACAGGAATTCAGCAGGAATGTCCATAGGCAGGTAGCACATTAGAGTCATTTGTTTTGTGCATGAAAAAAGGATAGTTACAAAAGTTGTAGTATTAACCTAAATCAATGGTTCTCAAACTCTGTCCTCAGGACCCCACGCAGGTCACGTTTTTCCGGGTCACCCAGCAGATGCACAGGTGTATTCATTACTGGCTGACACATTTTAAAAGATTCACAGGTGGAGCTAATTATTTCACTTGTGATTTCGTGAGGAGACCTGGAAAACATTCTCTGTTATGGGGCCGCGATGCGGCAACCCGGCGATCTCGCGATGCGGCAACCCGGCATCGCAGAAATCCAACATGTTGGATTTTCGCGATTTGACGATCGCGATCAAAAAATGATCGCGATCGTCAAATCGCCGACATTTAAAATGGAAAATGTCTGCGATCCGGCGACGGATCGCAGAACATCGATGGTGGGAGGTCAGCGTTTCCACCCGGAAACGCCGGCACTTCCCATCGCATCGCCGGATCGCAAAATCCGGGGTCTGATGAATGGCCACCTTTAGGGATCCTGAAGACCGAATTTGAGATCCTGTGACCTAAATGTTTGGTGTTTCTTTGGTGACTAGCCCATTCCATAAAGATGAGGGTTGTGCAAATTCTTTGACCTATTACTTGGCATTAGCCCCCACTAGTAAACTTTATAAATGAAAATTCAAACTTATCTAATATTTTCACCACAATGTATCTGTGATTGTCAGTGGAAAGTTGTCGGTGATAGTGATGCAGAATGTTAAGAATAATACAGTAATTAAATATTTTGTGGTTATGACAGTGCTTCCATTTGTGCTTCCATTTGTCCTTGTTTCCACAGGGCAGATTCCTTTTTCCACAGGGCAGAAATATTGCAATTGGATCTTCCCCACTGTTCAGATTTCTGATGCACGCAAACTAAAGGCCCCCATATATCAGCAATTGATTGCAGCAATCGTGCAATTTGCAATCGATTGTGTATACAAATCTTTCCCTTTTTCAATCGATTGTGGCAATTCTGCAATCTGCAATCGATTGAAAAAGGGAAAGATTTTTATACACAATCAATTGCAAATTGCACGATTGCTGCAATCAATTGCTGATGTATGGGGGCCTTTATACCCCTTTTCTACTAGCAGCAATTACCCTGGTTATTGCAGGTGAGCAGGCAGCAAGCCGGGTTATTGCTCAGTGTTAAAGGGCAGGGTTGAAATAAGCCGGGTCGAGTGACCTGGCATTTCAACCCTGGTTCACGAGAAGGGTTGAGCGTGTGTTCAACCCTGCTCGTGAAGCAGTGTGAACGGGTAACCCGGGTTGAAGCGATGAGATCATCCCCAGTCGACGGCTCCTTGCGTAATGCCAAGGGCGTTATCGTCTGGGCATTAGGGATGGGCATGTGAACATAATCCCGGGTGTGACCTGGCATTCTAATGGAAAAGATGTATAACAGAGCTAGTGGGTAGGGTGGTAAACCTGTTTTACTCAGTGAAAAGAGAGAAATTTTGGCCTGGGCAAACCTCTGTTCAAATGTCTTTCCCAGTTTTTGCTTATATGAGCCTTTGTTCACTGTAAGTAATATCATGTTATATACAACATGGGCCATTTTTGCAATAGACACCAATAGTTTGAAAAATACATGAACTTGTGAGTTTAATAAAGAATATACTAGTATTATGGACCGTGTCACTATCTGTGGTGCCCCCTATATCAACCTGGTCTTGCCTACTTAAAGACTGCTACTTTAAAACATTGGGCAGTCTCGCACAGGACTCGCTGTTATCTTAAATCTGCAGCCTATTACATTTACCCTCATATATTGATGAGTAGCAATATCTGCGTATCTGCCTCATCAGTCTATAAATGTTGGGGACCCCTACGGTCCGTCCCTACAGACCTGAGGTGCCCCCAGTGCAGAGACACTCTGCAGACTCCACTCAGCAAAGGGAGACTTGTGTCTGTCCTGATAACCTGCTAGGTGGGTCTTGCAGAGCAAGCTGAAAGTGGGATTGGGGTAACATGTGCGGGGACGTGGGATTGGTGTCCACTGTCAGGGATGGAGGTAATTGGAAGTGATCGGATGTAGGACCATGGAGCTGTAAAGGGAGATGGCAGGGGGCTGTATTATGTGAGGCAAGTGAAAGCTGTATGAGTAGGTGGGGGCTGTGTCCTAGAAGGCAGCAAATGAGATCTGTGAAGGGAGGGGAATTTTTGTGTACTGACAGGCAGCCAGTGAGAGCTATGAGGGGATGTGGCAGTGGGCTTGGCCTAGACATACATTAGGTCCATTATATTATAGATAGTAAGAACTTTGCGCAAAATAGAATAGTCAAAACATATAGGGACTGATGTTGAGTGAGAACTGCGCCAGTTTGTTTAGTGTAAATTGCATTAAATCGCTCTGTGCAGGCCCAGAAGCAATTTTACATTTTGGCGCTTTGGCCTTGGAGAGGCGGGACAGTGGAGGGAAAAGGCATTGTAAACTAGGCTGAGAACATGTGAATGAAATTAAATAAGAATTGACTCTCAGAGCTGCAGGTGATTGAGTTATGCAAATATATGATGATGGTTGCCAGTAGTAGAGAACTGATCGGGAATGAACCATTGTTGTTCATGCATATATTATGTTTTTTTGTGTATGTATGCAAATGTTTTTTTTTCTTACGTACACAAGTTGGAGAGTTTTATCGCTCTATCTTGATCAACTACACCTCCTCACAACAGCCTCATTTCCAAGCATTCTACCTCCCGCCCTCTTCTCTCTGTTGCTTTACAGAAAATATTTAGCAATTCATTCCCTGCTCCAGCGGAGCTTACAATCTATATTCTCTACTACATCTGCAGGAGCTAGTTGACCCACCAGTATATTTTTGAATTGTGAGAGGTAACAGGTGCACCCAGAGGAAACCCACGTAAGCACAGGGAGCATATACAGACTACACACAGTTAGAGCCGTGGTGGGAATCAAACCAAAGACCTCAGTGCTGTGAGGCAGTAATGGTAACCATTGCACCAACCAGTCTTGCAGTCTTCAAACGTGCCCCTAAAGTTTTCAATTTACCCTGCCATCCCTTCTAAATCTCCATTCTCATCCCTCCCCAGCTCTTCCCTCTTGTCCCTATTTTGTCCACACATATCCCCTCTAGATTCTAAGCTCTTATTCAAGGAAACTCACCCCTTTGTCTTCTCTACAGAATTATATCATTGCACACGGTAACTATGTATTTTTGTATGTTTGTACTGTTTGTTGTTGTTTGTTCTGTTACCTTTGTACGGCTCCTTTTAAATAAATGTGAGCTATTAGAAATATATAATTTTTTTTTTTTAAACATTAAATTTTTATTATTATTTCAAAATTATAAGGGTAGGATCTGGGATACAGAAATAAAAAAAAGGGAAGGGATCAGGGAAACAGAAATAAAGAAATAGGTACAATATTTGCATAAAAACTAACAAATATAGCCTGGTAATATTAATACAGTCCGGAACAGGCAACTGTTTTCATCAATTAATATGTAATTACATTATTTTCATCTAGTAATGACAAATTGCAAACAGCTAAATTGACGAGATATAGACTACTAGCTATATTAAAGTCTTCCAAATGATCAAAGCCATAGAAGGGACAAGGCAACTCTCCCCATAGCCTCCATTGATCTACTTAAATTCGGTTATTTATCCAAAATTTTATATTTTGGGTCTCAGGGTTTGGGTTTTGAAGACCAGTATTCAGACCAGTTCAGCCACTGAATTAGTGGATTGGATGTTGTTGGGGAATAACTTACTCCAGCTGTTTCAAACTCAAAATGAATTTGGACCTTTTTTTCTATATCTTCCAAAGTGTGGATTATAGGAGATCTCCAGCATTGGGCTAACATTATTTTAGTGACTATAAGGATGTGTCCCATTAAAGAACGGTCGTTGGAGGTCATATCTTCTTTGTATATATGAAAGATAGCTATAACCGGGTGTGGAGGGATAGTGATCTTTACAATTTTTGATATTAAAATAAACACCCCTTTCCATAGCGAAGTGATAAAGGGCAAGTCCAAAATATGTGGAGTAAAGAGCCGACATGGCCACAGTTCCGCCAACATAAATTGGAGTGGGATGGTGAGATAATATGCATTAGTTTAGGCGTGAAATATTGTCGGTGAAGCAACCGATAATATTGTTCCATATGCGACATACATTTTGAAACTTTATAACTAGTTTTATATATTAGACGACAGTCCTCTTCAGAGAAGACACAAGAGAGATCTGTTTCCCATTTCAAAATTGTTACAGGTTTGTTGAATTCTGTGGGAGTCGTTAATTGAGAGTACCACCATGTAATGGCTCCTTTGTTATTAACTTTATTTAGTTGATTGACTAAAGGTTTAGGGAGATCTTTGATGATGTATGGGGGTGGAGTTATACTTTGTAGCCAATGTCTGATTTGTAAATATTTATAAAACTCTCTAAAAGGGGTGTGGAATTGTGCATTAATTTGGGTAAATGGCTGAAGAGTGCCGAATGTTGTTATTTCTTTAAGGGAAAAAATACCCTGGGATTTCCAGGTCTCAAAACTTAAATTTGGTATTAAAGCGGCCAGTCCCTCCAGTGAGAAACCCGTGGAGGGAAGACTAACTTCTGGTGACGCATTAACCATTTCTAACCAGGCTTTCCTGGTTGTGGATATCGTCGTACATTTTTCGATCCACGGGATCCTAACATGAGATGGTATCCAGAGACAGTCTGTGAGTGGGAATGGAGAAGCCATATCCCATTCCAACTGGACCCATGGCATCAATTTCCCTTTTGAGAACCAAGGATTCACTTGTGCTAATAGGGATGCTATTTGGTACCAGTGTAGATCCGGGAATCCCAGGCCTCCCTCCGTCTTAGGTAAGGACAATGTTTTCCTTGCTTGCCTAGGTTTCTTATCCTTCCAAATATAGAAAGTAAAGAGTTTTTGGATCTTAATGAGTACATATTGAGGGATTAATATGGGCAATGTTCGAAAAAAATACAATAACTTTGGTAATACAACCATTTTTAAGGCAGAAAGTCTGCCCATCCATAATATATCGGACATCATCCAATCCTCAAATAATAACGACAGTTGTCGTATCAATGGTAGGTAATTAGCTGCTATTAGACTATTGGTAGTGGCCGTTAAGTGAATTCCTAAATATTTAATAGAATGATCCTGCCAAGCATATGTGTAATTCGCTTTAAGGGATGCCAATAAGTGTTGTGGGAAGTTAATAGGGAGAGCCTCCGTTTTGGAACAGTTTAACTTATAGTAAGAGACCCCAGAGAATTCTCCCAACAAACTATGTAGAGCTGCTAAGAAGTTAATCGGATCTGGTAGTGTCAGCAGGATGTCGTCAGCAAACAGGTTTGTTTTGTACATTTTGCCAAAGAGGATGGGGCCTGCAATGTTATGGTCCTGTCTGATGGCTTCTGCTAATGGTTCGATCGCCAGAGCAAACACCAGTGGGGATAGGGGACACCCTTGTCTCGTACCATTTGTAATCAGAAATGGGGTGGATAGTATGCCATTGACAAAGACTCTGGCCGAAGGGGAGGAATATAATGCAAGTATTGACGTAAGAAAATTGCCCTTTATTCCAAATTTAACCAATACTGCTTTTAAATATTTCCAATTCAGTCTATCAAACGCTTTTTCTGCGTCTAATGATAGAAGTAGGAGAGGTTGGTCAAGACTGGAGAATGATTCAATAATATTGATCACCTTCCTCGTATTATCAGGTCCCTGCCTCCCTGTCACAAATCCTACCTGATCTTGATGTATTAAAATCGGTAGCAATGAATTAAGTCTGTTTGCTAAGAGTTTGGCGAATATTTTAATATCCGTATTGAGAAGTGCGATTGGCCTGTAATTAGCCATGGATGTCAAATTCTTATCTGGTTTGGGAAATGCTACTATTCTCACGTCTAGCATTTCTCTCGGGAAAGAGCCCCCTGACGAAAGACGAAAGAGCACCCTGACGAAAGAGCCCCCTAACATCATTAAACATGTGTGCTAAGATGGGAGACAAAGTATCTTGAAAGCATTTGAAGAATTTATTTATATAAACGTCTGGTTCCGGAGCCTTATCTAAGGGAAGGGATTTAATAACTGATAAAATTTCTTCCTCGGACCAGGGATCAGCTAGTCATAGCATCAGCATCCAGGGATGGAAGATCCACTGTACTAAGAAAATCATCTATCTGGGTTAGTGAGGGTTGGGGCGTCATAGGGTCATTTTTCAAATTGTAAAGGGAGGAATAATACTGCGCATAGGATTCTGCTATAGCATAGGGATCTGTAATTTTGGTACCTTTGATATTGGAAATCATTCTTATACTTTCTTTTGCTCTTTTCCCCCTTAACTTTCGTGCTAGCAATCGGCCCGCCCTGTCTCCCTGAGTATAGAACTTTTGGCGTAGCTTAAACATTGTCGGATGGACTTTTTTAAGAGCCAAAGAGTTCCATTCTGTTCTGACATTATGTAGTTCCCTATAAATTGCGTCGTCATTCGGATTAAGTTTATGTTTAGCATCTAAATCTGCCAGTCGACACTCGATATTTACTTGTTGGAGAATAGACGCCTTATGTAAGCGAGCCACTGCCTGAATAGCTGAACCCCTAAGAACAGCTTTTAGCGAACACCAGAAGGTAAATGGGGAGGTATCTTCTGGTTTGTTGGTTTCCAGAAACATGGATAGGGCATTGGATATTAATTGTTTAGATTCCGTATGGATCAAAACATTCTCCCAGACGCTAGGGGCCCGGGGGAGGCCTCAATCTATTGATATCCAATCTATGGACAATGCCGCATGATCTGACCAAGCAACTGGTAGGATTGATGATTGTTTAATATACGGTAAGGACCATTTATCTGCCAAGGCCAGATCAATGTGGGAATAGGATTTGTGCACCTGAGAATAATAGGTGTAGTCCCTCTCACCTGGATGCCCTGCCCTCCATACATCGTACAACTCATATTCACTAAGGATTCGTCTGAAGCTCTGAGAATGATTTTGAGAGGGTTGAGGACTAATTTTTGATTTGGATGAGGATTTATCCCATAGCGGATCAGGAGCTATATTGAAATCTCCCAATAATAGTAAAATCCCTTTTTTATATGTTTGAAGAGCCGTGCAAAATTTCCTAATAAAGGATATTTGTTTCGTGTTTGGAGCATAAATTGATGCAAGTGTCACTGGAACATTATCTAATTTACCTACAAGTATAAGATATCGGCCCTCCTTATCATTTATTTGTTTATCTGAAATAAAATTACTTGTATTAGAAAATAGAATTGCCATTCCAGCTTTTTTGCAAGGACCATTGGAGGTATAGCAAATGGGAAATTTCAAATTAGAAAATTGAGGGGGGGCGGATTGTTGGAAATGGGTCTCTTGAATAGCGATGATATGAGCCTTACATTTACCAAAATATCGCAGTGCGAGTCTTCTTTTATTGGGAGAGTTGAGTCCCTTAACGTTAACAGACAATATCTTAACCATTTGGAAATATGATAACATTGCTTAGCATTAATTGTTCTGAACCTAAGTGTACCAAAGATAAGAACGGATTGCTGGATATGGAAAGTACCTGAAAACTAGTTAAATTGGTGAAATATGAAAAAAAATAGGAAAACAGAGTAATAAGAAAAAATAAATAGTTCCGTAAAGAAACTATCAGGGACCACCTTCTTAGGTGGTACATTGGGGTGAGTGGCCAATAGGACATTTAACCCCTGTCGCCCGGGGTCAGAATATGTTGCATTAAACTTGAGTATTCTATATAAAAAAAAATAGAAAACATATATAACGACCTATATCTATCGTTTAAAGAGAGAACACAGAAAAAGATCTCAAATGTATATAGAAAAAAAACATTAGGTACACACTCAGTGCTCCAAACTGTGAAATAAGTGGTACATGAGTATGACGCTCAATTTTGCGGCTTAAACAGAAAAGGCAGCTCTATTCTATAATTTACTACCTCTATGCTAGTCGCCCTAATTATAAAGTATCACAGAAAGGAGCATCATACAACAAATAGTCAGTTAAATATAGCAACACTAGGTGGGCACATTGCTGTGAGAAAGGATACAGACATTCTGAAAGCAGTTAAGACCATTCCTGGTTTATATGCATGTTGCTTGGTAACTTCTATGAGATGTCTTCTAGATTCCAAGACACTAGAAGCTGGATACCGGCCGCTGGATCCGATATGACTGTGGTAGAGCCATTCCTATTGATTATCAATTTAGTGGGGAAGCCCCATCTATAATTGATGGATGCCTTTTGTAGGGCTCTGGTGACTGGCAGAAATGATCTTATTGATGCTAGCGTTGCGGCAGAGAGGTCACCAAAGATTTGGATTTTTCCCATAATGGAAGCGTCTGCTGACCTTGCTGCATGAAGGATTGCCTCTTTAGTGTGGAAAAAGTGCACTCGCATCAGAACATCCCTAGGAGCATCAGTAGGAGCATTACAGGCTTTAGACAGTCTATGCACATGGTCCAGTAGAAAGTCCGATATCTGTGTAGTTGGTAGAAGTTTCGTAAATAAATCCGTCACATATGCTGTCAACTCTGAATTTGGAATTGTCTCCGGAATCCCACGAAGCTTGGGATTATTTCGCCTAGACCTATCTTCCAGGTCTGCGGTCTTGATCCTCAGGGATGCGACCTCTGACTGTAACTCTTCATGAAGATTGATCAGTTCATTATGTGATTTTACTACTTCTTCTAACTTGTTCTCCAAATGGTCTGTGCGGGACCCCAACTCGTCCACCGAGCGTTGACAAGATTGCAAAGCTGATTTAAATTCGGAAGTAATATCGTCCTTACAGGAAGCCAAGAGCATCCTCATGGAGCCCATTGTGAGTGGGGCATCATCTGCAACTTCCAGTTGTTTGGAGGTAGCTCGTGGGGGGTCGTCAGACGGGACGCCTAAAGCAGACGGGTGTTTACTGCTTTTATTAGTCGATGGGCCTGCATCGATTTGTGAGGAAGGAGACGCTTTGAAGAAAGATACTGGTGGAACAGTCGAAGGCTTTGGGCGTGTAGGTGCCATCATAAAAGAGCTGGAGGCCCGCTGTTATGTATTAGATATCAGATACGGGAGCTTGTACTGTTACTCAATATATAGACAGGCGACGGAGGGTCAAGTTGGAATTAGTAGAGATGAGCCAACATTTCGTAACAATGATATTTATTACTTGGAAGGTAGCCTATCAGCTTCATAGACGTAGTTCTGGCAGTAATGGATTAGCTTTTGACAGTGTGCCAAGTTTCCTGAGTCATTGGGAGCCCCTAATTCACAAAATGCAGGCTAGGCCGGAGGCTGATGATGATGTCTAGGAAAGTGTCGTTAGAGTTTTCGACACAAGGAGCGGCTATGTAATATAGAGTGTCTCCGTCTGGTAATTCCAGTCAGCCAGGTGAGTTGTTGGGGTGGTTCGAGCCTCTATAACTCAGGGTCTGCCCCTGTATGGCTTTTGGGTCCCCTGTCAGCACTAAGAGATAAGGTAGCTGCAGTAAGTGTTATTTTGGCAATATGGCGGCCCCCCCGCGATTCGCGGGTCTGTTTGCGGTTACCTCCGGGGGTCCCCTGGTGATGTAACTTATCTCACCTTGGGTCCAGTCTGACGGTGAGGGTCCCGAAGATGCTGAGGGGTCGCAGGTCCGACTTGCTGCGTCACAGCAACAGGTAAGATGGCGGCCTCCCGCGATTTCGTGGGTCCATTCGCGGGAGTTTCTGGGGGTCCCCTGGGAGTAAAGCTGGTCCCTCCTTGAGTCTGGGCAGTCAGCGCAGGTCAGGAGGATGCAGAGGAGTCGCAGCTCCGTCCAGCGGCCGCCGCTACAGCCCTGCTCCGCGGAGCTCCAAAATTGAGGCCGGGGCCTCTGGAAGTGGACTAGGCCTCAGTTGCTTCGGGGCCGCAAAACGTCCCAAAAGTCCGGGCGGACGTTCAGCGGGGCTACCGATGACCACCCTCGGCTGAAAGGACCAGTTTAAGCTGTGGGGTCCGGCCGAATTTAACTATTTTAAAGTTGGCCTGGGGAGCTGTGAGGAAACATGTCTACTCTCATCAGCTAGCAGGCCACGCCCCCAGAAATATTTTTAAGTTCTACTGAAACCTAATAATGCCAACAAAATGAATTTTTAAAAGCATGAATGTAAGTCTACTAGTACAGATGTGTCCTCGTACATCTAGCCTCAATACACCATACAGCGCAACTTGCCTGGCGACTCTGCTAGCGTCGGGTGTCTTCTTTTGCCGAAAATGTGGTTAAGTCTCAATGTGATCGTAATGCGATGTGGCTAGGACTCACCAGCAGACTGTGCTGAGTAATTTGGAACTTGGAATGAAAAAGCTGTAGACGCTACATTGTAGCACTTTGTATACAGATTCAGGGACTCAGTCACACACAGATATACAAGTGTTGCATATCACATTAATCAGCACAGCTGCTGTGTCCTAGCCACATCATATTGCGACTAAAGCTGGCCACACATCTAAAGGTTATCTGTCCAACCAGCCAACTAGTTGATTGGTTGGAATGAAAATCTGGTAAGGAATACCATCAGCAATTTGCTCCCAAACGCTGGAAAATGGACCAAAACTGTTGCTTGAACAAATGGTTTAGATCAAACATTTAACAAACTTGTCTAAACGACCATTTTCATCTGTTTTCTAGCATTTAGGAGCCAATTGCTGATCATCATTTACTCCAATACGTTACCAGATTTTCATTCCAACCAATCAACAAGTTGGCTGGTTGGATGTAAGTTGGTCTAGTGTGTGGCCAGCTTTAGGCTCATTTTTGGAAAGAAAAAGATGAAACAAATATACGTCAGGCGCTAGCAGAGTCTCACGGGGCCTGGTGCCCCGAAAGGGGCATATTAATCAATTGTATGTGCAGAAAAATATACCTGAAATAATGGAAGGGATTTTTCATAACTAAATATGTCCACTGTGCTGTCATTTATCCGTCTCCAGCAGGCTGTTATGTCAGTGAGCTGTGCTTCTCTAACTAAACAGGCAAAACAGACAGTAACCGAACAAATGCACTGTGGATCGGTGGATTCATACATAAGATTAAAGCCAGTGATGTCACAGTAGCTCATTTTACTGCACTTTTGTGCACCCTTGTTGACCTGCATCAGATTCATATGTACTCAGCAGGTATGGGGAAGAGTGTTAGCTTGTTGTAATGGAGTATGGAGGTAATTTCTAAAGCTGCATACACACACAACGATTTAGTAAATGAACGATTTAGTAAACGATTTTCGTTCATTTTTTCAAGGGGAAAATGAACGAAAATCGTTTACTAAAATCGTTAATTTACTAAATGTAATTAATGATTTTTTTGAACAACAAACGATTTTTGCATATTCCCTTACTGAAAATCGTTGAGTTGGTCAGTCTGACTGAACTACAAACTACAAACGTGAATGCGCATGAACTATGATCGTTCATCGTTTTAACTCAGAAAGTGAACGATTTTTTCAACGATTGAAAGATAAACGATATCGTTATCGATAATCGTTCAAAAATGGTTGTGTGTGTGTATGCACCTTTAGTTTTTAAGATCTGGATTGGAATGTCAGGTTAATATAAAGTAGAACCATGTATTTTATCTTCATCGTTCATATCTGAGAATTTCAATGTTGGAGTTCAGTAGTCCTTTCAAATTAGACAACTAGCTACACCTATATACTTGTGAGATGTAACTGTGCCTTCTCCCCCCACCACACCATACTTTATGTCTGGAAATGCAAACTGTCAACTTGAATCTCTCTGCATGCTGTCAAGTTGAACTTCCTCGTTACAGGTAAATCATACTTGCCGACATTCCTGGGCAGCTTTCCGGGAGCAGCAGGAGTGGACCTGCTGCTCTACTCTTCAGGGTGCGGGTCCAGGCGATAGAAGGCATTAGACCACGCCCCCTTTTTATTAAAAAACTGCTATTCGCGAGTCCGTAAGGAGGGGGCGGGGCTAATGCAGCAATTTGCACCAGGTAAAAATAATTCCAGGTAAAATCTCCCCATCCTGTCCACTTCACTAGGAAGTGGGTGGGATGTGTGAGATATGCCTACTCTTCATGGGTGCGGGGGGTTACCCGAAAAATCAGGAGCCTCCCGTGATTCCCAGGAGAGTAGGCATGTATGAGGTAAATGTGGAGGCAGAAGAAGGGGTTCAAATTGCCAGTGGGATTAATGGTTTGTACTGTTGAGTTGAATCCCCTGACATTACCGGTAAGTGGAGTAGAGAGCTATTTATTGATAGGCTGCTAGCAGATATCTATCAGTACCATTAACCAATGTGACTTTCCACAAAATATTGACCCTGCCTAATATCACTGATATTGTTGGTTGTGATTAAGATATTTTGTGAAACATTATGAATGTAGATGCCAAAAATTTTGCACAAATGAATCTTTGCGTAAACCAGTCTTTTTCCCAGGCACGAAATTCAGATGATAACATTTTAGTGTATTGTTTTTGCTTCCTTATTCCATGGAATGTCCTAGTGTTCATTCTAGCACCCTGCACCTGTCACAATCCGTGCAGTTCCTCTTTCCTGCCTGGGGTGTCGCTCTCTGCTCTGATGCGTCTAGCACACTCAGCTAATGCAACAAACTGCATGCCTGGGTTTCCAATCGTAAAACCACGGCTTCAGAAACCATGTTTAGTTGGACTTGAGTAGCTAGAGACTGAGTAGACCCTAGGTTATTGCACATGTTGATGGTGCGACCAATGTTGCGTCGATGTTGGTATGTTTACAAACTCCATCGCAAATGCACAGACCACGGAGCCTGAAAAGGGTGGGGGCTGCTGGGGCATGAGCAAGTCATGGAACTACCCCTATAGTCCATCGCATATTGGAGAACAAAAAGGAAGGCTGAGATTAGCATTGCAATTCCCGCAAACACTATTGCGAGAGCGACTGCAATAGCAACTGTCTATCAGGTCCTGTATTTGTACAGTCACAGTTAACTAAATTTATCACCTGAATACACAGTGTCAAAGCCAGAGCAAATGGACACGTGACAACTAGCCTGTGTAGGCAAGCTTCATGGACATAACGTCTGCTCTCACTCCAGGTGGCCCTGCTCGAATACAGCAAGAGGGTCGTTTGTAGCACCTTACATTAGCAGGCTTCCTACAATAAAATACCTTCAACGCCAAGAGTGTTATCTGAGGTTTGGGTCTTGTAGCTGTGCTAATTTGCATTCACACAGGCCCTGGGAGAACAAAGACCAGTATTTTGGATCCTGAAAAGGGTGGGGGCTGCTGGGGCATGAGCAAGTCATGGAAGTATAAGGCTCAGCATTCCACACTGCTAGGTGTTCACTTAGTTTAAGTGAGATTTAAGTGCACCATTTCTCATACGCACATTAATATGCACAATTGCGCTGTTAACTAATCGCATATTAGCGAATGCATAAGATCCTGTATGAAAACACTGTTTATTAGCTTCATGCGCACGCATCTGGCCCAAGTTAACTAGCGTCTTTACATCACACCCCGCATACTTACACATTACATATTCACATAAAAGGTTTAATAAGCTTTAAAGTATAAGATTTAAGTTTGTTCATTCTGTGAAATAAAGATTATTTGGTAACTAAGGTTTTATACATGATAAGTAAGCCGTGATTGGTATTGTACTGATGCGTACTCTTTCAACAGTATTCCGGTACCATCGGTGTGGAGATCGCATCATGCATTCTCAACTTATGGACCGCAGAGACTTCAAGCAACAAAATGTACATTATATGAACAACTGTTAGGATGTTGCATGAGGCAGGAAACCAGAGACCCCCAGTTGTTAGAGGCTGGGTTGTGTCTATTTGAATCACCCTGTTAAATGCCTTGTAACATATGCCCTCTCCTTTAGGACCAAGGGTATTAGCAACAAACTTCTCTATTGTGTTGTTTATTTCTGGGGGGTATAAATATGTGTGCTCTGACCCTGGGTTCCTAGTCTTTGTGCTGAATGCTGATTGACGAGGGGTTTCTTGCTGATGCCTAACATCTGGACCAGAGAGCGCTGCGTATGTATAATTGTACTTGGGTCTGTATAATCTCTTTGCGCTAAGCTTATATGAGGATCATAGCGTGTAACTGCTGTACTTTTACTTGAATAATACTTTGTGCTTTGGAACCACATGTTCTAAGTCTGGAGTCTTTATTTACTGGATGACTGCGTACACAAATTAGCGTCATCCTTAGATGTTTATAGGAAGGATATTAGAAGGTATAGGCAGGGGTATATAGAGGTTCAAAGGTAGTATCCTTAGTTGGGGGCTCATAGTGAAGTCACATACCTACTCACACGGCACATACGGTTATCGATATCTCAGCAAAGGGTGGAGTGGCCACTTGCAGGGTTTACCTGCAACCGCTTTGTGCTGAAAGATTGCTATCCGTTTTCGTGTGAGCCAAGGAAGCTGAATATAATCCAGGGACAAGAGAGGAAAAAGTATGTTTTCCTTTGTTGATAGAACCTAACATTTAAAGGGGTGCCGCAGTATTGAACACGCGGCTGAGTCGCAGTTTTGCGCACAGTAAAGACGCACTTTTGCGTACGCAGCTAAAAAGTTGTCATACGGTTGTGTGGTAGTCGCATTATTGTGTATGTGACTGGTCGCACAATAGCGTATACGTACTTCCGGTTGTGCTGCCACGTGTTTAAATAAAGCCGTTGAGGTTTACATTTTTCAATTGTTATCAATATCTGGGTTAACATGTATTTTTCTGCGCAGGAAAAAGTGTGTAACAGTGAGTATTTGTTGGTAGGGGTAACTTGTTCCCTACAGTTAGAGGTACCGTATGACGTTTAAGGGCTAAGTGCTAGTCGCTCGGTAAGCAGCTTACCGTTCTGTACACAGTAGTAGGTGTACATGTTGTCTTTGTTGTAGAGAGGTGCGTGGAAGTAGCCGACTTAAACTTCCATAGGTGTGGAAGTTGCCTTACTAAATCTTATCCGGGTGTGGAAGTTGCCTTTTTCAAATCTTATCCAGGTGTGTGGGCACTGCCGTTTAAATCGTCCACAGGTAAGTGAAAGTATCTTGATTGTCTTTCACCAGTTTAAATCTTTATTGAAAAGCATAGGATTTGTCTCAGAATGGGGGCCATGCAAACAATAGAGATGTTAGACAATGATGTGCTGCTAATGGAAGCGCCATTTGTATTGGCCCGTCGTATTATGCATACTAAGTACGTTACTTATGCAATAAGGTATTGTGATGTATGGTTTAAAATGACGATGAGTGTTAGACCGTTTCCCAGAATTGGTAGTTTTGATAAAAATGTACTAGATAATGTCCGGGATCACATCAGTCTGATGCGCTCCCGAAAGAAAAAGGTCAAATATTATGAATGTTTAAAGTTGTGGCAGCATGAAGGGGATGCGTGGCTTAAAAATGTGCAAGCGACGCAAACTAGCGTTGCGAGCGCATTGCCAGAGAATACATCCGCGACGCTAAATTGCAATACGAGTGAGCCGCAAAATGGTGCGCACATGCAGCAAGGTAGCGTTGTGGAGAGTATTGCCAGCAGTTCACGCTCACCACCCCCACCTTATGTGGATGGAGGTGCAAGTACAGTTACCAAAAATACCCATAAAAATCTAACAAGCAATTTGTACCCTCTCTTAAGCAACCATAAAGAATATATTTATGATGTGGATGATGAGCCTATTGTAATGTCTGCCATTTCCCATGCTGTGCAAATGATAGATGCTGCATCACCACAATCACGAGTGGTGCCGCCATCTCCATCGGTAACAGCAAGGGAAGTGCTAACACCCTCTGCACCCATAGAGGAAGTTGTTAATACCATATGTAGCAGCAGCAGCAGATTAAACCCCCAGCCAGGTAATAAGGTCAAAGGTAGCAGCGCTGCCGGTCTGCATCCCATTCGGAGAATAACCGTTCCAAATGGAAATGCAGATGCGAACGGTGTAGTGCCCACGAGGGAAGTAGTAATGCATTGTCCCTGGAGAAGAGCAGAACTAAATTCCATCATAAATGATTTCCCCTATCCCAAAAAGGAACTAGCCAAATGTCAAAGATTTTTGAGAAATTTGGGTAGTTCTCATGAGCCAACTAATAAAGATTGGCGTGTGGTGTTAAGGGCCTGTCTACCACGCAATACCGACGTGACAAAATTTATCACGGATTGTGTATTGGATGGTGACGTTCCCTTAACAGACCAAGTAAACCAAGGTAACATTTCCCGCATTGTAACTCAGTTGGCTATATATTTTCCAGTAGTAGTTAACTGGAACAAAATTTTCACTATTAAGCAAAAGGAGAGTGAATCTGCAGAAGATTATTGCGACCGGGCTCTGCAGGCTATCACCCAGTACACTGGGGGCCTGATTCAGAGCCGGACGCTCTGACCAGAGCGCTCGCTCTGAATCAGTGCCCTCCTACCTTAAAATGGAGCGGCCTCCTGGCCGCTCGCATAGCTGTGGGTGACCACCCACAGCATATGCGAGCGGCCAAAAAGATGGTCGCGATGGTCAAGACCATCGTGACCATCGGGCTTGCGACGAGACCCTTGTGGTAGGGTCTCATTGCCGCAAGCCCTGGAGTGATTTTGGCTCTATCAGAGCCAAAATCACTCCCACTGACATCACTAGTGATGTCAGTGGGGCCGGACTCAGACGGTAGGCGTTCCCATGGGAACGCCTCCGTGTGGCAACCACGCCCCCGGCACGCCCACTAAAGGGGGCGTGCTGTCAGTCACCATCGACAGCACGCCCCCTTTAGTGCGAGACCCATAACGACGGCTTGGCTCCCTCCATCGTGCGCATGCGCATTGGGGGAACATCGAGCTACTTGCGAGCATCCTGCGCTCGCGAGCGGGTCTGAATGACCCCTTGGGTTAGAAGATATTAAAGATAGCACTCACCACAGGGGATTGATAGTCACGGTACTCATGGACGGTCTGAAAGAGAATTTAAAGACTCAGGTTCAGACCTCACAACCTGGCTGGAGGGGAGTCACAATAGATACCCTCATAGAATCTGCCATAGAACATGATAAAAACATCTCAAAGAAGAGAGAGACCCAGAGCGAAAAACTAATGGCTGTCAGTGTACAAGCTCTGGAGGGAATAACGGTAACATCACAGCCAACAGACACACTCGCATCTGCACACACACTTACACCTGAACAGTTATATGCCCTCACTAACCCCACGCAACAACAAACACAGCTCTATTCCACAAACCCTATACAAACACAGGTCCCATACTACTCACAAACCTCATATCCCCCACAATACCCTTACCCTCCCTATCCTTACCCATATCCACCACCTTACCCTCTGCTCAAACCTCACAACAACACGTGTCTTCACCCGATCCACGAACATGTTTTAATTGTAAACAAACAGGACACTTAAGTAGAAACTGTACAGTAAAAAGAGTAGGAACCCCAAAGACTTGGACATCCCCATAAGGCATATGCACAGAGACCAGCAAATGTCCAGCAGGCACCAGCTCCAATTGTGGCTGTAAATGCTTTATTGGAAAGTGGTAGCCAACGTTAGGGGTCAGGTCATACCTGTAGTCTACAGATAATCAGGTTAATGGGAAGTACTAGGGAAGAACCGGTCATGATGGTTGATGTAGCTGGTACTGAATATCCTTTTCTTGTAGACACTGGGGCGACCAGGTCACTGATAAAATCTCCCGTTAATTTACATGTGACCAACGAGACAGTACCAACAATGGGTGTAACAGGTAAAGTGGAACATTATCCTTTAACAAAGTCCACAGAGGTTACTATTGGGCCGTTGCATACCAGGCATTCTTTCCTTCTGGCTGCTGCGACTCCTACTAACCTGCTGGGTAGAGACTTGTTATGTAAGATGGGATGTGTTATATATTGCACCCCTGATGGTGTGTTTTTAGATATCCCAGAGAGAGTTGCTCACGAGGTGCGGGATATGTTGGACACTCCCCAAAGGATAATGTATCACTCTACAAGTTTAAATGAAAATCCATCTCAGATGAAATGTTGTCCCAAATTCCAGATTCCCTTTGGACTAAGGATGGACAGGACACTGGATTAATGGCAAAAGTAAGCCCTGTAATGGTAAATTTAAAAAGCAGTAGGCAAGCTCCAAAAATTCCCCAGTACCCACTAAAACAGGAGGTAGAATTAGGGGTTTTTCCAATAATTGAGCGATTATTACAACAGGGAATTTTAGTTCGTACAGCTAGCGTAGCCAACAGTCCCATCTTCCCGGTGAAGAAGAGTGGGTTATAGGCTGGTCCAAGACCTTAGAGGTGTTAATAAGGTAGTAGAGAGCCAATTCCCTGTAGTGCCAAATCCAGCTGTCATCCTGATGCAGATCCCACCAAATGCAACCCATTTCACTGTCATTGACCTCTGTTCTGCTTTCTTCTCTGTGCCTCTCCATCCTGACTGTCAGTATCTATTCGCATTTACATACAGAGGTGTACAATACACATGGACACGGTTGCCCCAAGGTTTCATAGACAGCCCCAGTATCTTCTCCCAGGCATTGCACGACTGTTTACAATCTTTTCAACCTGCCAATGGATCTGTTCTAATTCAATATGTGGACGATTTATTGCTATGTTCTGACTCGTTTATGTCATGTTTGAATGATACTAAACTTTTGTTGCTTCATATCTTGCATACAGGACACAAGGTGGCTAAGGACAAACTACAGCCGTGCCAATCCAGAGTAAAATATTTGGGACACTGCCTAACCCAGGGGTTACGACATCTTACAAATGATAGAATCCAGGCCATACAGAACATGACACTGCCGCAGAATCAAAAGCAAATTCGTACCTTCTTGGGAATGTGTGGATACTGTAGAATGTGGATCCCAGGTTTTTCTATTTTGGCCTTGCCTTTACAGGAATTAGTCTCTTCCTCAAAGCCCAATCATGTCATACACACAGAGGAAACAGAGCAGGCTTTTCTTAATCTTAAGGATAGTCTGACAAAAGCTCCTGCATTGGGAATACCTGATTATGAAAAACCTTTTGATTTGTATTGTACGGAAGCCGATGGTTGTGCTGCAGGTGTCCTTACACAAAAACATGGTGATGCCAGTAGGCCCGTAGCATACTACAGTGCCCAATTGGACACTGTGGCAAGATCACTCCCCACTTGTTTGAGAAGTGTAGCAGCTACCGCTTTATTGGTGAGTAAAAGTGAGGACGTAGTATTGGGTCATGATATGATTGTCTACACTCCCCATGCTGTATCTGCTCTGTTGTACTCAGCACAAACCAGACACGTCTCTTCGGCTAGGTTCACCAAATGGGAACTAGCTCTAATCGCACCCGGAAACATCACTGTTAAATGTTGCAGCACGCTGAATCCAGCAATGTATTTACCATATGTACAACATGATGTACAAAGGGTGGAAGGAGGCGAGTTGCTGGCAGGAGGTGAGTTCAGCGGACATAATGATACGCACGATTGTATGGAATATCTGAATCAGACCTTTACTGCTAGACCTGACATACACGACACACCTTTAGAGAATGTGGATGTGACTTTTTATACGGATGGGAGTTGTCATAGACAAACACACACAGGTGAATTATGTACAGGTTATACTGTTGTAAATGACACAGACATCATAGAAGGTAAACCTCTTGGTCCTCCTCACTCAGCCCAGGTGGCAGAGTTAGTAGCACTAACTAGAGCGTGTGAACTGGCAGCAGGCAAATCTGCTAACATTTACACTGACTCGAGGTACGCGTTCGGGGTGGTGCACGATTTTGGGGCTCTATGGCGTCTGAGAAATTTTATGACAGCAGCAGGCACACCAGTTGCACATTCCCGACACATAAAACATCTTTTAAAAGCAATCCAACTGCCCAAAGCGGTGGCAGTAATTACATGTAAAGCCCATGTGAGGATGATCCGGTGTCACTGGGCAACAACAGAGCCGATGAAGCTGCAAAATGGGCAGCAGGGTTAAAAATGTTTTCTCCCACTGAAAAAATTATGTCTTTCCAAACAATTGATATGCTGAAATTAATTGAGATGCAAAATTTGTGTTCAATTCAGGAAAAGTCCATTTGGAAGTCCAAGGGATGTGGGCAAGAGTCCTCCAGGCTCTGGAGGGACGGACAAGGTAAACCAGTAGCCCCCAAGGCATATTACCCCAGCCTGGCTGAGACAGCACACGGTCTGACTCATCTGGGAAAACAAGGTATGTGCAAGTTGGTGAGAGCATACTGGTGTGCACCAGGTTTTTATTCACAAGCAGAAAAGATAGCAATGTCCTGTCTGACCTGCTTGCGGAAGAACATAGGGAAAGCAATCCCTACCGAACCGTCCCACATTCCACCGACTGATGGACCTTTCCATGTGATACAAATTGATTTCATCCAATTGCCACCCTGCAGGAATCTTAAGTATGTATTAGTGGTACTGATGTATTTTCTAATTGGGTTGAGGCCTACCCAGCGGCCACTAATACTGCTGCGTTTACTGCCAAGAAAATAGTTCAGGAATTTGTATGCAGGTACAGTATTCCTAAAATCATTGAGAGTGACATGGGTACTCATTTCACAGGTGATGTTTTTCAAAATATGTGTAAGCTGATGGGATTTAATAGCTGACTTCACACCCCCTACCGACCGCAAGCCAGTGCCAAGGTAGAGAGGATGAACGGGTCTATTAAAAATAAGTTAAGTAAGTTAAAAAGGATGGAAAGAAGCGTTACCTTTGGGCCTACATAGCATAAGGACCACTCCTAGACCCCCTCTAAATCTGTCCCCATTTGAAATACTGTTCAGTAGACAACCTCATTTGATTATAAGTCCACAGGAAGACTTGAAGGGTAACGAGGTAACTGTAAAGTATCTTATATCAATGAGTAAGCAGTTAAAGCAACAGCAGCAGAAACTGAATTTGTTGTCCCATGATATGCCTGAAACTAACTGTCATGATGTTGAACCAGGAGAATATGTTATGAACAGGAATTTCTTGCGTTCAGGTTGTTTGACTGATCGGTGGGATGGTCCGTACCAGGTGCTGCTGACAAGTACTACATCTTTGAAGGTGGCTGAGAGAGATACCTGGGTCCATTCCACTCACTGCAAAAAGGTCAATCAACCGGTGGAGAAACAAGTCGGAGACAAGGCTGATAGTGTGGACCTGTCGCTCGCGAGCTTGTTTCGGGAGGATTGAAAAGGTCGTCGTGAGATACCTGAACTAAGAGAAATTTGCAGGTCTTGTTGTGACAATGGACGGGCCTGCTGTGTTCATTTTCATATTCTCTTTTAGAGTGTTCACCATCCTGGTCGGTTCGGGAATATTCAGTTTCTGTGATGGTGGAGACTGATTGAGGAAATGGGAGCTGATGGCAGTGCTGATGGAGTGGAGTCAGGAGGAGTGCAATGCCAATCAGGGGAATGTCTGACCAATCTTAGTACTCTTATCGTTAAAAGAGCTGTCATTCCGGATACTCGGTGACGGTGTGGAGGTTTATCGTCTGAAGATTCCTGTATTTGTGAGCTTTGTGGGTCCCTAGTTGATGAGAACTGTATCCAACGGTGCCAACCTAAATATAACCCGTACTGGGGTGGGTATCCTTTAGAGGATTATCATAGCATGGTAGGCAAAGTGTTAAATCAAACTGATTTGCTGGGTGTGTTCACATGTGCCACAGGGACAGCATAATGTAGGGTTGGTGCCATTTCCGCTGAATATCACAGAAATTTTAGAATTACAAAAAGAGAAAACATTGGATGGAAAATTTCTCTCATCCAAACCACCTCATTTCAAACTCTATCAATTCCAAGTAGATAGATCACTTTTGTGTTTAAACATAACCAACTCCAATAAACCCGGGAGTTGGGAAGTGACGGGGAATAATCAGACGATGACCTTCTCACAAAGAGCTGATAATGAGTCCATAAACCATGATCTGTTATGCTCAATTAAATCTAGTGGGAAACATTTTAGGTATCGGTATACATTGAGTTCCACCAAAGAAATTATTGGTAAGGTGCCAGATGGTTATTGTGCTAAAATAATACAGCCAGAAACTTGCATGTACCAGATGGAAGACCCAGAAATACGATTGTTAGCAAGGGAAATGTGATTAATGATAATGATGCATACCATTCCTTATGTTCTCCCTGATAATGTATATTTTATATGTGGAAGAGAAGCGTATAAGTGGCTCTCCACGAGTTCCGAAGGTTTGTGTTACCTGGGAAGAGTAGTCCCAGAAGTTATGACCCTCACACATGTTGAAATGCTTGGTATACATAAAAACACACCGTCACCATATCTTCACACACAATATTAACACAGAGGCAAACGAAATATGATACCTGGTGACTTGCACAAAGCCACTCAGTTAATTAGTGAGACAACTGGCTTTCAAGTTTTAGTCGCATTGGATCCCACCAGAATCGTTCGGGGTACATTAAACTTTAGATATATTCAGGAACTTGCTAAATTGATAGATAATATCACCGAGATGTACGATGACACATTCAGGTATACAGGGAGAGAATTGCAAGTGTACAAGAAAGAACTGGTGCAACTCAGGCTAGTGTTAAATTATTTAACTGCTGTTACTGGAGGGTATTGCGTAATGTTGGCCACCCAATTTGGAGTAAAATGTTGCACCTATGTCACCAATGATACCAGCGACCCCAAGGAGGTGATAGACCGGAAGATGGATGAAATTCTGCAGCTAAAATGGGAGTTTTGTAAGAACCATAACGCTTCAGTGGCTGAAGTAAGGGAGAAGATAGAAGGATGGGTTTCACGGCTTAACCCAGTGAAATGGTTCTCAGGTCTAGGGGAATGGGTCCAGGAAATGATTGCCAGTATAGGCAAATTTCTTAATCCTTATACTGATTGTCATCATAATAATTGGCATATGTGTCCGGTGTGTTCCTATTGTGTTGAAGTGTGGAAAATGTAAAAATAGAGTAAAACGAAAGAACGAAATTATGATGGTGGTCAGTATGAATACTGAGGTAAATACAGAACTGCATTACAACCCTGAACTAGGAAATACCATAATTTAATGTATTATATTTAGACATGCATAGAATGTATTATTGAAATGTTATTTTTAAAAACACCTCAGATAATGTAAAGTCTCAATTCCCCTTCAAGACTGTCTTTATAGGACCGGTGTATCCCCACACCTTTCACATGATCTTCCAAGATCCGCGGTGTGCGTATAATAGTAGTTTTATGTCCCCACTCAGAGACACATTATTGATGGATTAAGAACCACCTTGTGCCATCCCATAATAACACTAAATAGTATATAAATGTAAGCCTAAATTATATTTTAAAATCAGATTGTGATAGCATGTTCGCTATCAAAGGGTGGACTGTCGGAGCTGGAATTTTGCGAATGGCTGCCTAAGGCTTCTGGTCGCACTGGCGATGGTCGCGATGGTCAAGACCATCGCGACCATCATCCTGCACGCTCGTATGTGCTGTGGGTGGTGATCCACAGCTATACAAGCGTCCAGGAGGACGCTCCATTTTTATGGAGGACGGCCCTCATTCAGAGCGAGCGCTCTGCTCAGAGCGTCCGGCTCTGAATGAGGGCCCTTGTTCCAACCTCTGAGTCTAACCCGGAATTTAGGTATAAAAGGAAATATCTGGTGAATGACCAATGCAATACACCAATCAATGTGCTAGGAGCTGTCTACTGGGTATAACAAGATGATCACCTGCAGCACTAATAAATAAACACAACTAGATTGATTAGGGACTTTCCTCTGCCTATGCAAGATGTGACAATGAACTGTGGGGCAGCAGGTGAAGTGGCTTAAAATTGTACCAGTCCGGAGGTCAGACGCTTCACAGACCAGCCAGCTACTTTAGCCAGCCTCTTTCAAAAAGATCGTGTAATTCTGAGTATGCACACAATTTCATCAACATGCACTCTTTAAACTTGCCCCATTACTACCCAGTTATGCCTCTTCAGCTGCAAATAAAGATGCAAATAACTCAGTATTGGTGCGCAGTGCGAAGACACACAGGATATGCATCTGCAATACTGACAGGGCCTGAGAGCAGGGAGTACCACATTTATTTTTGATAAATATTGGAGCCCAACTCATTCCTTTTGTATAATACAATGAACAGCTCTCTAAATAGATCTTGCTTATCTCAATCTTGGCAATCAGGACACTGAGTGATGAGGCTCTGCTGACTCAGTGGCACAGGACGGCGTCATATTACTTTTTCATCCCTCCCCACAAAATAAAGCACATAACACTCACATGTAACCATGTAACCTTTGGAGGGGTTAGATCAGCAGCAGGGACTGGGAAACTGATTAAAGTCGAGGGGAAGATGGATGGTGCTAAATACAGGGATATTCTTGAGCAAAACCTGTTTCAGTCTGCCTGTGATTTGAGACTGGGACGGAGGTTCCCCTTCCGGCAGGACAATGACCCGAAGCATACAGCTAGAGCAACACTCGAGTGGTTTAAGGGGAAACTTTTAAATGTGTTGGGATGGCCTAGTCAAAGCCCAGATCTCAATCCAATTGAGAATCTGTGGTCAGACTTGAAGATTGCTGTTCACAAGCGGAAACCATCCAACATGAATGAGCTGGAGCAGTTTTGCCTTGAGGAATGGGAAAAAATCCCATGGGAAAGATGTGGCAAGCTCATAGAGACTTATCCAAAGCGACTTGCAGCTGTAATTGACGCAAAAAGTGGCTCGACAAAGTACTGACTTTAGGGGGGTGAATAGTTATGCACGCTGAAGTGTTCTGTTATGTTGTCCTAAATGTTGTTTGATTCACAATATAATAATAAAACACAACTTCACAGTTGTAGGCATGTTCTGTGATTTTAATGATGCACACCTTCAAACAATCCATTTTAATTCCAGGTTGTGAGGCAACAAAACATGAAAATGCAAAGGGGGGTGAATACTTTTGCTAGGCACTGTACATGGGCTTTTAGTTTCCTATGGAAGCTATGTTATGTGAATGCTAGTCTATCTTGCATAGTGTTTAGCAAACATCCGACAAACTAAGGGTGGGATGCATCAATGCAGATATTGCGGTCAAACCTCTGAAAATGACGTTTTCGGAGGTTTGAACTTATACCTCGTACGCACCAAGCTCCAGAATGCATTCTGATGGCTTGGATGTGGTGGACAATGCCATGTATAGATGGCATTGCCCAGTAGAAGCCTGTGGGCTTCTATTCGCAATTTCCCCTGAGAGGGATCCAATCGAATCCCTCCCAGCACCCCCTGCGGCATGTGTGTCACTCGATACATGCGCAGAAGGACTTCATAGGACGTTATAAACCCGGAAGTCTTTTTATCGCAAAGGCAGCTCTTACCAGGAAATCTGTCCTTTGTGATTTTTTTTAAAGAATACGGCGTTAATAAACACTGTTATGCTTGCAATAAGTGGCGGGATGGATGCGTCATGCATCCAACCCTAAATCTGATAAGACAAGAGGGAAACCCCCCTACTGTTTTATGCCATCGGCCAAGCGGTAGACAAGAATGTGCAACCAATCTCCATTGCAATACATTTTTTTATTAGATCATTGTAATTGCTGCATTGCCAAATCAGAAAGAGATTCTATTGGCTTGTAGAGTATGTGACCACCAAAAAAACCTGATACAATGTGCCGGATTCAATTAGTTGCGATAAGGCCGAAACTGGCATTGAACGACTTTTTCCTAAAAAGTTTTTGTGGAAAAGTTACACTGTACAACAAATTAATACTTTTAAATTGTTTCCTTTCTAAAAATAGTCATACATTACTAATTTGAGGTCAAGAAAAACTAAAATTATTTCAGAATGTTTTTACTAGCTCTATTTTTTGAGCTACACTACTTGCACTATACTGTATGTACATTAGTAATATAGTCATAGTGAAAAGCTATTTTAAAATAATCTGGTATTTTCTTTATAGAAAATAAATAACAGTTGTTTTAATTCAATCAATCACAAATAAGAACACAAAACGAAACAAACATACAGCATACGAAACAAACAAATTACTATCTACTATAGTGGCCTATTCATGGGGGTGCTTTCTCTTTGCTTGTCGCTTATACTCCTCTTCTGGGGCATCTCTTGTCACTGTCCAACAGTGATTCACCTACCCTGATATCTTTGTTCCATTGCTGAAATGTCTTGGTGGAATCGCTCACTATGCTCATCACTCAGCGCACCACAGTTATCTTGTGTGGGTAATCCCGTGAATCGCATGTATTTGAATAGGGGAGGGGACACATAACTGATTCATTTAATTGGGTCATTAGGCCCCGCCCCCTCTGCGTGGAACGCAGATTGCTGGTAAGATTCTCTCCATTCTGCCCACTTCACTAGGAATACCCCTACATCATCATAAATGGGCTATATCTTGGAACTCAGAGCTAACTGAGAGTTTTAAATGTCATATTCATTCTTTGCATGCTGAAATCAATTAGAAGCAACTATTTTCACATCGGAAACATTTTCATTGTTGGGCAGTGTTATCGGGCATTCAGATTCTTGTGCTTTTTTTTCGGTACCCTGGTGCAGGTGAAAATTTTTCCAAACTCCCTATTTTTTAGTTACAATGGGACTTGCATCAGAACCCCTTGGGCACCCCTCTTAATGACTAATTAGGCAAAAATTATTTTTTAAATCGCTTAATTTGGCCAATACTGAAATGTCAGTTTTGGGGTGAAAAAAAAGTGCTGGAAAATGGGATTGAAGTAGTGGGATACGTATTTTGGGGGTCAGTATGGATGAGACAGGTGTTTTAAACATTGAAGGAGGTGGTGACAGGTGTATTTTAAAAATTTTTTTAAAAGTGCCCTAAAATTACACAGAAATATACTTCCACCCATTTGGCCAAAAAAATATTGCTTTCTAGCATTTCCTTCACTGTTTTAGAAACTGCTTATAACAGCCAATTAACCCAAACCCTTTCATTATGGCCACTAACACACTTCTAGACCATTTCCCTATCCTACAGTAGTTTACCTTTTTTGGGGTTACAGGCAGATTTCCTTTTTTTTTTCTAAAATCACCTCCGAAAAAGCTTTTGGGGGAATTCATGTTCGTCAGTTTTTACGTGATAAAAGGGAGCGCGCATACATGCGAACAGGGTTTTGTTCTGGAGATGGGTCTGGTAAGTATTTGCACAAAAACGTATTGCTTTACTGCATCTAATTGAATTCCCCCCAGTATGTTTTAGCAGTATATATAGCACAGTACCATCCATTCTAAGAAATATGGTACCAGTTTATTCGTTTTCCATGTAGAAATATCTATACCTTACACTGGATGTTGACATGCGATGATCATGTCTTACTACACAAATGTCAAACAGTAAATTGCAGTGTAATAGTGCGTACATACGGTACAATCAGTCAGCGATAACTATATCGCTGACCTCCCTGGACCTGTTCATCCAGCACACCACCAACGACGGGCCAGCGACCCGCGATCAACGATCACTGGTCCCTATGTATCCTGGATGATATCGACCAGGTTGGTCTGCATGCATGGCCAATGGACCATATCATTATCGTTTGAGGGTTGGAAGGCACAAAAAAATTAACGATATGAACGATATCGTTATCGTTCATATCGTGCATTTTTATCATACCGTGTGTATGCACCATAACATTGTTAAGCTTGTATTGGGTTACTCTACAAGCCCACATAGTAATTAATGATTTGAACCTGATCTGAGGAACTTCCAATACATTTTGTACTGGTAGTATTAAGAATAACTGTCTTTTATCAGGTCATGGAGCAGCATCAGAAAGTATAAAAGTCACATGCTAACTAGCCTCTTGGGGGATTAATAGTTACAGTTGTGTAAATGGAGAAAGAGTGACTTATATAAATAGGTTTCTGTCTTTGAAGCTACATGTTCTCAATAGTTAGAAGCATACTGCTCTGACCAAATGAAACCATTTATTTATTCTGATTTCCTATGTTTTATGGTGTTTAGTTTTATTCAGTCATTCATAATGTAAAAAAAATATTATTAATTATTTAAAGTGAAGCCTAAATATTCTCAGAAGAATCTGAAGCATTGAGGTGAAAGGTGACATGGTCTGGGCTGCTACCTTTCCATGGCAGTGAGACGGGTGTTGAATGGGTTATATGGGGCAGACGGGTTATGGCATGTGAGATATGGGATTGCATTACATGCACTTGTCACCATTCTATCAGCTGTTGCCGTCCCCTTCTCTAATGGGCGCGGCTAAATCTGTAAGAGGAACACTGTTACTCAGTTGTCCTATGCAGAACTGCTTGGAATCCTCCTTGAAGCTGCCTCTACCTGTGTGGATGGTTTGAACTGAAGCTGAAGTTACATCTAGTCCGTATCCTTCTACTAAGGTTATACAAGGGAGCGATAATGGGTTGTACTTGAAATTAAGAGTATAGTGTGATTGTCCATGCCAGCTTTTCTTTTGCAAGTCTCCTGAAATCCTTATTATTGTGACTGTCTCAGCACAGCAACCAGCCTTACGTAGTAGTAGCCATGTATGTCTAGATCATATGGCCAACTACAACATGGTCTGTAATTTATCTGCCATTTATTCAGGCCAGTTGGTTTGATTTGAACACTTAATAAAAAATAGTATTTTTATACACACAGTAAAATGCATATTATCTAAACTAATTGGTACAGAGGTTAGTTTGGATAAACTTTTTCTTCACGGCTATTGAATGTATGTTGTTCTTTTTTCTTTATTTTACGATGCAATTTTGTTTTTAGGGGCTAATATACCATCAAATATTTCCTTTGGTTCCTGTAGATCATATTCGGATAAATGGTATTCTGCTGTGTCTATTGTTGTTAGGCATACTGTACTTGCCTACTTTTGAAAAAGCATTTCAGGGAGATTGTGAAAGCAACACCTATGAGCGTGGCGGTAAAGTGGGCGTGTCCTGCTACATCTGAGAGGCGTGTCATAAAACTGGATTACATCCACATGTAAATGAGCCGCAAAACAGCTAGTAAGATCTACCTGTTGGTGAAAGCACACTGATACTTATCAGAAAATACATGTAGCCATAGGGATCATTGTAAAACGCATCCAGAGAGGTAGAATACTACCAAACTCACGGCGCTAGTATGATAATTAAAAAAATCGTCAATAGTGGTAAGCAGCAGGTGTTTAGGAGTTTAGTGTGAACTCCAATAGAAAATGCACTCAAGAAAACAAAACGAATACTGTGCTGTAATCACAGCTGACTATGGAGATATATATATGTTAGCAGAGGAGTTAATCTTGTATCATTTTATCAACTTTTAAACAGATACATGCACAATTTATTGTCTATTGTTTATTATTTGTATTGATATAATTTATGATCCATTTTTTATTTATGAGTAAAGTAAAATATTTTCATATTTATGACATTTCAGTCTATTTATCATTTCTATGCTTGATTATCTCCATAGTCAGCCGTGATTACAGCGCAGTGTTCGTTTTGTTTTTTATAGGGATCATTGTGCCTTATAAGTTATAACCAATGCTTGTAAATGCCACAAATGGTCCCATTTGAATGTACATATCTCAGTTTTTTCTTTTATATAACAGCTACATAATGGGGGTAAGCTGCAGTCAGGGAGATTGGTAGACTCTTCAGGGAGTCTGGGAGATTGCTACTATTTCAGGGAGTCTCCCTGATAAACAGGGAGAGTTGGCAAGTATGTTGTTAGGTGATTATTATATTGATTATCTTGACCTATTTTATGGGATTGTTTTCAGCAATGGTTTAAAGTCCTTAGATTGCCACATAGTGGATGGAATCTAATATCCTGGTTCTCTGTTTTTAACTGCTCTTGCTGTACATTATGTTGTTTTTGATGTTTTATATTGTTAGTTTTCTCAGGAGGAGTAGCATGAAAACTTAAACATACTTATAATAGGTATTTGTTACATCACATGTGGTTTCAGTTGTGTTTTCGGCCTCCAGAGCACAGGTTAGTATACCAGTTTGGCTCTGAGTGCTGGTGTGGCTGTTTGCAAACTGCCCACAAAATCGCTGTTAAGTAAATTCCACCTTATACAGTATAAATCATATTGATGATTACTCTGTTATTTTAAATATTAATTTAAAGGGAACAGAGTGGGTATATGAAATCATCACAAATCACTATTTAATTCTTGAAATAAATGTTCCAACTGGTAGTGTTTTGAGTTTTGTTAATAATACTTTTATCCTTGGTCTTAATGGCTTTTCATTGGACTGCAAAATATAATATTTTATATTGTGATAAAAGCACTGGAAATGTGGTTAAGGTGAGATTTATATGTTTTTAGCTTCTGTCTGGTAGACAAAAGCTGATTAGCAGCCTTGATTGCCAGATCACCTGTGAGAGGCTGATAACGGGATTGTTAAACTGGCCACACATCTAAAGATTATCTGTCCAACTAGCCAACTAGTTGATTTGTAAAGCTGGCCACACATCTAAAGATTATCTGTCCAACCAGCCAACTAGTTGGATGGTTGGATGAAAGTTGGTCTAGTGTGTGGCCAGCATTAGTCTCACTGCATGGGGAATAGGTCAGATGCTTGTTGAGTGATACTGTGATTACTGAATGTAAAGCTGGCCACACACTAGACCAACTTTCATCCAACCATCCAACTAGTTGTCTGGTTGGAATGAAAATCTAGTAAGGAATGGGAGTAAATGATGATCAGCAATTTGTTCCTAAATGCCAGAAAACAGATGAAAATGGTCGTTCAGACAAGTTTGAACAAATTGTTTAGGTCAAACATTTAGCAAACAACAGTTTTTGTCCATTTTCCGGCGTTTGGGAGCAAATTGCTGATTGTCATTTGCTTTCATATCTTACCAGATTTTCATTTCAACCAATCAACTAGTTGGCTGTAAGTTGGTCTAGTGCGTGGCCAGCTTAAGTGTTGTGCCAAAGACTTCTGTTTTGTTAGAGGGACGACAGGTCTTTCCACTCATTTTGTTTAGTTAAAGTTAGGCAGGCCAGGATTTACTTTATGTAACATGTACCAAGGCCCTGGACTGGTGTACTACTATTTGGCTACTGCGTGAAAAGTGCAACCATTTACCACAGGAGATGGCACACTTACCCTGATCTTGCCACAGTATATATTATCTAAAATAGCTGACCATGTTAATTGTAACTCAGCCTATCCCATCATACCCTACAACCCCTTCCACCAGGTACAAAATGCTCTGCTCCTACACTTAAGCTGGCCACACACTAGACCAACTTACATCCAACCAGCCAACTAGTTGATTGGTTGGAATGAAAATTTGCTCCCAAATGCCAGAAAATGGACAAAAACCGTTGTTTGAACAAATCGTTTAGATCAAACATTCAACAAACTTGTCTGACGACCATTTTCATTTGTTTTCTGGCATTTAGGAACAAATTGCTGATCATCAGTTACTCCCATACGTTACCAGATAACTAGTTGGATGAAAGTTGGTCTAGTGTGTGGCCAGCTTTACTTCTTAATTTATGATTGCAGTCACCTGTCAGTCTGAAACACCCTTAGTTCAACACAGGTGGCTGTAATCATACATTAAGGGGGGAATTCAGTTGTTTTATCATGGTGTTTTTTCCCGTGATAAACATGTGTTTAGGTGTGATTAAATTTTAATCGCTATTCAATTGTACATTTTTTGGTCGTGATAATTGTGATTTATCACGCCTAAATTCCAGCCTATCTGTAACATGGCCGGGGCTATTCAATTGTTGTAAATTAGGCGTGATAAAAAATATTGGTTGACCTATTTTTCACTTTATCACCTGTAATCTCTCACCAGCTCTAGGGGGTGTGAGTTCTTAATAAAAAGTGTTTTAATATTAGAATTTTATTAATAATTAACTGGCATGCTATTTTTAAGGGTGAATATCATTGATTTAATCAAATATTTAAATAAAATTACTTTTGTTTGGGCTCCTTTATCCCCCTCTTTTGAGTTGGTTCAAGAAACTCTTTCTTAATCTTGTTACAAGAAACTGCAGCTGTGAGGAGGGAGCATGGGTCGGGTAAAAGTGTCTAAGTCCTACTAAGCGCCCAAACCCAAAGTGCTAATGTATCATGCATTTCTACTACAATTATGCTCCCGCGGCTGTATGCACCTGTACAGAGCAACAATTGAGTTGCTCTGTCTGGCGCCCGACTCCTGCAGCAGCGGATATAAACCACTAAATTGACCCCACATAGGTAATAAACCGGAGGAAGTAGTAAAATAAATATTTATTATGAATGCTTTCAGTCACTCATAAATATATACAGTGCCCTCAGTAGTGTCCCTTATGCAGTGCCCCCTATTAGTGTTAACCCCTATGCAGTGCCCCTTATGCAGTGCCCCCAGTAGTGCTCCTTATATAGTGCATCTAGTAGTGTTCACCCCTATGCAGTGCCCCCAGTAGTGCTCCTTATATAGTGCCCCTAATAGTGTTCACCCCTATGCAGTGCCCCCAGTAGTGCTCCTTATATAGTGCCCCTAGTAGTGTTCACCCCTATGCAGTGCCCCCAGTAGTGCTCCTTATATAGTGCCCCTAATAGTGTTCACCCCTATGCAGTGCCCCCAGTAGTGCTCCTTATATAGTGCCCCTAGTAGTGTTCACCCCTATGCAGTGCCCCCAGTAGTGCTCCTTATATAGTGCCCCTAATAGTGTTCACCCCTATGCAGTGCCCCCAGTAGTGCTCCTTATATAGTGCCCCTATTAGTGTTCACCCCTATGCAGTGCCCCCAGTAGTGCTCCTTATATAGTGCCTCTAGTAGTGTTCACCCCTATGCAGTGCCCCTTATGCAGTGCCCCCAGTAGTGCTTCTTATACAGTGCCCCTTAGGCAATGCCAACTTATACAGTGCCCCCAGTAGTGGTTCTACATAGGTAGTGCCCCTTATAGAGTGCCCCAGTAGTGTTCACCCTTTGTAGTGCCCCCTTATACATTTCCCCAGGTAGTGGTCCATCCTATTCAGTGCCCCTTATGCCCCCAGTAGTGATCCCCCCATGCAATGCCCCTTATAGAGCGCCCATATTAGAGGTCCTCCCTATGCAGTGCCCCCATTAATGTACCTTATAAAGTGCTCCCAGTAGTGTTCCCCCCCCTACCCCTTATAGAGTGCCCCCAGTTTAGGTCCTAACTATAAGTGCCCATATTAGAGGTCCTCCCTATGCAGTGCCCCCATTAGTGCCCCTTATAAAGTGCTCCCAGTAGTGTTCCCCCCTATTCTATACCCCTTATAGAGTACCCCCAGTTTAGGTCCTCCCTATAAGTGCCCCCAGTAGTGTCCAGAGTGCCCCCCTTAGGGTGCCCCCAGTAGTGCCCCCATTATGTATTGCCCCTTAGAGTCCCCCAGAAGTTGTCCCCCGTGCCGCTTACAAATACACAGACAAAAACAAATACTTACCTTAGTCCTCGCTCCTGCTCCCGCCGCTGCCGTGCGCACCTCTATACTCCCACGCCGGAAGGCTGAGCTTGGGAGTGAGCTCCAGCCCAGCTCCGTCCATGGGTGCTTAGCTGCTAAAACAACAAACTGTTTTAGCAGCCAAGCACCCGCGGCCGGAGTCGGGCTGGAGCCCACTCCCGAGCTCAGCCTTCCGGCTCCTGCTGTGGGTGAATAGACGTGGGAGGACAGAGGTGCAGACGGCAGCAGCGGGTGCAGGAGCGAGGATTAAGGTAAGTATGTATATGTGTTTTTGTATTTATAAGGGGCATGGGGGACCACTTGTGGGGGCACTCTAAGGGGTAATACATATGGAGGCACTACTGGGGGAGCTATAGAGGCCTGCAGTACACAGGCAGGCAGACCGGCTGGCTGGTGCGCCCCCCCCCCTCCCCTCACAGATGCAGTATTCCAACCCTAATTACCCCTGCTGCCCTGTTCCCCCCTAATTAAGCTTAGTCCCCCCCCCCCCAAGTAAGATCTTACCTGGGTTCAATAGAACAGCCCAGTCTGCTATGCAGCTGGAGGGATGCTGGATCTGGGCGTGCAGAAAAGCTCATCACCGCCCAGCTGTTTTACACGCCCACATGAAAGCGAAAGGGAAATAATTGAATTGCGACCTAACCAGTAGGCTGGCTAGCCGCAATGTCTTGGAAGAAACAGGGCAGTGAAATAGCACGCCCCTCCAAAAAAAACAATGGACTTCCCCCCACATCAATGACCTTCCCTCCTAAACTGCAGATCGATTGTATTGTGAGATCGTATGTACATCGTGTGTCAATCGAGCGTCCAGGACTGCCAGGGAGCTGCCGGGGAGTTCAAGGGAAATCGTAAGATGAATCTCATCTTATGCTGGTCGTACTAGTGTATGGCCAGCAATAGACTCACAAACACAAGTAGCATGACTGGGAAAACACTTGTGACTGGGCAGGGCAGTGAAAGGCAATCATGCTACCACTGGCTATAATCGTTTTGCAACATTTGTTTGTAGTGTGTGCAATGGGACACTTTTTTATAGTGAATTTTCAGGGGTTTCCCTTCTCTGTATGGACTATAACTGGTCTAGTTAAAGACCTTATTTCAATGAAGAATACAGAACAAAGGACTGTAACATGACATAAACAGCAAACCGGGCTGCTCAGACAAGAGACAACCCATAATTTGCTATGGGTTTGACAGCTGACACAGGAGTGATACATTATATCTCACATATCATTCCCAGTTTAGGCAGTGTGATTAATCCACAGTCCCTTGCAATGCACCTCACATGCATGTGCTACAGACTCTTTAGTAACTGCTATTTATACAGTCAGTCCTTTAGATGATGAGATTTGTTTCTGTTCTATTTGTTTCTAGTCATATCATGTAAATTTAAAAATGTAGAAAATATATTCTCAAAAATAAAACATGTTAAACAATGAATAGAAACTATATTTCTGTGCAATTTCTAAACCAGTTCAACAAAACCTTTGTGCACAATGTACCCTGCATAAAATACCTATTTCTTATTATTCCATAAAATCGCCATACAACTCCTACAGCATAATACACATTGACTCCTAATATCTTTGGGGAGCCGTTAGTCCGGCATTACATGTAATCCTAAACAAGAATTCTGTTCAACCTGACACAGTAGGTTGTTGACATTTGATAATTTGGTGATTAGTGATTTATCAGGATTCAGTTGACTGTGACTGAATCCTGATACAGAGGTCCTTATGATTGGGCAGCACAGACGGTGTAATGGTTAGCGTTACTGCCTCACAGCACTGAGGTCATGGGTTCGATTCCCACCACGGCCCTACCTGTGCGGAGTTTGTATATTCTCCCTGTGCTTGCGTGGGTTTCCTCCGGGTACTCCGGTTTCCTCCCACACTCCAAAAATATACTGGCAGGTTAATTGGCCCCCAACACAAATTAACCCTAGTGTGTATATGTGTGCGCATGTGATAGGGAATATAGATTGTAAGCTCCCCTGGAGCAGGGACTGATGTGAATGGCCAGATATTCTCTGTAAAGTGCTGCGGAATATGTGTGCGCTATATAAATAACTGGTAATAAATAAATAAATGATAGGCGCTCACCATCAAAGGACAAGACTGCAGCATAGCCAACCAACTAGACTTAAGCTTGGAGGTTCAGAAATACAAAACATTGAACATGTGCGGAATCTTGGTGTTATCTTGGATTGTGGCTTGACACTTAAACATCAAGTATCAGCCACAATCAAATCCTCATTCTTTTGTCTGAGGAACATAGCTAGAATCAAGCACTTAATTCCCCCAGAAGATCTGCCTAAAGTCATACATGCATGCATTTGTATTATCCCGCTTGGACTACTGCAATGGCCTATGTCTGGGTCTCCAAGCAAAGGAATTGCATCGCTTGCAGATGGTACAAAATGCAGCAACCAGGCTGTTAACTAACCAGGCCCGTTGCAGCCACATAACACATCTACTCCCTTCACTGGCTGCCTGTAAGATGGAGACTCTGTTTCAAGATTGGCTTACTTACTTTCAATGCCGGGTGCCGTCCCCACCTGCTGACTGCAGTGTTCCGTGGTTGGGAAAAATTGCGGTGCAGCGATCACTGCTGGTAAATAGATGCACGCACGGCATCTATTCATAGAGAGGGGAAAGCATGGGGGCAGCCCGGTATGTCTGTAAGTGCCAGGCATGCCCCAACAGTGATGAAAAGGGCGTGCGTCTTAAAGACACTTCTCCTTTTCTCATGGCTAAAGCTGGCCACACATCTAAAGATTATCTGTCCAAACAGCCAACTAGTAGATTGGTTGGAATGAAAATCTGGTAAGGAATACAATTAGCAACTTGCTCCCAGACGCTGAAAAATGGACCAAAACTGTTGTATAAACAAATAGTTTAAATCAAACCTTTAACAAACTTGTCTGACGACCATTTTCATCTGTTTTCTGGCATTTAGGAGTAAATTTCTGACCATCATTTACTCCCATTCCTTACCAGATTTTCATTCCAACCAATCAACAAGTTGGCTGGTTGGATGTAAGTTGTTCTAGTGTGTGGCCAGCTTCAGTCCCCTTTCCGGGCTGGCACGCCAGAGAAGTACCCTCTCTACAGTCCAGGGCCCTGCCCTGCGCCGGACCTAGAGTGAAGACTAAGCTGCTGATTACTTACTGCCCCGCTCGCTTACTGCGATCTGTAGATGAAGGTCTATACGCAGTAACTAGAATCTCCCTTAATTTGCGGGTCGGCTACGGCTCTATGGTACTCGCTTCCTCGCACAGTTTGAGAGGCCTCCACTCTAAAATCCTTCAGAAACAGGCTCAAGTCTCACCTGTTTACTCATTTATTTCATTAATGTCCCTAAAAAAATTACAACTCTTTTCTGTTAAGCTTATTTTATACAGGGCCGGATTAAGGCTTGTGGGGGCCCTGGGGCAACTAAGTTGTGGGGGCCCCCACCAAGCCACACGGAGCCTCCCCTCCCTCCCCCGCCACACGGAGCCTATCCCCACCATCCCTGATTAATTACCTTCTGGCTCTGTGTTGTGAATGCAGCAGCACAGTCAGCGTTGCTGCATAGAGCGCAGAGCGGCTAATGAGGCCCGACATCAGTGATCGCGGATAGGATGTGTCACGTGATGCTGATGAGGGGACTCGGGAGCCACTCTGCGCTCTATAAGGCAGCGCTGACTGTGCTGTTGCATTCAGAACACAGATCAGCGGCAGCTCAGCCCCCATCCGGGAACAGGATACACTGGACACCTGCTCTCCGCAGGGTCACCCCGACGCTGTGTGGGCAGGGACAAATAAAGGATTTTCGGGGGGGGGAGAGAGATTTCAGGATTTTTGGGGGGATTTTATATAAATTAGATATATATTTTTATTTTTTTGCTTTTTTATTTATGCACGTGTGTATTAAACACGCACACACATATTATATATATATATATATATATATATATAGCAAACGTATATAATATATATAAAATCCCCACATACCGTATATAGTATACACTCACGAACACATACATACACACTAACACATATACAGTAAACACACACAAACACATACATACAGCATACACATATACAGTATACACACACAAACATACATACAGACTAACACATACACATACAGCAGTATACACAAACACTAACACATATATACACATTAACACATACATACACAATAAAACAGTACATACAGCATACACACTTACTTTTTATGCAGCTGCTGCTCACATCCTTAGGCTCCGCCCCCTCGCGCCATAATGTCGCGATTCGCGGGTCATTTTGGGGGCGGGGCTTGTCAGAGATTGGCTCCGGCCACGGTAGCAGGAGGAATTGGTCCGTCAGGGGGGGTTTCTAGCTACTCAGAACCTCCCCCCTGCGTGCTCTAGAGGTGGGGGCCCCTCTGTGTGTGGGGGCCCAGGGACGACCAACCCCTGTCGCCCTCCCCTTAGTCCGACCCTGATTTTATATCTTGTGTTTTTTAAGTGCAAATGTAAAGCACTTTGAGTCCTGGTGGGAGAAAAGTGCTGTATAAATAACATTATTATTATTATTATTATTATTATTATTATTATTATTATTATTATTATTATTATTATTATTATTATTATCTGAAAGGCATATATATGTGTATAGGTAGTTAATGCTGAACTAGGATTTTAATAATAACTTGCTAGACATAGATTACTTTCAATTATCAATGATATGTCTATTTACTGTGGCTATCACTACTGTTTGCCACTTTTGTACTGTTCTTTGTAATAGGCTACTTGGTTATTTGATCTAAACATAGTGATGATTTGTAGACTACTTCCATCTTTTATCTTATAAAATCGGCTATGTAATTTATGCCAACTAGTGTTCATTTCCTTAGAAAAGTTAGCCAGTGAATCTGTTCATATTTTTTTATTGTTATTTCAATTATTATTTAAATATAATAATATAGTAATCCTGCCATGTGATGGGTGATGTTTGCTTGATTCAGCTACAGTATATGAGACGCGCCATGCATGAGTGTATTTTCCCAGCAGTTAAGTTGCTTTGTAAATGTATTTAAATTTTGGCAGGAATGGATGTGACATATCATGGGTTATATTTGTACTAGATATTCTGGCAGCTAATGTTCCTGAATGAGATCAATATTTGGGAGCAGACATGTCTTTGTGTCTGAGTGTCCCCTGAGAACTGATAGATCACTCATGTGATGGCCATTGATTGGCAATGCATGCTCGGAGATAACCCTCCCCGCTGGGTTGTCCTGTTAGAGTGCTAGACCGTGGACAGCATTATGCTGCAACCGATTCTGTTTCCGAATCCTATCTGCGTATCTTTTTTTATTTTTTCAGTCTACCCCTACCTGAATTAGTGTAAAGGATCCATTATTTTCATGTGCAGGACCCTTTATTATATTGCTCCTATTTTATGTTGTATTATTCTGTAACCACTCACCCCTCGCTGACATTAATTTCTAGTTTGTATCTCATTTTTTTTCTCTCCTGTGTTTGTCTCCAGATTTCTGTCTCCTTTTCCTGTTTTACCCCTACTTCCATTCTTTGTGTCCAGTTTTTCTCTTTGCTTGTTCCTTAACTTGGGGGGTCATCATGAGGGAGGGAGAAGAAGAGTTCCCATTTGTGGGGGCATTTGGACAGGCTCTTTGCACAAGTCCTTTGGGTCTCCTGTTGCCTGATATATACCCTGCCGAGGCTGGGCCTGTAAAGATGCAGCTTGTAAACCCTCTCCTGGTAGCTGTGGTAAGTATAGCTGTGTGGTGTGAATGACTTAAACGCTATATATTTGTGGTGATGGTAGTAACATATTGTATGCTCCAGGTTTTATACATAGGGTATATTTTTAATGGTTTATGGTAAGAACCACTGAACCAAAGTACAAGTTTCTTTATATAAATTGCATTACTTGGCACATTCACAATTAGATAATCAAACATGTCAGGAACTGGCATGCCCTGAGAATTTCCTAGATAGTCTGTGTTCCATAAAGCGATACTTTATCCTATGCACAACATACTTCCTGTTCTGCGGAACATGCTGTCTTATTTATTTAAGGCTGTTATGGAAGAGTATATAAAGCTATTCTTATCTAGAACAGACATAAGGGTAAATGTATGTGGCCATAAAAAAAAGGTAAAGTGCAGGAAATGGGTTAGTTGATGTGGGACAGGTATATGGGGGTGCAGTATGAGTGCGACAGGTGTTTTTAAGTTTGCTGGTGAGTGTTGGAGGCATATTTTGAAGGTTTTTTTTTTTTTTAAAGTGTCTTTAAATGACACAAATACTTTTAGGCATTTTTATGCACTTCCAATTTGAAAAGCACATTTATTTTGCCAAAAATCAGTTGACTTTGACTGTTGGATAAATATGTATAATACAGCCATTTGACACAATTTAAGAACCCCAAATACTTTTATTAGGGCCACTAATACACTTCTATATTGTTATCCTATATCACTTTGCCTTTTTTGGGGGTACAGGCGGATTTTCCCATTTTAACCTCTACTTATCGCTGTTAAAAATAGGAAGAATTTTCGTGTGAATGCTGCATTGTGACTTCTGAAATTGAATTAAGCAAGAAATGCGTGCACGCATAGCCGCGATAAGCAAAATTCGCACATGAACAGTGTGAAAAATGATCGCATTATTGCAACTAATTTAATTCACCTCTTAGATAGACTCCTGAGTTAACAAACATACATTTCTATTGAAGAGTGGTCAGGGATAATGTGCGTTTATTGACAACAGCTCGACAATTATTTACGAAGGAGAGAGAATGGGGCTTATTTACTAACATTGTATTTCGGTGTTGTGAACCACAGCAATCAATCTAGCACAAGTTTAAATACAATGAAAACTCTTTAAATACTTGCTATTGTTTATTGACAGTTTTGTACCTACATTTTGTACCTATATGCAAAATAGTACATGAGCCCCAGAATTATGTTCGCAAGAGAAGGTCATTAAAACACACAGTACTTGCCTACTCTCCTGAGACTGCCGGGAGCCTCCCCCGGAATGGCGGCCAGCCCCCCCGTAATCGCTGGAAGAGTGGGCGGTCCGGGGTGCGATGATGCAACTTGCGCTGAATCGCATCATCGTGGCCCCGCCCCCTGCTTTATAATGCCGGTAATATATTATAATAATATCGGCATTATAAAACAGGACCTCTATGACGCGATAGCGTCGGCACGCCCCGGCTCCACCTGCCTAAACCACCCGCACCCTCCCTGTTGCACCAACCTGGCAGTCCCCTGGCAGGACTGGCCAAATGTCGGTAAGTGTGCATTAAAAGTGCCAGAGGAAGTCATTGCAAGAGGAGGGGATTATTTGTGTTACAGGCCTGGGTGCTGATGATATAGTAACAGTACATTTATTGGATTATATTAGGTTGCCAATACAGGAACTTATTTCTGAAGTGCACTAAATGCCCTGCACTGCAATATCAACGTGCAGTCTTCTATGCTCTCAAGGGATGACTGAAAAATCTTTAAAGCATTTTGTGCAACAGTGCAAATATCACAACAAAAGTACAACCCCTATAACTTCCTATCACTTTCATTACATAAAGCCTTTCCATGTTTCTGCTAACATAACCTCATTTTTTAAGGCTCTAAGTTAATCATGAGAGTTCTATGAATGAAAAAGGGAATTGTATAAGCATCTTCCTAGCTCATATCTTGTAATCAAATGTCACACAATATGGTAGACACTTGCTTTGGCTTTTCTTATCATTTTAGGTTTTATAACATACAGTTTCCCTGATGACATTTGTTAAACAGTCTGTGTTGCTGTCAGTGTGTTTTCCTTTGTACTGAATTGCAAATAAATGTGACTAGGAGATGAGGAAGGAGTTTAATGATTTGAAAATTATTGAGGTGTAATGTTTGTCTTTTATTTGGTTGAATTTTTCTAAAGTTTAGATTTTTTTTGCTTCTGGTCACAACATTCAAACTCTAATCTTTTTCTGATTTTTAATCATCAGCAGTTGGATAAAGGGGACATAAGTAGCCTAAGTCTCCCCCCCAGTACCCTCCATGGCGGTTCAGAAGGGAACATCAGCCTCGAAGTCCCCGAGGGGGCACCAGATCCACAGCGCACCAAGGCTGCAATGGACCATCTTCATCAAAAAATCCTCAAGATCACAGAACAGATCAAGATTGAGCAGGAGGCACGAGATGATAATGTGGCAGAGTATCTAAAGTTGGCCAATAACGCAGATCGGCAGCAGGCCTCTCGCATCAAACAGGTATTAATAGATGTCCTAAAGCACCAGTGTTTTGTACATCCATTTATATTCTGGGTGGGAATGGGTATGAAGTCCCGGCGGCTGAATAGCTGCCTTTTCATATCCCGACGCCGGCAGACCGAAGGGAGAAGATCCCTACAGGGCAGGTGAGTACCCTATCCCTACCCCCTCTCCCCTTAACCCTCCCTTAGTGGTGCTTAACCCTAACCTCCCCCCTAGTGCCTAACCTCACCCGGGGCTGCCTAACCCTCCCCCCTAGGGGTGCCTAACCCTAACCTTCCCCCCACAAAAGCTAACCCTAACTCCGCTATGCTCCCTAAACCTAACCCCAAAACCCAGCGCGGCTAACGCTAAGGGCGCCCCGGACTTACCTCATTTTTTTGTGATTGCTTCTCGTTTTTAGAAGGTTTGATAAATCTCTCCTATGGTTGGGTCCTTTATTTATGCGGTGCAGTTTAATATCAAACATCATTCACTGAATTTGTAATGTTGCCATAGTACTGGGCTCTATAAAGCCTTAGAGGCACATTTACTAAAAGCCGTGTTTGACGGCAATTTTCATCTTTAAACGGCTGCATTTACAAATCAGCGGTTTGGAGGATCATTCTGAAATGGCAGCCAGCTGTTTGGATAAATATGCCAGGAAAGCCTGTCACATAACAGGAGGCACTATACACTTAATCAATATATCATAATTGCCCTTATAATTAATAAGGGGGCAAAAACAATAATATTTATCTTATGGGGCAAACTTATTTTATGAATATATTGTGGGAAGCATTAATTTATGATTATGTTATGAGGGCAATATGAATTTCAAATTATTTTAAGGGGGAAATATTATGTAATAAATATATTATGGGGGAAACCATCATTTATTTATGACGGGGGCAATACTTATTCTTCGATGTCACTGTAATTGGTGCCCACATCGTGAACTAATAAGTTTTGTCCCAATCAATAAATTATTAATTACAACCAAAAAATAAAGGTTTGATGCAGGTCAGTCTCCTTTGTTGCTATGCATTGCCACATTTAAGTGGCCAACAACAATTGTTTTCTTATATTTTGGTAAGAATTATAATGGGTGCATTGATGGAATTATTTTTAATAGATGAATAGTAATTCGCAAATTACAGGAAATGTGTAACTTTCAAATAAGTGGGTTGTGGCCATTTAAGTACTGCTGACTTGTTCTTGGCATTTATTTTAAGTTCAGACTCAAGACGTGGAATTTGGGATTGTTTAAAAACATACTTCTGCAGCTTGGCATGTCATCCATTTTTCATTGGTCTTGAGAAATGTTATGATGAGTAATGGACCCTATCAAATCAATAGAGAAGGTACTGAATTAGAAAATTGAAGTTGATCAATAAATTTGACAGCAGATGCTAGAAGTCATCCAGCATACTGTTATGAGCCAGTAAAAAAAACTGCAATTATATCTGTAATAAAATGCAGAAGTCCTACTTACACACATTTGTAACTATATGAAAGCCAACCACCACTTTATGGCGCCTCTGCTATCGTTTACTCCTAAGTTTAACAGTGGGAGTTGGGTTACACATTCATTATGTTTTTAAATTGAGAGCTATATTACCAGGAGGTTCCCCTGGAGTCTCTAATATGGCAGTTCAGGGGCCAGCACCTAACTGCAATTACTGAAGGGCATTGCAAAGGCTGAAAAACATGATGAGGTAATTATAATAACCATTTTGATGTTTAAAGCAGTCTTAATTTGTCACCTTCCTTTATCCTGATGAGGTTGTATAATCTTCTTAAGTTTATGTTAGAAATATGATAGATCCTGCATTGCGGGCAAAGAGTTCATAGATTAATAGTAATGGTTTGGGTATATTAGTTAGACAGGCAAAGTTTAGACATTCAACATATAGACACCATAATTTCGACATGTACAATATTTAGGGGGGAGATTCAGTAGCTTTTTTTTTGTAGCCGCAATAATTAATGGGTGCCCAATGTAGCAATTCAATTGTTTTGGGAGCCCATTAATTATCACGCTTGTCACGCCCAATTAGACTGGGTTTAGATGCGTAAAAATGCTAAATTCGTCTAAAGTCTTGCACACGGCACCCAAACCACGGACTTGTCGCGGCTTTCTGCTCGCCACCTCATTAGGCTGCAAGCAGAAATTCCGGCTTCGGCGGCTGACACGCCCGAACGGAGCAACAATTTAATAGCTTCGTCGGGCGCCCATTTGTCAGTGCCGCCGGTGAAAATAATTTAATCACCCACATAGACAACCAAAATGTTAACATTGACTATATGTCTACAATCAATATGTAGACAGTCAAAATGTCCACAGAGACATAAATTAGGCAATTAATATATAGGGGCATATGTACTAAGTTCTGGGAAGTGATAAACTACCAACCACTCAGCTCCTAACTGTCATTTCTCAAACACAGTCTAGAAGATGACAATTAGGAGCTGAGTGGCTTGTAGTTGTTCACTTCCTAATTTATCACTTTCCAGAGCTTAGTACATCTCCCCCATAGACAGGTTGAAATGTCAACAGGGTCAAATTGTTGACCGTCAAAATTTAGACAAATCATAAGGTTGACACCAAAACGTTGTCAATGTCAAAATGTTGACAGTCATAATAAAATCACGCAGCCACTGCTAAAAAACGAACGGCTGTTCAGAAGCTGCCAAAAGCCTGGGCTGGTATTGGAAAATCGGGGGGGGGGGGTTTCGGAGCGGAGTGGGGCTCTCCCAGTTTTCCAATAGGCATCACAAGACTGAACCAGCTTGGGTGATTAAAGGTATTCATAGTGTTTTTTTCCATATCGCTGGGTAGAGGGTGCGGGTGCAATTGTTTTCATATAGTTAATACTATTATTCTTAACAGATGGCCTACAAGTCCCAGCAAGCCTGGCCCAGCGTGAATGTTTTTGTGTGAATTACCTTTCGTGGGATTACTCTCTGAAAGAAATATGACTTTATTTCTTCTTCAGTGTCCAGAGGGATCCACAGGGATACCATGGGGAATATTATGGTTGAAGACCAGGCACCAAACAGTTAAAGCTTCAGCTCCCAGGATGCCTCGGGTCTATTTCCATATATACCCCGCCCCTAGCCATAGGACTTCAGTTGTTCGTTTGGTGCGGCAGGATCAAGACGCACTTTTGTAACAGGGGACTACTCTGGTAGTCCTAAGCTTTTATTTTATGTTTTATTTATGTTTTTGGGTTGGCCGTATTAAGCGTCTGAATTAAGACGCATATACTGCGACTCCATCTACCTCCGCCGGGCCGCAACACCAGTAACTGGGCTGGTGATTTTGGTGGGTCGCAGCCAAGCTTGCTAGCAGCAATGCTGCGACATGGACTGCAACCGGACGCACGGAGATGTCAGGTAAGGCGATTCCTCGCTTACAAATCGCACGCGGCATTCCGTGCTTCTGGTGTCAGAGACGCACCAGAAGCCGCTGCTGTCAGGGCCTGGGATTGTCCGTGTCGTCACTACACCACCGGGGCCTTATCGTCTGACACTGGGGTTTGGCAGCAGACGCTTCTGCTGCCACGAGGCCAGCGTACCCAGCTGGTTAATGCAGCTTTAAGGAGGTAGGCGTTCCCCCAGCAACTCCTCCCCCGACCCAGACGCAGTCCCTACGAAGGGTTTAGCGCGTCTGGGTTGCTCTGCCTACCCTCCACTTGTATATATATATGTGAGTACTTCACATTCATTAAGTTTTTGTGAAGGCTGTCACATAAAATTGCTATTATTGCCTTTATTTGAACATGTCAAAAGATAAAGGGATACAGGAGGGGGAGCCCTCTGTGCTGGTTTCATGTAAATCATGTATGGCATATTGGTCCCCTCAAGACATTAAGGATGGTGTGTGTTGTCTGTTATACAGAGCCACCTCACCAGTCCAGTTTACCTGTCCCTGGACAAGAGCCTACTTGGGTATCCTCTTTGTCCTAGGTAATGAAGCAGTTTGTGGATTGTATGGCTGCTCCCACTATGCCTCCTTGGATGGGGTGTCCACAGCATGCCATGTTTGCACCTCCTATGCACCCTTCCTGGAAGGATGTTTATGGCCATTCTAGTCAGAATATGGCACCATCTAATGTTGATAGCAGACCGATAGCAGACTAAGGCGCCTTAGCGCAAGTTATCTTTTTATCAGTCTGCTCAACATATGAATTCAGACACATCATCAGAGGATTCAGATGATTGTCAAGGTTTCTCTCCAGGTTCTAACTCGGGGGGAGGAGGACCATCCGTCCACAGTGGATGTTCCTTCTTTGGTGAAGGTGGTTAAATCAATCCTAGACATTTAGGATGATAAACCAGCTTATAGTAAGAAGGCTCTAGTGCTTAATCACCACCGGAAGGTGGTCAAAACTGAGTTTACTGCATCTGAACAGCTCACTGAGCTTATGGATGAGACATGGGGTAACCCTGACAAACGTTTTTATGTGAATAAGAGAATAGCATCGTTGTATCCTTTCCCGGCTTCTGTATGTACTAAGCAGGAGGTACCTCCTACTGTGGATGCTCACGTGACGCATTTATTCAAAAATGTTACATTGCCTATACCGTCTGCATCCTCCCTGAAGGATTCCATGGATAAAAAGATTGAAGCTTGTCTTAAAACAATCTTTTCATCATCTGGAGCTGTTAATCGTCCAGCTATGGATGGAGTCTGGGTAGCCAAAGCTGTTGGAGAATGGATGGGAGCACTGGAAAACCAAAATGCTACCAGAGAACAGATGATGTATATCTCTCATATACGAGAAGCAGCTTCCTATCTGGGAGGGGCTGCTGTGGATGCTGGAATTTTAGCATCAAAAGCATCAGCAGCTTCAATAGTGGCACAAAGGGCCCTTTGGTTAAGATCCTGGAAAGCTGATACAGGATCTAAAAAGGTGCTGAAAGTTTACCTTTCTATGGAAAAGTACTTTTTGGAGCAGAGTTGGATAAAATAATAGCTACTCTATAGGTCTGCCATCTACGGCAACTATAAAGTTTAGGCAGGTTTCTTTTTGAACCTTCTCATGGACGAGCAAGGGAACAGCCTTCCTCCAAGACATCTAGTTTTCGCAAGATATCAGGGCGACAAACTAAGCGGTCTGGCCTGTGAAGACGTCAAACTTCTAAGCCGGACAACAAGCCTGTTCTAGGGCAAGCCGGTCCAGATCCAGTCAGACAATGCGACAACAGTGGCCTACCTCAATCATCAGGGAGGCACAAGAAGTTACGCAGCCATGAAAGAAGTGACAAGGGTTCTGATTTGGGCAGAATGTCATCTTCCGGCCATCTTGGCAATATTCATACCGGGAGTACTCAATTGGGAAGCAGACTTCCTAAGTCGCCAAGACATACATGCCGGAGAGTGGTCTCCCCACCCGGGACTGTTTCAGCTCCTTATAAACAAATGGGGTCTACCAGAGATAGATCTCATGGCGTCACGTCACAACCACAAGGTCCCCAGGTACGGGTCCAGGTCCAGAGACCCATCAGCAGCCTTTGTGGATGCACTGGAAGTAAGATGGGACTTTAAGCTGGCGTATCTCTGTCCTCCGATCTCCCTCCTCCCAAGAGTTCTCAGGAAATTCAAGCAGGAAAACTGAACAGTAATACTAGTGGCTCCGGCTTGGCCCAGACGTCATTGGTTCACTGACATACAGAATCTGTCAATAAACAGTCCATGGGCCTGATTCAGACCCACTCGCGAGCGGCTGTCCGCTCGCAAGTTGGTCGATGTTATGCACTGAGCATGCGCACGACGGAGGGAGCTCCGTCGTGCGCATGCGCCAGACGTGACGAGCGAAGGAAAGTCCTTCGCTCGTTGTGTCCGATCAAAGGGGGCGTGCTGTCAATGTTGATTGACAGCACGCCCCCTTTGGTGGGCGTGCCGGGGGCGTGCCTCCCTGACGGGGGCGTTCCCACGGGAACGCCTCCCGTCAGAAGCCGGCCCACTGACATCACTAGTGATGTCAGTGGGAGTGATTTTGGCTCTGATAGAGCCAAAATCACTCCGGAGCTTGCGGTTGAAAACCTCAACCGCAGGCTCCGGCTCGCAAATTCTCGACCATCGCGGCCATCACAAAGCACGCTCGTATAGCCTGTGGGTGGTGACCCACAGCTATACGAGCGTCCAGGAGGACGCTCCATGAAAATGGAGCCCGGCCCTCATTCAGAGCGTGCGCTCTGCTCAGAGCGTACGGCTCTGAATGAGGGCCCATATCCTCTATGGCAGGATCTGCTAATGCTGGGCCCCTGCCGGCATCCGGACTTACAGTACCTTGTCTGGATTTGACAGCGTGGCTCTTGAATCTTCCATCTTAAGAGCAAAAGGGTTTTCCATTTCTGTAATTCAAACAGTGCTTAGGGCACGAAAGCCTACTTCTGCCTGCATCTATTACAGAGTTTGGCATTCTATTGGTCAATGGTTTTCCCACAGAAAGTATAATCCTAAGGTGTTTAGGATGTCAGGATACTGTCTTTTCTCCAGGCAGGTATAGACCGTGGTCTCCGCTTGGCTACTTTGAGAGTGTAGGTTTCTGCACTGTCTCATTACCAGATGTTAGAAATTTTTTCCAAGGAGTTCTGCGAGTTCAGCCTCCTTTTTGTTCCAACGGTAGCACCGTGGGATCTGTCTTTGGTTCTTCAAGGGCTACAAGCTCCCCATTTGAACCCCTCTATAGATTTGAAGTGGTTGACAGCGAAGATACTTTTTCTTCTTTCTAGCTCTTCTGCTTGCAGTCTCTCTGATTTGGCAGCGCTTTCTTGTCGCTCTCCATTTTTGATTTTTCACCAAGATAAAGCTGTTCTTCATACAAGGGAGGGTTACCTTTCTAAAGGTAGTGTTCCCTTTTCATGTAAATGAAGAAATTGTGGTTCCAGCTTTTCAGGCTCCAGATCTTTCTGTAGGTGAAGCCTCTCTGGATGTAGTTTGTGCTCTCCGTATCTATGTGGAGCGTACAATCTCTGTTAGAATACAAAAAGAGCATCTGATTTTCTATCTCTCAGGTGTACACACAGGCTGATCTCCCTGTCCCAAGCACGGTGACATCACATTCTACTCGGTCTGCAGGGCCATCGTGGGCATTTAGTCGTCGTGCGTCTGCTGAACAATTGTGCAAGGTAGCCACGTGGTCTTCTGTTCACACTTTACTTTAGGTTCAATGTCTTTTAAACTTTTGCCTCTCAGGACGCTTCCTTTGGGTGACGAGTTCTCCTTTTCTTCTCAGGAGCGACCCCCACCCTAGGGGAACTGTTTTAGGACATCTCCGTGGTATCCCTGTGGATCCCTATGAAGCCTGAAGAAAAAAATTACAGTTATGGTAGACTTGCCTAGATAACTTCTTTTCTTCAAAGTCCATAGGGTCCACAGGGCACCCACCCTGATGCACATGGCTGCATGGGTAATTTTTTATTTTGGTCACAGATTCTCTCATTCTGTGTAAATGTGTTTCTGGTGTACGATTGCTCTTCCTTCTCCTCTTTCCTTCTCCTGCCTTGAGACTTGTTAACTAAACTGAAGTCTTATGGCTAGAGACGAGCTATATATGGAAGAGGACCCGAGGCATCCTGGGAGCTGAAGCTTTAACTGTTTGGTGCCTGGTCTCCAACCGTCATATTCCCATAGTATCCCTGTGGACCCTATGGACCTTGAAGAAAAGGTGATATCTAGGTAAGTCTACCATAACTCTAATTTTTGCAAGAATTGATGAGGTTGTCAGAAATTGCTGGAATATCTTTACCTGCTAATTCATCAGTGTAGAGGGTTGCCTCAAGTGCTTCATTGTTGGCAGCCAAATTCTGGAACCAATGTCTGAAAAATGAGTGACTTACTAACCAACGGTCTTGCCTTGTTGTAAGTGCAACAAGCAGGTGTAAGTAGAAGATACACAACCAGACCAATCAAATATTTTATGGAATACTGCAATAAAGCATGGCACATCTCATTAATTTCCGATATACAGTCAGGTGCATAAATATTGGGACATTGACAGAATTTTCATATTTTGGCCACTATTCACCACCACAATGGCTTTGAAATGAAACAAACAAGATGTGCTTTAACTGCAGACTTTCAGATTTAATTTGAGGGTAATTATATGTGCCTCCCACTTTTTAAGGGGCCAAAAGTAATGGGACTATCAACTCAAAAGCCATTTCATGGACAGGTGTGGGCTATTCCCTCATTATTTCATTATCAATTAAGCAGGTAAAAGGTCTGGTGGTCCTCTAGGTGTGACATGTGCATTTGGAATCACTTGCTGTCGACTCTCAATATAAGATCCAAAGAGCTGTCACTATCAGTGAAGCAAGCCATTATTAGGCTGAAAAATCCAAACAAACCCATCAGAGAGATAGCAAAAAACGTTAGGTGTAGCCAAATCAACGGTTTGGAACATTATTAAAAAGAAAGAACGCACCGGAGAGCTCAGCAACCCAAAAGACCTGGAAGACCACGGAAAATAACGGTGGTGGATGACAGAAGAATTATTTCCCTGATGAAGAAAAACCCCTTCACAACAGTTGGCCAAATCAAGAACACTCTCCAGGAGGTAGGTGTATATGTGTCAAAGTCAATAATCAAGAGAAGACTTCACAAGAGTGAATATAGAGGGTTCACCACAAGATGTAAACCATTGGTGAGCCACAAAACCAGGAAGACCAGATTACAGTTTGCCAAACAACATCTAAAAATGCCATTACAGTTCTGGAACAACATCCTATGGACAGATGAGACAACGATCAACTTGTACCAGAGTGATGGGAAGAGAAGAGTATGGAGAAGGAAAGGAACTGCTCATGATCCAAAACATACCACCTCATCAGTGAAGCATGGTGGTGGTAGTGTCATGGCGTGGGCATGTATGGCTGCCAATGGAACTGATTCCCTTGTATTTATTGATGATGTGACTGCTGACAAAAGCAGCAGAATGAATTCTGAAGTGTTTCGGGCAATATTATATGCTCATATTCACTCAAATGCTTCAGAACTCATTGGACGGCGCCTCACAGTGCAGATGGACAATGACCCGAAGCATACTGCAAAAGCAACCAAAGAGTTTTTTAAGGCTAAAAAGTGGAATTGTATGCAATGGCCAAGTCAATCCCCTGACCTGAATCCGATTGAGCATGCATTTCACTTGATGAAGACAAAACTGAAGGGAAAATGCCCCAAGAACAAGCAGGAACTGAAGACATTTGCAGTAGAGGCCTGGCAGAGCATCACCAGGGATGAAACCCAGCGTCTGGTGATGTCTATGCGTTCCAGACTTCAGGCTGTAATTGCCTGCAAAGGATTTGCAACAAAAGTATTAGAAAGTGAAAGTTAGATTTAGGATTGTTTAGTTTGTCCCATTACTTTTGGCCCCTTTAAAAAGTGGGAGGCACATATAGAAACCGTTGTAATTCCTACACCATTCACCTGATTTGTATGTAATTATCCTCAAATTAAATCTGAAACTCTGCAGTTAAAGCACATCTTGTTTGTTTCATTTCAAAGCCATTATGGTGGTGAATAGAGGCCAAAATATGAAAATTCTTTCAATGTCCCAATATTTATGCACCTGACTGTAGGTGAAGCCCAAGCAAGAGCTTTTCCAGATGGGAAGAATAGGACATATTTGACATTATGGCACAGTCTCAGAAAAAGATTCTAGGTTTAAGCTTAAACTGGATTCGACACTCCAACTCAACAGGTCTGAGGATTCCCATCATGACAAGGTGGCAAGAAACTGTCTAAACAGATGCTTTCACAGCAAGAAGAGAACTAATGTGGTGCTCTGAAAGTGAAAGATAATAATTTATTTTCTTTGTTGCTTTTGGCAAGAGATAAGTATCTTCTGCCACTCCGTTCTGAATCACGCAACAGAGATCAGGAGGCGGGCAAGGTTGTTGACTGTCGGCTTGCTTCCTAGCGAACTGGCCGTCACGTAATTCTGGGGCTGGTGGTCCTCCAGGCTTCCCTTCCAGTCAGACCCAACGATGCACTGGACCCAGGTGTTGTTGGACATCACAAGGAGCCCATATAACATCCTGTCAATTTTAAACCCCAGCAGAGACGAGAGTCCCCTCCCAACTCAATAAATTACACGACAAGAAGGCTAAAGTTTTACTTTTATTGAACAGCCAATAATGGGTATAAGTTCACCTGCACTTATTTCAATGACTCCCAAGGTTTCACTCAGTGTTTCTTCTACTCAGATAAATGATATGGCTGATCACTATAGGGACCAAATAACCATCATACACTTATTAAACTATTTCCAGTTACCATAAAACAGTACAGTCTATCATCACTGTTATAGAAACACTAAAGATATTTTATTCTGCAGAACTAAGGTTAATACAGAACATTCAGAGATTATTTATATCTATACTTCTATAAAGTACAATAGCCTTATCCTGATGTTACAATCTTTAAAAAAATACTTTCGTAACTATCTTTAAGGCACTATGGTCTATGATCTTCAGAATAATTAGTCTTTATTCATCAGAAGCCTACTAATTTGTGTACGTTGCAGCTGTATTTGCCACAACAGGTATTGTATTACTGGTCCTAAGGAATCATCTGAGGTAGTAATAGTTCTTTAGAGTGGTGTAATAGACTGAGCTAAAAACCATTGGATTCCTAAATAGATTTATAGTTGTCCAGCAATGGCAAGCACTGCGATCTCACTTACTGTTCCTGTCCCTGAAGGGTGCCCGTAATAAATTAGTGGTGACAATCTGATACCCAAGTCTCTCCATTTCAATGAATCCTAAATGTAAAGATAGTCTTTCTCCTCATTATACAAAAATTATGCTCTTTTTTTATGGATGATGATGATAATCTATTGGCTAAAGAGGTATGTTTCTGGCTTTGGTGTACTGTAATTATATCATGCAGGGCACTAACTCTAACTAGTGCGAGCAATTGGTACAGTTCTAACTCATTTATAGTTCTCACTTTTATCAGATATGGGTATTTCAAATACTTTATGCCGTAGCAGATTACTTCTCCTGTGAGTAGTGTTCCTGCACTTGCTCAGTAATTTTAACCTTTTATGTTGGACAATAATTTATAGAAATGGGGTCAACTGTCTCGTACTGCAGTTCAGCACTACCATTATTGGACAGCCTCCTGTTCTGTATCCCCAGTGGATGATTCATCTGTAGCTGCCACCAAACTCTGCCAGTGTCCTGTGCTGAAATCAGCTGAGGGCTGAACTATGAAGTGGAGCTCCTTCTCAGTCTCCTCTGATCCATTGGGTGTAACTCCAACACTTGCTGTTCCTGGACTGGACTGCCTTCGTTGCTTTTTACCAGTCCCGCCAGGCCAATGATGTAGCTCCTGGTGATGATGTGATGATGTGGTTCACTCTCTAACAGGCTTACAGATAACAGCCATCCTCTCCTCACCAGATACCTCTCCAGTGATATCTCCTGCATAACATGAATGATGAATGGGTCTGTAACATAATCGCTACTAAAGTACGTGAAAATGTTAATTTTCACCTACTTACTGTCGTTGATTTCATTTATTGTGGGAGTGTACCCATTGTGCTGCTTGACTGGTTCACCTGTGGTATGGAGTTTTATGAGTGTTTAGCCTTCATCATGAACCTCAAGTAGGAAGTTATGGAGAAACCCACAGGTTCACCCCACATGGAAACACAGGACTTACTAGTCTAAAGGCAAGGCACAATTGTGACAGGAGACCGGACAGGCCACATAAGTGTAGGATAAAAAAAAAAATAACCAGAGGTCAGAGTCACAAGTAAACAATGGTGTTCGAGGAAAACAAAAAGTTAATTAGCAGGTACATATGTAGCAGGACACTGGACAGAACAGAATATCATGTGCCACAGTGTTTATTGAGCTCTGTGGCTGGTAATGCCAACAGGGTCATTGGCACATCTGCGTACAGAAGGGGAGAGAAGGTGCAAGCATCAGTCGGGTTCAGGAGTGAGAATAGTCTTGTGATTAATGCTGCTGAATACAGTAAGTTACATGGTCATAGTTTTTATATTTAACAAATATTTTGTACACATTTCCCAATTTTGTAATATAATTTGTATGCCCTGCTTTGCAAAATAGCATTTCATATTCCATCTGTACACCCTTCTGCCTCTCTGCTCTTGCCTTACATCTGGTAAACTCCATTCAAGCCAACATCATGTCAAGTATGTTCTCCTAACCATCTGCTGTGCATTGCTTCCAAGAGTTGCTGATGTGGCTAACAATACTTATGAGAATGCATTTGATATGTGCCTATTAGCCCTTCATACAATGTAGTAATTAATTTGGTGCCTGTCCCGTACAGAGGGCCTGGTTCAGCTTTGAGAATACGATATAGCAAGTAACTGTGTATCCGGACAAACCATGTTGCAATACAAGGGGTGCAAATACATACAATTTGTTTGCAGGCAGGGTAAATACTGTCTGCTTTTGCATGTAGCCCAGAAATACTGCACAGCTTTATTTTTACACTACAATTTAGATTTCAATTTGGACACTCCCCTCCCAAATCTAAGTCTCACTGCACATTTTAAATCTGCCCCACCTGCAGTGCAGCATGGTTTTACCAAGATGCTCAGTTACTTGCTATATCTTACTCTATTCCCAAAACTGAATCAGGGCCTGTCAGCTGCCAATCACTCCCAGATTCAGAGTTGTATGATATACCGATGTTTTCTCTGATGAGCGATAATTAACAATCTGCACATGCGACAAGGTATATTACCATAGTCGATCGCATCGGCTATTTATTTGCAGTGTGATTGACAGTCAGGAAGCGTTTGAGAAGTAATGTGTAGTTGTGACTATTTCAAGGGTGTGTCACAGCATGTGTCTGGGATCCCACTTGAAAGAAATATGGCTCCGATGTCTCAGTTCCCGGGGCCATTCTGTGGGACCATAGGCTCACTCAGGACTGCAACAATCGAATGATATGTGTGTATGTATGTATGAATATACCCTTGTCCTGCTGCTCCCCTAAAAAAAAACTGAGGATGCTGAGCCCCAGAACAGATACCATTATAGAGAAAAAATAATAAAGAGCGCTGGACAAAAAAGGTATATAATTTAGTAATCTCTTACATAAAATATCCACTAAACAGATTACAATAAAATATATAAAGGTAATAGAAAAAATAATAAGAAGAAACAGCAATCCAGGATAACTCTGATAAATTGGTCTATGAAATAACTAGGAAGCATCTCTGTTAGTCCATCAAATCCAAACAGCCAGTTGGTTAGTAGGCAATAGTAGAAGCACGGTGAAGCAGCTTATATTAGTAGTAGCAAAGTCAGCTTAGAAGCACCTAACCCTAACTTCCTACCTTAGTGCCGAACCCTGACCACCCCTTAACCGCTCCCTAAACCTAACCATCCCTGGGGGTGCTTGACCCTAACCTCTCCCTAGGGGTGCCTAACCCGGCCCCCTAGGGGTGCCTAGCCCTATTCCCCACCCCAAACCTAACCCTAACCCCGCTAGACTCCCTAATCCTAAACCTACCCCCCCCCCTCCCCCTCGCAGCTAACTCTTAGGGCACACCGGACTTGCCTTCGTCCGGGATGGCGTCTTCGGCATTCTGGCATCGGGATTATGATAGGAGTCGGTATTTTGACGCCTATCATAAATCCCTAGCCGACATTCCTCTGTTGGGATTGTGACTGGCGGCCGCATGACTACATCCCAATAAGCAGACAAACTGTGTCTCAGCGATAGCAAGAGTAAGATAGGGATAAGAGTGTGCACAGTGCTTTTTTATCCCTATCTTACTCTTACTATCGCTGAGAGACAGTTAATGTCAGCTTCTATATTAGGCTGACTGAGACTCTGGAATGTATGAGGTGCTTCTAAGCTGACTTTGCTATTACAGGTTGAGTCTCCCATATTCAAATATTCCGAAATACGGAATATTTTTAGCATGACTGAGATAGTGAAACTTTTGATTGTTGATGGTTCAATGTACACAAACTTTGTTTAGGGCTCAAAATTATTAAAAAATAAAGTATAAAATGGCCTATAGGCTGTGTGTATAAGGTGTATATGACATAAATTAATTTCATGTATCTACACAAACTTTGTTTGAGCCACAAAATTATTGAAACTATTGTATAAAATTACCTTCAGGCTGTGTGTATAAGGTGTATATGAATCATAAATGCATTCTGTGTTTAGATTTGGGCCCTATTCCTAAAACAATTCAATATGGTATGCTATTATTCCAAAATACGGAATATTCCGATATGCAAAATACCCTTGGTCCCAAGCATTTTGGCTATGGGAGACTCAACCTGTACTAATATAAGCTGCTTCACTGTGCTTCTACTATTGCCTACTAACCAACTGACTTTCATAGACCAACTTATCTGAGTTATTGGATTGCTGTTTCTTATTATTAATTTTTATATTATCTTTATATATTTTATTGTAATCTGTTTAGTGGATATTTTATGTAAGTGATTATTAAATGATGATGAAAAGATATTAAGGCACTTTCTTTACCTTTCAAAAAAACTGTCCCTTAATTATTACTCACCTGTTCTCTAATTTCTGGATTGATCTGACATAACTTTTTTTTTTATACTTTCATATTGGAGTTATCTGGCCGCACAGTAGCTGACTAGCTAGTTACTAGATGGACAGCCAATCAGGAGCTATGTTTTGTCTTCAAGAGAAGATATAGCCAATCAGCAGCTCTAGAGGTCCCAGATGCATATTTTATTTTTACCCCATGTTTCAGCTACTGCTTGCAATATGAGGTATTACATTTTAAAATTGAAATGGTCTATGTAATTTCCTAGAGCTTTCACTTCTGAATTTAGGGCCTGATTCAGAGGCGCTCGCTCTGAATCAGAGCATTTTTTTTTTCCGCCTCCAGGCCGCTCGCACAGCTTGTGCGAGCGGCCTGGCGATGGTCGCGACTATTGCGTCCATCGGGTTTGCAACGAGACCCTGTGGTAGGGTCTCGGCTCCCGCAAACCCGAATGGACTTCCTGCTCTAATAGAGCAGGAAGTCCACTACTGACATCACAAGTGATGTCAGTAGGGCAGCCCACAACCACCAGGCGTTCCTCAGGGAACTATATATGACAAAGTTGTGAGTACGCACTAGTAATACAATTGAAATGAATGGAAAATTGCTATTACATAATTGATACCAACATCATGGTTCATCACAATAAAACATTTTTTTGGATGACTCTAAGTTGGTGGTGCACCCTAAAGGTTTGTGCTAAACACATATAAAAGTCCTTTCTGCAAGAAGCAGAGGAAAAGGACAAATATGCCTTTGTAGGGGCACTCTTATGACAGATAATTGTTTATATATGGATGATGATGGAATGATTAGTATGAATAAAACTTAACGTTTAATATACACCTTTAAAAGGAAGTTCTCCCCAGAGAGTGATGTGTAGATATAACATAGAAATCTACTAAGGACAAAAAAGAACAATATAAACGTCCTTTGAAGTGTAAATGAGTATTATTATTTATTATTGATAAAAATTCAATGAGTAATCAGCTCCTGTTTAGGGTATTGAATATTCTAATTAACCCTAATTCAATCTACAGGGAGGCACATATGATTACTTCATACAGTACATATCTGGTGAACTATAGTAGCTTTTAATTAAATCTCTGTTGTGATCGACATATACATAAATGATAGTCGGTCAGAAACAATTGTATATTGTAAGAAACCACACTATGATAATGAAGAAAGATGATTTATTAGGATAATCCAGCAACTTTGAAATCTGTGTCCCCTGTAGATGAGTGAGGGATATATATTGTAATTAAATATCAGTACACATATACAGGTTGAGTCTCCCATATCCGAAATGCTCGGGACCAGGAGCATTTCGGATTTTGGATTATTCCGGTTTTCGGAATACCTGGGGGGGGGCCCGGCGGTTGGGTCCGGAAGGTGTCACGCGGGTGTTGCGGTGGTCCGGCGTGTGCTACAGATGTCCTGCGGGGCTGTCGCGTGGGTGTTGCGGTGGTCCGGCGAGTGCTACAGGTGTCCGGCGGGTTTCATGAGGGGTCCGGTGACTGAGGCGGAAGGGTCCGGCAGGTAAGGTGGAAGGGACCGGCGGGTGCTGCGGCTGTCACGAGGGTCCGGCGGCTGCCGTTTGGGGTCCGGAGGGTGATGCGGGGGGTGGCCTGGCGTGTGGACCACGCTCAGGCCGCTAGTCATTGGCCGCTGATACTAGTGACGTCATGACGTCAGGTCACGTCGTGACGTCACATATGCACCGAAATATTCCGGTTTTTGGAATAACGGATATGGGAGACTCAACCTGTATAGACATTGCTGATAGTGATAAAGGCTGTGTCCCCATATAACTAAGAGGATTGTGTTTGGGAGGACTTTTATCCCAAGTATGTTAACTCATATTGGTTTTAGCAGATATGCTAGGTAAAGAATAGTACACCTTGGAGTAGTGATAAATGCATATATTAAATTGCCATATAATATCAGCAGTTTGCACTGTGAGAAACAAAGTGATATCCCAAAACAGAAAATATGTATGAAAAAGAAAAAAATCCAAATAATAATGGTAAGTACACAATGACAGTGTTACATGTACTGAGTAATGACACTGTCTTCATTATAATGAAGAAAAATAATAACAGAAAAATTATACTTGTACTGAATATCAGCCTAAACCATGGAGAAATACAACATATTTGTGTACATATGTAATAAGGATGTGCCCTGAAAAAAACAGGGTTATGTGTCACAACACAAGGGTAACATAAGGTGAATTACAATATATAAAGAAAAAATCATTGATAATAATTAAAAAAATGTTCATGAACAAAGAGAAGCAATAGTATATATATACTGAGTAGTGACACTCTCGTCAGGTGAACAAGCCTCTCGGCGAAACACGTGTCCTGTCTCTGTCTAAAATTCTAAATTCATCCCCATGGTTTCTTGCATTCTAAACAGCCAAAGCAGATGGTCTTGATGACTTTTGGCTATTGAAAATGACAGTTTATAGCCATCATAAGCCTTAATACAGTTGTAGCTGTTGGTTCATAAGTCTGCTTATGAGGGATATGTTAGGTGCCCTCCATTCACTTAATATTTTAACAGTCACACTTTTATACCCCTTTTACACCGGAGCTAAAACCCGGGTTTTTGAAGGGCTAACCCGGGCAGCTCCCTGGTGTAAAAGGGGAGAGAGTTGGATCGCCGGGTCGAGCGACCCGGCAATCCAACCCAGGTAACTAGCAGGGTTTAACACGGGCGTAGCCCGTGAAACCCTGCTGTGAGAACAGCGCACTCCGGGTCACGATGACCTGGAGTGCGCTGCTAGCCGGCCAATTGGTCATTGACATCATCTCCAAGCGACCACTTTCACTCCGCAAAAGCCGGGTCTATGCAGACCCGACTGCTTTGTGAGCGGTGCTGACTCGGGAATATCCCGAGTCGGCAAAATTCCGGGTCTGATCCGGATAGGAACTTTGTTCCAACTCCGGGTCAGACCCGGAATATAGGTGGAAAAGGGGTATTATTGGATAAACTCTTCAAACTGCAAATGAAGCAAAACTTTAGAATAAAATGTACTATTTGTAGTAAATACCAAAAAGTCATTTATATTTTTTTTTTATTGAATTATAGTAATAAAAAATTAAAATTATATAATATATATATATATATATATATATATATATATATATATATATATATATGATTGCCATACAAGGCTAGTACATTTTTTTCAATATTCTCAAACAGGTTAGAATGTACATGACTGCTATTTGCATTAATTGTTGAGCTGGTCACACATACAGCATTATTGTTTGAGCTCTTAACTAATTTGCCTACTATTTTTTGAGATCTTAACTAATTGGCCCAGAATCACAGCCTGTGAGGCCTGCAAACAAGCACAATGGTAAATGGTGATCAAATTGAAATAGTTTAGATCTTTATTGTGCACGTCCATAAATGTGATGTGTAGTCAGGGCGGGTTCTAGACCTTATGGAGGTTAGGGCGAAAGTTCCCTTTGGCGCCCCCACACCTCCCCCTCCCAAAAAAACATGCAGAAATCAAAGAGGGTGTTCTTCTGTGCGTGCGCCTGTAAAGAGGATGTGGCTTTGTGGCACGCCCCCTGTTCATCGTCCTAAGGGGCATGTCCAGCAGAAGGTGCATGCGCTACTGCTCCATTCTCTCCCGCAGCCACTCCCAAAATGCCATGCGCAATGACGTCATGCCCCGCCACCACCGGGAGGGATTGGAAATGGCAACATAGTTTGCGAATATGGCACCACCAGAGTTTGTACTTTATGCCACACAGAGTCCATTCATGTTATGCCACACAGTAGTACTCCTTATACAAATAATGCCACACAGTCGTAGTGCCCCTTATAACACATTATGCCACACAGTAATGCCCCTTACACATTATGCAACACAGTAATGATCCTTACACATTACGCCACGCAGTAATGCCCTTTATAACACATTATGCCACACAAAGCAATGTCCCTTAAACATTATGTCACACACAGTAATGCCCGTACACATTATGCCACACTAAGTAATGCTCTTTACACATTAATATGACACTCAATAATGCACTTTACACATTAATAATGCCACACTCAGTAGTGCCGTTTACACATTAATATGTCACACTCAGTAATACCCCCCCAGTGCTTAACTTGCTGGTTCAGGTGTTTTTGCGGGATCGGTATGAAAGCCCGCCGGACCTATGTCCGACAGTTGAAATACCGACAGCGGAACACAGTCAGCCTCCAAAATTCTGATCGTAAGTATTTTAACTATTACTAACCCTTTCCCCCCCTAACCCTCCTTTAGGGGTGCCTAACCCTACCACCCCCCCTAGTGCATAACCCCCCTGTAAGTGCCTAAACCTAAGACTCCCGGGGGGTGCCTAACCCTAACCTCCCCTGTAAGTGCCTAAACCGAAGACTCCCGGGGGGGTGCCTAACCCTAACCTCCCCCCGGGAGGTGCCTAACGCTAACCTCCCCTACCCTAACCCTCCCGGGAGGGTGTCTGACCCTAAGTCCCCCCCCGGAGACCTAAACCCCTCCCCCCCTTCCAGCGGCTGTCCGCGCCCGCCGCCCGACTTACCTTCATTCGGTATGTTGGGCGGCGGGCTCCTGGCGTAAGGTTAATGATAGGTCTTCGGTATTTTGACGCCTGTAATAAGTCCCGCCGGGATTAGACAGTCGGGAAGCCGGCGGTCGGCATTTCGACTGTCGGCATCCTGACTGCATACCGTTTTTACTATGTGGCTAAATAAAGTAATTTGAACATTGAAGTTTATGGTAGTTTGTGATGATGGTTTGTGCTTAATTTGCTGGACACTTCAATGTCAACTTCAATTGAATTGATCCAACTAATATTTTCTCGCGTACATTGCTTCTGATCTGTGCACACATTTGAATTTGAAAGTCTTTCATTTTGTACTAGTGTGCCTTTGCATATGTTTATTTGTGTCTCCAATTCTCTTAAGGTGCCTTTATATGTGCCTTTATATCTTTTGTTATTGTGTAAGTAGTTTGATCAGTTTAATGTTCTCTGTTCTTTTTACTCTTCCCCTCCACCCCAGGTTTTTGAGAAGAAGAATCAGAAGTCTGCACAGACCATTGCTCAGTTGCACAAGAAGTTGGAACATTATCACAAAAAACTGAAAGAAATTGAGCAGAATGGCATATCAAGACAGCCAAAGGATGTCTTGAGGGACATGCAGCAAGGACTGAAAGATGTGGGAGCCAATGTACGAGCAGGCATTAGTGGCTTTGGTGGAGGAGTAGTTGAAGGTGTAAAGGGAGGACTTTCTGGCCTATCTCAGGTCACTCACACAGCAGTGGTGTCAAAGCCCAGGGAATTTGCCAGCCTTATCCGCAACAAATTTGGAAGTGCTGATAACATAGCACATCTGAAAGATGGTATGGAAGAGGATGGTGAAGGCCAAGGGGGCTCGAGAGCACTGAGTGGCAGTGTCACTTTGGCACCAAGTCCCAAGTATGGAAGTGATGATGAGTGCTCAAGTGCTACTTCTGGGTCAGCTGGAGCAGGAAGTAACTCTGGGGCTGGACCTGCAGGACCTGGTAGCCCAAGGTCTAACACTCTGGATGGACATCATCATAGCCATCATGGAGGTTTTGATGCTATCCTGGAGGAATTGTGTGAGATAAAAGATGGACAGAGCCACCTTGAGGATTCAATGGAAGACTTGAAATCACAGCTGCAGCGAGATTATAGCTACATGACACAATGTCTTCAAGAGGAACGCTACAGGTTGGTGCTGCAGGACTATCACAGATCTTATTTCTTTATGCTTAGTTAATATCATTCAAACACACGGCACAAATAATGTGTCTGTTGTTGGTCAATAGATTATTTTCCTTATGGGACCATATGAAAAAATATATACCGTAAAGAACTTTATAGCTACTTTGCAGAAAGTTTACATTACATTTGTGTACTGATAACTGACTGATTACTAATACAGTAATGGGGCGTCATACATGTAGCCGCTATCTAGGCATTCCCCGTTCTGCCGAAGATAGTACTGGAGAATCGGGAATATTCAACATGTTAAAAAAATCTTGATTTCCCGATCCTGACCCAAAAATGTTGGGAATCGGCGAATCAGGGATTTTTTACATGTTAAATTTCCGGATATGCCGACAGATTGCCAATCATCGATGGCTGACGATCTCAATATCGTATTGCGGATCGGCAGGTCATGTTGGTAGAATGGAATCGGAGCCTTGTATGTATGCCTCTTAAGTACTTTACAAATTCGCAGTATATATCAGTTACTATTACCCTTTAACAGGTACACTGCTCATTGACCTATGTTTGCAGAGCATGTTATAATTAAAAATAATAGTCACATATTGAATTTCACTTGACAACTTATTTTCTGATCATCTGTAGTTGTAAACTTTAGAACTAAAGTAAAATAATAAATACATAATAAATTGATATTTAAATGTGAGTCTTCATGTACTGTATATACAGCACCTTGCAAAAGTATTCACCCCCCCCCCCCCCTTGGCTTTTTACCTTTTTTGTTACATTACAACCTGTAATTTATTTATTTTTTTAATCTGAATTGTATGTGATGGATCTGCACAAAATAGTCTAATTTGGTTAAGTGAAATGAGAAAAATATATATATAAAAAAAAGAATCTTTATAACTAAAATTCTGAAAATTGGCATGTGCATATGTAATCCCCCCCTTTGCTATGAAGCCCCTCAAAAGTTCTGGTGCAACCAATTACCTTCAGAAGTCACATAATTAGTGAAATGAAGTCCACCTTTGTGAAATTTAGTGTAACATGATCTGTCAGTATAAACACACCTTTTCTGAAAGGCCCCAGAGGCTGCAAAACCACTAAGCAAGAGGCATCACACCATGAAGACCAAGGAGCTCTCCAAACAAATCTGGGACAAAGTTGTTGAGTACAATTCTGGGTTGGGTTATAAACAAAATATCCAAATCTTTGATGATCCCCCGGAGCACCATCAAATGCATCATCATCAAATGGAAAGAATATGGAACCACAAGAAACCTGCCAAGAGAGGGCCGCCCACCAAAACCCGCAGACCGGGCAAGAAGGGCATTAATCAGAGAGGCAGCACAGAGACCAAAGGTAACCCTGAAGGAGCTGCAGAGTTCCACAGCAGAGACTGGTGTATCTGTGCATGTGACCACAATAAGTCGTACACTCCACAGAGCTGGGCTTTATGGAAGAGTGGCCAGAAAAAAAGCCATTACTTAGTGATAAAAATAAGAAGACACAATTTGAGTTTGCCAAAAGGCATGTGGGTGACTCCCCAAATGTATGGAGGAAGGTGCTCTGGTCAGATGAGACTAAAATTGAACTTTTCGTCCACCAAGGAGAACGCTATGTCTGGCGCAAACCCAACACATCCCATCACCCCAAGAACACCATCCCCACAGTGAAACATGGTGGTGGCAGCATCATGCTGTGGGGATATTTTTCAGCAGCAGGGACTGGGAAACTGATTCAAGTCGAGGGAAAGATGGATGGTGCTATATACAGGGATATTCTTGAGCAAAACCTGTTTCAGTCTGCCTGTGATTTGAGACTGGGACGGAGGTTCTCCTTCCAGCAGGACAAGGACCTGAAGCATACTGCTAAAGCAATACTCGAGTGGTTTAAGGGGAAACATTTAAATGTGTTGGAATGGCCTAGTCAAAGCCCAGATCTCAATCCAATTGTGGTCAGACTTGAAGATTGCTGTTCACAAGTGGAAACCATCCAACATGAAGTAGCTGGAGCAGTTTTGCCTTGAGGTTGTCCTAAATGTTGTTTGATTCACAGTATAAAAAAAACACACAACTTAACAGTTGTAGGCATGTTCTGTGAATGAAATGATGCACACCTTCAAACAATCCATTTTAATTCCAGGTTGTGAGGCAACAAAACATGAAAAAGTGCAAAGGGGGGTGAATACTTTTGCAAGGGGCTGTAAATATATATATGATTATGTATATAGGGCCTCATTCAGAGATGGATGCTATTCCCGTTGTGACTGCTTTTTTGTACACAGCGATTGTGCAAAATTATAAAAAATATCGTAGCCGCTGGGATTTCTATTGAGACGCCCACCAGAGACTTTACAAAACAAACGCTTATGCACAAATATGCAGCATTGGATACAGATCAGTAGATTATTGAAGTTCTGAGTAACACAATGGTTTCTCAGAATGGCTGTCGGAAGTGAGCCGCTGGAGCCTTCACAACTGGTAACGGGATCATAGTCACAGCCTAGGAAACGCCCCAAAAATGGTTGCAACACGTCTGCGTTTGAGTTGCGCACCCTCCCTGTTGCCGCCCACATAGTTGTCTGTCAATCAATTAGTGAATAAATCCTTACTGCGACCGATGTCGCAGGACCATCATGGCACATGTGCAGTGTGACTTATACACATGCATAGTTGAAAAGAAATAAAACAACATTTGTGAAAACATCAGCATTGCGAACATCTCTAAATCAGGCCCAAAGTACCATAAGCTTAACGTAGCTTTAAAGTCATTCCTGTTTTTATCTGGCCTAAAATATGATGTGATCATCGGTTCTGTAAAGAGAAAAAGGCCAAGATACCGATTTCAAATCAGGACTGATTAACAATTTGGTTGAAGTCACTTCTATTACTGGAGGTGTCACAGTTACTGAAGTCCTGATTTACTGTTGGTTCGATATGATGTAACTATATAACGTGTCTGTGTACACGCCGTATATTGTTACAGGGTTAATATTACTGCACCATATCGTACGTTACATCAACCCATCTGCGAACAGACAATTCATCAAAAAATGAACACTATATAATGGTCGTTATTAGCCAAAATATCATATAGTGCAGGCCTGGACAACTAGTTTCTCTCCAGCAGTCCCAGTATGCTTTACCAGCAGATTGGTGGGAGGGTATGCTAGGACTTTTAGTTTCACAACAGCTGGAGAGCTACAGGTTGACCAGGCCTGATATAGTGTGTACCCACCTTTAGAGATGCATACAATTTTGACTTTTAGATCTCTTTAAGACATGCCTTGCAGGAGGCGTATCTCTGCTCGACCTATAGCCCTGGTGAAAGTTTCCCAGTTGACAATGGGGACAGATGCATGTGTTATGTGATTTAGAGTTGCACGTATCTTACAATACATACACCTCAGGATACATCTACAGAAGTGTAATGTACACATTTTGCTTGGGATGTAGTCAAAATTTCGACATTTACAATGTTTACATTCATGTTGACATCGCAATGTTGGCAGTTATGATGTCCACATTGAACATGTTGGCATGTACAGAATGTCGACATGTTCACAGTGTTGACATGTGAAACACTGACATTGTGCACGGACCAGCAGCAGAGGGCGGAGGGTTAGGCTTAGGCTGCAAGAGGGAAGGTTAGGGTTGGGCTATGGCAAGAGAGGTTAAAGTTATTCACTAGACGGAGGGTTAGGGATAGGGGTTAGGCATACTCACCGTTGCAAGTGCCGCTGGATGCGCTGCAAGTCATCATCAGATGACCGCTGCACCCGCTGTTGCAGGTAAGTCATCGCAAGTACACCAGGTACATTTTGTTGACATTCTAATAATGTCAACATTTCATCAGTGTCAACATGATGAATGTGAACCTGGGCAATGTTGACATTGCGATCAGGTAGCCATTCTTTTGTCGAATTGATGAATGTTGACAAAATATACCACACTCATTTTGCACATATCCAAAAGTCACAATTGTACAGTACCAGTATGTTTAACTCTAAATCAGGCCCTACATCCACAGGCACTACATCAGGCCCTACATCCACAGGCCCTACAGCAGGCCATACATCAACAGGCACTGCATCAGGCGCTACATCCACTGGTACTGCATCAGGCCCCAAAACCACAGCCACTATATCAGGACCTACTGTACATCCGCAGGCACTGCATCAGACCCCAATTCCACAGGTTCTGCATCAGGCCCTACATCTACAGGCACTGCATCAGGCCCTACATCCGCAGGCACTGCATCAGGCCCTACATCTACAGGCACTGCATCAGGCCCTACATCTACAGGCACTGCATCCACAGGCACTACATCATGCCCTACATCCACAGGCACTGCATCAGACCCCAATTCCACAGGTTCTGCATCAGGCCCTACATCTACAGGCACTGCATCAGGCCCTACATCCACAGGCACTACATCATGCCCTACATCCACAGGCACTGCATCATACCCTACATCGGCCCCTACATCCACAGGCACTACTTCAGGCCATACATGCACAAGCACTACTTCAGGCCCTACATCCACAGACAGTACATCAGGTCCTACATCCACAGGCACTACATCATGCCCTACATCCACAGGCATCATGCCCTACATCCACAGGCATTATGCCCTACATCTACGGGCACTGGATCAGGCCCTACATCAACAGGCACTGCATCAGGCGCTACATCCACTGGTACTGCATCAGGCCCCAAAACCACAGCCACTATATCAGGACCTACTGTACATCCGCAGGCACTGCATCAGACCCCAATTCCACAGGTTCTGCATCAGGCCCTACATCCACAGGCACTGCATCAGGCATTACATCCACAGGCACTGCATCATGCCCTACATCGGCCCCTACATCCACAGGCACTACTTCAGGCCATACATGCACAGGCACTACTTCAGGCCCTACATCCACAGACACTACATCAGGCCCTACATCCACAGGCACTACATCATGCCCTACATCCACAGGCACTACATCATGCCCTACATCCACAGGCACTACATCAGGCCCTACATCCACAGGCACTGCATCATACCCTACATCGGCCCCTACATCCACAGGCACTACTTCAGGCCATACATGCACAAGCACTACTTCAGGCCCTACATCCACAGACAGTACATCAGGTCCTACATCCACAGGCACTACATCATGCCCTACATCCACAGGCATCATGCCCTACATCTACGGGCACTGGATCAGGCCCTACATCAACAGGCACTGCATCAGGCGCTACATCCACTGGTACTGCATCATGCCCCAAAACCACAGACACTATATCCGGACCTACTGTACATCCGCAGGCACTGTATCAGACCCAAATTCCACAGGTTCTGCATCAGGCCCTACATCCACAGGCACTGCATCAGGCCCTACATCCACAGGCACTGCATCAGGCCCTACATCCACAGGCACTGCATCAGGCCCTACATCCACAGGCACTGCATCAGGCCCTACATCCACAGGCACTGCATCAGGCCCTACATCGGCCCCTACATCCACAGGCACTACTTCAGGCCATACATGCACAAGCACTACATCCACAGACACTACATCAGGCTCTACATCCACAGGCACTACATCAGGCCCTACATCCACAGGCACTACATCAGGCCCTACATCCACAGGCACTACATCAGGCCCTACATCCACAGGCACTACATCAGGCCCTACATCCACAGGCACTACATCATGCCCTACATCCACAGGCATCATGCCCTACATCTACGGGCACTGGATCAGGCCCTACATCAACAGGCACTGCATCAGGCGCTACATCCACTGGCACTACATCATGCCCTACATCAGGCCCTACATCCACAGGCATCATGCCCTACATCAGGCCCTACATCCACAGGTACTGCATCATGCCCTACATCTACGGGCACTGCATCATGCCCTACATCAGGCCCTACATCCATAGGTACTGCATCATGCCCTACATCTACGTGCACTGCATCATGCCCTACATCTACGGGCACTGCATCAGGCCCTACATCCACAGGCACTGCATCATGCCCTACATCTACAGGCACTGCATCTGGACCTACAGCAACAGGCACTACAAGCTTTTCACACTTTTTCCCCATTAGAGCTGATGAATGACTTGTGAATGCATTTAATAAAGTCCCATACAAGTAAAATGTTTCTTTCTACTTCAGGGTCCATAGGGTATCCACAGGATACCTTGGGGTATAGGTGTGACGTCAGTCATCGGGCACCATAGAGTTAAGCTTTCAGCCTCCCAGGATGCACTAGGGTCCCCCTCCTATACCCCGCCCCCGAGCCAAGGCACCTCAGTTTAGTTTGGTGCCCGGCCGGAGTCGGGTGCACCTGTTGGAGTGGGGGCTAAGAAGAGCCCCTGAAGTTTTCCTGCATGCAGCTGTGGCTGCACATCTGGATGTGCAGCATGGACAGTCAGTTCTGACGTCCATGCTGTCTTCCCTACACCCCCGCTGGTACCAGAACGCCGGTACCGATCCGGGGATGCTGGTGAGCATCTGGGGTCACAGCTAGCGGTGACCCCAGATGTTCCGGACCATGGCCGGAATCAAGGGGGACAGCAAGGTAAGCAGCGGGGTCCCGCGGTGGATCCCCGCTGTTACATGGTCCAGAGTCCCCAGGCAGGGGGCTCCCTGGGGACTGGCTGCAGCGTGGAGCCAGGTATATAACCTGCGCTTCCACTACCCCCCTGGGACAGCAGACCGCAGCAGAGCGGTAGCGCTGCGGCGTCCCGGGGGTTAAATGCATGCCAGGGGAGCGCGCCTTCCCTGTCTCACAGCCGGCGCCTCCCCCGCTGCACACAGCCCTCTCTGCAACACGCCGACTGGCCCTGTGGCAGCGCTCCTCCCCCAGGCCTGCCTCCTCTCTGCTCCTCGGCGGCCATCTTCCTGAACGCATGGTGAACGCTGCTGGAAGCCTGGACGGAGGCATCGTGGTCTGGGTCCCCCCGCATACCTCTCCTCCGCTGTGGTCAGGTTTGTGTATGCAGCGCTGTGTCCTACCAGACTCTGTCTCTGTGTAGTTGATTTATCAGCGCTGGTTAGTGCAGGAATTGATTTTCTTTGCATTGTATGTGACTGTGCTAGCGCTGCTGCCTGTATCTTCTATTCTGACTGTCAGTTTTATTACTGTCCCTGTTCTTTCTGCTAAGCCCTTGCGGTGCTGCAGGGTGGTCTCTCGCCTATTTAAAAAACAATTGGTGGTACCATCATGTCTGAAAGTGATTTTCCTCTCCGGCTACAGTGTACTACGTGTAAAGTACCTTTAGCGGAGGGGGAGGGTAGTGCGGAGGGCCTCTGCCGGCAGTGTTTGTCAATGGCGCAGCCTATTATGGTTACAGCACCGGTACAGGAGCCGCCCTGGGCCAGTTAGCTCCGCAGCCCGCTTTTACGCAGATGGGTTTGTCCCAGCAATCAGTGGTGTTGTCACCCATGCAGAGTTTCCCCAGACAATTGGTGGTACCCCGCAGTCTCCCTATTTCCCCTCTCCCGGTTTCTCAGGAGCCGGCGTGGGTTAACTCCCTGACAAGTTCTGTACAGCACTTGTCGGATGTGTTGCAGGGGGAGGCTGTGATGCGGCCACATAAACGGCCGGTGGCGTCTCTGTCGGCTCCTTATGAGGATGACGAAGGGACGTCTGATGATGGGGAGATTCTGGATCCTTACGATCAGGAACCTATCCATACTAAGGATGCTGACACTAGGTCCAAGGTGTATATTACTGGACTTATTCAGGCAGTCCGCACAGCCTTGGTGATTGAGGACGAAGTTCCCCCAGCTGCTAAATCCAAGTATGCCTTTTTTAAGGATGTGAAGGGCGACGCCACAGTCTTTCCTCTTTCGGGTCAGTTAGTGGACCATATAGAGGAGGCGTGGAAACAGCCTGGCAAGCGATACCAGCCGCAGAGGCGCCTGGCGGTGGCTTATCCGTTCGCGGATAATTATTTTGCTAAGTGGGAATCCCCTCCACAGGTGGATTCTCATGTGACACGTCTTGTCCGTAGTGCCACCTTGCCGATGCCATCCATGTCCTCCCTTAAGGATGCTATGGACCGCAAGGTGGAGATCTGCCTGAAGTCCGCTTATTCTCTTGCGGGGGGGGGGCAGCGCGGCCGGCTATGGCCATTTGCTGGGTTGCCAGAGCGATGGAGCGCTGGGCGGATTCATTGGAGGCGTCCTTTGATTCCGACTGTCCGGCCGAACAGACGGAGTTGATTGGTAATCTCCATGATTCAGCCACTTATATCAACGAGGCGGCCTTAGACATTAGTACCCTGGTGTCTCGAATTTCTTCAGCAGCGGTGGCTGCTCGTCGCACCTTGTGGTTGCTATCCTGGAAGGCGGATGCTGATTCCAAAAAGGGTTCGGAGGCGTTGCCCTTTAACGGACAAGTTCTCTTCGGTCCAGATCTGGACAAGATTGTGGCCACGCTGGCGGCAGCCAAATCGGCATGTCTCCCGTCGGCCGCTGTTCCTTCTGGTTCAGGACCATCGTCCTTTCGGTCTTATAGGGCCCATGGCAGGCCCAAATCAGAGTCTTTTCCCCGACAGGCTGGTCCCAAGAAATCGGCCAAGCCCCGGAAGCAGGCATGGAGTACCAGACGTCCGGCCCCTAAGCCTGATGACAAGTCTGCGGCCTGACGGTCCGGGCCTCCCTTTGGGGGATCCCAAAGTGGGAGGCCGCCTGCTGCAGTTCGCCCGGTGTTGGTCGGTCACCACGACAGACACTTGGGTTCTCGAGGTGGTCTCCCACGGGTACGCCTTCTCTTTCCGGCACAGACCCCTGGCTCGATTTTTCACCACGGGTCTACCATCAGACCGGAACAAGGTCACGGAGCTGCGGAAGGTCTTGCACACTATGCTCCAGGCTGGAGTTATAGTGCCTGTTCCATTCTCCCAGAGGGGCCAGGGTTTCTATTCCAATCTCTTTTTGGTGCAGAAACCCAATGGGTCGTATCGTCCGATTCTCAACCTCAAAGCTCTCAACAAGTCTTTGCGGGTGCCGAAGTTTCGGATGGAGACCCTACGGTCCATCATTCTGGCGCTGGAACCTGGGGACTACATGGTGTCATTGGACATACAGGACGCTTACCTGCATGTCCCTATTCTTTTGCGCCATCAACAGTTCCTCAGGTTTGCAACCCGCAGCGACCACTTTCAGTTTCGGGCGTTACCTTTTGGCCTGGCGACAGCACCGCGTGTGTTCACCAAGGTGATGGCGGTCATGGCGGCTTCTCTGCGGCTGCAGGGAGTCCGCATGTTGCCGTACTTGGACGACCTTTTATTAGTGGCAGGATCTCCGGAGCTCCTTCTGCCCCACTTGGACCTGACCATTGCGTTACTGCAACGGCACGGCTGGTTAATAAACTGGCAGAAGTCCACTCTAATCACGTCTCGGCGGATTCTGCACCTCGGAGCCTTATTGGACTCGGGACAGCAAAGGATCTTTGTGACGGGGGAAAAGATCTCTCTTTACAGTCGAGGGTGCGCAGTTGTCTGCACAGCCGCCAGGTGTCTCTACACTCAGCGATGAGGTTACTGGGCTCCATGGTGTCGGTGTTCGACATGGTGGAATATGCCCAGTTTCACTCCAGACCTCTGCAGCACCTGATCCTGTCCAAGTGGAACGGGCTGCCTCAGTCTCTAAAGTCCCAGACGATAGTGCTCACCCCGGAGGTTCGCCTGTCCCTTGCCTGGTGGTTGCAGACGACCCATCTCAGCAAGGGACGTCCGTTCTGGGTACCAAATTGGGTCCTGTTGACAACGGACGCCAGTCTTCGAGGCTGGGGAGCAGTTTCGGGTCCACACTTGTTCCAGGGCAGGTGGACGCCGACAGAAGCGGAGCTTCCAATAAATATCTTGGAACTCTGTGCGGTCTTCAATGCCCTCCAGCAGGCACATCGGGTTCTCCAGGGTCGCCCGGTGCAGGTCCAGTCGGACAACGCTACCACCGTGGCCTACATAAACAGGCAAGGAGGAACCCGAAGTCGGGCGGCTCTCGTAGAGGTGTCTCGGATCCTGGTATGGGCGGAGCACAATCTTCCGGCCATATCAGCTGTCTTCATCCCGGGAGTGCTAAATTGGGAGGCGGACTTTCTAAGTCGCCAGGACGTTCATCCGGGGGAATGGTCCCTGCACCCGGACGTTTTTCAACTGCTGGTGGACAAGTGGGGTCTTCCAGAGATCGACCTCATGGCGTCCCGGCACAACAACAAGTTGCCGGTGTACGGGTCTCGCACAAGAGACGAAGAGGCATCTCTGGTGGATGCTCTGTCCGTCCGGTGGACATTCCGGTTCGCATACCTGTTTCCTCCAGTTTCCCTTCTTCCACGGGTAATCCGGAAATTCAAACAGGAAGGAGGTACGCTCCTGTTGATAGCTCCCGCGTGGCCCAGATGGCACTGGTTCTCAGACCTTCAGGGTCTGTCCGTGGACAGTCCTCTGCGGTTGCCGCTACGACCGGACCTTCTGTCGCAGGGTCCTTGTCTTCACCCGGACCTGACTCGGCTGTCTTTGACGGCGTGGCTGTTGAGACAGCCATGTTGAGGTCCAGGGGGTTTTCCAGCTCTGTAGTGCGTACCATGTTACTAGCTCGGAAACCGTCTTCCGCGAGGATATACCATCGCGTGTGGCATACATTCTTCCAGTGGTGTCGACCGAGAGGTTATGCACCGCGGGAGTTTCGTCTGTCTAGGATACTCGCCTTCCTACAAGCGGGACTAGATCATGGGCTTCGCCTTGCTTCTTTGAAGGTACAGGTTTCGGCCCTGTCTGTCTGGTTTCACCGTAGGATTGCTACAATCCCGGATGTGCGCACCTTTATGCAAGGTGTTCTCCGCATTCAGCCGCCCTTTGTTCCACCTGTGGCGCCTTGGGATTTGGCTGTGGTCCTGAGGGCTCTCCAGGGACCGCCGTTTGAACCACTGGGCTCAGTGGATCTTAAATGGTTAACAGCTAAGACTGTTTTCCTTCTGGCCATAGCTTCGGCCAGACGTGTTTCTGATTTAGGGGCTCTTTCTTGTAGACCCCCTTTCTTGATTTTTCATGGGAACAGGGCAGTGCTCCGCACTCGGCCTGAATTTCTTCCCAAAGTTGTTTCCCAGTTTCATGTTAACGAGGAAATAGTTGTTCCGGCCTTTAACTCACCTGGTCTTTCAGTGGGTGAGGCCACTTTGGATGTTGTGCGGGCCTTAAGGACTTATGTTGACCGCACTTCTTCGTTTAGGAAGTCGGACGCCGTGTTTGTCCTAAACCGGGTTGGCCTGCTTCAAAGCAAACTTTGGCAGCCTGGATCCGTATGGCTATTTCTGAAGCTTATCTTCATGAAGGTCTGCCGGTTCCTCCTTCTTTGAAGGCTCATTCCACTAGTACTGAGGGTCCTTCGTGGGCAGCTCGACGTGGTGCCTCTGCAGTCCAGATCTGCAAGGCTGCTACGTGGTCCTCTGTCCATACCTTCGTGATGTATTACAGGTTTGACACCTTCGCCTCTCAGGATGCTTCCTTCGGGCGGCGGATTCTCCTTTCAGCACAGGAGCGTCCCCACCCTTAAAGGATACTGCTTTGGGACATCCCCAAGGTATCCTGTGGATACCCTATGGACCCTGAAGTAGAAAATATGAGATATGGTAAGAACTTACCTTTGTTATCTCTATTTCTACGAAGTCCATAGGGTTCCACAGGACTCCCGTCCTGTCGCACCTATGCTGCAGATGGGCTTTGGTCTGGTCACCGATTTTTCCGTCTCCCTCTGGTGAGAGTGTGATTCTTGTGTGTATCCAGATCTTCTTTCTCTCTCTTCCTTCTCCTCCTCCGGCCTATGGCTTGGAAACTAACTGAGGTGCCTTGGCTCGAGGGCGGGGTATAGGAGGGGGACCCTAGTGCATCCTGGGAGGCTGAAAGCTTAACTCTATGGTGCCCGATGACTGACGTCACACCTATACCCCAAGGTATCCTGTGGAACCCTATGGACTTCGTAGAAATAGAGATAACAAAGGTAAGTTCTTACCATATCTCATATTTTTCAGTCTCTCTGCATTTAATAATAGTATTTTTTGTGAAGACTAGATCATGTTTTAGATTATAAATAATTATCAATGGTTAACATATTTTTTCTTACCTGCTTGGTAAAAAATAAGTTTAGACATATGTGCAGTATTCAACCCTTGATAATTGATGAAACGTTTACTCTTCCATCTTTGCAACTGCATAAAAGTCGAATTGTTTTTATGTGCTTGATGTTATTTCATATTCATGACCACTTTAAATCTTTGAAAAATATACTTTCATTACTGGTTTTTAAAATCAGATTATGCTTTTATGCAGTGACTACTTTAATTGTATGATTGCTTTTCTTGTATACAGATGACTTGTGCTTAATTGTAACTATTCCTATCCTGGAGCATCTGTTTGCAAAATAAATGCTGATGTACCAACTCGGCTATATACCAGCAAAGTAACTCATGCATTGACCCATACTTACTGACTTTTTCATCTGATGTTCGGAGAGCAGACACAGCTGGGCACTTTGGGGGGCGGGGCCGGGGGTACTATGTCATTAGGCCTGCAAACTGCTGCGAATCGTGGGAGTGAAAGGAGGGGGCGGGTTTTGTAGTATAATTTAACCCTACCCCCTCCAAACGGAGCCACAATTCACGGCAAATATGCCACGATTCACAGCAAAAATCTCTCCGTCCTGCCCACTTTATTAGGAAGTAGACGGGATGCGGGAGATCCGGATACTCTTCCAGGGTGCAGGGGGGGGGCTCCCCGAAAATTCAGGAGCCTCCCGCAACATCCGGGAGAGTAGGTAGCTATGCATTGGCCATGTAATAACAGCTTTTCAGTAAAGGGAGGTTTTATGTAGAGACGTGGACAATTTTTTTGGTACCCTTACTGCTCATTGAAACAGTGCTTCATTCTTCCTAAAGTGTTGAACTTAAATACATACATGCCCTTGGTATGTCATAGAATAAAGCAAAGACATTGTGAAAAAAGATACATCATTGCTTATTCTCCAAAAATATTCTAATCTCGCCTTGACAGATTTGTTGGTACCCCTTACAAAATATAATAATTTGATTATAGTGATACTTCAGACTAATTACTTTCTTGAATTAACACCACTTTATTCTAATCCGTCATTCAGCCTATAAAAAATGGAGATAAGTAGTCACTCTGCTGATTGGTATTATAGTGTGCACCACACTGAACGTGGTACAGAGAAAGCAGAGGAGAGAGTTGTTTGAGGAGATAAAAAAGAAAAGTATAGATGAGTATGTTACAGATAAAGGCCTTAAGGCCATCTCCAAGCAGCATGATATTCCCGTGACCACAGTTGCAAACATTATTAAGAAGGTTAAAGTCCATTGCACTTTAGCCAACCTCCCTGGACATGGCCGCAAGAAGAAAAATCGACCCCAAATTAAACATAGGGATTGTGAGAATTGTACAAAAAGAACTAAGGAAAACTTCCAAAGAGATACAAGCTGAACTCCAAGGTCAAGGTACATCATGGTCTGATTGCTCCATACAATGCTTTTTGAGCAACAGTGAGATCCATGGAAGAAGACCCAGGAGGTCTCCACTTTTGAAAAAAACAATATAAAAAGCCAGACTGGAATTTGCTAAAATTCTAGACGAGCATGTTCAAGGTAAATGCTATAAGACCATCTCTGAGCAGCTTAATGTTCCTGTGACTACAGTTGTAAATATTATTAAGAAGTTTAAAGTCAATGGAACTTTAGCCATGCTCCCTGGATGTGGGTGCAAGAGGAAAATCGACCCCAGATTAAACACAAGGATAATGAGAATGGTGGGAAAAGCCAAGCTTACAAGTTACAGGCTGGAGTCTAAGGTCAATGTACGTCAGAATCCGATTGCACCATCCAACTTTTTTTTTTTCAGTGAGATCCATAGAAGACAACCCAGGAGGAGTCCACTTTTGAAAAAACAACTTAAAAAAACAACACTGGAATTTGGTAAACTGCATATTGACAAGTCACAATGCTTCTAGGAGAATGTTCTTTGGACAGATAAATCTAACCTGGTGCTTTTGGCAGTTCACAGACAAAAAAGTTGAGCTTTTAAATAAATAAAAGAACACTATCCTTAACATGGAGGAGGCTCGGTTATGTTTTGGGGCTGCTTTGCTGCATCTGTCACTTGGTGCCTTGAATCTGTGCAGGGCACAATGAAAGCTATAGCCTTGTGCTATATAGCAATTCACAGCTGGATTCAGTAAAAAGAAGCACTGCACCTTCTTAACCTAAATAGCCACTAATAAATATACTGAGCAAAAGCACAGATTGCCCTAATTCTGTGTGTGCGGCGGTATAGGACTCTGGGCCTGATTCAGAGTTGGGAATAGAGTGAGACCTCTCTCTCAAGTGATCATCTTGGTGAAGCCATGCTGCACTGCAGGTGGGGCAGATTTAAAATGTGCAGAGAGATTCAGTGCAGTGTAATAATAAAGCTGTGCAGTATTTGTGAGCTACATGTAAAAGCAGCCAGTATTTACACTACATGCAAAAAAAAATATGCATTTACACCCCTTGCATTGCAACATGGTTTGTCCAGGTACACAGTTAAGTGCTATCTCTCTCTCTATTCCCAACTCTGAATCAGATTGTCCATTGGAAATACACTCACACTCATTAAAATTTTAATTTGCATATAGATGTTTATCCAAACCTGATCTTCTCTACCGTTCTGTATTGCTTAGGGCTCCTGATAATATGCATAAATAAAAGGGAAATGCCAACAGTGGCGTAACTAGGGCAGGGCCGCCGTGGCTCGTGCCCTGGGCGCCGTGAGACCGGCGGTGCAGGGGGGTGCCGGGCTACGCTACCGGCCCGTCCTAGTTAGCCAGTGTAGTGCAGACCGCAGTGTGTGCGGTCGCACTACACATTTACACACACCTCGCTGCCTGTGCGGCAGCGATTTGTGTGTTTCAGAAGCCAATGAGAGTCAGACAGACCCTCATTAGCTGCTGCTGCGCCCACTGCAAGAGTTGGGCTGGAGCTCACTCATGAGCTCCACCTTCCGGCTCCTGCAGTGGGTGATGGGAGAGACGGAATGACGTCTCTCCCATAACGCAGAGTGCGCCAGCCCAGGAGGACTGAGGTGCGGACGGTGGCGGGAGCAGGAGCCGGGATTCAGGTAAGTGGTTTTTTTTTAGTTTTTAACTTGTGTGTCTGTGTCTGCACTGTTGGGGGCACTGTATCGGGGGGGGGGGGACTACTACTGGGGGCACCACTACTGGGGCCACTACAGGGGGGGGGGACTACTACTGTAGCACTGCATGGGGGGGACTACTACTGGGGGCACCATATAAAGGTCACTGAAAAGGGGGGCACTGAATAGGGAGGACCACTACAGGGGGCACTGTATAAGGGACACTGGATAAGGGGATCACTACTGGGGGCCTGCATAAGGCAGACCACTAGTGGGGGCACTGTATAAGGGGGACCACTACTGGGGGTACTGTATAAGGGGCACTACTGGGGGCAATGCATAGGGGAGACTGTATACGGTTCACTGCGTTAAGGTACATATGGAATGTTGAGAGTGACGAGAAAGGTGTGTGTGTCTCATGTTGACACGCCAAATTTTTAAGTGGCCATGCTCCTTTTGACCATGCCTATTTTTTGCAATGGAGCCCCCCACTCCATTTCTCAATTTACCCTGGCCTCCAAATACCCTAGTTACGCCACTGAATGCCAATAGTGTGAAACCCTAAAAATAATAAAACACCTGTGGTGATATATACTCACATAAATATAAGAAGTATAACACTTAAACTGTTTATTTAAATGTGGACTGTAGTTGAACCTTGATCCAACAATCCTCATATATAAAAACTCATGCACCATACAAAAAGAGGAAAAATTAGAGCACTAATAGTGCATTATCTTTAAGTTTAATATAAATAGCAATCCCAAAAAATTAATGCAATTAAAAATGAGTAGTTAGCAGACAAAGGCCCTCATTCAGAGCCGGACGCTCTGAGCAGAGCGCTCGCTCTGAATGAGGGCCGTCCTCCATAAAAGCTCATACGAGCGTGCAGGATGATGGTCGCGATGGATGATGGTCTTGACCATCGCGACCAGAAGCCTGTGGTCGGGGTTTTCGACCACAAGCCCTGGAGTGATTTTGGCTCTATCAGAGCCAAAATCACTCCCACTGACATCACTAGTGATGTCAGTGGGGCCGGCTTCAGACGGTAGGCGTTCCCTTGGGAACGCCTCCGTCTGGGAGGCACGCCCACCAAAGGGGGCGTGCTGTCAATCAACATCGACAGCACGCCCCCTTTGATCAGACACAGCTCCCTCCGTCGTGCGCATTCGCAGTGCACACCATCGACCCACTTGCGAGCGGACAGCCGCTTGCGAGTGGGTCTGAATGAGGCCCAAAGTTAGCTGACTTCAGAAGCTGGTAAGAGCCTCAATAACATTCACCATCATCAGCATCCCAGTGTTGAAGATCACTGTCCTGGCCACATCTATGAGGGATATTCAATATGGGAGCGAAAAGTCCGTGTTGGACTTTTCGCCCCATATCGGAGATTTTCCTGGGATAAAGTATCGGGCGTGCGCCCGCTTTATCCCCGTATTCAATATAAAACCTACGAAAACGTGAAGCTGCAAAGTGGGATCTGCGTAAAAAAATGAAATTTTCCTGCAATAAATTGTAGGACCCCCCTAAAGTTGTAAAAACATGGGGGATCACTATGGGTACCCCCGTTTTAGCCTGCAAATGAAAGTCGGGAATTTAAATAGCCGCAGCAGGTGTTTTTTCCCGACATTGAAGAAGTGTTGCAGAAGAGCACTTAGGTTTTTTTTTTTTCGTTTTTTTAAGTGGTCCCATCAAATTTGGGGTACATGAAAATGGGTACTAGCATATTTTTATGTCCCTAAAGTAAGTTTTAAAAAAATTCTGTAACTATGCACCTGCCGCTAATAGCCTATTCTAGAATACACCTGCCCCATACTTGCAGAATAGCCCTGAACCTATTTCCCTATGTTTAAACACTTTTTTCCCAATTTTTTTTTTTCACCCCAATTTTTTAATTCATTTTTTGGGGTGTCCCTATTTTTTTTAAAAACTTTTTTTGACACAGTTATTTTTAAAATGTCATTCCCATGGGTGCAGGCCATTTTTTTTTTAAGCCTGCACCCCTAAACCCCAATTCTGCACTTTTTTTCGCCACCTATTCAGTGGTGAAAAGTTATCCCCGTTTTTTTTCAAAGACTTTTCGAACCTGAAATTGAATACGGTGTAAAACCAAAACCTCCGAAAATGACGTCATTGGTGCGAAAACATCGCAAAAACTGAGTTTTCGCTCCATATTGAATACCCCTATATGCGTTTATTGATACACCGGGCGTTCCACATTTACAACCCATACTGTATCCACAATAAATGTATACAACCCCATTAAATTCCATCGGATAAATGAACCTATATGCAAATGTAGAGTTCAATGAGTGTATTTGCAACTACGAATATCCACAGTCTTATGGTGCATACACACGGTCAGATTTTTCTTCAGATCTGAATGATAACTATTTAAAATATCGTTCATATCTGAAGGAAAATCTGACATATCTGTCAGATGAACGATTTGAATGATGTGCGTTCCCGATGGTCAGATAACGATATCTGACATCTGATGTGTTTGCAGTCAGACTTGGACGATTCCATTCAATTTAATGAGGTCAAAAATTGTTCAGTCGTTCAAATCTTTGGTAAAATCGTTCATCTGACAAATCTGACCGTGTGTATGCTCCATTACACTATATATATATATATATATATATATTCACTATCTTTTTTTTTTTTTTTAACATATGAGAATTTATCTGATTGGAGTTTTGAACAAACTGACACCAGAGTGCTATTTCGCTGCACACACAAGATTGGGACAATCTGTGCTTTGGTTCAGTATATTTGATCGTGTCTATACAATGAAATCTCAAGACTATAAATATATTCTGGAGTGAAACATACTGCTAAACTCACTTCTAAAAACTCTCTGGAGTGCATAGTGTAATGTGTAGGTCTTAGTGGTTAGCTTCCATGCTCTGGTCCCCTTGCTGCTGTGGCACTGCAGTGACAGGGGGCTTGGCACTTGCAGAGCTTGGTATGGCACATGCTGGCGAGATTCGTTTTTTCCCTCTCCTTGTGACACAGAGGTACCAAAGCGGTTTGTATCTATTATAAAAGCCCTTGCTGGTGTTTCTGGATGTCCTGGGATCCCAATTTCAGATTTTACTTATACCCCTTTTACACCGGAGCTAAAACCTGGGTTTTTGAAGGGTTAACCCGGGCAGCTCACTGGTGTAAAAGGGCAGGGGGTTGGATCGCCGGGTCGAGTGACCCGGCAATCCAACCCAGGTAACTAGCAGGGTTTAACACGGGCGTAGCCCGTGAAACCCTGCTATGGGAACAGCGCACTCCGGGTCACGATGACCTGGAGTGCGCTGCTAGCCGGCCGATTGGTCCGGCTTCAGTGGCGCTTGGAGATGACGTCATCTCCAAGCGTCCACTTTCACTCCGCAAAAGCCGGGTCTATGCAGACCCGACTGCGGTGTGAGCGGCGCTGACTCGGGAATATCCTGAGTCAGCGCTGGCAAAATTCCGGGTCTGATCCGGATAGGAACTTTGTTCCAACTCCGGGTCAGACCTGGAATTTAGGTGGAAAAGGGGTATTAGACGTCAGAGGTAGCAGTGTGCAGTGGAAGAGGTTGTAACATGGATGAGAAAATCATTATTATGTATAGGCGTGTAATTTTTATTATATTAATAATGCCAGCATGGTCTGCAGCACTTTGGGAAGAACAATAAAACAAGACAGGGTATTAATAAACGGATAGGTTTGAGGTAAGCCAGTGGTTCTCAAACTCTGTCCTCAGGACCCCACACAGGTCACATTTTGCAGGTCACCCAGCAGGTGCACAGGTGTATTCATTACTCACTGACACATTTTAAAAGATCCACAGGTGGAGCTAATGATTTCACTTGTTAGTCTGTGAGGAGACCTAGAAAACATGCACTGTTTGGGGTCCTGAGGACCGAGTTTGAGAACCTGTGAGGTAAGCTAACAAAATATGGGAAAATAGGAGTTCGATACATAAGATTAAGGGTCTCATTCAGACCCGGTCGCAAGCGCTGATGCGCTCGTAACCGGGTCGATGGTCCCCACAGAGCATGCGCACGACGGAGCCGACTCCGTCGTGCACATGCGCAAGACCCGGCTAGCGACGGGCGCTCTGTCGCTAGAGGTCTCGTAGTAGACGGGGCGAGCTGTCGATGTTGAGTGACAGCTCACCCCGTTTGCTGGGCGGGCCGAGGGCGTGCCCGGCCAAACTGAGGCGTTCCAGTCAGAACGCTTGCCGTTTGGGGGCGGCCCCACTGACATCATTGATGATGTCAGTGGGGAACTTCCTGCTCAAACAGAGCAGGAAGTTCCCTGGGGCTTACGAGTGCCCAGACCCAACCTTAGGGTCTGGTCGTAAGCCCAGATGGTCGCGATGGTGATGACCATCGCGACCATCACCCTGATCGCAAGCTAAGCTGTGGGTGGTAACCCACAGCTTAGCTTGCAACCTGGAGGCAGCACTTCAAAACAGGAAGTGCCCACCCTCATTCAGAGTGAGCGATCGCTTCTTGCGATCGACTCTGAATGAGGGCCTAAGTGCCACAGATTGCCTATTTGTTCTAGTCAGATTACAATGGGGAAAATTACTTAGAGGAGCTGTATTATCCAGTCTTGGTTTGGGGAACTGTGTAGAAGGGTCATAATTGGGTAGTGTAGCTAAGAGAATTTCTGAGCTTGCTTTGGGAATTTGATAAGCTTGTCTGAAGAACTGCTAAATATACATGTGTAAGGAAGACTCTAATGACGCTTGGAGGCTTATTGGAGGTACGGAGTTGGGATGGTATTGTAAATTGACTTACAATATGTTGTTGAAAAGATACCACTGGAGAGGGAACAATTACACATAAGTTAAGGTTGGGATGAGCACAAGAGGCAGCAAACAATTTGTGAGGTTATAAGGTTAATAGACCAGGTACATGAGGGAGCAGAGAAGAAGGGGGTATAGACTTTGCGATCAAATAAAATAAGTTACCAATAGATCAGGATTGTGACCCTGTACCGCCTGATGAGGCCTTTTCCTCTAGGATGGACATGTCAATAGAGCTCTTAGCCTTATTATCAGAAATTTCACATCAGTCATCTAATTCTACTCTCCCACCTAGATCATCCACCCATAGAGAACTGCATGGAATATGTGAGGAGAGGGCAGTTCATAAACTGGATGTGAAAAACATTATTTTTCTAACCAAGGGGAAATTGAGTACAGATGTGTTGAAAAGCTGCCACTGTGATCTCATACGTTAGGCATTGACGAGCGTGTTTGTTGTGGAGGTATTCTGTTTCATGAATATTATAATTGGATTGATAATAGCTTTAGGTATAGATAACAAGGGGCCTATTAAATCATTTTAAGAAGACCTACATTTACTTACCATCGGAAAAGTACCATAGTTGCCCTTGAGAGAGAAATTTAGGAATAGTGGTGACTATTTATAATATCGCATAACAAAGTGGAAGCTGCTGAATTTGGCAATACTCTTCAGGTGCATGAAAGGGAGGGGTCATACTAAACAAAAAAAATACTATTTATAATGTAGGTAGCCTATTCCAAAGTGCCAAATACTGGGACGTAAAGGGACAAAAAATGGAAGGGTGTTGTTGATGACATACCGTATTTGGGATGCAGTTCATTCGGACGTCGGAATCCCGACACTGGAAGCCCGACTCTACTAAAAATAGGCATCTAAATACCGATGCCTATCTTTAGCCAGAGGCCGAAATCCCGATGCCCGGCATCCTGAACGAAGGTAAGCAGTGACTGTTAGCTGTTAGCCATGGGGGGGAAGAGGATTAGTTTTAGGTACCCCTGTCGGGACTTAGGGTTAGGCACCCCCTGTGGAGGGTTAGGCTTATGGCAAAGGGGGGTTGGGGTTAGGCGCCACTGGGGGGAAGCTAGGGTTAGGCACTCCCCTGGGAGGGTTAGGTTTAGGGTGCGGGAATGGGGGTTAGGGTTAGGCACCACTAAGGCGGTGTTAGGGTGAGGGGGGAGAGGGGACGGTTAGGGTACTTACCAGCCCCAGTCGGGATCCTGACGGTTCGAGCTTCCAGTGTCAGTATTTATCTGCCGGCAATACATCCGGCAGCATTACATACCGATTCCCTGTATTTATATATGGGGATCAATCAGTTTCATATGGTAAGAATGGGCTTGTATATGTGCACACCATGGAGAGGGGGAGCAAAGGTGAACCTACAATATATTAGCTGCAACAATACTTTTCCTGGTCTGTCTGTGTTTGTTTATTATGTGTTTGAATATATATGTACAGTCTTTGTATCATTGGGTTGATGTAATATCTGTGTGTATACAGTATGTGTGCTAGAGAATGCATTTGTCACATGGAGCTAGCAGTTACTTATCTTGATGGGAAATTGCTTATATATTGCAGCTGCTATCTGTCTGGTTAAACTGTGAGTCAATCGCCCCCTTGTGCTTATGTGATACGATCGCATCATCTTCTGCCTAGGTCATTTCTCACATTCCAGTCATTTGTCTACACTCAGCAGTGTCTCATTTGCTACATACTAATATAGATGTGATCAATTTTAAGACCTCCTTCACAAACTTGGTGTATAGAAGTGTTACTAAAGTGTCTACTATGTTTCAGAACATGTTTTGTGAGTGAAGACATAATAACCTGAGGTTTTGAGTGCTATTTTTTTAAAGAACAATAAAACCCCAAATTAAAAATGTTCTTTTATACATAAGGTGTATTAAGGTGGTGCTACACAAGGCTTTGTTTACACCGCAGGGTCTAATTGCTCAAAGTTAAATAATTTAAACTTGTTAAATGCAGATGATGTCAATTTAATTGCTCAAGTGGTTTTAAAATGCTGACAGCATATTAGACAAGTCTGATAACATACTTGTACACCAAGGGAATGCAGCAGAGAAAGAAATCTGCTTCTGCGTATGCGCTGGATCAGGTATCCGCACACGGACGGAGGTGCGTACAGATTGATCCGTCCGTTGACGGCCCTTTCCTTTCTGTGAAATAAGTGTTTCTGGTTGGTAACGAGCTGGTGACCATGCAGTCTCACAGAGCTCTTCTGTCTGGTTGCAGTATCATCCTTGCTCAATCGTAACATGTGGAAGGAGATGGGTTGTCTGTTTCAGCTGAGCTTTTGCATCCAGCTTGGATGCGTTTGCGGACATAAGAATAGTGGGCGGGATAGGCTTCCCCATACAGACGCACAGATTTTTAGTATATTAATGCGGATGCTCGTATAGCTGTGGGTCACCACCCACAGGCTATACGAGCGTGCATTTTGATGGCCGCGATGGTCGTGACCATCGAAATTGCGAGCCGGAGCCTGCGGTTGAGGTTTTCAACCGCAAGCTCCGGAGTGATTTTGGCTCTATCAGAGCCAAAATCACTCCCACTGACATCACTAGTGATGTCAGTGGGCCGGCTTTTGACGGGAGGCGTTCCCGTGGGAACGCCCCCGTCAGGGAGGCACGCCCCCGGAACGCCTACCAAAGGGGGCGTGCTGTCAAACATTGACAGCACGCCCCCTTTGATCGGACACAACGAGCGAAGGACTTTCCTTCGCTCGTCGCGTCTGGCACATGCGCACGACGGAGCTCCCTCCATCGTGCGCATGCTCAGTCCATAACATCGACCCACTTGCGAGCGGACAGCCGCTCGCGAGTGGGTCTGAATCAGGCCCTAAGACAGTTTACCTAATACAGTTTATCAGTAAATAGTTTGATCAAGAGCGTGACAAATGGATAAGAAGTACATTAAGACTCACTGCTGCAACCCATTTGATGTTAAAGGACAACCGGCCAGGTGCCTGCCCCCCCTCGGACCCCATGCAGCTCCCACACAAACCCCCACAGTGGGGGGGGGCAATGACATAAATTGCGTAATCAAGGCCCCGCCCCCTGCTTGACAATGCCGGTAATCTCCTCAGCCATGCTCCCTATGCCAACCTGGCTGCCCTCTCCCGGAGGTAAGCATTTCTTGTATCACTAGTTCTGAATGCAGAAGCTGCAGCCAGGCTGAGAGGTACAAACCATCGATGGTTCACCATAGATTGTTATTGTACAATCGATGGTTATCGCTGATGGCACCTTCGATGGATAACGTCAGATGGCCATCCCTACAACACAGAGAGACAGCCTGATTCAGCAAGGAACAATGGGCCTGATTCAGACCCGGTCACAAGTGCTGTGCACTCGCAACCTGGACAATGGTGGGCCAGTGCGCATGCGCGAGACCCGGATAGCGACTGGCAATCCGTCGCTCCGGGTCTTGCACCAAAGGGGGCGTGCTGTCGATGTTGAGTGACAGCACGCCCCCTTTGGTGGGCGGGCCGGGGGGGTGGCTGCCCAGACGGAGGCGTTCCCAGAGCTTTCGGCTCAAACAGAGCCGAAAGCTCTCTGGGGCTTGCGGCCACGAGACCCTACCACAAGGGTCTCGTCGCAAGCCCGATGGTCGCGATGGTCTTGACCATCACGACCATCATCATGGCCGCTCGCTATAGCTGTGGGTGGCAACCCACAGCAATGCGAGCGGCCAGGAGGCCGCTCCATAAAATAAAAAAAAAGATGCCCTGATTCAGAGTGAGCGCTCTGTCAGAGCGTCCGGTTCTGAATCAGGGCCACAGTTGTTAATACAATTGGCCGATTGTTGCATACTGCGCGTGCGCAAATTTCCCACCGTGATTGCGATCGCAGTGACTACACAGACCCATTGCAGAGTAATGGACTGGAAGTGCCATTTGTGAGTGGTAACGGGGGGGTGGTTGGCCGAACGCAGGTGTGCCAGTGCCCGCTCACTAGATGTGTACGCTCGCTCCCAGCATGTGCAAATTCACTAAGTGACGGCATGGCAGGCGATCACAAGGCAAGGCATAACCACGCCCACTATGTCTTGGCGTGCAATAGCTTTGTGTATGTAGATGCCCACCAGTCTGTCTTAAGACACCCACTAGCGCACGTCAACTCCAGGATGTGTATGCAAGCATCAGTACATCGGGTACCATCGGCAGCGAACGCAGCGCTTAAGGTTGCCTATACCCTGCCCCAAAGGATTGCGATCACTTCAGAGTGAAATCCCACCAAATGACGTGTTTTATGACGCTGCCTTTTAATTATGCACACTTCTGAAATGGCGTTGAGACACTCAAGCACACCTGCGTTCGCACCTCCACTCCCCCATTTCCAGTGGTCAGTCCGTGTCACCACCACTGTACTGGGCAGTCTATGCGCAGCGAGCGAACGCATCCCGATCTCTCGCATTGGTTCGCTCACACGCATTGCAATGTATACGCATGCGCAGATAGCGACTATCGGCCAGCTAAGAGCGTTCGCTTTATAGCAAACAGGCCTGATTAAGCCCCTGCCACAAAAGGACCAAAAGGACCAGTCCTGTGTCATGCCAACATTAAAGCATCCTGAGACATTTCATGTGTGGGGTTGCTTCTAAGCCAAGGAAGTGGGCTCACTCACAATTTTGCGTAAGAACACAGCCATGAATAAAGAATGGTACCAAAACATCCTCCAAGAGCAACTTCTCCCAACCATCCAACAACAGTTTGGTGAGGAACAATGCCTTTTCCAGCATGATGGAGCACCTTGCCATAAGGCAAAGGTGATAACTAAGTGGCTCGGGGAACAAAACATTAATATTTTGGGTCCATGGGAAGGAAACTCCCCAGACCTTAATACCATTGAGAACTTGTGGTCAATCCTCAAGAGGCGGGTGGACAAACAAAAACCCACAAATTCTGACAAACTCCAAGCATTGATTAGGCAAGAATGGGCGGCCATCAGTCAGTATGTGGCCCAAAAGTTGATTGACAGCATGCCAGTGCGAATTGCAGAGGTCTTGAAAAAGAAGGGTCAACTGCAAATATTGACTCTTTGCATAAACTTAACATAATTGTCAATAAAAGCCTTTGACACTTGTAATTTTACTTCAGTATACCATAGTAACATCTGTCAAAAAGGTCTAAATACATTGAAGGAGCAAACTTTGTGAAAACCAATACTTGTGTCATTCTCAAAACTTTTGGCCATGGCTGTATAACATACTTTATGTACAAAAATAAATTTAAACATACACTTTTTTAGATATCCAATATCAAAGGTCATATCATGTGACCTCGAAATGTAAAAGTCTATATTTTAAATATAAAACTTTTTTATGAAGACTATGGTCCCTTAGCTTCAAAACAAGACCAACATGAAAGTTCTACCACAATTAGAAGCAAATATATGATTTGTTTTATTTTACCTTGCAAGCATTAATTTCACATTTTTGTAATGTTTGCAACCCTGATGCATGAACACAGTGTATCACTGAGGGCTAAACTTTTACATATGAAAGTTACTTTATGCTATCTATCATCCTACCAAATTTCATGAAAATCTGAGACTGTCGGGTTGGAAGCTGTGATTGGGCATGGAATGTCCCGTACATGTTTACATGCTTCTCAATGTACAGTATGTATTTTTGTATTGCATACTTCTACCAAAGCATGGTTTGGTTTTCTATTATTTTTGGGTTTTTTTAGGCAGCACAATAACTATACATAATTCCTGTTTGAAACCGCACCTACAGTACAGATAAGCAATAAACTGCTTACTTAAGCCACTACTTTTTTGGTATCTGTGGCTTGCTCTTCCCAACATAATTTTATGGATATTTTTGGGGCAGGCTCATAAATATCGGATGTGGCTGTCTTCTAGGCTGGCCTCTCAGGGTCATTGTTTTATAATCACTGGAGCTCATTCAGACCCACTCGCTAGATGCATTCACTCGCTCCCAGCGTATGCAAATCCCGCGCACACCCAGCAAGGCAGGCGATCACACGGCAAGGCATTAGCACGCCCAGTATGTCTTGGCGTGCGACGTGTACAATGACACTGCCTGTTAATTATGCACGCCTCTGAAACAATGTTGAAACACTCAGGCATGCCTGCGTTCACACCTCCACTCCCCCGTTTCTAGTGGCCTGCCCCTGTTACCACTCACAAACAGCCTCTCCTGTCACTCATTCAACTGGGCTGTCTATGCTGGGCGAGCGAACGCTTCCCGATCTTTCGCAGTGGTTCGTGCACGCTCATTGCGATGCATTCGCAGATTGCAAATATCGGCCAGCTGCGAGCGATTGCATCTTAGCGAGAGGGTCTAAATCAGCTCCACTGTTCTAATCCTTCAGTGAATAAATGCCCATCTCTGCTTGAGAGGCTGTCTGCTATTTCATAAGATCTTATTCAGGGAGATCTTTTCCAGTAGTCACTTGCAAAATATATGTGTACTACAGCTTTCTTGAGAGATTTCTATTACTATTATTATTATTTATTTAGCTATATAGCAACACCAACTACGCTTTTCAGGGAATATTTGTCATTACAGTCTAAATTCCCTAATACTTAAGCACACACGGCCGTAACTAGGGGTGGGCAGCCAGTGCCACCAAAAAGAGAGCAGACCCACAGCCCTTGCTTCTAGCTAACAGGTTACCTGGAATGGCTCCCTGCAGTCTGTGCAGCCGCCCAGAACATCCTCAGGATACTACGGGCAGTGTGTACTCCCCGCTACTGGCAGCCACGTCCCCTCAGTGCGACATCATGGGCGAGATGCACTAAATGGAAAATGCGATAACCCAGTTTCCGTGGTTTTACAGCATCTTCCACGTGCACTAATGTGTGGCCGCCGGGTCTCCAATGCGGAGGGTAATGCCAGCTTTTGCTGACGTTACCCTATAGAAGCCTATGGGCTTCTACTGCATCACGCTGGTATGGATCCGTCCCAGCATGCCCCATGGCCGCCGCGTCACTCTGCGCATGCGCAGATGGACTCCCAGGTCATAAATCCGGAAGTCCAAGGGGCGGCGCATATCGCAAAGGACAGGTCTTATTGGAAGAGCTGTCCTTTGCTGTACAGATCGCATATGTTAGTGCATAAGCGATCAGTACAAATGCAGTGTTGGCGGTAAGTGGCGCACTATGTTAGCGCATCCCGCCCCATGTCCTTAGAGGATGGGGATGGCACAGGGCGCTCCGGAGCCCAGCTATGCTGCTGTACACACACAAAACTAGTACAAGTCTATGCAGCAGCCATTTAACTTACTAGTATTTTGTTGGATGGTCAAAGGACACTAGAGCACTCTGATGAAACTCAGGCAAAAACAGGAAGAACATAAAAACTCCACACAGAGCCCTGTTTGGGAATTGAGCTCATGACCTCAGTGTTGTGAGGCAGAAATGTTAATCACTGTATATATAAACAAATAAGCACGTGTCTGTGCCCTCTTGTAAGATATAGAAACTTTTTATATATAGAATAACAATCACTGGTCCCTTTTAAATGTTCATGGAGTTCCTCCAAAATAAATGAAATGATCATAAAGTAGTCTCTTTGGGACTGCCACGAACTTCCTTAGTTCACAATAAATTCATCCGGTCACATAAAATGAGAAGAAAAAAATGCTCCATATAGCGTAATATAGTTTTTAATTCCAAAATATCTCACAATAAAAAAATCACATAACATGTCTTAAACTCTGTCACCCAAAAAAGTAACAAATGGCCTCATACCATGTGGATGGGGTATAGTTTCCTAAACACCCAAAGATGGCATGTACAGTAAAACTCCAAATGCCTCCCAGGATGGACAAATGGATCTGCTGATGTTCCCAGGGTGATGTCACAACAAACACTCCTTCCACTTTCTGGTATTGGCTCCTTTGCATAAACCACCAATGCGTTTCGACTCTAAGCAATGATGTCTTCCTCAAGGTGTATATAAATGGTGACATCTGCTGGCTTATATTCCGCCAACTGTTCTCTCATTGGTGGTTCAGCCTTTGAGTGTTATTTTTATACATGACACAAAAATCCACAATGTTCATAATGCTTAACATACATTATCCTTATCTCATCCTAGTCCTACATTCATCTGAGAAAACTGTTCTATATATCATAAGAAAAGTTAAAAAGCTTTTTAATTGCGTTCCAAATACCGGAATTTCTATTACGTCCGGTTCCGGTATTTTCCCTATATCCTGTGTTCTCAGACACATATTCCCCCTACAATAAGGTGGGAGTACCTTTGAAGGAGTACCACTTCCTACCTTCCGACTGAGCCTTCTCTCACATCCTGTTCTGATTCCATTTCCCTAGATAGAGCCTCCGCTCACCTGACCCAAGTCCGGACTTCCGTTTTTTGCGTTCCACCTAAGTGGAACGCATGTATAAGAGGCGCACACCTCATACATCCGGACTTCCGGTCTTTGCATTCCAACTACGTGGAACACATGCATAAGGGACGCACACCTCCTACAAGCTTCCGGTTTTTGCGGTTTACACTGATGGAACGCACAACCAGGAAGTAATAACTTCCTTAATACCTCCATTAAAGCTCCAAGTACTGGGTATAAATTACAGCTTGGGGTAATTCCAATAAATAATAATTAAAGTGCACGTGCAATAGTTTAAACAAGGTAATATATCACATAAAAATATCACATAAAAATAGTATAAAAGAGAAACCACAAAAATATAAAATGATAAAACCGACATAAAATCCATCAATTCTAAAAACCATTTGAGCTCAAAATCGCTATTAAGTCCATTCGGCACTAATGTTCCCATCTCAAAAATCTATTTCATTTCTGTGCACGCAGGGTTTCCTTCACCGTTTCTTTTTCACCAATGGTTATTTACCTGTTTAATTCCTATCACAGATTTAATACTATTAGTGAAACAATTATGCTGTTCTTTGAAATGATTGGATAATGAATGGTTAATAAATCCCTTTTTTATATTTCTTAAGTGTTCTGCCCACCTTTCTCTTAATGTTCTAGACGTCCATCCGATGTATTGCAAACCACTTTCGCACTCTACTTATATTAAAAGTCAGATTAATATTGAATACATTATGATTCAATTCTTCACAGAATATGTTCAGATCCTCTTCACTTCCTCTCCATATAAATAAAATATCGTCTATGAAGCCATACCATTTAATAATGTTTTCGAAAAATCGATTATTTGACCATATTGTGTGGTCCTCCCAAAAAGCCATGAAGAGGTTGGCATACGATGGGGCAAAATGAGTGCCCATGGCAGTTCCTTTAATCTGTTGATAACATTTTCCACTATGACAAAAAAAGTTATTTTCTAGAATAAAACATATGCTGTCCATCATAAAATCCACCTTTCTTTTATTCATATCTGTTTTATCTAAATAGTATTTCACAGCACTTAAACCTTGTGCATGTTCAATAATAGAATAGAGACTACTCACATCCGCAGTCACTAAAATAAAATTCTGCCATGTTAAATCCTTTAATTGATTTAAAATATCACTGGTATCTTTAATATAGGATTTTATTTTTAACACCTCAGGCTATAGATAATAATCCACAAAATGAGATAAATTTGATGTTATGCTTTGAGTTCCAGCCACTATGGGGCGTCCAGGAGGATTTTCCATACTCTTGTGCACTTTCGGCAAAATGTAAAAAACCGGTAAACTAGGATTATTAATAATCATAGATTTTTCTTCTTTTTCTGAAATTACTTCTTCATTTCTATATTCCATAAGCAATTCCGATAATCCTTTAATAATTCTTTCACTGGGGTTATTTCTTAATACTGAATATGTTCTTCTATCATTTAGCTGTCTCATTATCTCTTTCTCATATAAAGCTGTATCCATAATAACGATGCTCCCTCCTTTATCAGCAGGTTTAATTATTATGTTCTAATTTTTACTAAGATTTTTGAGGGCTTCTCGTTCTTTCATAGAAATATTCAGATTTTTACTCCATTTCGGTTTTATCTCTTCTAATTCCATAGTTACAGCTTTATTAAAACTCTCAATAAAGCAACCTCTATTAAAAATAGGATTGAAGGTGGATTTTGGCTTAAATATTTCATGATAGTTACTATTCTCTCCTTTTTGAAATAAAAAAATATTTCTTTAAGGACACCTTCCTCAGAAATTTTTGTACATCCAGGTAGGTCTCAAACTTAATGAGTTTATTATTTGGGGCAAATTTTAACCCCTTTTTTAAAACCGCATGGTCTTCCTCACTTAAGATCTATTTACTAAGATTACAAATGTTTGTGGTTTCTATTTCTTTAGTCTGGTTATTCTCAAATTTCTCTTTTTTGTTTTGATTTTTACCCCTTGGCAAAAAGAAATGGTGAAGGAAACCTTGCGTGCACAGAAATGAAATTGATTTTTGAGATGGGAACATTAGTGCCGAATGGACTTAATAGCGAATTTGAGCTGAAATGGTTTTTATAATTGATGGCTTTTATGTCGGTTTTATCATTTTATATTTTTGTGGTTTCTCTTTTATACTATTTTTATGTGATATTTTTATGTGATATATTACCTTTTTTAAACTATTGCACGTGCACTTTAATTATTATTTATTGGAATTACCCCAAGCTTTAATTTATACCCAGTGCTTGGAGCTTTAATGGAGGTATTTAGGAAGTTATTACTTCCTGGTTGTGCATTCCACCAGTGTAAACCGCAAAAACCGGAAGCTTGTAGGAGGTGTGCATCCCTTATGCATGTGTTCCACGTAGTTGGAACGCAGAGACCAGAAGTCCGGAAGTATGTATGAGGTGTGCGCCTCTTACACATGCGTTCCATTTAGGTGGAACGCAAAGACCGGAAGTCCGGACTTAGGTCAAGTGAGCGGAGGCTCCGTCTAGAGAAATGGAATCAGAACAGGACGTGAGAGAAGGCTCAGTCGGAAGGTAGGAAGTGGTACTCCTTCAATGGTACTCCCACCTTATTGTAGGGGGAATATGTGTCTGAGAACACAGGAAATGGGGAAAATACCGGAACCGGACGTAATAGAAATTCCGGTATTTGGAACGCAATTAAAAAGCTTTTTAACTTTTCTTATGATATATAGAACAGTTTTCTCCGATGAATGTAGGACTAGGATGAGATAAGGATAATGTATGTTAAGCATTATGAACATTGTGGATTTTTGTGTTATGTATATAAATAACGCTCAAAGGCTGAACCACCAATGAGAGAACAGTTGGGGGGATATAAGCCAGCAGATGTCACCATTTATATACACCTTGAGGAAGACATCATTGCTTAGAGTCGAAACGCATTGGTGGTTTATGCAAAGGAGCCAATACCAGAAAGTGGAAGGAGTGTTTGTTGTGACATCACCCTGGGAACATCAGCAGATCCATTTGTCCATCCTGGGAGGCATTTGGAGTTTTGCTGTACATGCCATCTTTGGGTGTTTAGGAAACTACACCCCATCCACATGGTATGAGGCCATTTGTTACTTTTTTGGGTGACAGAGTTTAAGACATGTTATGTGATTTTTTTATTGTGAGATATTTTGGAATTAAAAACTATATTACGCTATATGGAGCATTTTTTTCTTCTCATTTTATGTGACCGGATGAATTTATTGTGAACTAAGGAAGTTCGTGGCAGTCCCTAAGAGTCTACTTTCTGATCATTTCATTTATTTTGGAGGAACTCCATGAATATTTAAAAGGGACCTATATCTGTGATTGTTATTATATGAATAAATATATATATATATATAGATATATATATATATAATATATGTTTCTATATCTTACAAGAGGGCGCAGACACCTGCTTATTTGTTGATATATATTGTGGGGAAGTTTTGGAGACGACTTCAGCAGTGTATTGCTACCCTTATATTGTCTATTGAAGCGCTATTGATCCTAATCTTTTTCCTTTATCTATTGTTAATCACTGTGTTGTCGTGTGATCTCTATACCTAAATAGCTTGTGTCCCCTTTTACTATCGTCTGTGACGTTTTTTTCTGCAGCCCTTACCTATGCACATCTTTTAAGCCTCCTTCTGCCTAGTAAGATAAACAACGTTGATTTGAATATAATTAGTGCAGCAGTTATAACAGCTATAAAAGGGTCCTTGGCCAGGGAGGAACTATTAGGTTCTGAATAGTAAAGTTGTCAAATATAATCTAATAATACATGAGAACATACAGTAAAACACATATATTTGTAACAGTTGAAGATCCTCACTTTACCGGAGGATGATTTTCTTTATCATATGCTCTTCTTTTTTTTTTTGTCCTTTTATGACAATTTTTTTTTAAATTTCACCACTATAGTGAAAAAATAAACTTTCAAAAAATAAACATAGCATCTACAGTATATGTGAATGTATTATCTCATCTTATGTTCTTCCCATGTACAGATATGAACGTTTGGAAGAGCAGCTTAATGACCTGACAGAACTTCACCAGAATGAGATGACACTGCTGAAGCAGGAGCTGGCCAGCATGGAGGAGAAAGTTGCTTATCAATCGTATGAACGAGCTAGGGACATTCAGGTACAAACACTGTGGGGTATATTTACTATGGTAACCACAGGAACCAAATCACGGAGCGAGCCCATGGATGTCCTAGCAGACCCCAGGTATAATCCTCAGCGCGTCATTCGCTGCCGCATCTGGCATCTGACCGCTTGAGAGGTCAGGGGAAGCCGGTGCTGAGGTGAGTAACGGCCAATCCTAGGCTGCAACCTGACAGCCACTCTGCAGCCATCTGTTAGCTGGACTTTTTATTTACTAAAGTGAGAGCTTTTAGAAGTGGAGATGTTGCCCATAGCAACCAATCAGATTCTACTTAACATTTAACAAGCACCTTCTACAAGATAATAGCTAGAATCTGATTGGTTGCTATGGGCAACATCTCCACTTCTAAAAAAAACTATTACCGTTAGTATCATACCTCCCAACATGACCCTCTCCAGGAGGGACACAATGCTTGTGTCCTGGACTTCCCTGGTAAGAGGTGGGGCTGCAGCGCAGTTCAAAAGCCAAATAGGGAGCCGCACCAACTGTCATTTCACACACTGCCAAACATCACTGGCTGGGACTCATTGGCAGTTGGTGTGACTCCCCTATTTGAATTTTGGACTGTACTGCAGCCCCACCCCTGGAGCCGCCACCAATCATAAATAACCAGGGAAGTCCAGGACCAGAGCATTGTGTCCCTCCTGGAGAGGGTCATGTTGGGAGGTATGTAGTATATATACTAAACTATTTGATAAAGATTATTATTCAGGAGACAGTGATTTTACATCCATGACGGATAATAGGTATCACACAGGCCACATATGTCCCTTACAGGGGTTATATACAGTACTCTGATTAATAATTATTTTCCCTCTTTGGTCCTCTACCTACTGATTTTGATATTGTAGTCTATATAACAGGTCAGTTCATGACTGGATGACGATGTCTCACCAGTTTCCTAATCAGCAGCAGGTTATTCTATTTTACCTGTGTGAACATTTCATGCTGGTGCTCATACTGATCGCAAAATGTGATCTGATGCGTCTACATAAAGGGCAATGTGTGACAGCTTGTGGGACCAATGGCCACTTCTAGGACACCATATTTTATTGCCAACCAATAGGGGTATTCAATATGGGAGCGAAAACATCGTTTTTGCGTTAATATCACACTTTTGACGTCATTATCGCAGGTTTGACTTTTACACCGTATTCAATTTCAAAGACTTATCGCAGGTTCGAGAAGTCTTTGATCAAAAACGGGGATAACTTTTCACCATTGAATAGGTGTCGAAAAAAAGTGCAGAATTGGGGTTTAGGGGTGCAGGCTTAAAAAAAATAGCCTGCACCCCTGGGAATGACATTTAAAAAAGATCTGTGTCAAAAAAAGTTTAAAAAAAAAATAGGGACACCCCAAAAAATTAATTAAAAAATTGGGGTGAAAAAAAAAAATGGGAAAAAATTGTATAACAATAGGGAAATAGGTTCAGGGCTATTCTGCAAATATGCGGCAGGTGTTTTCTAGAATAGAATTATAGCGGCAGGTGCACAATTGCAGAATTTTTAAAAACTTACTTTAGGGACTTAAAAATATGCTAGTACCCATTTTCATGTACCCCAAATTTGATGGGACCACTTAAAAAAACGAAAAAAATAACCTAAGTGCTCTTCTGCATCACTTCTTCAATGTCGGGAAAAAACACCTGCTGCGGCTATTTAAATCCCCGACTTTCAATTAAAGGCTAAAACGGGGGTACCCATAGTGTTCAACCCATGTTTTTACAACTTTAGGGGGGTCCTACAATTTTTTTTAAGGAAAAATTCGTAACTTTACGCAAATCCAACTTCGGAGTCTCCCGTTTTCGTTAATTTCATATTGAATTCGGGGATAAGCGGGCGCGCGCCCTATACTTTAACGCAGGTAAAAACTCTGATATGAAACGTAAACTTCGAAAGCGAAATTTACGTTTCATATTGAATACCCCTCCAAGTGTTCCTTCTTCTCATTCCCTATCTCTCTCGCTCACATCTTCTTTCCAGTAAAGAAATGTCTGATAAAGAAATAGAGCATAGGAATAGTGTAGATGGAGATGGGGTCAGAAGTTTTTAATAAATACATAGGGAGAATTTGTAAATAAATACATAAAGTGAAGATATTATCTGAAAAGACAACAAGAACAGTTGTGGTGCTTTATATGAGTTATCTAACCACTGTTTGTGGAGCAGGCATGACAGGATGTACACCAAGCTTTTCTGAACACATTATTTATAAATTAATCTATTCTAAGCCCAGTGTATTAATCATATGGTAAAGCTTTGAGAGATGGTGGGCCAAATGTAATTGGGTGAGATATTATAAATGTGAGAGTTTAGCAGTAATCTCTCACATTGGTCTAGTTTTATCTTCAAATTGGGAAAAAAATCTGGTTGAGAGTTTAAATTGTGAGAGTTTTTTGAGTCTAAAAAAATGCGAGTTTGCATGTTCTCGGACTCTATTACATTGACCGAGTTTAAAAAGTGTCAGAGTTTACCGTTAAACTGTCACATTTTCTAATCTCTCACCCTATTATATTTGGCCCATAGTTCGCATAAGTTTTGTCAAAGCTGTGCTCCTATCCTTTTACTTAAATAATTTTTCTCCTGCTTAATTATCTGTCTCTTTTCATTTCAGGAAGCGGTGGAGTCTTGTCTCACCCGCATCACTAAGCTAGAGTTGCAACAACAGCAGCAACAGGTTGTGCAGCTGGAAGGGGTGGAAAATGCCAACGCTCGGGCTTTGCTAGGCAAGTTCATCAACGTGTTGTTAGCCTTAATGGCCGTTCTGCTAGTTTTTGTATCTACTGCTGCCAGCTTCATCACACCCCTGGTTAAAACACGACTGCGCCTTTTATCCTCCCTGCTCTTCCTCCTCTCACTGCTGACACTCTGGAGGCACTGGGATTGTGTTACTTACTGTCTGGAACATGTTCTGCTGCCCAGCTGATTTCTCATCTGTACATTTCTAGCCTGTATCTCTATCCCCTCTCTCCACCTCTGTGGAGAATAACCTTGGCAGGAGATACTGCCCAGCTCCTTCTATACACCTATTTATCTGGATCTATCCATTTATGCATATATTGATATACCTATATAGAGCTTTTTCTATTTTAAATGGGCAGCTATTTGCCACTTACGCACCTGACATGAGGAGGAAAAGGCGGCAGAAAAAAACGATGGTTATCTATGAGCAGGTGCTGTGCAGAGCACGGAGTCACACTGAAAGTATGCGACAGGACATGTGTTTCTACATGTAAAGCACATGTACTTGTGTTACGGTGTACAAGAAGTGACAGATCACGAATGAGCAACTTTGGTACAAGAACCTGCCTAATGTTTCACTGAAGAATCTAAATAGCTTGTGGAGAAGTGATCGCAATGCAATTAAGGTTGAATGGTTTGCATGATGGGAAGTCAAACCTTGCAAAGTTCTATTAGGTTTGTATGCAAGTCATGGATTACGGGGTTCTGTAATACCCCCCCTGGAACCTACAACACATCTTGACTTTAATATGAAAAGGTCTGTATGGATTTATCTCTACAACCTTATTCTACAAACAGAAGCATTGATGTGCACAGACGTTTAGCGGTATGGGGAGCAGGATGGTGATGACAGAATCTCTAGAGTCAGTCTGTACTCTCTCCTCATGTGTTTCTGTTTTTCTAAGGCTCTGTAATGAAAGCGGAGCCAGCATGGGTTTGGGTGCTGTATTGCCAGCATAAAACATCAATAGTACATTGTTTACACAAAGGGAGGATCTGCAAGGTGTTTCAAGGGTTAATTTATTCTCTAACTGAAATGCAATAACTATGACATGCTTTGCAGGTTATACATTAGTTAGTATTGCACCAGTGGCCTCTCTGCAAGCACACAACAGCTGCCCTATGAATTATGCTCTCTTACTGATATAGCAGCTTGGCCAGTATGTTATAAAGTACAGTTTTTAGCAGGAGGTCTAAAGAATTGCATTTTAGGTATTTATTTATCCCTAACACAATCTTGCCTATTATAAGCTAAAGCGCTTTGCATATTTATTTATTTATTTGCTTAGGATAATAGATTAAAGTGAACCTGTGTCCTACACCCAGTGCACCTCATTTACAAAGCACACCATAAAATGCAGATAGTCTGAGCGGTTCATATCAAGTTGCACACCCAATCTTCACCCTTAGCTAGAAGTAGTGTGCTGAGAAGTGAAGGCACCTGAAGGGGTGCACATCAGTGTAGAACATTGCACCATATTAAAGCCACCCTTTTAAATAAATTAGACTTTTCTGTTTTTCTCTTATAATTCCACTTAATGTAGTCACATTTGTGACCTGAATAATCAAAAGAGTGAGGGGACATCAGGACTGCCTTTATTATACAGTATGTGGCACTTTTATGTGCTTTCTTTTATATTGGGCAAAATGCATCTAAAATATGTGTCATCCCCAAGGTGCTACACGTGTCCCAATAAGGAAGGGATCGTTCACACCTGTCTGCTGTTACTGCATTTTTCATTTGCTAATCCTAAAAAAGCACATTGAAATTAGGATGAATGGTTTCTTTTGGGCTTGTGCCCACCACTGCGTTCTACAATTTAAATTTTGTGTTTTTACATGCATTAATGTGCACACGCATAGCATTGGCTATAGCGCAGTAAAAAAATGCATTATTATAATATGTCTAAGGCATTTTAGTTTTCATGTGTTTTTTATCCATTTTTCCAGACCATGAGTCAATAGGCCCAAAAAGTAGAGAACTAATTACTACCAGCTCAGAGCTGCTGCAAAAATCATGTCCTTTGTTGGCTGGAAATAATAATCTTGCTTCACAAAATGAAATGTTTGCACTGCTCCAAAAAACTAGGCGCCAATTCCATACTGTACAAGGAATAATCTTGCATTGCTCAACACCTTCCATCAACAAATGCAAATGTCTGCTACTTCGCGGTCACCGCCATCTTGGTTGGCAAACCCAGGCACTTTGGTGGAACTCTAAGTGCACCTGAGTAATTGAGGCTCGCGCCACCACCAAAGAAGACTTTTTGAGGCCTAGTGGTGGTAAACATTTTGTGGGCTAAACAATTTTCATCTTCCCAATTAACTAGCAGTTATTCACATGACTGAAGCATGCCTCATGCCTGAGTTATGTTGTTTACTAGTACAATGATAGGCTGAATACATTTGTTCAGGCCACAGAAGTCCTGCTTTCACTGTGAGTATCAGGTATTCTCTAATCAGTCATTTCTGGCTATATTGGAATGTAAATGTCAGAACAATTTCTTTGTGTTTTTTACTTAGTCGTCTAGCATATTTTTTCTTCTAGTTCTGCTATAATGCATTGACCAGTTCACAGGTAAAAAAGGGTTTAAGAACTTTAAATAGCCAAATAATTACAAACAGCATAAACACTCCACATGACATGTGTGACATTGTTTTAATCCTCTGTGTTTTAGATTATATTTTTTACCAGAAGTATTACATGTATATATTTAGAGAGAGAGGTCTTCCCCTTTAATTTACATGTACATATCGTAAATCTCACTTTCTAGAGAGTGACATTTTATGTGTGTGATTTGGTAATGTTTGGGAGGATAAGTTTACATCTTTTCCCCATTCCCTCCTCCCATTTCATGTGACAGCGCGTACCACAAGGCAAAGATTGTGTGTTACATTCTCTTGCTTCTGTGTGAAAATAAAATTTACACATTTAAAAAATGTTGCTGCTTGTGTCTCACTCATTGAGGTTAATGTTCATAGAGCCCGATTCACTACGGATCGCAATATTGCGTACATCGGATAGCAAGCCAAACCACTGCGATCGCAATGTAAACTCAGCACCACATAAGGTCGTCTACTTTACCATATGCACATCCGTAATGTTTAGCAAAACCATCGGTACTATCGAGTACTATCGGACTCATACGCACAGTTGCACAAGCCCTGATCTTACTCAGAAATTGCTAACAGCCACGCACGCTATGGGACCTCACACTGCGTATGGCTTCACAGTGGATAATTTATGCACGCCCCTGAAATGGCGTGCGAACGCACTGGCACACCTGCGTTTCTCCGACCACCCCCTGTTACCACCCACAAAGGGGTGCTTCCTGTCAATCACTCTGCAATGGGTCGCGTAGCCTTTGCAATCGTAGTCCCGATCGTAGTGGCTGGCTTGCGCAATGCGATTCATAAGCATGCGCAGAACGCAACAATCGGCCGATTGCGTGCGGATTACCAACTGCGATCCAGGCCCATAGTCATGTTGTGCCAGAAGCAGATTTTATACCATAAGTCTGTATGATTAATAGGTCAAACCACTTGTATCGGATGGGGCACAGGATGCTGGCGCTTAGAATCCCGGCGGTTAGAATCCCGACAGGGTTAGATTTCCGACACCTGCCGGTAAGTACCCTACCCCTACACTTAACCCTCTCCCCCCACAGCCGAAACCTAACCTCCCCCGCGCTGCCTAACCCTACACCCCGCAGCCTAACCCTCCCCCTAGTGCCTAACCCCAACACTTATCTGTCGGCAGGAGCGTGCAGTTTTTCTATATTTTCAAATTTAGTCTCTATCCTATCTAAAAGTGTTTTTGCTAAATACACTTTCTTGTATAGAGATTTCTGCAGCTTTTTGGGGCAGGCCATATATGGGTATCCCCCGCTGACACAATATAATCCCACCCGCATAGGGTTTAAAATGCATATCACAAATAGGAGTTTGCTCTACTCTGCTTAAATCCAACGATATCACTAAGGTAATAACTCAGTACAGTCGTCCCAGATGAAGGCAAGAGCTTTAGAACAGGTAAGTTCTATATATACAGCAGAATAGGATAATGGGGTTTAATTCAACATGCAACCCCTAAGGGAAAAACACTCAACAAAAGTAGTGTTCACCTTTATTGTGTAACTGGTGAAGAGAACATGTTAGTCAATGGTGCACAGAAGCATTGCCATCAGACCAGTAAAAACATTACCTGGTTCAACAGTAATTTTATCGCAACGCGAGTAAGCACAACATTTTATATCAAGAACTAAAAACAAGTTGCCTTATACCAGGGGTCAGGGAACACTTTTTTTTTTTACCTTTTACCCCAAAATATATTTAGATGCGCCGACGTTACCCCCTTAATTTGATAGGAAGGAAATCATATAGTAGTGCACCCATATAATGCCCCTGTAGTAGTGCCCCCATGTAATACCCCCGTAGTTATGCCCCTGTAGTAGTGCCCCCATATAATGCCCATGTAGTAGTGCCCCCATATAATGCCCCTGTAGTAGTGCCCCCATATAATGCCCCTGTAGTTCCGCTTGTACAAAAACAACCACCTTAATCCCCGCTCCTGCATCCGCCACTGTCCTGTCCGCCCGGCTGCTCCTCGGAACTATGTGAGAGTCATTATGACGTCTCTCCCATAGTGCACATGGAGAGAGCCGGAAGCTGGAGTTCAGAAGAGAACTCCAGCCTCCGGCTAACGCGGCGCTGCAGGGAAGGAGCCGGGCGGCCACTGGTAATAACATCTCAGCGGGCGTCCGGCTTAGAGCCTCCCTGCGGCACAGCCGGGCATGCATATGAATTATTCTATGCATGCCCGGCTGTCCATCCATTACCCCCAGGAAATTAATTTTTACCCCATGTGGGGTAATTTACTCCTGTTCCCCGACCACTGCCTTATACAATAGAGCTGCTAATGAAATTCACACCTATGTATGTAAATGTATTAGTAGCTTATCAGAACTGACATTACCTGACATAGCATCGTGTTCATGGGAGTAGATATTCTCGGCAAGCTTCCTGGCAGTCTTCCAGTTGAAGAAAACTATGGCCAACTACATTTAGCCATCATTTGCATGAAATGGCTGTATACATGGCACAATAACTTAGATAGACTGTACAAATTTTACATATTTGCATAACTTTCAATCTGTCCCTAGTTAGTTGGGACCGTCCTCAGCTTTGATGGATGTAGCCTTGTCCCGATTGGGCCAGAAGAATGGGCGGTTTAGCAGAACAGTGGCCAAATGTTGCTACACGCATTTAATGAAAGGGAAGGATATGGGGATAATTTCAGCGAGTCGAAAGTGCTGGTCACGTCCCCTTCTTATGAACAATCGCTCGTTTGTCCCCTATAAAGTTATTAAATATGTATTTGTGATTGTTATGAATAGCTTTCATGTGCAGACAGTTATATCGTATAGTATATTAGACTTAGCAGTCATTTAAACATCACAGGCCTGATACGGAGTTGGTCGTATTTACACTAAAGAAAAGTGCATCCAAAAGTAGCACATTTTCACCCATAAACAGAGTCAAACATATCCCGAGGTACGTCTGGTTCTGTATCAGCAACATGTGTGACTGATTTACGCTGAGTTGAAATAAAAACATATTTACGTCCATATGCAGAGCTCAAGACTTGTCCACAACTGTATTATCCGCTTATGCACCATGTTTAGTGTGGCAGTATTCATGACTGCCATCAGGGGGGGTATGGGGAGTACACTTGTAATGGGGGTGTGCTGTCATGGTTTGACATAGGTCTCCTTCACTCACTTCTTGGTGATCAATTGTACTATTAGTTTGTTTTCAATCTGGAAGCCATAGAGGCTCAGATATTTGTATAGGTCTTAGGGGTCTATTCATAAAGCAGTGGAAAGTCCTGTTTAGTTGAAAACAGGGCTTTTCACTGCTTTCAGCGATTCATAGAGGGGGTTACTGTGGAGAAGGGTATTCCCTCTCCCGTGGCACCCTCGCTTCGTGTATGAATCGCATACCATACTTTTGTATGGTGAGTGCAATTCATTAAGGAACAGAAAACTCTGCATTCCGTTCCTCTCCTGCATACAGATTCGCCATCTGAGGATGGCATAATCTGTACCGCAAGACGAACAGCAATGAAGTTGCATACTTCCCTGCTGTATGCCTGGCACTTGGCTCTGGCCCTGCCCCCTTTTCCCAGTGTCCTTTGCAGCAGGTCTGACTTGACCTGCTGCTCTGGAATGCTGGCGCATGTGCAGTGAGGATACAGACATATCGGGCTCCTGATTTGTCTGTATTCTCACTGTTTTACAGGATCACGGAGGGGCTGGACAGCTGCCGAAGACACTGGACAGGTAAGTGTACATGAATGGCTACTAAACATCACTATATATTGCATTGATGTGATGCGATATATAGTGATGTTTTTCAGTAGCCACTTCATGTGCTACATGAATAGACCCCTTGGTGCTTTTAATGGTCTCCAGAAAAATGGCTGTATAACTGTCAGTAATAGAAAAACACTGTAAGGTGGACGTTAGTGCACCTAACACTGATGGTCTAATGCAGTGGTTCTCAAGCTCTGTCCTCAGGACCCCAAACCGCTCACGTTTTCCATGTCACCCAGCAGGTGTAGTCATTACTCACTGACACATTCTAAAAAATCCACAGGTGGAGCTAATTATGATTTGTGATGCTTTTGAGGAGACCTGGAAAACGTTCAATGTTAGGGGTCCTGAGGACTGATGCTCGGTACACACTGGACGATCTGTCAGGGAACGATACCGCTGAATGATCTCCCTTGAAACTCCTGGTGTGCTGGATGAACAATATTGTTCATCCACACACCAAAGATGTCACCAACGATCGCAAACCCCTATGGAAAATGCACGATAACGTCCAGATTGGCCTGCATGTATGCACGATGGACGATATCGTTATCATCCAGCGGAAGCGCGCTTCGTTGGTCATTCATTGCATAAACACGGAAAGATATATCGTTGAGCAATATCATTATCGTTCATATCGTAACGATTTATCGTTCCATGTGTACACACCATGAGTTTGAGAACCTGTAGTCTAATGCAGTGGTTCTCAAACTCTGTCCTGAGGACACAGGTCACGTTTTCCAGGTCACCTAGCAGGTGCACAGGTGTATTCATTACTTACTGACACAATTTAAAAGAACCTCAGGTGGAGCCAATTATTTCACTTGTGATTCTGAGAGGAGACCTAGAAAACATGCACTGTTTGGGGTCATGAGAATCGAGTTTGAGAATGAATATGCCTCTCAGCAGAATAAACAAGCCTTGAGGTATACGTTTATATGACACAGACAGGTATTTTAGAGACAGATTCCTCCATACCGGGTGCTATTGTCATTCTCTGTTCTGTGTGTGTCTCAGTGTTTATGCCTGTCCCATGTTTGTGGTATGTCTGGGTTGACACTATTTAGGGAGTGTACAAGGCAGAAGGTATAACTGCACAGGGAGTATATACATCTCAGGAGGTGCCATTATACAGGGAGTGTATGCGGCATTAGTAGTTAATACACAGGGAGTGTATATGTCAGGAGGTGCCACTATACAGGGAGTGTATGCGGTATTAGTAGCTAATACACAGGGAGTGTATATGTCAGGAGGTGCCACTATACAGGTAGTGTATGCTGCATTAGTAGCTAATATACAGGGAGTGTATATGTTAGGAGGTGCCACTATACAGGGAGCGTATGCGGCATTAGTAGCTAATACACAGGGAGTGTATATGTCAGGAGGTGTGACTATATAGGGAGCGTATGTGGCATTAGTAGCTAATACACGGAGTGTATATGTCAGGCGGTACAAGCAAAAAGTATGGTGGTCGCTCACATCAACTTAATGACATTGCACTGGTGCTTGTAAAGGTTGGGGTTTACACTGAACTACAGAAAAAAAAGTGATTTTCCCTTCAGCACACTGCAGCAATATCAACAAAAATACTTGAATCCTACATAATAATAGAAATTCAGAGGTAATGGTTACATACATTTGCAAATATATGAATAAGCGCCGGGCCAACGTCAAGGCTCCTCTATACCGGCGTCCCTAACATTATGAGGTTCACGTCCGAGGCACAGGGAACCCCAAAAAGACTCTAGCCAAGGACTAACCCCAGGACATCACACAAAAAAGGGAAAAAAGGTGATAGTGAAGTGTAAAGTATAGATGTGTAAAGATATGTCAGTAGGTGTCACTATACAGGGAGCTTATGCGGCATTAGTAGCTAATACACAGGGAGTGTATATTTCAGGAGGTGCCATTATACAGGGAGCATATGCTGCATTAGTAGCTAATACACAGGGAGTGTATATGGCAGGAGGTGCCATTATACAGGGAGTGTATGCGGCATTAGTAGCTAATACACAGGGAGTGTATATGTTAGGAGGTGCTATTATACAGGTAGCGTATGCTGCATTAGTAGCTAATACACAAGGAGTGTATCTGTCACGAGAGGCCATTATACAAGGAGCGTATGCTGCATTAGTAGTTAATACACAGGGAGTGTATATGTCAGGAGGTGCCACTATACAGGGAGCATATGCTGCATTAGTAGTTAATACACAGGGAATGTATATGTCAGGAGGTGCCACTATACAGGGTGCGTATGCTGCATTAGTAGTTAATACACAGGGAATGTATATGTCAGGAGGTGCCACTATACAGGGAGTGTATGCTGCATTAGCAGTTAATACACAGGGAGTGTATATGTCAGGAGGTGCCATTATACAGGTAGCGTATGCTGCATTAGTAGCTAATACACAGGGAGTGTATATCTCACGAGAGGCCATTATACAGAGAGCTTATGCTGCATTAGAAGTTAATACACAGGGAGTGTATATGTCAGGAGGTGCCATTATACAGGGAGAGAATGCTGCATTAGTAGTTTATACACAGGGAGTGTATATGTCAGGAAATGGCACTATACAGGGAGTGTATGAGGCATTAATGGCCACTATACAGGGAGTGTATGCAGCATTAGTAGCCAATACACAGGGAGTGTAAATGTCAGGAGGTGCTGTTAAATGGAGTTTATGCTGCATTAGTGGCCACTAGACAGGGAGTGTATATGGCAGGAAGTGCCACTATACAGTGAGTGTACATAGCCAGAAGTGCTGCTCTACAGGAATTAAATGTCGCAGGATTTACCATTATACACAGGGAGTATATATATCTCAGGAGGTGCCACTATACAGGTGGTCTATACGGCATAAGTAGCTAATACACAGGGAGTGTATATGGCATGAGGTGCCTCTATACAGGTAGTGTATGCGGCATTAGTATTTAATACACAGGGAGTGTATATGGCAGGTGGTGCCACTATACAGGGAGTGTATGCTGCATTAGTATTTAATACACAGGGAGTGTATATGTCAGGAGGTGCCATTATACAGGGAGTGGATTGCGGCATTAGTAGCTAATACACAAGGAGTGTATATGTCACGAGAGGCCATTATACAAGGAGCGTATGCTGCATTAGTAGCTAATACACAAGGAGTGTATATGTCACGAGAGGCCGTTATACAAGGAGAGTATGCTGCATTAGTAGTTAATACACAGGGAATGTATATGTCAGGAGGTGCCACTATACAGGGAGTGTATGCTGCATTAGTAGTTAATACACAGGGAGTGTATATGTCAGGAGGTGCTATTATACAGGTAGCGTATGCTGCATTAGTAGTTAATACACAGGGAATGTATATGTCAGGAGGTGCCATTATACAGGTAGCGTATGCTGCATTAGTAGCTAATATACAGGGAGTGGATATGTCACGAGAGGCCATTATACAGAGAGCTTATGCTGCATTAGTAGTTAATACACAGGGAGTGTATATGTCAGGAGGTGCCATTATACAGGGAGAGTATGCTGCATTAGTAGTTAATACACAGGGAGTGTATATGCCAGGAAGTGCCACTATACAGGGAGTGTATGAAGCATTAATGGCCACTATGCAGGGAGTGTATGCAGCATTAGTAGCCACTATACAGGGAGTGTAAATGTCAGGAGGTGCTGTTAAATGGAGTTTATGCTGCATTAGTGGCCACTATACAGTGAGTGTACATAGCCAGAAGTGCTGCTCTACAGGAATTAAATGTAGCAGGATTTACCATTATACACAGGGAGTATATATATCTCAGAAGGTGCCACTATACAGGTGGTCTATACAGCATAAGTAGGTAATACATAGAGAGTGTATATGGCATGAGGTGCCTCTATACAGGTAGTGTATGCGGCATTAGTAGTTAATACACAGGGAGTGTATATGTCAGGAGGTGCCACTATACAAGGAGCATATGCTGCATTAGTAGTTAATACACAGGGAGTATATATGTGAGGAAGTGCCACTATACAGGGAGTGTATGAGGCATTAATGGCCACTATGCAGGGAGTGTATGCAGCATTAGTAGCCAATACACAGGGAGTATAAATGTTAGGAGGTGCTGTTAAATGGAGTTTATGCTGCATTAGTGGCCACTAGATAGGGAGTGTATATGGCAGGAAGTGCCACTATACAGTGAGTGTACATAGCCAGAAGTGCTGCTCTACAGGAATTAAATGTAGCAGGATTTACCATTATACACAGGGAGTATATATATCTCAGGAGGTGTCACTATACAGGTGGTCTATACGGCATAAATAGCTAATACACAAGGAGTGTATATGGCATGAGGTGCCTCTATACAGGTAGTGTATGCGGCATTAGTATTTAATACACAGGGAGTGTATATGGCAGGAGGTGCCATTATACAGGGAGTGGATTGAGGCATTAGTAGCTAATACACAGGGAGTGTATATGTCATGAGAGGCCTTTATACAAGGAGCGTATGCTGCATTAGTAGTTAATATACAGGGAGCGTATATGTTAGGAGGTGCTATTATACAGGTAGCGTTTGCTGCATTAGTAGCTAATACACAAGGAGTGTATATGTCACGAGAGGCCATTATACAGGGAGTGGATTGAGGCATTAGTAGCTAATACACAGGGAGTGTATATGTCATGAGGTGCTATTATTCAGGTAGCATATGCTGCATTAGTAGCTAATACACAAGGAGTGTATATGTCATGAGAGGCCATTATACAAGGAGTGTATGCTGCATTAGTAGTTAATATACAGGTAGTGTATATGTCAGGAGGTGCTATTATACAGGTAGCGTATGCTGCATTAGTAGCTAATACACAAGGAGTGTATATGTCACGAGAGGCCATTATACAGGGAGTGTATGAAGCATTAATGGCCACTATGCAGGGAGTGTATGCAGCATTAGTAGCCACTATACAGGGAGTGTAAATGTCTGGAGGTGCTGTTAAATGGAGTTTATGCTGCATTAGTGGCCACTATACAGTGAGTGTACATAGCCAGAAGTGCTGCTCTACAGGAATTAAATGTAGCAGGATTTACCATTATACACAGGGAGTATATATATCTCAGGAGGTGCCACTATACAGGTGGTCTATACAGCATAAGTAGGTAATACATAGGGAGTGTATATGGCATGAGGTGCCTCTATACAGGTAGTGTATGCGGCATTAGTAGTTAATACACAGGGAGTGTATATGTCAGGAGGTGCCACTATACAAGGAGCATATGCTGCATTAGTAGTTAATACACAGGGAGTATATATGTGAGGAAGTGCCACTATACAGGGAGTGTATGAGGCATTAATGGCCACTATGCAGGGAGCGTATGCAGCATTAGTAGCCAGTACACAGGGAGTATAAATGTCAGGAGGTGCTGTTAAATGGAGTTTATGCTGCATTAGTGGCCACTAGACAGGGAGTGTATATGGCAGGAAGTGCCACTATACAGTGAGTGTACATAGCCAGAAGTGCTGCTCTACAGGAATTAAATGTTGCAGGATTTACCATTATACACAGGGAGTATATCATACTTGCCAACTCTCCCTTATTCTCAGGGAGACTCCCTGAAATAGCAGCAATCTCCCTGTCTCCCTGAAGAGTCTAGCAATCTCCCTCATTTCACCTTACCCCCATTATGACACTGTTATATAAAAGAAAAAGCAGAGATATATACATTCAAATAGGATCATTAGTATAATTTCCCTGCATTGGGTATAAGGCACAATGATCCCTATGGCTACATGTATATTCTGTGAAGTATCAGTGTGTTTTCATCAACAAGTAGATCTTACTGACTGCTTTGGGGCTCATTTAAATGTGGATGTAAATCAATTTTAGGACACGCCTCTCAGATGTAGCAGTACACGCCCACTTTACCGCCGCGCTCATAGGTGCTGCTTTCACAATCTCCCTGAAATACTTTTTTAAAAGTAGGCAAGTATGGAGTATATATATCTCATGAGGTGCCACTATACAGGTGGTCTATACGGCATAAGTAGCTAATACACAAGGAGTGTATATGGCATGAGGTGCCTCTATACAGGTAGTGTATGCGGCATTAGTATTTAATACACAGGGAGTGTATATGGCAGGAGGTGCCATTATACAGGGAGTGGATTGCGGCATTAGTAGCTAATACACAGGGAGTATATTTGTCAGGAGGTGCTATTATTCAGGTAGCATATGCTGCATTAGTAGCTAATACACAAGGAGTGTATATGTCATGAGAGGCCATTATACAAGAAGTGTATGCTGCATTAGTAGTTAATACACAGGGAATGTATATGTCAGGAGGTGTCAATATACAGGGAGTGTATGCTGCATTAGTAGTTAATATACAGGGAGTGTATATGTCAGGAGGTGCTATTATACAGGTAGCGTATGCTGCATTAGTAGTTAATACACAGGGAACGTATATGTTAGGAGGTGCTATTATACAGGTAGCGTATGCTGCATTAGTAGCTAATACACAAGGAGTGTATATGTCACGAGAGGCCATTATACAAGGAGTGTATGCTGCATTAGTAGTTAATACACAGGGAATGTATATGTCAGGAGGTGTCAATACACAGGGAGTGTATGCTGCATTAGTAGTTAATATACAGGGAGTGTATATGTCAGGAGGTGCTATTATACAGGTAGCGTATGCTGCATTAGTAGTTAATACACAGGGAACGTATATGTTAGGAGGTGCTATTATACAGGTAGCGTATGCTGCATTAGTAGCTAATACACAAGGAGTGTATATGTCACAAGAGGCCATTATACAAGGAGCGAATGCTGCATTAGTAGTTAATACAAAGGGAATGTATATGTCAGGAGGTGCCACAATACAGGGAGCGTATGCTGCATTAGTAGTTAAGACACAGGGAATGTATATGTCAGGAGGTACCACTATACAGGGAGCGTATGCGGCATTATTAGCTAATACACAAGGAGTGTATAAGTCACGAGAGGCCATTATACAAGGAGCGTATGCTGCATTAGTAGTTAATACACAGGGAGTGTATATGTCAGGAGGTGCCATTATACAGGGAGCGTATAAGGCATTAATGGCCACTATGCAGGGAGTGTATGCAGCATTAGTAGCAACTATACAGGGAGTGTATGCAGCATTAGTAGTTAAGACACAGGTAATGTATATGTCAGGAGGTGCCATTATACAGGGAGAGTATGCTGCATTAGTAGTTAATACACAGGGAGTGTATATGTCAGGAAGTGCCACTATACAGGGAGTGTATGAGGCATTAATGGCCACTATGCAGGGAGTGTATGCAGCATTAGTAGCCAATACACAGGGAGTGTAAATGTCAGGAGGTGCTGTTAAATGGAGTTTATGCTGCATTAGTGGCCACTAGACAGGGAGTGTATATGGCAGGAAGTGCCACTATACAGTGAGTGTACATAGCCAGAAGTGCTGCTCTACAGGAATTAAATGTAGCATGATTTACCATTATACACAGGTGGTATATATATCTCAGGAGGTGCCACTATACAGGTGGTCTATACGGCATAAGTAGCTAATACACAGGGAGTGTATATGGCATGAGGTGCCTCTATACAGTTAGTGTATGCGGCATTAGTATTTAATACACAGGGAGTGTATATGGCAGGAGGTGCCACTATACAGGGAGTGTATGCTGCATTTGTATTTAATAGACAGGGAGTGTATATGTCAGGAGGTGCCATTATACAGGGAGTGGATTGCGGCATTAGTAGCTAATACACAGGGAGTGTATATGTCAGGAGGTGCTATTATTCAGGTAGCATATGCTGCATTAGTAGCTAATACACAAGGAGTGTATAAGTCACGAGAGGCCATTATACAAGGAGCGTATGCTGCATTAGTAGTTAATACACAGGGAGTGTATATGTCAGGAGGTGCCATTATACAGGGAGCGTATAAGGCATTAATGGCCACTATGCAGGGAGTGTATGCAGCATTAGTAGCAACTATACAGGGAGTGTATGCAGCATTAGTAGCCAATACACCGGTAGTGTAAATGTCAGGAGGTGCTGTTAAATGGAGTTTATGCTGCATTAGTGGCCGCTATACAGGGAATGTATATGGCAGGAAGTGCCACTATACAGTGAGTGTACATAGCCAGAAGTGCTGCTCTACAGGAATTAAATGTAGCAGGATTTACCATTATACACAGGGAGTATATATATCTCAGGAGGTGCCACTATACAGGTGGTATATACGGCATAAGTAGCTAATACCCAGGGAGTGTATATGTCAGGAAGTGCCATTATACAGGTAGTGTATGCAGCATTAATAGCTAATACAAAGGGAGTGTATATGTGAGGAGGTGCCATTATACAGGTAGCGTATGCTGCATTAGTAGCTAATACACAAGGAGTGTTTATGTCACGAGAGGCCATTATACAAGGAGCGTATGCTGCATTAGTAGTTAATACACAGGGAATGTATATGTCAGGAGGTGCCACTATACAGGTAGCGTATGCTGAATTAGTAGCTAATATACAGGGAGTGTATATGTCACGAGAGGCCATTATACAGAGAGCTTATGCTGCATTAGTAGTTAATACACAGGGAGTGTATATGTCAGGAAGTGCTACTATACAGGGAGTGTGTGAGGCATTAATGGCCACTATGCAGGGAGTGTATGCAGCATTAGTAGCCAATACACAGGGAGTATAAATGTCAGGAGGTGCTGTTAAATGGAGTTTATGCTGCATTAGTGGCCACTAGACAGGGAGTGTATATGGCAGGAGGTGCCACTATACAAGGAGCATATGCTGCATTAGTAGTTAATACACAGGGAGTACATATGTGAGGAAGTGCCACTATACAGGGAGTGTATGCTGCATTAGTAGTTAATATACAGGGAGTGTATATGTCAGGAGGTGCTATTATACAGGTAGCGTATGGTGCATTAGTAGTTAATACACGGAACGTATATGTTAGGAGGTGCTATTATACAGGTAGCGTATGCTGCATTAGTAGCTAATACACAAGGAGTGTATATGTCACGAGAGGCCATTATACAGGGAGTGTATGAAGCATTAATGGACACTATGCAGGGAGTGTATGCAGCATTAGTAGCCACTATACAGGGAGTGTAAATGTCAGGAGGTGCTGTTAAATGGAGTTTATGCTGCATTAGTGGCCACTATACAGGGAGTGTATATGTCAGGAGGTGCCACTATACAAGGAGCATATGCTGCATTAGTAGTTAATACACAGGGAGTATATATGTGAGGAAGTGCCACTATACAGGGAGTGTATGAGGCATTAATGGCCACTATGCAGGGAGTGTATGCAGCATTAGTAGCCAATACACAGGGAGTATAAATGTCAGGAGGTGCTGTTAAATGGAGTTTATGCTGCATTAGTGGCCACTAGACAGGGAGTGTATATGGCAGGAAGTGCCACTATACAGTGAGTGTACATAGCCAGAAGTGCTGCTCTAAAGGAATTAAATGTAGCAGGATTTACCATTATACACAGGGAGTATATATATCTCAGGAGGTGCCACTATACAGGTGGTCTATACGGCATAAGTAGCTAATACACAAGGAGTGTATATGGCATGAGGTGCCTCTATACAGGTAGTGTATGCGGCATTAGTATTTAATACACAGGGAGTGTATATGGCAGGAGGTGCCATTATACAGGGAGGGGATTGCGGCATTAGTAGCTAATACACAGGGAGTGTATATGTCAGGAGGTGCTATTATTCAGGTAGCATATGCTGCATTAGTAGCTAATACAGAAGGAGTGTATATGTCAGGAGGTGTCAATATACAGGGAGTGTATGCTGCATTAGTAGTTAATATACAGGGAGTGTATATGTCAGGAGGTGCTATTATACAGGTAGCGTATGCTGCATTAGTAGTTAATGCACAGGGAACGTATATGTTAGGAGGTGCTATTATACAGGTAGCGTATGCTGCATTAGTAGCTAATACACAAGGAGTGTATATGTCACAAGAGGCCATTATACAAGGAGCAAATGCTGCATTAGTAGTTAATACACAGGGAATGTATATGTCAGGAGGTGCCACAATACAGGGAGCGTATGCTGCATTAGTAGTTAAGACACAGGGAATGTATATGTCAGGAGGTACCACTATACAGGGAGCGTATGCGGCATTAATAGTTAATACACAGGGAAATTATATGTCAGGAGGTGCCACTATACAGGGAGTGTATGCTGCATTAGTAGTTAATACACAAGGAGTGTATATGTCAGGAGGTGCCATTATACAGGTAGCGTATGCTGCATTAGTAGCTAATACACAGGGAGTGTATATGTCACGAGAGGCCATTATACAGAGAGCTTATGCTGCATTAATAGTTAATACACAGGGAGTGTATATATCAGGAGGTGCCATTATACATGGAGAGTATGCTGCATTAGTAGTTAATACACAGGGAGTGTATATGTCAGGAAGTGCCACTATACAGGGAGTGTATGAGGCATTAATGGCCACTATGCAGGGAGTGTATGCAGCATTATTAGCCACTATGCAGGGAGTGTATGCAGCATTAGTAGCCAATACACAGGGAGTGTAAATGTCAGGAGGTGCTGTTAAATGGAGTTTATGCTGCATTAGTGGCCACTAGACAGGGAGTGTATATGGCAGGAAGTGCTGCTCTACAGGAATTAAATGTAGCATGATTTACCATTATACACAGGTGGTATATATATCTCAGGAGGTGCCACTATACAGGTGGTCTATACGGCATAAGTAGCTAATACACAGGGAGTGTATATGGCATGAGGTGCCTCTATACAGTTAGTGTATGCGGCATTAGTATTTAATACACAGGGAGTGTATATGGCAGGAGGTGCCACTATACAGGGAGTGTATGCTGCATTTGTATTTAATACACAGGGAGTGTATATGTCAGGAGGTGTCATTATACAGGGAGTGGATTGCGGCATTAGTAGCTAATACACAAGGAGTGTATATGTCAGGAGGTGCTATTATTCAGGTAGCATATGCTGCATTAGTAGCTAATACACGAGGAGTGTATATGTCACGAGAGGCCATTATACAAGGAGCGTATGCTGCATAAGTAGTTAATACACAGGGAGTGTATATGTCAGGAGGTGCCATTATACAGGGAGCGTATAAGGCATTAATGGCCACTATGCAGGGAGTGTATGCAGCATTAGTAGCAACTATACAGGGAGTGTATGCAGCATTAGTAGCCAATACACAGGTAGTGTAAATGTCAGGAGGTGCTGTTAAATGGAGTTTATGCTGCATTAGTGGCCGCTATACAGGGAGTGTATATGGCAGGAAGTGCCACTATACAGTGAGTGTACATAGCCAGAAGTGCTGCTCTACAGGAATTAAATGTAGCATGATTTACCATTATACACAGGTGGTATATATATCTCAGGAGGTGCCACTATACAGGTGGTCTATACGGCATAAGTAGCTAATACACAGGGAGTGTATATGGCATGAGGTGCCTCTATACAGTTAGTGTATGCGGCATTAATATTTAATACACAGGGAGTGTATATGGCAGGAGGTGCCACTATACAGGGAGTGTATGCTGCATTTGTATTTAATACACAGGGAGTGTATATGTCAGGAGGTGCCATTATACAGGGAGTGGATTGCGGCATTAGTAGCTAATACACAGGGAGTGTATATGTCAGGAGGTGCTATTATTCAGGTAGCATATGCTGCATTAGTAGCTAATACACGAGGAGTGTATATGTCACGAGAGGCCATTATACAAGGAGCGTATGCTGCATTAGAAGTTAATACACAGGGAGTGTATATGTCAGGAGGTGCCATTATACAGGGAGCGTATAAGGCATTAATGGCCACTATGCAGGGAGTGTATGCAGCATTAGTAGCAACTATACAGGGAGTGTATGCAGCATTAGTAGCCAATACACCGGTAGTGTAAATGTCAGGAGGTGCTGTTAAATGGAGTTTATGCTGCATTAGTGGCCGCTATACAGGGAATGTATATGGCAGGAAGTGCCACTATACAGTGAGTGTACATAGCCAGAAGTGCTGCTCTACAGGAATTAAATGTAGCAGGATTTACCATTATACACAGGGAGTATATATATCTCAGGAGGTGCCACTATACAGGTGGTATATACGGCATAAGTAGCTAATACCCAGGGAGTGTATATGTCAGGAAGTGCCATTATACAGGTAGTGTATGCAGCATTAATAGCTAATACAAAGGGAGTGTATATGTGAGGAGGTGCCATTATACAGGTAGCGTATGCTGCATTAGTAGCTAATACACAAGGAGTGTATATGTCACGAGAGGCCATTATACAAGGAGCGTATGCTGCATTAGTAGTTAATACACAGGGAATGTATATGTCAGGAGGTGCCACTATACAGGTAGCGTATGCTGCATTAGTAGCTAATACACAGGGAGTGTATATGTCACGAGAGGCCATTATACAGAGAGCTTATGCTGCATTAGTAGTTAATACACAGGGAGTGTATATGTCAGGAAGTGCTACTATACAGGGAGTGTGTGAGGCATTAATGGCCACTATGCAGGGAGTGTATGCAGCATTCGTAGCCAATACACAGGGAGTATAAATGTCAGGAGGTGCTGTTAAATGGAGTTTATGCTGCATTAGTGGCCACTAGACAGGGAGTGTATATGGCAGGAGGTGCCACTATACAAGGAGCATATGCTGCATTAGTAGTTAATACACAGGGAGTATATATGTGAGGAAGTGCCACTATACAGGGAGTGTATGCTGCATTAGTAGTTAATATACAGGGAGTGTATATGTCAGGAGGTGCTATTATACAGGTAGCGTATGCTGCATTAGTAGTTAATGCACAGGGAACGTATATGTTAGGAGGTGCTATTATACAGGTAGCGTATGCTGCATTAGTAGCTAATACACAAGGAGTGTATATGTCACAAGAGGCCATTAGACAAGGAGCAAATGCTGCATTAGTAGTTAATACACAGGGAATGTATATGTCAGGAGGTGCCACAATACAGGGAGCGTATGCTGCATTAGTAGTTAAGACACAGGGAATGTATATGTCAGGAGGTACCACTATACAGGGAGCGTATGTGGCATTAATAGTTAATACACTGGGAAATTATATGTCAGGAGGTGCCACTATACAGGGAGTGTATGCTGCATTAGTAGTTAATACACAAGGAGTGTATATGTCAGGAAGTGCCATTATACAGGTAGCGTATGCTGCATTAGTAGCTAATACACAGGGAGTGTATATGTCACGAGAGACCATTATACAGAGAGCTTATGCTGCATTAATAGTTAATACACAGGGAGTGTATATGTCAGGAGGTGCCATTATACATGGAGAGTATGCTGCATTAGTAGTTAATACACAGGGAGTGTATATGTCAGGAAGTGCCACTATACAGGGAGTGTATGAGGCATTAATGGCCACTATGCAGGGAGTGTATGCAGCATTATTAGCCACTATGCAGGGAGTGTATGCAGCATTAGTAGCCAATACACAGGGAGTGTAAATGTCAGGAGGTGCTGTTAAATGGAGTTTATGCTGCATTAGTGGCCACTAGACAGGGAGTGTATATGGCAGGAAGTGCTGCTCTACAGGAATTAAATGTAGCATGATTTACCATTATACACAGGTGGTATATATATCTCAGGAGGTGCACTATACAGGTGGTCTATACGGCATAAGTAGCTAATACACAGGGAGTGTATATGGCATGAGGTGCCTCTATACAGTTAGTGTATGCGGCATTAGTATTTAATACACAGGGAGTGTATATGGCAGGAGGTGCCACTATACAGGGAGTGTATGCTGCATTTGTATTTAATACACAGGGAGTGTATATGTCAGGAGGTGTCATTATACAGGGAGTGGATTGCGGCATTAGTAGCTAATACACAAGGAGTGTATATGTCAGGAGGTGCTATTATTCAGGTAGCATATGCTGCATTAGTAGCTAATACACGAGGAGTGTATATGTCACGAGAGGCCATTATACAAGGAGCGTATGCTGCATAAGTAGTTAATACACAGGGAGTGTATATGTCAGGAGGTGCCATTATACAGGGAGCGTATAAGGCATTAATGGCCACTATGCAGGGAGTGTATGCAGCATTAGTAGCAACTATACAGGGAGTGTATGCAGCATTAGTAGCCAATACACAGGTAGTGTAAATGTCAGGAGGTGCTGTTAAATGGAGTTTATGCTGCATTAGTGGCCGCTATACAGGGAGTGTATATGGCAGGAAGTGCCACTATACAGTGAGTGTACATAGCCAGAAGTGCTGCTCTACAGGAATTAAATGTAGCATGATTTACCATTATACACAGGTGGTATATATATCTCAGGAGGTGCCACTATACAGGTGGTCTATACGGCATAAGTAGCTAATACACAGGGAGTGTATATGGCATGAGGTGCCTCTATACAATTAGTGTATGCGGCATTAGTATTTAATACACAGGGAGTGTATATGGCAGGAGGTGCCACTATACAGGGAGTGTATGCTGCATTTGTATTTAATACACAGGGAGTGTATATGTCAGGAGGTGCCATTATACAGGGAGTGGATTGCGGCATTAGTAGCTAATACACAGGGAGTGTATATGTCAGGAGGTGCTATTATTCAGGTAGCATATGCTGCATTAGTAGCTAATACACGAGGAGTGTATATGTCACGAGAGGCCATTATACAAGGAGCGTATGCTGCATTAGTAGTTAATACACAGGGAGTGTATATGTCAGGAGGTGCCATTATACAGGGAGCGTATAAGGCATTAATGGCCACTATGCAGGGAGTGTATGCAGCATTAGTAGCAACTATACAGGGAGTGTATGCAGCATTAGTAGCCAATACACCGGTAGTGTAAATGTCAGGAGGTGCTGTTAAATGGAGTTTATGCTGCATTAGTGGCCGCTATACAGGGAATGTATATGGCAGGAAGTGCCACTATACAGTGAGTGTACATAGCCAGAAGTGCTGCTCTACAGGAATTAAATGTAGCAGGATTTACCATTATACACAGGGAGTATATATATCTCAGGAGGTGCCACTATACAGGTGGTATATACGGCATAAGTAGCTAATACCCAGGGAGTGTATATGTCAGGAAGTGCCATTATACAGGTAGTGTATGCAGCATTAATAGCTAATACAAAGGGAGTGTATATGTGAGGAGGTGCCATTATACAGGTAGCGTATGCTGCATTAGTAGCTAATACACAAGGAGTGTATATGTCACGAGAGGCCATTATACAAGGAGCGTATGCTGCATTAGTAGTTAATACACAGGGAATGTATATGTCAGGAGGTGCCACTATACAGGTAGCGTATGCTGCATTAGTAGCTAATACACAGGGAGTGTATATGTCACGAGAGGCCATTATACAGAGAGCTTATGCTGCATTAGTAGTTAATACACAGGGAGTGTATATGTCAGGAAGTGCTACTATACAGGGAGTGTGTGAGGCATTAATGGCCACTATGCAGGGAGTGTATGCAGCATTCGTAGCCAATACACAGGGAGTATAAATGTCAGGAGGTGCTGTTAAATGGAGTTTATGCTGCATTAGTGGCCACTAGACAGGGAGTGTATATGGCAGGAGGTGCCACTATACAAGGAGCATATGCTGCATTAGTAGTTAATACACAGGGAGTATATATGTGAGGAAGTGCCACTATACAGGGAGTGTATGCTGCATTAGTAGTTAATATACAGGGAGTGTATATGTCAGGAGGTGCTATTATACAGGTAGCGTATGGTGCATTAGTAGTTAATACACAGGGAACGTATATGTTAGGAGGTGCTATTATACAGGTAGCATATGCTGCATTAGTAGCTAATACACAAGGAGTGTATATGTCACGAGAGGCCATTATACAGGGAGTGTATGAAGCATTAATGGACACTATGCAGGGAGTGTATGCAGCATTAGTAGCCACTATACAGGGAGTGTAAATGTCAGGAGGTGCTGTTAAATGGAGTTTATGCTGCATTAGTGGCCACTATACAGGGAGTGTATATGTCAGGAGGTGCCACTATACAAGGAGCATATGCTGCATTAGTAGTTAATACACAGGGAGTATATATGTGAGGAAGTGCCACTATACAGGGAGTGTATGAGGCATTAATGGCCACTATGCAGGGAGTGTATGCAGCATTAGTAGCCAATACACAGGGAGTATAAATGTCAGGAGGTGCTGTTAAATGGAGTTTATGCTGCATTAGTGGCCGCTATACAGGGAGTGTATATGGCAGGAAGTTCCACTATACAGTGAGTGTACATAGCCAGAAGTGCTGCTCTACAGGAATTAAATGTAGCAGGATTTACCATTATACACAGTGAGTATATATATCTCAGGAGGTGCCACTATACATGTGGTCTATACGGCATAAGTAGCTAATACACAATGAGTGTATATGTCAGGAAGTGCCATTATACAGGTAGTGTATGCAGCATTAATAGCTTATACACAGGGAGTGTATATGTGAGGAGGCGCCATTATACATGGAGTGTATGCGGCATTAGTAGCTAATACACAGGGAGTGTATATGTCAGGAGGTGCTATTATACAGGTAGCGTATGCTGCATTAGTAGCTAATACACAAGGAGTGTATATGTCACGAGAGGCCATTATACAAGGAGCGTATGCTGCATTAGTAGTTAATACACAGGGAATGTATATGTCAGGAGGTGCCACTATACAGGTAGCGTATGCTGCATTAGTAGCTAATACACAGGGAGTGTATATGTCACGAGAGGCCATTATACAGAGAGCTTATGCTGCATTAGTAGTTAATACACAGGGAGTGTATATGTCAGGAAGTGCTACTATACAGGGAGTGTATGAGGCATTAATGGCCACTATGCAGGGAGTGTATGCAGCATTAGTAGCCAATACACAGGGAGTATAAATGTCAGGAGGTGCTGTTAAATGGAGTTTATGCTGCATTAGTGGCCGCTATACAGGGAGTGTATATGGCAGGAAGTGCCACTAGACAGTGAGTGTACATAGCCAGAAGTGCTGCTCTACAGGAATTAAATATAGCAGGATTTACCATTATACAGAGAGTGTATATGGTACTGGTCTGTTTTTGAGGTTACACAGTGCAAAACCACATAACATTTACACTAGGCAAACAGGCATAGCTCTTACTCTGCATCAGGTTCCACATGTGCATTTTAAGTGTTATGTCTTCCTGAAGAGCATATTTTTTAGTTCTTTATGTCATGGTGTTATTGGGGAAAAAAATAGATCAGTACAGTAGGTCACTTCTCATTAGTATGCAGTCTTGAGTGGGGCATTTAACATATCTCCGGCGTATCAATACTAAGAAAGTATATAAAATACTCAAAAGTGTAAAAAGCACAGACGCTTTGCTAGTGCTGGGACTGGTGTGTGTGTGTGGGCTGGGGGAGGGGTAATAAATACAACAAATATGTGACATTTCTATAATTGTTATGCAGATAAGAGACTACTTTTCAACAAAATAATCAGTATACTCTATTTTGGCCTTCACCATACACTGATTGAAAATAAAACCCCAATAGCATTTCACAGTAGTGTTCTTTTGTGATTCTTGTTATGTCCTCTAGATGGGGGTATAGTATCATACTTTCATTATCTTGCCCACTGTGAGGGGTACTCAATATGAAACGTTAACTTCACTGTCGAAGTTAACGTTTCATATCAGCGTTTTTTTCTGCGTTAAGGTATGGTGCGCGCTGCCGCTTATCCCCGCATTCAATATGAAACTAACGAAAACGGGAAACTCCGAAGTTGGATTTGCGTAAAGTTACGAATTTTTCCTTAAAATAATTGTAAGACCCCCATGAAGTTGTAAAAACATGGGAGAACACTATGGGTACCCCCGTTTTAGCCTTTAATTGAAAGTCGGGGATTTAAATAGCCGCAGCAGGTGTTTTTTTCCCGACATTGAATAAGTGATGCAGAAGAGCACTTAGGTTATTTTTTTCGTTTTTTTAAGTGGTCCCATCAAATTTGGGGTACATGAAAATGGGTACTAGCATATTTTTAAGTCCCTAAAGTAAGTTTTTAAAAATTCTGCATTTGTGCACCTGCCGCTATAATTGTATTCTAGTAAACATCTGCCGCATACTTGCAGAATAGCCCTGAACCTATTTCCCTATTGTTAAACAATTTTTTCCCATTTTTTTTTTTCACCCCAATTTTTAAATTAATTTTTTTTGGGTGTCCCTATTTTTTTTAGGGATGTGCAGGCTCGGATAGGTTCGAGTTTGCACGTGGAGTTCGGATTTTTCCCTCCAAAAAAACGGAACTCAGAACGAGGCAAAACGTCATCTTACATGGACGAACATCATCATTCCTGGACAAAAGACCAGGAATGATGATGTTCGTCCATGTAAGATGACGTTTAGCCTCGATCTGAGTTCCGTTTTTTTGGAGGGAAAAATCCGAACTCCACGTGCAAACTCGAACCTATCTGAGCCTGCACATCCCTAATTTTTTTAAAAACTTTTTTTGACACAGTTCTTTTTTAAATGTCATTCCCAGGGGTGCAGGCTATTTTTTTTAAGCCTGCACCCCTAAACCCCAATTCTGCACTTTTTTTCAACACCTATCCAATGGTGAAAAGTTATCCCCGTTTTTTATCAAAGACTTTTCAAAACTGCGATAAGTCTTTGAAATTGAATACGGTGTAAAAGTAAAATCTGCGATAATGACGTCATACCTCCGATATTAACGCAAAAACGATGTTATCGCACCCATAGTGAATACCCCTGTAAAAGTACTGTAGATGTTATTCTATGGTAATTTGACTTCATGAACTTCAGCACAGAAAAGATTAAGAAGCAAGGTTATATTATTTCTCAGAATCGTCTATCATACGGGTATGTGCAGTATAGCAAACTTACCTTTTAGCTGTCGTTTAAAGTAATAATTGTACTGCTACATCTGAGAGTCGTGTCATAAAATAGACTTACATCCAAATGTTAAGTAAGATCTATTTGTTGATGACAACACACTGATACTTTTCAGAAAATACATGTAGCCATAGGGATCATTGTGCCTTATAACCAATGCAGGGAAATGATACTAATCATCCAATTTGAATTGTAATATAACAGCTACATAATGGGGGTAAGGTGCAATCAGGGAGATTGCTAGGGAGATAGGGAGATTGCTACTATTTCAGGGAGTCTCCCTGACAATGAGGGAGAGTTGGCAAGTATGATTTAGGGGCAGATTCGCCATAAGGCCCTTCGTTTGTAAATTGGGTGTTTCAATGCAGAGCATATGAAGAAACCCACTTCAAGAGGAATGACTCTTTAAAGTTACAAATGTGTCCTCACACTGTGGCCAAACAGCCCCTCTCTGTGTGCCTGGTCCTGGCCCCTGGGCAACTTGGCTCGCCAAGAGTCTTTTTTGCTTAAAATGTGCATCTCATTCACAGAAATATAACAACTCGAAGTGACAAAACTATTTGCTAGAATACACTGATCAATTTCATGTGCGACATTTGTATATTTGTGTATGAATGAGTCTGAATCTGTATACGAAGCGCTATGATGCCGAGGCTTTTTCCCACGCCAAGTCCCGCTGTGCTTCATCTGCAACTTTTGCATGTGTTTAAAACTAATTCCTGTGCGGTCAAATTCGCAGCCCAGCGTCGCTAGTACACTTTGGGCCTAATTCAGAGGTGGACGCGACTGTCTTTTTACTCAGCTTTATTGCGTCTTTATTCTCATGCCACAGCCAATGGGATTCGTACAGTGACAGCTGCAACTCAAATCTGCCACTGTGCGTAAAAAGTCGCACCATAGAACTAATGCATACATCCCAGAGAGAGATGTTACGAGCATTGGATACTGATTGTTGCATCTGCCTACATCTCTTATAATGTATACTTCATCTACTGCAGTCTGCACTCTGCTGAAGATGTACTTCCACCTCTATATGAAATATTAGATAGTCAGCCCTGTATAGAACATTTTCTAAGGAGAAATCCATCTGGCACTGTATTTTGACATTCAAATTGAATCACCCTTCTTTAGTACAAGCAGCAAGGTTTAATTTATACTCCTTTTCCACTGGCCAAAATACTCGGGTTATTGCCGTGTCAACCTGGGTAGCGGCTCAGTGGAAAAGGCTCCTCGGAAGAAATCCCGGGTCAATTGACCCAGCATTTCTTTCCCGGGTCTCATGCAGGGTTTTACAGGGGTAAAACCCTGGTCAGGCTCAGTGGAAATGGGTAACCCGGGTCTTCCGGCCTGGAACCCATTCCCAGCATGGTGACTGGCTGTTAATTGGAAGTTGTCTGACAGCTGTCACTGGGATGGGAGAGATTACAGCCTCCCCGTAGGGTTCGGATCATTCCAGTTTTTACCCCATCTCCGCTTCATACGGGGAGGCTGTAATCCCTGCCCTTCTCCCAGGTGACAATTGTGACATCATAGCCTCCCGAAAGGACCCCTCCCTGAGAAGGACCCTGGTCGCCAATCCACTCCGGTCTGGTTTTCAGGGGAGAGCTGGAGTTTCCGATGCTTGGTGATAACATCATCTCCAAGCGCCGGCACTGCACCCAGGTGCAGTGTGAACGATGCCGACCCGGGATATTCCCGGGTCTGACCCGGCTTGGAACAGTGGGCCCGATTCAGACCCGTTTGCAAGGCTGCGTTCGCACGTAGCCTGCCAATGTTTGCAATGTGCCCATGCGTATAAGATGCAGTGCATGTGCGCGAACCAGTCACTGCGATCGTGAAGCAATCACCCTTGCACATAGATGCCTCGCTAGATGGAATGACAGGACAAGCCGTTTGTGTGTGGTGCCTGGGGCTGGTCGATGGAAACGGGGGTGTGATGGTGCGAACGCAGGTATGTCTGAGCGTCTTAACACTGTTTCAGAGGCATGCATAATTAAGACGCAGCGTCATAATACACGTCACATGGCTGAATTACACACTGAAGCACTCGCAGTGCTTGCGGTAGGGTATGGTCAGCTGCAAGTGCTGCGTATGGGTCCGATGTTACCGATTGTTGTATACACTTCCTGGAGATGACGTGGGAAATTGGGCGTCTTAAGACAGGCTGGTGGGCGTCTAAATACACATTGTGATCGCACGCCAAGACATAGTGGGCGTGCTAATGCCTTACCGTGCGATCGCGGGATTTGCATACTTTGACTGCATGTGAACGCATCTACCGAGCAGGTCTGAATCGGGCCCAGTGTTCCAAATCCCGGGTCAGACCCGGGTTTTTGGCGCAAAAGGGGTATTAGTGAAGATTTGGCCAGTAAATGTTTTTTGGTTTTTTTTACAACCTCCATAACTATGTTAGAAATATTATTACATAACTGCTAACCAACTCAGCCTTGGCATTGGGCGTTTGAAAATTAACAAACCACATAGAGATCACATTATTTCTCTGAAAGTAGCACAATGGGGTCAATATTCGCTAGTAGTTGTTGGAACAGCACCATAATTAGGGGTGTGCTGCCTCACGGCACCCCTGCATCTGGTTAGCAATGTGCCAGTATTGCTGCTGTGGTGCCTCCCTGCAGCCTGTACAGCCGCCATGTACTACGGGGCGAGGCCGACATAGTGCCCTGCCACCCTGTTACGGAACTGTGTTAAAAGTACAATAAATACTTTAGTTTTACAAATCCATTTTATAAACTGGTTTAGTTGGATATTTTTATTAAAAGCAAATATCAGCAAATTAGACAGTAGCAAAACAAAAAAATATCATACCTATGTGACGTCACACCAGTGCGTCACGTGGCGTGGAGGCAGTGCTGCCACCGAGTGACTAAGTTAGTGGCGCTTGAAGGGCTACTAAAGTATATTTTTGCTTTCAGCTTTTGAGCCACCGGTGCTGTGGGTGGGGTGCGGGGCCTCGGACAGGCACTGGCAGGCTGCTGTAGAAGGCAAAAAAACTCCCATCTGCAGCAGCGCACACAGCACAGATCCTTCTGTGTGGGCCTATTCTGATTGTGGGCCTGTGGCTGTAGCTCCATCAGCCCCATTATTAATCCGGCCCTGAGTGTGTAGGGACAATCTTGGATGGGGCAGGGCGAAGGGAATTTCGTCCCAACCATCGGCAAGATTGCCCATCGTTTAGTTGTGTATCCGGCCTTAGATGCTCTGTGATAAATGTTGGTTATTGGTCTTGGACAAATGTGAGACATATATAAGATAGTCCCCAAATAAAATTCCTTTCCTTCAAATCTTGGTTATATGACATAAGGTGCATACACACTACACGATATGCTCCCTGAGCGATATCGTCTAGTGTGTCCCCGGCAGGCTGTGCTCAATGTCGTTCATGACATTGAGCACAGCCACTGAACGATATCATTAGCGATATCGTTCAGCGCCGGGCTCTCTCGCCGGGCTCTCTCACCCTGACGTGGTCGTCAGGTTGGCCTGCATGTCAGCGCGATGAACGATGATGACGAACGACCCGCGGGAACGTGCGTCGTCGTCATCGTTCATCTTTTTTGTGTTAAAAATGGACGATAAAGTGGACGACTGAACGATAACGATATCGTTATCGTTCAGTCGTCCACTTTAATCGCCCAGTGTGTACGCACCAATACTGTTGGTTATGTAAAATATGGGGCATAGGAAAACCCTAGCATATGTGAGGAGGCAGATTAGGTACAACTTTGAAAAATAAAGGATTTTGAATATTTTCAAGGATTCCAGACAGAATGAACCAAATAAAGGAAGTACAGTGAAAACACAGAAGGAAGAATTTGATCATTAGAAATATTTCAGAGATGGACACAGACTGTATTTAATTAAGCCCAAAGGTTGCATAATATAACTTGATCCACTTATGGTGAATCTCAGTGTGAGTTGTTACATTGTGTCGCTGTTCTGCAATTAACTTTTCTCATATATATCACAGATGTTTCACTTGAAGGCTGTACACAAAAATGAAACCATTGACCTGCAAGGATGTAATTGCAACCAAGTTTTGTAAGGGGTTGTATTTTGATGTAATGTTATTTATAAGTGAACAATCCCTCACCTGTTAAGAACTTCTATCCAATGTCCATGGTGGAAGTGGAGATTACAGATGGCTTAAATCCCTCAAATCAATGAATACTGCACAAATTTTGAGAAAAAAAGAAGGGGGAGGGGGGAAGGGGCAAGACTAAATACCCTGTAGTGTTAGTTCTGGATAATTGAGATGACCCTTTCAAATTATCTGAAAATAATTCCACCCAAAACAGATCAACCTGATACTACGTATATGCATCAAGGTACATTACTGTAGTCACTCACAGCGACTCTATTCACAGTGTGATTGACAACCAGGGGGCATATGGGGGTGGTAACGTGGAGTGGAGACTAAAATCCCAGGTGTGTTACTGCTGTTTCGGGGGTGTTTCCCATCCTGCATCTAATCTTGTACGCAGTAAACATGGCGCTGATGTTTCTTCACGGCCACTCTGCTCAACTATAGAGCGTACTCAGGACTGCTAATATCGAATGACTGATGCTGCATCTTTGTACGCAGATGCTTAGTTTTGAGAAGACACCAGTGGGCGTCTCAGTAGATGCATCGGTGGCTGCGACATTTGCATATTTTCGCAGAGCAGCTGTAGTGCCAATTGCGTACATATCTAAATCGGTCCCATAGGGTGTAGAGTTCAAGCTCTCTAGTGGGTTCCCCAACATCCTCTGTGCGCTGACCAAGTTAATGTTGGATCATTTATGCTGATTAAATCATTTCCATGTTATTTTACCTTATATTTGGACATATTTGGACATGCTATTTGCTTCCACACAGGGGTGTTTTAAGAGAGGAGGGGCCCTGTGTTCATTCCCTGTCCAGGATCCCCTCCTTTCTCCACGGCGGCCAGCAGCAGACTGATGCATCTGACCGCAGCATAAGTAGACTCTGGGCACTAGAGTGTGCCTAGAGTCTACTACGTATGCGCAGGTCACCTGGGAAATGGCGTGGCTGCCATTTTCCTGGTGATTTCCTCACTGTGCATGCGCAAAACTTCAGAAAAATAGCTGCGGTGGCCATTTTCCGGCGTTTTTTGCAGGGCTGAGACACCGACATGGGACCTTGGAGAGGTAAGTATTAGATAATGAGCGCAGGGTGTGCGGTGTTGGGGCCCCCCTGGACCCATTATGGATACGCCCCTACTTCCACACTCATCAGGAATTATATTGTCTACCACAGTGGTTCTCAAAATCGGTCCTCAGGTGCACAGGTGTATTCATTACTCACTGACACATATTTCACAGGTGGAGCTAATTATTTCACTTGTGATTCTGTGAGGAGACCTGGAAAACATGCACTGTTTGGGGTCCTGAGGAAAGAGTTTGAGAACCTGTGGTCTACCACATACACTTAGAAGGAAATCATCCAGGAAAATTAGCTTTTTTTTCAAGACAATATACTGTAGGTTTGTTTAGAACAAAATGTATATACTATCTTACGACTATCACTCTGAATAAGAGCAAGATAAATGTGGCTGTGTAAAGCCGGCCTTCCAATGTGTACACGACATTTTTAGGAATGATGCTTCTGTAAACATGGTTTCTGGCTACAGTTATTCTCACTGTTGTTAACATGGTTGGATAATAACCAAATTTACCACCCAATTGCCAAAGATATATCCTGATCGGATGTTGATTGGGATCAGATGTCACTTTGAAACATTTATTAAGTTTGTGGAACTTGGGTCTAACTAATTTGTTCTGCTCTCCATGGACCCCATTTATCAACAAGACATTACCCCTTTAGCACTCGCTAAAGGGGTAATGTCTTCCTTTCAATATTTGGCAAACAGCTGTAATCCAAGATTGCCTTTGTCACTGTATCGCTTACGCCAGCTATACATGCTTTCTTAGACCTTTTTGTCAGATGTTACTGACAAACAAAACCCACAAATTCTGACAAACTCCAAGCATTGATTAGGCAAGAATGGGCGGCCATCAGTCAGTATGTGGCCCAGAAGTTGACTGACAGCATGCCAGGGCGAATTGCAGAGGTCTTTAAAAAGAAGGGTAAACACTGCAAATATTGACTCTTTGCATAAACTTAAAGTAATTGTCAATAAAAGCCTTTGACACTTATGAAATGATTGTAATTTTACATCAGTATACCATAGTAACATCTGACAAAAAGGTCTAATAACACTAAAGCAGCAAACGTTGTGAAAACCAATACTTGTGTCATTCTCCAAACTTTTGGCCATGGCTGTAGATTGCGTCGGCGATACGGGCAGCCTTTCCGGCTTCAGTAAAGTCTTCCAGGCACTGCCGGGTCACCACCCGGCGAAAATATCATGGGCATAAGCAAACTGGATGTCGCACATGACACATGACATTTTTTTTTTTAAAAAGTGGTTGCGGGATATTCAGACCTGAAAACCCTCCGACGCGTAAAAAATTAAATAAATGATATTCGCCAGTCTGGGGGTCTCAGGTGGTCTCCGCGGCTCCTGGTGGCTTTCCCTCCATCTTGTCTCTAGGGAGTGGGATGCTGGAAGGCTCAGAGGGCTGCAGGGAGATGCAGTTCTACAGGGGGTAATGCATTCACATGGGGGGGTCCACACACTCACTCATACACACTTACAAACACTCGCACACACTAGCATACCCTGCTGCAGAAAACCCGGCTTCTGATGTTGGATGCAGAAGACACCGCTTCAGAAGGTGAGCAATTAAGAACTAATTAAGCAAATTGTAACCTTCTAATTGCTTAATTAGTCCCCGGTCTTTGGGGAGGGGGGGTGCCGCTGGGGTCCCAGAGCAAGTCCCCCTGATTTTTACTAAAATTAACAATTTTAGCAAAACTCAGGCTTGCTCTGGAGGTATGATAAAGACAGTAATTTCTATAGAAATCGCTGCGTCCCATTTTCAGTCCCCTAATTGAATAGCAAAGTCCTGCGGCCGTGGGAAAAACCCAGCACCACTTTTTTTTTAAATTTCCCGCCCGCAATTGGATTCCCCCTTATGTCTGTGAATGGTAGATGATACTACAAATGTGGCAAGCTTAGATCTGAGAGCAGGCCACAGGTGTTTTCCAAGTCCTGCAATATTACTGACAATGTGTTACATATAGTGTTTGCATAATTAATATATTTAGAAAATGAATACATTCATCAAAGGCAGAAATGCCACCATGAAAACACTGCACTTGTCCCTGATCCCTACTTCTTGATGACTCATTGTCCCTGACCTCAGGTGTATTGCGACACATCTACACACTCATAGTCTGTGCCTGCAGGGGGGAAGAATCATTGTATTTGCACATTCCTAGCATTCTTCATAAGCTTTCAAGTGGGACTTTTCTACAGCACCTGATGATTATGTGATCAGACAGCTAGAGACACCCCCTGCCTCCCCTAAATCCAGAATGTGTCCTTTTCATTATCCAGGGACATTAACTCCTTCAGTGCCATAATATTAGTAGTAAGGAATAAAGCACAGATTCTTATGTGGCTAATGTAGTGTGGTCTTACAAAAATCCTGCTACTGCTGCTGAGACTGACATTTTGTTATCAGTCTGGGCAGCATTGAGTGGGTGGTGTGGTCAGTCACTTAAAACTAATGGGATGATTTTCACAAACAAAGACAGACACAAATATAAATGCCGGAAATTATTATTTAGGATACTGTTGCAGGAATACTTACTCCTTATACAAAGAGATTCTTTTTTTCCATCACTGTTCTATAGCATATAAACACGTTATTCTGCACAACTATCCTATTTTCTCTTCATACTGTAACTGTGGAAAATGTCATATTGATTGTTCTGCTAATATACACTCGTGTGCCAGAAAAACTGAGACAGCCGCTTCCATTCACAGTTCATGTAACCACACCCCCGCATTAAATGGCTGAAGTACTATACATTGATATACAGTATATCTCTGCAATCCGCTATCCGTATAAATTGCAGTGAAGATGGCAACGTATCACGATTTAAGCGACTTTGAACAAGGCTTCAACGTAGGTGTCAGAGAGATGGGTTACTTCTAAAAAATCCACCCGACATTTGAATATTCACATGCAACAATTCCAAGGGTGTTCCTTAACCACACAACATCAAGACATCAAGACATCTGGCATCAGACAATGCTAGGGCCATAAAAAATCTATGGATGATCGTCTGGCACGCATTGTGACTTCAGACCGGCGTATTACATTGCCACAGTCAGATAACCGCAAAATGTTATGCTGGGGCCACCAGTAACATTAGCATTCAAAAAGTGCAACATTCCCTTTTTTCTATGAGATACAGAAGCCGACGGTCCACTTGGGTCCTATTGTTGACACCATGACACAAGGAGCTGAGCATTGCCTGGTCTCTTGAAAAGCGCCACTGGATACAAGATGACCCGAAATGTGTAGCCTGGGTGACGAGTCAAGGTTCCAACTGTTTTGGCCACGCGGATAATTACACATGTTGAAAAAAACCCACGAGGCAATGGACCCCACATGCCAACAAGGGAAACCCATGGTGGCAGTGGCTCTGTTAAGGTGGTGTTTTCAGAAGACCCCTGAAACATCTCCAAAGATTGCTGACCGTCAAATGCTACGCAACCATCCTTGTGGATCATTTGCACACATTTAGAATGTAAGCTCTCACGAGCAGGGACCTCTTCCCAAATGTGCTTCTATTTACATTTTCTTCTACTCCTTACTCCCCACACGTGACTGCTGACTCCTGGCTGCTTATTGTGAGTGTTTTAAACGCTATTGCAGCAATGTATATAAACCATGTCCTTGTCCTGTACTGTAATGTACTGTAAGTTACTCGTTTCTTGTTCACTTATTAGTACTATGTAAGGCGCTGCGGAACACTTGTGGCGCCATATAAATAAAGGATAATAATAATCATTTTTTTATGTCCTGCATTCACTCATACAAGAATGGTCACTTTCAGCACGGCTATGCACCTCTGTACAAGTCCGTTACCACCAGATTATGGCTGCAGGAGCATTCCTCTGAGTTTGGCATCATGTGTTGGCCCCCTCGTTCACTGGATTTGATCCCAAAAGAACACATGGGTTGCAGTTCAACATGTCATCAAGGCAGGGTTCCACCACCAGCGAATATTAGGTAATTGTGGACCATTATTCAGGAGGCATGGTGTACACTATCTACACAGTACTTCGGTGAGCTTGTGTCCATGCCCTTCGTGTTGCCGCTGTAATCTATTCGAAGGGGGAACCCATGCGTTACTAGACAGGCTTCTCAGTTTTTCTGGCACACAAGTGTAAAATACAACATTATAGACAGGAAGTAGAACAATGCCCCCTGTGGCCAAATGTTTGCAGAAAATATAAAGCCTTTATTGACATTTCTAAGCATTACTCTTTAGCAGGAAAAAGTAATTTCATCAGCCAGAAGACTGTTTTCATATTTATAAACATGGAATTATTTAGGTCAGTGCTATATTGTTTGTTTAAATAGTTACTAGGTAACTAGCACTAGTTCTTACAACATGACATAATCTGTTTGTGGCCTGCTGATCTCTAGTGGTAGCATAGACTCTTATTAGCTATCTTTGTTTACACTACTAGAGATACTCGATCCGGCCATCAAGCAATTACTAAATCTTGTGTTTTCATGAGAGGGACAAAGTATATACCTGACAGAGTTATTTACTAAAACTATTAGAGTAACAAAAATAAAAATGTAATAATGTAGGGAACTTTGCCTCACACAAATATTTTTGTTCCAGTTTAGTTTAATATTTAACTACATAATACCTGTTTACGTTAACTGGTCTCCAAAGCAAAGACATCTGTAAGAAGCACAGATACATTGGTTGGCAAGGACAGGCGGTGTGCTAAGTAATTATGCAACTTACAAGTGATTCACCACACGTGTATTATAATAATTAGTCTGTGTAAGTGACAGCATGTACAAATGTGGCACCGTGTCATTTATCTGAGCTCTATACTTGGGCCCAGTCTTAGGTAAGCTGACAGGGCAATTGTCCTAAACTCCTTTTAATCGTGACTTCCTTTACAATTATTATTATGATTACCATGTTGAATTATTCCTTATATTTAGGTTATGTGTTGTTTTAAGTTAACGGCTTGGATATCAGCAGTTTTCCAAAAAATGGTCACCTATTTAGCACGCTGCCTGTTAATTATGCACGCCTCTGAAACGGCGTTGAAACACTCAGGCACGCCTGCGTTTGCATCTCCAACCCCCCGTTATTACAGGACAGCCCCTGTTACCACCCACAAACGGCCTCTCCTGACACTCATTACACTGGGCTGTCTTTGAAAGGGCGAGCGAGCGGTATGCGATCGCAGTGAGTAGTTCGCGCATACGCAGAATGAAGCGTGCACATGTGCGTACGCAGAACATCAGGCCGCTTGCGAGCGCACGCATATAGCAAATGGGTCTGAATCAGGCCCAAAGATGCCGCATCGGTCACAGATCCTTCGATAATCGGATTTTGAGTAACCCTATGGTCACGCAGAATGGCCACATGTACTTAGACGTTGGAGCCATTTTTATTGCGTACTAGATTGCAGATGCAGACACGCCCCAAAAACAGTTGAGAAACGCCTGCAATTTTTGCTGTCACTCTCCAATACCACCCCATACTCTCCCTGCCTGTCAATCACACTGCGAGTAAAAAGTCGCTGCAAGCGACTACGGTAATGTAATGTGCCGAGCTGAATCAGGCCCTTTGTACGTAGATGCTTGGATTTGCAAAGCAGCAGATAGACGTCTGCGAGATATGTTCGCACAGTAGCTGTGTATGGGATGGCAGCTGAGATGGCATTACTGTACATCTCTGAATCAGGCCCTATTTGCTATTGTACCTGATTGCCTATTGCCACACTCATATTTCACCAACCATAATAATTTTCAATTATTTAACGATCAGTTTAAGACAAGTGCAAACCTGCGCTAAATCCCCAACAGTCCTTACTATAATCTGTTTTTATTCATTTTATTTTTGAATGATTTGTCAATTAAAATGTATTTTCTTACAGTCTACCTACTGTTTATCAGGGCCATAACTAACTAGGGGTGTGCGAGCTGTGCCGCCAAACAGTGTAGAGCCCTGTGTGCATACCATCGCTGCCCCACGTTACCAGCATCTGGCTTGCAGGATTCCTAGATCGGCACCCTTCAACCAGAATCACTGCTGCAGTCCCATCTGGAGCGTCCTTTGGGTGGGACTGCTGCGTATACAGCCCCCCGGTGCATCCTGAGGATGTTTCACGTAACACTGTTCTTGCCGGAACCAGTGGCCCAGCCCCTTCTGCACAGTGGCGGGATGGGCTGGTGGGGGTAGGGTGCCATCTGCCCCCCTGGGCCGGTACAATTCTAGTGTTTTAGGGCCGGCAGGCACTGGCAGGCAGGCAGAGAATGCGATGCTCTGGCTCCCGTGCTGCTGCCCAGAGAGATCCGATTCAAGTAACTGTAATAAAATGGCTGTCCCCATATCAGGCTGCAAAAAGATGGCCGCTGTCGACCAATGGGGAGCCAGATTTTCCTACCCACAATTCCAAGAGGCTGAAAAATGAAAAAGGGGGCGTGGCCTATCAGGGGAGTGGGAAGAGCCTAAAGAGGAGCTGAATGATAAAATGGTTAGGACTAGACTATACAGCGCAGATGGACCTGTGACGTCACACCCACATGACCCAGCCTGAAAGGGGGAGGGGCGGGGATGCTAACAGGGGACCAAAAGTGTCCCCTTGCGGGCTCGCTGCGCTCGCCACACTACGGGCACGGTGGCTCGCTGTGCTCGCCACAAATATTTATTCCCCTTCTATGCCCTAGTGGATAGTAACGCAGGAGCGGTTCAGCCTCCTGCAGCGGTCTCGTGGTGGATACGTCACAGAGGTCCTTTCTCCAACTAGGAAATAGCAGCAACCATGATAAAATAAATTTTTTATCACACCCATGGAGGAGAGAGGGCAGAGATGAGGAGTGCCTGCTTCCTGTCTTCTACACCCATACCATGTAAGTGGAGGGTGTCACTGTGGCATAAATTTTGGTGTTTTGTTATTTAAAGTATGTGTGTGCTGACTAAGTGTGACTGTATGTGTGCTGACTAAGTGTGACTGTGTGTGCTAAGTGTGACTGTGTGCTGACTAAGTGTGACTGTGTGTGTGTGTGCTAAGTGTGACTGTGTGCTGACTAAGTGTGACTGTGTGGGTGTGTGCTGACTACGTGTGGGAGTGTGTGCTGACTAAGTGTGACTGTGTGTGCTGACTAAGTGTGACTGTGTGTGCTGACTAAGTGTGACTGTGTGTTTGTGTGTGTGTGCTGACTAAGTGTGACTGTGTGTATGTGTGCTAAGTGTGACTGTGTGTGTGCTGACTAAGTGTGACTGTGCTGACTAAGGCCCTCATTCAGAGCCGTACGCTCTGAGCAGAGCGCACGCTCTGAATGAGGGCCGGGCTCCATTTTCATGGAGCGTCCTCCTGGACCCTCGTATAGCTGTGGGTCACCACCCACAGGCTATACGAGCGTGCATTTTGATGGCCGCGATGGTCGTGACCATCGCGACCATCGAAATTGCGAGCCGGAGCCTGCGGTTGAGGTTTTCAACCGCAAGCTCCGGAGTGATTTTGGCTCTATCAGAGCCAAAATCACTCCCACTGACATCACTAGTGATGTCAGTGGGCCGGCTTCTGACGGGAGGCGTTCCCGTGGGAACGCCCCCGTCAGGGAGGCACGCCCCCGGCATGCCCACCAAAGGGGGCGTGCTGTCAATCAACATTGACAGCATGCCCCCTTTGATCGGACACAACGAGCGAAGGAAAGTCCTTCGCTCGTCGTGTCTGGCGCATGCGCACGACGGAGCTCCCTCCGTCGTGCGCATGCTCAGTGCAGACCATCGACCCACTTGCGAGCGGACAGCCGCTCGCGAGTGGGTCTGAATCAGGCCCTAAGTGTGACTGTGGGTGTGTGCTGACTAAGTGTGGGTGTGTGTGCTGACTAAGTGTGACTGTGCTGACTAAGTGTGACTGTGGGTGTGTGCTGACTAAGTGTGGGTGTGTGTGCTGACTAAGTGTGACTGTGCTGACTAAGTGTGACTGTGGGTGTGTGCTGACTAAGTGTGGGTGTGTGTGCTGACTAAGTGTGACTGTGTGCTGACTAAGTGTGACTGGGTGTGTGTGTGCTAAGTGTGACTGTGTGTGTGTGTGTGTGTGCTGACTAAGTGTGACTGTGTGCTGACTAAGTGTGACTGTGTGGGTGTGTGCTGACTAAGTGTGACTGTGTGCTGACCAAATGTGACTGTGTGGGTGTGTGCTGACTAAGTGTGGGTGTGTGTGAGTGTGTATGTGCTGACTAAGTGTGACTGTGTGTTGATTAAGTGTGACTGTGTTGACTAAGTGTGAGTGTGTGTATATACTGTGTGTGTGTATATATATATATACAGTATATATATATATATATATATATATATATATCTGTGTGTGTGTGTGTGTGTGTGGTCAAAGTAGACATTTTGAAGTGGGGGTATGGAAATATCAGGGGGGCTTTACTTAGGCAGGCCCAAATCCTGAGCCCCCTGATATTTCCATACCCCCACTTCCTCTTAAATACAGCACACATTCCCTCACAGTCACAGCACACCACACACCATAGCTCATAGCATACTTCACACCACAGCACACTGCCCACCTCCACCCTGCTCTGCTCTGGTGACCGTGGTCATGGCGCCCCCTTCCCTGGGCCCTTCCCCAATCTTTCTACTTGGTGGCACTAGCATTTTGAATTCAGCGCTGGCTGTGAGCGAATGGCAGCTCGCAGACCGGCAGTCAATTAGGGGCGGCCATGTGGCCGCTCCTGATTGGCTTCCCGTCCGTTAACCGTGATTGGCTTGCGTCCGGAGCCAAATTTAAACATGAAGCTGCTTGGTGACCAGCGCTGAGACAGTGATAGTCCCAGCGCCAGCCTCCCCTGATTGGCTGCCGCTTCGCGAGCCATGATTGATAAATTTAAACAAGCAGAGAGCAGCCGCTTGTTGACCGGCACTGGGACAGTCCCAGTCCCGGACGGGTGCCGAAGTGAAGTGACGGCATGACATACCATTTCATACCGGCACACTTCAAGCACTGTGTATAAATATATATATATATATATATATATATATATATCCAGTGGTGCGGCACTCTCATTGAAATATAGAAAATAACACAGCCGTGTACAGATAAAGTACTGAAACATTGGCTATACACGGCTGTGTTGTTTTCTATATTTCAATGAGAGTGCCGCACCTCTGGATATCTGTATGACTTTTCTGGGAAGGCACCTCAAAAAGCTGATTATGGTTGCTAGGAGTGCCGGACCTTCTATGTGCTATATATAATATATATATATTTTTTTTTTTACAGAAGGTGAAAAACAAGCGCCTTATAGTGTAATAAATTCAATGTCATTGAAGTAAAAAAAGGTAATTATTATGTGTACCATATGGGTTAAAAAATCAGGCATGTAGTAGTTTACTGTGGTACACGCCCCCAACATTATTGTCATGCCTATTTTTAAATTGCATTCGCCGGTAGAAAAGCTGGGCCACTTCCTCTGGTTTGCACCCCAGGCTGAGAGTTGCCAGCTAGCCCCTGCTTCCGCATGACATCATTCACTCAGGGGGGATCACTGGCAAAGGACGCTAGTCAGCCCTGTTACGACGCTCCTGTTTATTATTGATTTCCACATGTACAGACTCACTTCTCTTGCTTTGTACACAAGGAGTGCCAAATGGCCAAAAGGAAAGAATTGGAATTATTTGAACATTCTACTACTGCAGTACACATTGGCCCTGATTCTGAGTCGCACCTTATGTCGATGTCAGAAGCAGTCATACCTGCCTACTTTTAAAAAGCATTTCAGGGAGTTTGTGAAAGCAACATCTAAGAGCGTGGCTGTAAAGTGGACGTGTACTGCTACATCTAAGAGGCGTGTCATAACATTACATCCAAATGTAAATGAGCCCGAAAGCAGTTAGTAAGATCTATTTGTTGAGGAAAACACACTAATACTTCTCAGAAAATACATGTAGCCATAGGGATCATTGTGCCTTATAACCAATGCAGGGAAATGATACTAATGATCCCATTAGAATGTAAATATCTCTGTATTTTATTAATATAACCGCTTCATAATGGGGGTAAGGTGCAATCAGGGAGATTGCTGAACTCTTCATGGAATCAGGGAGATTGCTACTATTTCAGGGAGTCTCCCTGACAATGAGGGAGAGTTGGCAAGTATGGATGCAGGTAATAATTTTTTTTTAGAAACTGCGCATACGTCTAAGTCACATTGCGCATGTGTCTAGAGTGCGGGTGCACAGAGTCACAGATGTGTTTGAGATGCATGGTCTCAGGCATATCTTGAAAATGTAAAGGCCTTCCTGGGTGGTCAGTGGCTGCATACACAGACACTTAGGGACTTATTCAGAGATGTACGCTAATGCAAACGCATCAGCATACGTTCACAGATCACCGTTGCTAAAATATGCTAATGCCTTCCACTAGCATATAGTCACAGAGGCGACTAGGGCAATAGACACTAAAGTGGTCACAGTAGCATGTGACTCAGAATCAGCGCAGTGTCCAACTCAGATTAAGCCCCTATGGGATTTTTGTATCAAGCAGTGAATAGTGTGGAGAAGTTGCCTATAGCAACCAATCAATTTTGAAGTAGCATTTATCAAGTACAGTCTATAAAATAATAGGTAGGAGTTAATTGGTTGCTATGGGCAACTTCTCCACTGATCCACTTCTCTACACTCTTCACTGCTTGATACATAAACCCCTAAGTCACCTGTGCGTAGGCTGGATATCCTTAAATCCTGTCAACTATAGAATCAGCATGCTTATGTTCCTGTTATGTCCATGTTCACTAGATCTTACTGTCTATACTGATACCCACAAAGCAGATTTCCCCAGAGGAATTTAGGAGATTATGCACCATCATAATGAATGTGCAGGGAATATGGCTCGCAGAAGTGCCTTTAACTGAATTTCAGCTGTGAGACTATTTAGATTGAGTGGCCGCTACATGTAAAGCAGCCACTGATTGGCTAGCGGCCCGTGAGAAATTACAGATGATTTTGGTCATCTGTTATTTCGCGAGGTGTAAGTATATGTAACAGCAGCGCCAGGTTGTAGAGTATAGGATCTTTTATGCAGGTACATCCACACGGATTTCGACATTGGACAAGTGGCCCGACCGGTTGGTACAGGTAAGTATGTGTGATTGAGATATGTGTGCAATAAATTTATACTATCTACGGTGTGTGTGTTGTGTCTTAATTTAACTATTTATTTTACAGTGTAGGTATGGGTGCCGGCCGCCTGTTGGCACCTGTAGTTCCACTGTAATACACAATAGTTTACTTCTATTTTACACTTTAATACCCCCGTACCTACAACCCAGGGGTGCGGGGAAGAGCCCCAGGCTTCAGACCAAGCCTGGGGTTTTGGGAGAGGGGGACCCCTTCTTGTGGTGGTCCCTCCCTCCCCTGAGATCCCCGGCCTGGCTGACTGGCTTGGGGTGTTAATGCTATATTTTAAACCAGGACTGGCCCTGCAGCCTGGTGCTGGTTCCTAAATTATGGTGGAACCTTACACTTTTTGTTCCCCGTAATTTTCTGAACCAGGACTGGCTGACAAGTCTGGGGCTGGTTATGCTTTTGGGGGGAGACCCTACATAATTTTTTTTAAAACAACCCCTTTTTTTACAAGTACAACACACAAGCAGCTTACACATATCTCACTGATATGTGCAGGCTGCTTGCTCAGGAGAGTTAGGCAGAGAGAAAACTCTGCAATCTCATGTGAGTAATCTCCTTCAAAACATGCTACTTGTTGGAGATATCTCATTCTGCTTCAACATCGGCCAACTCAATTTTGCACAAATTGCCTGTTGGTAAATTTTAGAGTTAAAAAGTTAAAAAAATCACCCGAGTTCTGGCGAGTTCCAGCGAGATTAAACTCATTGTAAATCAGGGCAATCTCGAATCTTAGTAAATTTACCCCTAGTCCTTCAAAGTCCACCACTACCACAAATTATGCAGTCGAGTTTTCTGCATTTTGGAGAAATCACAGGGGTCGGCAGCAACAACTCCACTTCTAAAAACCTGCACTTTAGTAAATATACCCCTAAGGGTGTCCATGAGTGCTATGTGTGAGCAGAACCTTTCTGATACTGTACTTGTATCACCATTTCTGCACCCATTTCTGCACCCTCTGCCATTGTAGGGATGAGCAGCACAATTAAAGATGGTGAAATAATTTGAAATTGAGGATGATTGTGTGGAGGAAGTGCAATAGGAGGATGAGGGGGATATTTGTGTACTATCTGATGCTAATGAGGATGTTGATGATGAGGATGTTGTTTGTGTAAGTTAGCCACCTGTGGAAGCAGTTTCTGCTTGGGCATAAGACCAGAAAAGCCACCTCTTGGGTGTGGAATTATTTTTGCCCAAATCCTGACAACATTTGTGAAGGCAACTGTACTATTTGCGAAGCCAAAGTTGGAGGTGATTGGAGGTGGTCCTTCCACAAAATTGCTTTGTGGTGGCCCAAACAAACCAAGGACTTGATATTCCCTTTCGTTCTTTACACTATTTTATTTGATTATTTGTCTTGCAACAGTATATGGAGGAGTTATCCATACCAACCAATAAGCTTCTAGCTATCATTTATCTAGCACAGTTTATAAAATGACAGCTAGAAATTGATTCGTTGCTATGGACAACTTCTCCATTTTATCTCCCCTCTCTCTCCATCTATCTATATACTCGTACATGTATTGAATGTTACACAATAAATTAGGGGAGTGACAGTTATAGTAAATCATTGAATACCAGTTAAGATGGTGTTTGTTTCTTTTGGTTATCTGCATCACCACACAGGTTGGCCCACCTATAACAGTAAAGAGGAAGTAGACTCTGCAGGCAGTGCATTGGAAAAATGGCAACATCTGGCTATATACTTTACTAACACATTTCTTCCAGAGGCAAAGTAAAAGGCAGAGGCATAGGTGCAGCGTAGGGGTGGAGTGGGTCTAAAGTGCGGTCCCAGTATTCTTTCCATGAGCGAGCCGTAGTTGTGAATGCACAGAAAAAGGTGCATGACCTTGCAGCACACCTCATCTAAGCATGCCAGCTGAGCAGAGGGCTGGGAGGCAGAGCTGCTTGGTCAGGCATTCAGATGGCCAGACTTGCCCATTAGGCCATCGGCCCTTCTGGAATTTGCCAGATGGCCAGTTCAGTCATTGTGCAGGGGGTCCCCTTTCTATGGGGCTCATACCATTGCTGGTGCCTGTCTCTTTGGCACCCAACTCATGCTGCCAGGAGACACTGGAAATGTGACCTGGGTGCACTACTATGGGGCATAAATCGAACAACTGCCGGGGAGAGAGACGTCTCTTTAGAAGCATTTGGGTTGGGCCTCTTAAATGTTGCTATAGGGCCCACAAAGTTGTAGTTATGCCTCTGTTTTATTATTAACCAATTTATAACCATTTTTTTTATCATCTTCTGTGATGCTTTTATATGTCTGTTAAAACAGCATTAAGTAGTTAAATGAAATGTTGGTAGATACCTTCATACCTTACTGTATTGTAGAACTGTGAGGTGTGGAAGTGCTTGCGATACCTTCTGTAGGTGTAGCTGTGTTTTGTGTCCGGCTTTGTAAGATGCTCTGTGTGGGGAGTGTATGCAGCATGTTTGATTGGGTGGAGCACTAAGCCTGATTTTCTAGAATTAGATAATATTTATAAGAACATAAACAGCCCGAAGACTGAAAAAACAATAACTTTGAAACACACTTTGTAACCTAAAGACCATACTTACTAACATTTTAAATTCCTTTTTAGGGATCATTGTTGATGATCAAATACTGACACATACTGTCCTGTCTATGGAGCACATACCATATTTACTGAACTTCGTTATAATGTAATTGTTTTGCATTCTCATAACTCCCAACATTTACGAATCTATAAGTGGGAAGGGGCCGTGGACTGTGTCCGCACTACAGTTGGCGTGAACACTCCCTCTCTCGCAAATCGGGGCATATTGTCTGATTACAGGAGAGCAAGACAGTCCACTCAAATCAACTTATAATGTTTACACCAACTCAATATCCTATGACAAAAGCAGTAACCATAATATTTTCAACATCGTCATATGAAATATGTCTAGTTAACATCACTAGATATATTTGATCACCACATTTAAATATTTCTGTAAACTGTAAACTCTGGGTTTTTGTCAGGAGTAAGTTCCTGTGACAGAGTATTAGCTGGCAAAGTATCTTTAAATTGACCTTCAAGTACATTATCTAATGTACTATCTGTAAATGTTGAGGATGACTGAGGTGTTTGCAGATGCTTGGATATATGGGATGTAGTTTGGCCAAATGCTGGGGGGGACTTTACTTGTTGCGCATACTGGGATGTTTGGCCAAATGCTGGGGGGGCTTTGCTTGTTGAGCATACTTGTATGTAGTTTGCCCAAATGCTGTGGGGAAATTAGCGTGCTGGCCATACTGTGATGTATGCTCAAATTAGGTGGGAGACTGAGGTTGCTGCACATACTGGGATTGTTCCCCAAATGAGTTTGGATAATTAGCTTGTTGCCCAAAATGGGTGGGTGGTGGAACATGTTTTGGTTTGTAGTGGATTGTGCTCAAGATTTCAGTAAAAAATTTGCGGTTATCGCGACTAAGCCTTTCCTGCATAGCCATCATTTCCTTTAGCAAATTACTCTGCATTTCTCTCTCATTGGCCATAAACCGCTGCAGTCTGGCATCCTCTTGTGTCTGCCATTCCGAATCTAGGTCGCGTAGTTGTTCACAAAGAATATTTGTCATGGCTTTGGTAGCAACATCAATTTTGCTCTTCTTCTTTTTACGTGTTGGCACTGTGAAAACTGAAAGTAAAAGAGAGAAAACATTGAGCAACACATGTAAAAAATATTTCAAACACAAAACAATAAATGGTCCCATATCAAAAAGCAGCACGTCTGTTTGCATGCGGTGCCCATCCTCCACTACAAGATAAACGCAGAAACAATACTATATGCTAGAAATTTAATGACAACATTACATAGATCAGTCGTTCTCAAACTCGGTCCTCAGGACCCCACACAGGTCGCTTTTCCAATTCACCCAGTAGGTGCACAGGTGTGTTCATTACTCACTGACACATTTTAAAAGATCCACAGGTAGAGCTAATTTTTTCACTTGTAATTCTGTGAGGAGACCTGGAAAACATGCTCTGTTTGGGGTCCTGAGGACCGAGTTTGAGAACCTGTGACGTAGATTAATGCAACAGAACATAAGTTATTTGATTTAAACTTACTGTTACTGCGTAGGCTGGGCTTGTCTCCCTGGGTCTGTGGCTCAGACTCAGAATCTTGCCTTTGCGTAGGAGAGATCACATCTGTGCCAGTGCTTGGTTCAATGATGATGATCTTAGATGAGTCCTCATCTGCGTCATCAAATAGGACCTGCGATAATGCCGGGCTCTGCTGGCTGCTCTCAGGAGTTGTTGAAGGCGTGCATGTCGTTGTTGCAGACAGTGTGCCAGCATCACTTGAAGAAGATAGAGCAATGGGGTTGCATAGTGCTGTATGCCCAAAAGCCAAAGTGCTTAAATCGTATAAGGCCCACTCCATCCTTCCCACACCACTGCGATTACGATTGTGGTCATGGACCTTTGTGTATTGTTTCTTTAGGCTCCTCAGCTTATTAAGGACTTGCTGCTGTGTCTTCACAATACCCCGGGTGGCCAGGATTTTGGCAATGTTGCAATAGATCATGGCATCTTTAACAGTGCCTGTGATTTGAGCTTTTATTTCCTCCTCTCCCCTCACATGTAAGAGCTCATGGACCTCCTCGTCCTTCCAATGTGCCATGATCACCAACCACCTGTACACAGCAAAAATAAAGATTACCGCACTAAAGAAAACCCAGAAAATTTAGATAAAAAATAATAAATAAATAAGAAAATGAATAAAAAATAAATCTCTTGTTAGGTAATAAAGTTTTCAGTATTTTAAAATAGATGCCATATATAATAAGAAACAGGCTCTTTTAATAAGGTAATAAAAAACAGTAATTTACATAGTATAACACTATGACATAAATAATAACATTAGATGCTAAATATGTTTACACACCTGGCACCACTCTCCAAACACCTGGTACAAGTTCACCTCGTAGTGTTGCAGGCCTATCTGCAACTGTTGCAGCACCAAATCTGCCTTGTAGCACTGCACAGGCTTCTTAGCGCTATGTTTAGCGTTTATATGGCGTCTGCCCTCCACTGTCCGGCTGTTGCTGATGACCTCATCAACAGGCAGCAGCGTCTGGCCAATCAGGAGCTGTTTGGTGAAGCCCGGGAGTAAATTCCCGGGTAGCACCATTCAGACAGAAGCAGGGTAATTTCCCGGGACTTATGTCCTGGGAAAAACCCTGGTCGATTGCAGGGGCGGCTACCCGGGAACGTGTTCCTGGGTAGGCACCTTTCAGACAGACGCGGCTACCCGGGAATTTGGCTGAGGCAGCCAAATTCCCGGGAATCTCGACAAGTCTGAAAGGGGTATTAGCCTAATTTGTTAAAAACAATAATGGCCTCAAATTACAGCAAATTTATATTTTTCATTCATTTTGCACTACTAATTTAATTATTGCTTTATCTTTATTCCATTTTATTTTTCATTGGCCTAAATTTAATTACCCCCACATCCCTTTTTTCATACTTTTTTTGCATTTTTTGTTTTTATTTGTTTGTAATAAAACAAAAAAAGTTAGCTTTTTATATATTTTTTTTACTTTAAAATAAAAATGCAGAAATCAGCCATTTAATGCATTTTTAAAAAAACAATATATTTTTTCTTTTGGACAGTAATAACCATTATTACTTTTTACCAAATATTGTTTATTGGGGGATACAGGCTTTTTAAATTTCCATTGGGCTTTTGTCAGAAAAAAATTTGCAACTAATTATTTTCTATTTTCAGGAGTCAGATGCCGCTGGTTATAGTAGTAAAGTAGAGGACCCTCCGCCTTCACTGCTGATAAAATTGCTGCTGTGGCTCTGTTAGGTTTTGCAGGCTCTGTGATCTGTATAGAGGTTGCTGCCGCTGATGGTAATGCCAGTTTAGCTCTGTTGGATTCTGAAGTCTCTGTGATATATGTGGGATCCTTATTGTAGTAATGCATAAAATGCTCAACGCGTTTCCGTGCTTTTGGCACCTTTGTCAAGAGCATAATAATAATGGATGGTGTCTCTGACAGTCCTTCTTAAAGGGCCTAATCAAACAATGCTCAGCTGTTTACAAATAAATTAAATTAAATGGGTCAGATGAAAAAATCCTTTTCAATGTTAGATTACTATGATAATATTGCTTCTCATAATAAATATATGTATACCAAATACATCCATTAATTGGAATTGGCTTATTACAGTCTAAAAGAAGTAAAATAAGTGGGGAAAAAATTAAATCAAATAAATATGGGAAAATTCTAAATATGCATTAATAATTTTTTTTTAATTTCTAAACTGCACGATAATGTCATAATGAGCTTATTAATGAGAAAACCAATGAGAAAAATATTTTCAGGATATAAAAATGAAATAAAAATGATATAGTAAATAATATAGTGTGGAAAGTATGTATGTATATATTTATGAAAGTGGATGAAGAATAAAAATAAAAATATATACAGTAGATGAAAATTATATATGTACACAAATATTAAATATATAAATAGTATAAATAGAATTTTTTTTAAATGAAAATGAGATGAAAAGAGGTATGAACCCTGGTAAAAACTGGTCTTATGAACTATTATTATATGATACTATGGACCTGATTCAGCAAGAAATGCACGGATGCAGACGCACACACCCGTCCGCTGTGAGTATATGCTAATAAATGCATATGCACGCAGAATAAGCCGATGTCTAGCAAAACACAATACCTCCCACTTCCCTTAATGTGCGTTCTGTTATACCACGCAACACAGCAGAAACATCGAGAACCTTTGAACACATTAGCATATTAGTGGTTGACCTGACTCTTCCTGTGTGCAACTAGACCTCGGGCTCAATTATGCACGCCCCTAAAGTGCCATCCAAATGCACAGACACGCCTGCGTTTGGCCGTCCACCCCCACAAAACGGCACTTCCTGTCAATTACTTTTCTCTGGGTCTGCGTTGCCTCTGCACACGCAGTACCCATCGCTATAGCTAGTTTGTGGACACACAGTGTGAAGCATACACATGCACAGAGCAAAAACATCGGCTGCATGCGTTCTCTCCTGTGTGTTCCTTGCTGAATCAGGCCCTATGTTATATAATATGGACATATATGAGTTACATTGTTCAAAGAGGACATTGCTCATTGCCTTGTTCAGCAACCAGGAGGAGTGTGCATGGAGGCTGCGGAAATATGCACAGATGCTCCAGGGACATGTTGCTGATAATTCTTATGGTAGCTGCAATACAATTCTATCATCCATCAACCTCCTGCTATTCCCAGCACATCTCACTGGCCGGGGTTCGGCCAGCCGCAGGGCAGCAACAGGGGGGAGGTTGTGGTGACACTGGTGAGATGCAGCAACAGGTGGGGAGGGGTTGTGGTGACACTGGAGATATACAGGGAGCAGGAGTAAGAAGCAGGGGCCTGTGGTGAGACACACGGCTGTGTTGAAATATAGGATGTTGTGGTGAAATGCAAGGGGCAGTAGTGAGAAGCAGGAGGCTGTTGTGAGATGCAAGGAGCTGTGGTGAGATTCAGGGGACTGTGGTGACATGGCGTAAGTTGTTATGAGATGCGGGGGGCTGTGGCGAGATTAAATTGCTCCTATGCGAAGCTGGCGTGGGTCGCTAGTATATCTATATAATAAGCGACAAAGTGTGTTTGTCCTTTATACATGGTCAGAGTTTTGTACCTAGCTCCACCAAATTTGGCATGATGGTGTAGTTTGACCAGGGTTAGTTTTTTAGCTATGTTTTGTAACATGGGGTGTTGAAATGAGGATTGCAGACAGGCAGGTATTTTTGTTAAAACAGTGGCTTTTTAATAGCAGCAAACACTGCACCTTAGCATACGTGAGTTTAGGCCTGCACACATACAGGCACATAACATAAAATAAACAAACAAACATAGAAGTCTCAGCATTCCTTGTGCTAATCAGTCACCAGTTGGTCATGCTCTCCCAGCATAACTCTCGGACCCTGGCACTACAACACTGTGTCCCTAGAACCTGGCTGCTAATCAGCATCAGGGCCAGGAGTAACAGGTGTGTGACAGTTTTACACCCTTCCAGTGCTCCAGTGATTATTCCAGCTGGGTCTGTGTAAATGTGAAAACCTGGAATTCCACACCTCCACTGCTAATGCAGAACACACAGGTTTCACTCCAGCCTCCCTTGGAGAGAACTTATTCCACCAGAATGTGGACAATTCAGGTGAGAGTAAACCCCTCTCACCACATAATCCCCCCCCTTTAGCTTTTCCAAGTTTGGTGAACCGCATGTATTCCTTGGTGACGGCCGACACCCACCAGTCTTCTTGCGGATGCAGGATTGTACTTTTCCTTGCCACTCCATGGACAACGTAGCTCTTAAAGAGCCAGTGCAACATCTGAGCAGTCTAGCGAGAAGTACAGGGTCCGGGCTTTCTTCTTGCCAGGGTTTGAGCAAGTTGACATGGTATATCTGCTCTGCATGTCTCCTTCCTGGCTGCCTGACACGGTAATTTACCGGTCCTACAGGCCCGTGCCAATGGGAAAATAATTACTTTCTTGTGTCGGCACCAACGCTAGAACTTTGTCCCCTGGTTGAAAGTTCCTGACCTGTGCTGTGACATCATAGGCTCGTTTCTGACAAGCTTGGGCCTCTATAAGGTTTTCTCTAACAATAGGCCCTATTTTATACAGACATTCATATAATTTTCTGCTATTCCCAGCCTTCCTTTGAGATGTCTAGGATGCCTCTTGGTTGCCTTCCAAAGAGGAGCTCAAAAGGGCTAAACCTGGTTGTGGATTGGGGTACCTCACGTATGGCAAACATGAGGTAAGTAAGTACTTCAACCCACTCCCGTTTATTATCCAGGACAGCCCAACGTATCATAGACTTTAAGGTCCTGTTAAATCATTCCACCAACCCATCCGTCTGTGGGTGGTATACTGAGGTATGCAGTTGTACTATTCCCAACTTCTTACACAGTTCTGCCATTACTTGGGACATAAATGGAGTCTCTTGATCTGTAAGGATTTATTTAGGGAACCCAAGACAAGAAAAGAGGAGCATCAACTCCCGGGCAATAGTAGTTGTGTCAGGGATGTGGTCGCCAGGCCCCGACGCAAGGCCCACTCAGATGCATTACGTACGTCCGGCCTTTGGTTCACTGTCGCAGAGCATAGATCCTATCGTTCCCTAACTCCTGCTCCAGGACTGATTGATACTTCTCACACAATGATGCGTCATCCTCCAATACCAACAGTGAGGATGCTGGTTCATGGGCGCGGCCATCTTGCTTCTGCCATGTGATCTCGAATCAACCAATCAAATCTAGCCCTCTGGTCTGCTGAGAAGCTGCAGCCAATCAGCGACAGGCACAACCTATATAAACCATTCATGGATGTTCATTCAATGCCTGTAAAATATCTTCTTAAGTCCTAGTATGTGGCTTCTGATATTGTCTAGTCCTTTGGCTTCCAGTATACCTTTGTGTCTCGCCCTTTGCCTAAAGATGCTACTTTGGGTACAAAATCCGATGCACCTAAAGACGCTACTTTGGGTATAAAACCCAAAGCACCTAAAGATGCCACCCAGGGTACAAACCCGGAGCACCTATATGTACACTCCTGTGCATTCTGTCCATTTCTCTGTGACACATCTCAGTGTACTACATCTGGAGTGCGATGCACCATTGTGTACTCAAGACCCACATTCATTGCAAGCCAAAGACGTCACAGTCTAGCTGGGTATACCTCTATACCTTTGACCTAGGATACCAGTCTCGTCTTACTGGGTGAACCCCGGTGACTCGGACTCAGGATTCCTGCATCCGTCTATTGAAGATAACTCAGCATCTTTTGACCAGTGTCCTGCTTGTTGTGGAGTTTATGCACTAATACCAGTCATCTCACTCCTACCACGTTGCTATATTCACGTCACAGATTCATGCTCATATCGTCTGGACTCTTAGTTCTGATGCTACCCATCATTCCCAACATCCCTCTGCTTGTTCAAATAAAGCCTCGTATTCTTTCAAAATCTACTAAGATTCGACACATATTTCTCCTATGAGGAAAAGCTATCTGAAACCTCTTCAGTTCTTGCTACCACGGTCTCAACCCACAGACTCGGATTCATCACAGGAGGCCAACTTTCCTAGAGGAGTGACAATTTGTACAGGCTTAATGAATTCCTAACAGGATCAGGCATCTGGGGCTCAAGGACTGCATAATCTTGCGGCTCGATTGGAGACACAGGAGATAACATAAACATGAGTACTCCAATGCTTACAGGAACTTTCAGTTCATTTGGATCAGCTTCAAATCAGCCCACCTTCTACGGCCTTGGCTTCATCAGTCACCCCAGCAGGCTCTGAATCTGTAACCCCAAGAATTGCCTGGGGTTTCTTAACCAATGCGAAGTGCACTTTGTGCTCCTCCCACAGAACTTCCCTTCTCCCCAAGCTAAGGTAGCATATATTATCTCTCTCTTGACCAAGACGGCATTGGATTGGGTATCCCCACTGTGGGAGAGGAATGACCCACTAGTTTTGAATTATCAAGAGTTCATTCACTCCTTCAAGAGGATATTCGATGAACCGAGGAGGTAGGACGCAGCCTCTGTCGACATTCTGCGATTAAAGCAAGAGTCCCGTCCTATGGGGCAATATGTCGTTCTGTTCCAGGCTGTAGCAGCTGAACTACAGTGGAATAATGAGGCTCTGAAAGCTGCCTACTGGAACGGTCTCGCAGACAGACTCAAGGATGAATTAGTCACTCTGGATCTACCGGATAACCTAGAAGACCTGATATCCCTGAGTGTCAAGATCGATCTGTGTATATGTGAATGTGGTGTAAAAAAAAGCCGAAGTGACCGCTTCAGGGCTCGTCCACTACCTCAGCCTTGTATTCCACTTCTACTAACAAAGATCTGATGCAAGTAAATCATGTCACTATTGTGCATCCTCAGAACACTTTCTGAATAAATGCCCATTGAGACCATGAAACAGACAAACCTAGTCTGTGAGGAGGGAGTCAGACTAGAGGTTCTTGTTGCATCCTTCCCTAATCAAGATTGTTCTATTTCCATCTTTATCAAAGACGTCAAGTCCCAATTTTTAGGGTTCTCCACCTTGATTGATTCCGGCGCTGACGGTAACTTAATTTCCTCGTCCATAGTACAGCAGTTAGTAGTTCCAGTCTGTCTCCTTCCCCGCCCTATTACCCTCACCGCTGTCAACGGGACACAGATCGATAATGGAATTATCACTCATATAACCAAAGTACTCAGAATGAAAGTCGGAGTCTTACATATGGAACAAATAGAGTTTCTGGTCATCCCTACTACTACTATTGAAGTAGTCCTTGGACTGCCGTGGCTCCATCGGCACAATCCGCATGTCAACTGGTCTACCACTCAGATTCTTTCCTGGAGTCCCTATTGTAATCAGCACTGCCTAGATCAAGTGGTTCGAGTTGCGGATACCAAGGTTCATCCTTCTGATGCTATTTCTCATCAGTATCTGGACTGTGTATTTTCGGAGCAAGCGGCGGATGAACTGCCACCTCACCGGCTTTGGGTTTGTCCCATCGACCTGATGCCTGGGAAAATACCTCCCCGGGGTCATACCTATCCCTATCAATTCCAGAGACTCAATCCATGTCCCAAAACATCCAAGAAAACTTGCAGAAGGGTTTTAATTGGCCTTCCTCATCTCCATGCCGGTGTTGATTTATTTTTTGTAAAAAAAAAAAGATGGAGGGTTACGGTCATGCATCGACTATCGAGGTCTTAATGACATCACTGTCAAGAGTAAATGTCCCTTGCCCCTTATCATCGAATTCTTTGATCAGGTTAAAAGCCCAAATCTTCTCCAAATTAGATCTTAGAGGAGCCTATAATTGAGTAAGTGTCAGGGCTCAGCCGGGGATTGGCTCCTGCTTACCGCGCCGCCGGCTTCCCCTGTCATCCAGGGTGGTCGGGCAGCAAGCGCGGCGGCGGGGGAGAAGCTGAGTATTCTCCCTGCATGCAGTGGCTTCCTGGTGGGCTGGTGTCTGGCATCGCAATTCCGGACATGGGCGCCGCCATGACAGTCTGCCCATGTGACAGTATCTACTTCCCAGGATAGGTGAGTGATCAGCTGATGCTGTGCATCTATCAAAGGGTTCCCCTGGGTATATAACTGTTCCACAGGTTACAGGAAGTTGCCTGAACAACGGTTGTCTCCTAGCGTGCTTTAGTGAGTTCCCAGTCCAGGTTCCTAACCCTCCTTGTAGCAGCAGTGTATATCATCTCCACCTGTGTGCCTCCCGTCTCTGTCATATCAGTGCAGCAGTGTATACCATCTCTACCTGTGTGCCTTCCGTCTCTGGTGAATATCCGTGCAGCAGTGCATACCATCTCCACCTGTGTGCCTCCCGCTCTGTAACATCCGTGCAGCAGTGTATTCCATCGCTATCTGTGTGCCTCCCGTCTCTGGTGAATATCCGTGCAGCAGTGTACACCATCCCTACCTGTGTGCCTTATTTCTCTGGTGATTTCTCAAGTAACCGTGAGTCTCCATCTGAACTTCTTTTTGTTATTTGATCTACGTGTCAAGATATAGTTATTGTACGTTTAGGGTATTGTCAGTGCCTATCTAGGCATTACCTCTCAGGGCCACAGGTGTTGTGTCTCTATTCCTGCAGGGCTTGGGTACCTGGTCAAAGGACCGCGACCTGCTCAAGGGGTGCAGCTAAGCCCAAATCCCAATTGGGGGGGTCACTGGCGAACACCATCCTGTGGGTTAGATTCCGCACCTTTGCCCAGGTCTCACCAACACTCAAGACCTGTGGATGAGGAGAACATATATCCAGGCCCCTCGTCTCTGCTTCCTCCCACAACTTAGGCCCGCTACGTCTCCTACCCCAGTCTCAGGCGTGACAGTAAGATTTTGAGAAGGTGATGAGTGGAAAAACGCGTTCAACACCCGTGATGGGCATTACGAATACCTAGTGATGACCTTTGGTCTCTGTAATGCTCTCACGATATTTCAAGAATTTGTCAACGAGATCCTTCAGGATGTTCTATATCAGTTTGTCATTGTCTACCTGGACGATATTCTCATTTTTTCAAGGGATCTCAATACCCACCGACAACACTTCAAAGAAGTTTTGTTCTGGTTACATACTAACCATCTCTTTGGGAAACTGTCCAAATGTGTCTTTGAAGTCCCTACTATAGTTCTTGGATATGTGATCTCCGGTTTGGAACTGCGAATGGATACTGAGAAACTTAAGACTATCCAGGACTGGGTGTTGCCCACTTCATTGAAGGCCATTCAAAGTTTCTTAGGCTTTGCAAATAGGAAGTTTTGCAGATCTTATTCCATCATTGTATCACCCATCACAGCCATGACTCGAAAGGGAGCTAAACCGGCTAATTGGTCTCCAGAAGCTCTTTCAGCATTTCATGCTCTCAAGCAAGCCTTCTCCTCTGCACCTATGCTTTCACAACTTGACATGGAGAAACCATTTGTCCTAGAGGTGGATGCATCAGTCTATGGAGTGGGAGCAGTCTTGTCTCAGACTTCTGCAGATGGGAAGCTTATATCTTGTGGCTTCTCTCAGAGATTCTCTCCTGCTGAAAGCAATTATTCCATCGGGGATCAGGAACTCTTGGCCATTAAGTTGGCTCTGGAGGAATGGAGATACTTACTAGAAGGAGCAAAACACGCCGTAACCATCTACACTGATCACAAAAATCTCCTATATCTGAAGTCGGCCCATTGCTTGAATCTTCGCCAGGCCCGCAGGGCACTATTTTACTCCCATTTTAAATTTACGTTAAAATATCACCCAGGATCTTTAAACACCAAAGCTGATGCCCTTTCCATTTCCATGTTGGCAGAAGAGGAGCAAACTTCCATGCAAGAGTATCCTATTATCAACCCTCTGGTCTTTGCAGCCACTGAAGCCTTTCCTACTCCTCCTCGGGGAAAAACATTTGTGGCTCCAGAACTGCTGAACAAATTACTATCCTGGGCTCATGACTCCCTCTTTTCTGGTCATTCCAGTGTTCATAAGACCTATTGCTTCCTTCAACAAAAGTATTGGTGGCCCTCCATGAAAACTGAGGTACAAGGTCCTGTCACAAATGTGTTCAGCATAAAAACTCACGACGACATCCAGCAGGGTTACTACACCAACTCTCAATTCCAGTCAAACCATGGTCACATTTATCAATGGACTTTATCACCGATTTACCGGAATCCAAGGGGTTTACCGTTATATGGGTCATAGTGGACTGTATAATTAAAATGGCTCACTTTGTCCCTCTACCACTTCTACCTACTGCTGCCACAATGGCACGACTATTCATCCAGGAGATCTTTCGTCTGCACGGACTACCTCAGGAGATAGTCTCAGATCATGGGGTTCAATTTGTGGCCCGTTTCTGGAAAGCTATGTGTGCGGCTATGCAAATTAAATTACAGTTTTCTTCAGCTTACCATCTGCAGTCGAATGGCCAAATGGAAAGGGTAAATAAGGACCTGGAAACCTTCCTAAGGATATGTTTGTCTTCTTCTCAAGATGATTGGGCAGACTTGATACCCTGGGTGGAGTTTGCCCACAACTTCCATTACCATTCATCTACTGGAGTAAGTCCTTTGTTTGCCAACTACGGGTTACACCCAAGCATCCCTGAAATCTAGTTCTCATCCACCGTGGAAGTTCCCGCTGCCAGCTCTGCTTTACAAACATTTTTGCAGATTTTGAGACCAGTGCAGTCATCCCTTAGAAAGGTGTCTCATAACTACAAGGTCTTTGCAGACAGAAAACAGTCCACTGTGCCAAAGTTCTCCCCTGGTGATCGCGTGTGTCTCTCAACTAAGAATTTGAGACTCAGGGTGCCCACCATGAAATTCGCTTCTCGATTCATTGAGCCATTCTGGATCAAGCGGGTCATTAATCCTGTGGTGTGTAAATTACCTTCCTCCTAATCTTCGAATTCCAAACAGTTTTCATGTTTCCTACTTAGGCCATTAGTACTTAATCGTTTCCATACCAAGATTTCCATGACTCCACATGTGCTGATGGCTCGGGGAGTGGAGTTTGAGGTGGTGAAGATCTTAGACTCCCGTTGGTACAGGGACGATTACAGTATCATGTGGATTGGAAAGGGTATGGTCCTGCAGAAAGGTCCTGAATCAAGGCTGCAGATGTACATGCTCCTAGGTTGGTGCACAACTTTCATTCAAGATTTCCACCAAAACCTAAAGGGTGTCCAGAGTCCACCCATAAAAGGGGGGGTACTGTCAGGAATGTGGTAACCAGGCCCTGACACAAGGCCCACTCAGCGGCATTACGTACCTCTGGCCTTTGGTTCACTGGAGCGGAGTGTACATCTTATTGTTCCCTAACTCCCGCTCCAGGACTGATTGATACTTCTCCCGGAGTGATGCGTCCTCCTCCAATACGAACAGTGAGGATGCCGGTTCATGGGCATGGCCATCTTGCTTCTGCTTTGTAATCTCGAATCAACCAATCAAATCTAGCCCTCTGGTCTGCTGGGAAGCTGCTGCCAATCAGCGACAGGCACTGCCTATATAAACCATTCATGGACATTCATTCAGTGCCTGTACAATGTCTTCTCAAGTCCTAGTATTTGGCTCCTGATATTGGCTTTCAGTATACCTTCGTGTCTCGCCCTTTGCCTAAAGACGCTACCTTGGGTACAAAACCCGAAGCACCTAAAGACGCTACTTTGGGTACAAAACCCAAAGCACCTAAAGATGCCACTCAGGGTACAGCCCCGGATGACCTATAGACGCACTCCTGCACATTCTGGCCCTGATTCAGAGCCGGACGCTCTGACAGAGCACTCACTCTGAATCAGGGTCGGGCTATTTTTTTTTTAGAAAGGCCTCCTGGTAGCTTGCATAGCTGTGGGTGACATGCGCTCGTCGTGCGTCGTGCGCATGCGCTCTGGGCCACCATTGACCCGGTTGCGAGCGCTCAGCGCTTGCGACCGGGTCTGAATCAGGCCCTCTGTCCATATCTCTGTGACACATCTCGGTGTACTACATCTGGAGTTCGACACAGCATTGTGTGCTCAAGACCCACATTCATCGCAAGCCAAAGACATCACAGTCTAGCTGGGTATACCTCTATACCTTTGACCTAGGATCTCCATCTCGTCTTACTGGGTGAACCCCGGTGACTCGGACTCAGGATTCCTGCATCTGTCTATTGAGGATAATTCAGCATCTTTTGACCAGTGTCCTGTTTGTTGTGCAGTTTATGCACTATTACCAGTCATCTCACTCCTACCACTTTGCTACATTCCCATCACAGATTCATGCTCTTATCATTCTGGACTCTTAGGGCCTGATTCAGCTTTGGGAATAGAGTGAGAATTAGCACTTAACTGTGTACCTGGACAAACCATATTGCAATGCAAGGGGTGTAAATACTCACTGCTTTTGTATGCAGCCCACAAATACTGCACAGCTTTATTGTTGCTCTATAATTTAGATGTCAGTTTGGACACCTCCCTCCCAAATCTAAATCTTTCTGCACATTTTAAATCTGTCCCACCTGCAGTGCAGCATGGTTTCACCAAGATGACCAGTTAAGTGCTAAATCTCACTCTATTCCCAAAGCTGAATCAAGCCCTTAGTTCTGATTCTACCCATCGTTCCCAACATCCATCTGCTTGTTCAAATAAAGCCTCGTATTCTTTCAAAATCTACTAAGATTCGAGTCGTATTTCTCCTATGAGGAAAAGCTATCTGAAACCTCCTCAGTTCTTGCTACCACGGTCTCAGCCCACAGAGTCTGATTTGTCACAGGAGGCCAACTTTCCTAGAGTTGTGACAAGTTGTTTTGGTATTCCGCAAGGGTATCACTTCTGGATAGCGGGTGGCATAATCCAAGATCACCAGAACATATTGGTTATTCCGCTTTGATTTTTCCAGTGGACCTACGAGATCCATTGCAATGCGGCCAAATGGTACTCCAACAATAGGCATTGGCACTAGTGGTGCTCCACCACTTGAAGTATCTTTTTACCTCAGCCGTGATTCCTGGCCAAAAGAATCAGAGCAGAATACGTTCCAGTGTTTTCTCTTCTCAGAGATGACCTCCCCAAAGATGGGTATGAGCAGCTCGCAACATTAGTGGTATATGTACCCTGGGCACTAACAACTGCTCAATCTTCTTCCCTTGCGCCACTTTGACTCTATATAGTAGATTGGCTTTAAGGACAAAATATGGAGTGCCCTCCGCTGGGTAGCCAGTTTTTTCGGTGCCATTACCTTCTATGACACTAGCCATGACATTCCCGAGGGCAGCATCATTTTGTTGATCTCGAGCAAAACTTTGCAGATCTACAGTATGTCAGGTGGCAGCATATCCCAATCCGGACTGGGACTATTCTCACTTAATATTGATGAGTGAGACATTCCTTCTCCAAAGAGGACTGGCCGTGCTCTTCCACTCTTCTCCCTTTTCGGAGGTAGGGTCTTGGAGACTTTACATTGGCGTTATCTCTGTGGTTCCTTTTAAGAGCTCAACAAATCCTGGGAAATTGCATCCCAATATGATAGGATAGTGGAGCTTAGGACCAACTGCGGTGAGCACCTCATTAGCGTGCCCCTTTATGGTAAGGCTCACTCTCACTCAGGAAAACTTTTCTGTGGATCCATGAACGCAGAGTACTTCAACTAACTTTCCACTGGCCTGGGCAGGACAGCCTTTGAGGTCAGGGTTAGCTCACTCCCTGAGTCTATAATATCTGGGAGTTCTCGGCCATTCAGCAACACAGTTTCCCATATTAACGGGGGTCTGGAATCCAGGGGTACCATCGTGTAAAAAGCGGGGTATGTAGCACCCATACTAGCAACCCCACACTCTGTAGCCTCTGTTTTTTTCATCTTATATGACCTGGCACTCTGCACTCATAGCAAATGAGCCTGGCATCTCCAGTGGGGTCACAGGCCAATGGGATGTCATCTTAACAGGTCACTCATTCGCTGGTTTCTTTTCTGGCATCTTTGTCATAATTCCTCTAGATTTTGAGGATCAGCGTGTATGACCCAGCACTGCATATTCCACCCTAGGGTTCATATACACTGGTGAATAATGACTGTTTCTACAATCTAAGCGGCAGTGTTGTCTTCTGGCTGGTGTCAGCTCTGCCCCTGTCTGGAGAGTTGTGCAACCTGCTTCCGAATAGGGACCCCTGGTAGTAAGGCCCATTTGTGGAAGCACTGTGGAAGTGAGACCTGACCTGGCCAGAAAGGCACTTTTAACTAGGTCATATTTCTCTGCATCAGCAGAGGACAAATCCACATAGACTTTCTGAGCTTCACCAGTGAGATAGGGGGCAAGTCTATCAGCCCAAGTATCTGCTGGCCATTTAAAACAGTGTGCCACCCTCTCAAATATCAGCATACATGCCTCTAGGTCATCTGAGGCAGTCATTTTCTTCAGATGCCCAGCACCTGTTGTGCCTATTGACTGGGTCACTAACTGTAACATTTGTTACTCTGTCTTTTGGTGAGAGGCCAACAAATTTACTTCCTGAAAAACTTCCTCCATTTTTATAGTGGGAGGGGTATGTACAAGTGTAGGTGCTTTTAGATAACTATCCAGTTTACACAAATAAATGTATCTCTTTCTTTCAGCAAAGCAATTGTAATTCATGTTTAAAAAATAAAATAAAACACTGCTGCTTTTTGTTTTCTCCAGCAATGCAGGGGTTAAACAGAGCAGTGGTCTTCCAGCACTGCAGTGCTTAACTAGACCACAGTAATATTTGTGTCTTGATCTTGTTCAGTCAACAGGTGAACTTAATTAGACAGCATACTAGCTGGTGAAGATACTAATCAGTCATCAGTAGCTTGTAGCTACAGTTGGCCATGCTCTCCCAGCATCGCCCTCAGACTGGCACTAAAACACTGTGGCCCTGATTCAGAGCCACTCGCAAAAAGTGAGCGCTCGCTCTGAATCAGGGCGGGGACTTGATTTTTAAGATGCGGCCTCCTGGCCGTTCGCACAGCTGTGGGTGACCACCCACAGCTTATGCGAGCGGCCAGGTGATGGTCGCGATGGTCAAGACCATCGCGACCATCGGGCTTGCGACGAGACAGTAGGGTCTTGTGGCCGCAAGCCCCAGTGGACTTCCAGCTCTAATAGAGCAGGAAGTCCACCTACTGACATCACGAGTGATGTCAGTAGGGCCGCCCACAAACAGCAGGTGTTCCTGCAGGAACACCTACGTTTGCCCAGCCACCCCCCTCCACGCCTACAAAACGGGGCGAGCCATTTGTTGTGAGCGCTGGAGCGAATGCTTTTTGCGCTCGCTCCGGGGCTCATGCATGCACAGTGCGCAGACTGTGTGTGCACACTGACCAACCATCGACCCGCTTACGAGCGTTATGCGCTTGCGAGCGGGTCTGAATTAGGCCCTGTGTCCCTAGAACCTGGCTGCTAATCAGCATCAGGGCCAGGAGCACAAGGTATGTGAGAATTTTAAACCCTTCCTGTGCTCCAGTGATTATTCCAGCTGGGTTTGTGTAAGTGTGAAAATCTGGAATTCCACACCTCCACTGCTAATGCAGAACACACAGGTTTCACTCCAGTCTCCCTTGGAGAGAGCTGATTCCACCAGAATGTGGGCAATTCAGGTGAGAGACGATCCCTCTCACCACAGTTTGAAATTCATTAGGGAAATGGAGGTCTACATGGTGCCCACCAAGTAGGCCGTGGCGTCTCGGATTTGAAATTTTGGTTTAAGCACGTTTCCTCAGTATGTCTTCCAGTGCCGAAAACTGCACTGATTGAAGGCACAGGCTAATATGTACCAGTGGAGGGCAGCCAGAGTTCCAACGGAAAAGCTGTGAGTCGTAAGATCCACTGTCACATTGCACCTACACTGACGGTTACTAATTTCCTCCAAGCACATTTTCATATGCAATGGACTCTAATGTTGGTCTGCAGAGATTTCTGCATAGCAATGATTTCTGTTCTGCACTGATTTCTGTTCTGCATTGATTTCTGAAACTGCAGTGATTTGGGAAGCTATACTGATTTCTGTCTTGTAAGTGACCATCCCCATCAGAGAGGGGCACCCACTGATGAAGTCCGTAGTGATGAAATGTGTTTGCTAGGGATTGGTGATGTTCTGGTGTCCCACCAATGAAACATTTAAACAGCCCTGCTGGGGAAAGGTACTCTACTGTACAACCAGAGAGTGGCGATACCAGGCTTGTTTGCATGCTGTTGATTTTAAACTTACATGTACATAGTTTATTTGTTTTGGATCTGTATTTTCTTTAAATAATGATAAAACAGCTAAAATCGCATAATTTGGGCCTGTTTTTGTTCCCACAGTATTTTGTTGCCACCTCCAAAAACATTACTTTAGTGATCCAGTCAATTTTGACCGCCTCACAATATTGTTTCACTTTTCACCAAAACAGGCCAAAGGCTGCAGCTAGCTGGCTGGCTAAACTAAGCAACAGAACAGCAGCACAAAATGCACATCAGTTTAAAAGAATATAGGACATCTATGAAACATTGCTACACAGAAGTGGCATACAGGATGGCAGTTTAATAAACTATAAAAATGTCATCTATGCAAAGAGATAGTCACCATTGCGCGTAATGCAAAGAAAACATGTGCAAGATGGGTCCTACCAATGCCCCATCCTTCCCCCAACCCTTATATTGTTTATTAAAACGGACATGCATAGTTTAACAAACCAATCACTTCAGAGACGGGGACTGCCACTTTTGTTGCTGAAGTGGGTAGGATGTTTGGGCCCCCACAAAACAAGCTACCAATGGGCTTAAAGCAGCTAACAGTGTTGTTAATGATTGGTTATAGACCGCCAACAGTGCTGTTAATAATCTCTTCTCTACAGTGGCAAGATGTCATCATTCTCATCCTCCTCCTTTCCCTCATCATAGTTTAACATCATCTTCACACAATATTAACTCATCCTCGCTGGAATCCACCATTACAAAAGTCTCTCTACTTTGATGTATTTGGCGGTAAAGGTCTTCCTCATAAAATTTATAGTTAATTTTGATGAACATCATCTTTTCCACATTTTGAGGTAGTAGCCTCCTATGCTGATCCCTGACAAGGTCCCTGGCTGTGCTGAGAACTCTTTCAGAGTACACATTGGAGGGTGAGCAGCTTAATTAAAGCAAAGCCAATTTGTACAAGAGCCTCCAAATTGCCTCCTTTGTATATTTGTACACTGTCATCAAAATAATCCTCCACCATTCTATGGATGGTGACCGTATCAGATTGCGGTAGTGTAGAGGTGTCACTAATTTAGGGCAACTCTTTTAGACTTGACCAGATGTCAAAATGTTGTGTTGACTCATCCGCATCACAAGTGGGTCTCTTGGGGAAAGCTCAGTTTTTTCCTGGCAGCCGCAGTTGCCGGAGATACTGAAGGAGGAGACCTTGTCGTGTCATTTGCCACTTACTCACCAGGAGCTCTTTGCCTCTCTTAAGATCTATGTCAGTTGGAAAGAAAGACATGACGTACGACTTAAACCTGCGATCAAGCACGGTTGACAAAATGTAGTGATTGAATTTCAAGATGTTGATAAGGTGCCAGCCAATCAGCTCCCAGCTGTCATTTTTCAAACACAGCCTGTGAGATGACAGTTGGGAGCAGATTGGTTGGCACCTTATCACTTTCTTATCACTTTTTACTCTGTATCCTAACACTGCTTAGTAAATAGACCCCCTGATCTACAAGTCCGACATACTTAGCGGAATCGTTTTGTTTCTTAGGAGAATCAGCTGACTCAAGCTGGCAGAGTCTGAACTCACTTCACAGGTGACTACTTTTAATGGTTTCAGCACTTTGCACAACACGGAAAGTATTTTCCACTGCCCTGGACTAAGGTACATGACTGCCCTGTACATGGTACTCTATGTCATGGCTTGTTGTGTGGGTTTGGATGGCTTGTTGCTGTTCCTCCATTCACTGAAGCATATAAAGAGTGGAATTCCACTTTGTTACTACCTCTTGCTTCAGTTGGTGGCATGGAAATTGAACTTTTCTAGCAGCCGCTGAAATCTTGTAAATGCAGTTGCTAAATGGTGAAAATGTCCCGATATTTTTTGGGCCACAGGCAGCATCTCCTGCACGCACCCGTCATTTTTTTATAAATTCTGCACCACCAAATTTGCCCAGTTGCAATGCTCTCACAATATTTATGGCGTTATCAGAAATCACAAATCAAAAAAGGAGAGTCCAAGCGGGGTAATCCATATTGCAATTACATCAGAGCCGTAACTAGACTTTTTGGTGCCCTGTGCCAGAAAGAGCATTGGCGCTCCCCTATTTTTCAAATGGGGACAAAACGCACCTGAAAAAGGGGCATGGCCTCATTGGGAAGGGCCAGGGAAAAGATGGGGAGGCCTGGAGATGCTGAGGATAAAATAAGAGGAAGCTACAAGTGAGAATGATTTTAAACAGAAAATGTAAAGGCTCGAACAGCGCCCCCTGCCCTGCGGTGCCCTGTGCGGTGGCACTACCCTAGTTACGGCCCTGAATTGCATCCCTGAGTTTTTGACACCGGTATGAAGCCAGTGATACAGAGAGCAGCCTTCCTGGAAATGAGCTGGCATTTTGTGCTGCTGCTGCTGCAGGCAATACACACACCCAGTGGGCTGTCAGTCATGTAATCTACATTTGCCTATTACCACTTGTCCACATATCTGTGGTAAGTGGGCAGTGGTTACAATGGCATTTTTTAGGTAAATAATTATGTTTTTTAACGTCTTGGTACAGGTGAAAAATTGCTTTTCTAATAAAATGGAATTGAGATGGACTTTGGTAGAGGGAACACAGGACGTCAACTAACTGTCTAAAACCTGATGCATTAATAATATTGATGCAGATCTAATACTATAATAGCTGTCATGGTGTCAGTGATATGCTGTGCGACTAGGTGACAGCTGCCATACTTGCTAAGAATTGTTTAACAGACAATTGTTCTTTTGAAACTACTACTAGTATTCTTGGCAGTGGCGTAACTAGGGTATTTGGAGCCCAGGGCAATTTGAAAAATAGAGCCCCCCCTATGTGCGCCCTCCACAACAAAATGGGCATGGTCACAAGGGGCACTCTGGGAACATTCCTTTCCATCCCATATGCACCTTAATGCAGTGCCCCTTTATACAATCCCCCCTATGCAGTGATTCCAGTTGTGGTCCCCCTTATGCAGGACCCCAGTAGTGCCCCTTATGTGGTACCCCCAGCAGTGATCCCCCGTATGCAGTGCCCCATATAGTGGTCCCCCTTATGAAAACGCCCCCAGTAGTGCCACATTCTATTCCATTAGCACCTTAATGCAGTACCCATTTATACAGTCCTCCCTTATACAGTGCCCCCAGGAGTGGTCGCCCTTATGCAGGCCCCCAGTAGTGATCCCCCCTATGCAGTGCCCCTTATACAGTGCCCCCTGTTGTGGTCCTTCCTATTCATTGCCCTCAGTAGTGGTCTCCCCTGTGCAGTGCCACTTGTGCCCCAGTAGTAAGCCCTTTACATAGTGCCCCCAGTAGTGGTCCCCCTATGCAGTGCCCCAGTAGTAGTCCCCTCCCCATATGCAGTGCCCCCAGTAGAGGTCCCCCCTATGTAGTGCCCTTTATACAGTACCCCCAGTAGTAGTCCCCCCTATGCAGTGCCCCCAGCAGTGGTCTCCCAATGCAGTGCCCCCAGTAGTAGCCCCCCCAATACAGTGCCCCCAGTAGTAGTCCCCCTGATACAGTGGCTCTAGTAGTGGTCCCCCCTAGCAGTGCAGACAAAGACACACACGTAAAAAGAAAAAACACCTGAATCCCCATTCCTGCTCCCGCCACCGTCCGCTCCTCAATCCTCCAGGGCCGGCCCGCTCTGCATTATGGGAGAGACATCATGACGTCTCTCCCATCACCCACAGTGGGAGCCGGAAGAGAGAGCTCATGAGTGAGCTTCAGCCCGGCCCCGGCAGTGGGTGCAGCAGTCAATGAGAGTCTGTCTGACTCTTATTGGCTGCTAATTAAAACAAACACACAGGCACCGGCTGCTGTGTGTTTGTTACTGTGTAGTGCTGACCGAACTCCATCCAGTCAACACTACACTGACCACAGTGTCCTGGACCGCGGCCGGCAGCGCCCACCGCCTCGCTGGTCCGATTCCGCCCAGGGCACAATCCCTGCTTGACCCCCCTAGTTACGCCACTGGTTCTTGATTCCCTTCTGGGATGAAGATCCAACCCCAGCAGCAACAGCAGCAGGCCTAGAGCCAAATGTCTTAGCAAATTGGATGCAGGACTAGCACTGATCATTAGTGAGGATATTGATTATGAAGCTGTTGGCAGTGGAGATGAGAAGGGAGCTAGCTGATGCTGGACTGCTTGTTGTTACTTTTTTAGCATAAGTTTCTGATTTTGCCAAAAACTTTTCATGAATTTTCTGCAAATTACATAACAGAGAGGAGGTTCCTAGATGGTTACGGTCCCTACCTCTACTTTCTGTGGCCTTACAAATGCTACAGATGGCTAGACAATTGTTGTCAGTATTTATTATCACTGGCAAGTACTGCTTCCACTGGTGCCTCACTTACACAAATAACATCCTTATCATCAACATCCTCATTAGCGCTGGCGTCAGCTACACAAATATCCCACTCATCCTGTTGCACTTCCACAGTAGCATCCTCAATTTCTAGGTCAGCATCTTTACTTGTGCTGCTCATCCCCACATTGGGAGAGGGTGCAGAAATTGTGGAAAAAGGCTTCTCTACGAGTACAGTATCAGAAAGGTCAGGCTCACACATAGCACTCGCGGACACACTTAGACTCACCTCAGAGATCTGTGATGTTTGTGAGCACACAGGGCCTGATTTAGCAAGAAATGCAGTTGCTTATTTGCACACAATTGGCCGATTGTTGCGTTCTGCGCATGTGTATGCATCACAGTGCACAAACAAGCTATTGCGATCAGGATTGCGATCGCAGAGGCTACGTAGACTCATGGCAGAGTGATTAACAGGAAGTGCTGTTTGTGGGTGGTGATGGGGGTGGTCAGGTGAACGCAGGCGTGCCAGTGCGTTGGGACGGCATTGCATGGTCGTGCATAAATTAGCCACTGCGGTACCATATGCAGCCTGAGTGAGGTCTGACCTGCCTTAACTGTGTATGGGTTCGATGTTACACGATGTTACCAATTGTTTCGCTATGTTGGCCAAGTATACAGATGTGAGTAAGGGGAAGTGGGCATCCTTATGTCAGGCTGCGATCGCAATGCGAATGCAAACATTTACATTATCACCGCTGATATTAGCAACTGCGTTGCTTGCATATAAGCAGAATAACAATCCATGCTGAATCAGGCCCACGGTTTGTTCTACTGCCTTAGTGTTTTTTTTCAGCACTGATATTCCAGTTTTCAGGTTTTTTTACACCTCTTCTAGGGATGTATTTATCAAGCAGTGAAAAGTGTGGAGAAGTGAACCAGTGGAGAAGTTGCCCATAGCAACCATTCAGCTTTGAAGTAGCATTTATCAAGTACAGTCTATAAAATAATAGGTAGGAGCTGCTTGGTTGCTACGGGCAACTCCTCCACTGATTCACTTCTCCACACTTTGCACTGCTTGATAAATAGACCCCTTAGACCCAGAGTGAGACGGTCTTGCATCATCATGTGAGGCAGAAGAAGATGCCTGACTGACAACAGTTGCAGAAACACCACTCAGAAAGAAAGGACAAGCCTGAGTCTTTCCTTGCCACTACTTGTGGTGGATGGCATGTTGGAAATTTTATGTTTTTCTGCAGGAAACTACTTTTATTACAGTTGTTTTTTACTTCAGCAATGTAAAATATTGTTTTGATTTCAAATGCCCTGATTGAAACCCTCTGTGTTCTTGATCATCGGCTTTAGTAAATGACGTGGAAGGACTAGTATTGTCATGACTGGTGGCAGCAGCTGCAGTTTTATTATTTGATTGCTGCTCCTGCTCTTCTCTTGACTGATCATAGTGATTCATATCAATGAACAACACAAATTGACAATAAAAAATACTTTTTTGTCACTGACATCTCACACTGTGCCAAGTCACACAATGCTTATTTTTATGAATGCAGTGCTGCACCTAGAGCACACAACAGTTGTACAAAAAAAACACAATTATTTTTTATATTTTGTCCCTAATGACATCTCACGCTGTGGAGTTACACAGTGTTTATGAATGTAGTGCAGCACCTACAGCACACACCAGCTGTACAAAAATAAAAAAAATTTTTTATCACTGACAACTCACGCTGTGTGGAGTCACACAGTGCTTCTATTTATGAACACAGGAGCTGATTCAGAGCCGCTCGCTAGATGCGATCGCTCGCACGATGTTTATGCTAATTGCGTAGGCAGTGCAATCAACAGCAATGCATTAGCACGCCCAGTATTTCTTAGAGAGCGATCACATAGTGTATGCAGACACCCACCAGCCTGTCTTAAGACGCCCACTTGTGCACTTCATGTCCAGGAAGTGTATACAACCATCGGTACATCGGTAACATTGAGGTTGACCATACCGGGCCGCAAGCACTGCGAGCTCTTCAGTGTAAAAACCAGCCATGTGACGTGTTCTATGATGCTGTCTTTTAATTATGCACACCTCTAAAACGCAGTTGAAATGCTCAGGCACGCCTGCGTTTGCACCTACACTCCCCCTATTTTTAATGGCCAGCCCATTACCACCTACAAATTGCTTCCCTTGTCACTCACTCTGCTAGGCTGTCTATGCGCAGCGAGCGAACGCACTGTGAAGTTTCGCTAAGGTATGCACATGTGCACTGCGATGCATACACAAAGCATACCATCGGCAGCAGCGAGCATTTGCATCTTAGCAAGCGAGTCTGAATGAGCTCCACAGTGCACACACCAGTTATACAAAAAAAAAATATATATATATATATATATATTTTTTGCCACTAATGACAACTCACACTGTGGAGTCATACAGTGCTTATTTGGCTGTTGTTCACTCAAGCCCCCACAATTGATTTTTGTCCCCCAAACAAGCCACCAAACGGAGAGCTCTCCTGACACGTCTGCTCCCTGTCAGCGTTACCAGCAAATGGCCGGCAGTAATGCTGACGCAAGCGCAATACAGACAGTGCCATCTGACAGCTTTAGTGTCACCGAACCACAAGACCCCAGCAGCAGGGGAGGCAAACACAGGCATGTGACTTTCACTTTTTTCTACCAAAGATGTACCATGGAAAAATAATGTAACAAAAATCTCGCAGGAGTGGTTTATCTAATGTGGGTAGTTTAAGTAGCCATTTAAATATATGAGCTGTTATGTCAATAGTAGGAAGCCAATTAACCTAGCTGTATGTTTTTTGGATTGTGGGAGATAACCCATGCAAACACGGAGAGAACATACAAACTCCACATAGGACCTTGATAGAACCCATGACCACAGTGCCGTAAGGGAACACACTAATTACAGCCCCACATTGCTGCCCCAAAAGATAATGCACAGTTTTATTATAATGGTGTTTAGTGATATATACTGTGTTGCATTATACCAGCCTGCAGCAACTATGAGCTACGTGAGTACAGTGTTGAGTAATTATCTATACCCACCCTCCCCTTTCTCTATGTATGCAGGGAAAGGGAGAGTGATTATGTGTGTCTGGGGTGTAATGAGTTGTGGAAGTGATTTTCTGAGGCCTTATTAGTCTCCTGAGCCCTTGTTGTCTCACACCCGAGCCCTTGTTGTGTCTCACACCCCAGTGTACAAATACAGAAGGCCAGGGCCTGAGACTGGCGGCTGCTCCACACCTGTCCCATTGCAAACCTGGCTGCATTTGCTAACGGCGACATATTTACAATACGCCAGATTTAGGGGTCTATTTACTAAGCAGTGCTAGGAGACAGAGTGAAAAGTGATAAGAAAGTGATAAGGTGCCAGCCAATCAGCTCCCAACTGTCATTTTTCAAACACAGCCTGTGAGATAACAGTTGGGAGCTGATTGGCTGTCACCTTATCACTTTCTTATCACTTTTTACTCTGTCTCCTAACACTGCTTAGTAAATAGACCCCACAGTTACTGAGTAAGTTTTATAGGGGCCCATTTATTAAAAATCCCATTTGCGATGTGATCTGGGCGTGATATTAGCACCAAAAATTGCATTGCAGGATGCGATTATACCGCCCAGATGTATGTATATAGCACACGCAGAGACAGGGGTTCAAAAGGAGCCTGTCCTTGTGATATTCTCAGAGCAAACAGACCACATCAGTCAATAGATGCCTCATGCATGCATGCATGGCATCTATTCACCATTTGCCCACTCCCCCCCCCCCCCCTTCTGGGACACTTTCTCTCTAAAAATCGGGATGGTTGGGAAGTATGCTAAAGGCAAGGTCTCAAAAAAAAAGGGGTGTGGTCACACAATAGTATCCAAATTCAAAACTACACCACACAGTAGCACAATCTTATTCACCTTACATCACATAGTAATGTCCCTTATTTATATTATGACACACGGAAGTGCCCCTTATATACAATGCCCACAGTAGTAGTGCTCCTAATACAAAGCCCACAGTAGTAGTGCCCTTAATACAATGCCTACAGCAGTAGTGCCCCTTACACATAATGTCCACAGCAGTGGTACCCATTATGCAGTGCCCCCAGTAGTGGTGCCCCTTCTGCAATGGCCCCAGTAGTAGTGACCTTGTAATAGTGCCCCCAAAAGTAATGTTCCCTGTATTAGTGCCCCCCAGTATTAATGCCCCTGTAATAATGCCCCTGGAAAATTGCCCCCAGTGGTAATGCCAGTAGTAATAACCCCTTTAAGAGTGCCCCCAGTAGTAATGCCTCCTGTAAGATGTGCCCCCAGTAGTAATGCCCCCTGTAAAATGTGCCCCCAGTAGTAATGCCCCCTGTAAGAGTGCCCCCAGTAGTAAAGCCCCCTGTAAAAGTGCCCCCAGTAGTAATGATCCCTGTAAGATGTGCCCCCAGACCCTCCCAGCACAGTGTAAATGACACGTGCACGTCATCCATCACCGCTGCAACACTGTTTGGTAACACCATCCGAGGGGTTGACACCAAAATAACAGAGCAGCCCCCCCCCCCCCGGTACTGAGATGTGCCAGTCGGGTTTGGCCAGCCTGTGGGGGAAAACTGCAAACAGTGGCAGTATCACGCTGGGGCATGGAGGTACCATTGGGCGTATGAAATGCTTCAGTGATGCACTAACATTAAGGGGTAGCTGCTTTGGCACTGCTTTATTTATTTATAGCACCTAGGATCTGACTTTTATCTCCTTTGAATCATTGTTATTAGTCAATGGAGGATATTGTATTATTATATTCTGATCATTTAACTTAAATTGACAGAATACATGTGCTAGAGTGAGATTCCACAGGGTGCCCAGCTTATTACTGCAGTTACTGCCCCAAGCAGCTATCACTGGAATGGGAACACCTATGGGAAGCTCCATTCTCAGCTATGCTCCTACTTTGCAAATATACATTGCACCTACAATATATTAATGTGAGTACTACTAACCATGTCATGTTCTGTCTACCTCCATTATTATTATTTCAGGTCTCCTAATATTTATTAAAAGACCTTTCAAATAACAGTTTGTGGTCATGCCTGGGAACACCTCATAGCAAAGCAGTTACTTTTTTTAATCTGATACTTTATGATTGAAGTTTAGGACTTTACCTCAGATGCGTCACTATTAAGTCCATTGAAGCACAATGAATGAATGAGGAAAGAAGGAGGGAGGGGATCAAAGAGGGCAGGGGAGAGGAAAGTGCCGATCAAAGTGGGAAGGTGACAGAAGCCAATAAGAAAGGAGAGGGGAGGGGCAATGCCAATCAGAGTGGGGTAATGAAATAAGCCAGTAAGAAAGGAGAGGGGAGAGGCAAAGAGTCGATCCGAGAGGGGTGGTGACAGAAGCCAATAAGAAAGGAGTGGACAGGGGCAAAGAGCCGATCACATGGTAGAGAGGGGAGGCAATTAAAGAGGTAAGAAGAGAATGTAATCAATCTGACAGGAAAGAGGAGATGACAGAAGATGATCACAGAGGAGGGAGGGCCGGAGAGGAGTCAGTCTGGGCAGCTTGAGGGAGCATGAAATGTAGAAATCGATCTCAGATGCGTAACTTTTTTAGGATAGAGCAAACAAACCGAGATAAAACTAACAGGTGGCCAACATACTGTGCAGCACCCCATGAATTCCGGAACCCTGGATGGCACCCTCTGTTCATTTTGGCACCCAGAGCTCATGCACCACTGGAACCACCCACGCTACACCCCAAACCATACTGTATATCTTAAACGTGTCCATGAGACAATTGTCTAAATTGTTATCTAGGTAGAGCGTATTCTAGGTACCATCAAAACACAAGCCTTCAAATTGTATCATTATAGTGTTCTATAATCAGTATTTCATATTTGCATTCCTGTATGTAATTTATTAAAGCACGTTTTTCCGGTTATTGCAGTGAGCAGATTCTGCTTGCGGCACCATAGGGAGAATCTGCCTTTTGTAGTTAACTCGCAGAATCTGCGGGCACCTACAGTTTATTGAATCTCAGGGCCGGATTATAGGCAGGGCGGACAGGGCGGTCATCCAGGGGACCCCAAACATTGGGGGCCCCCACCCTCAGCAAACATGGTCCTGAACCGAGCCACTCTGGATCCTCCCTGGCCACCTCCTGGAAGTCTGTCAGTCACTCATTGGGCGGAATGAAATTCTTTCTAGCCCCTATCGCGCCCGACGGAACTATTCAATTCTTGCTCCTGTCGGGCACGATGAGCTGCCAGCGCTACATTTCAGCTCGCAGCCCCTGGGGGATGAGAGCTGAAATGTGCGAAAAGTGACATGTTTGGGCGCCCAAACATCACTTTTCGCGATCGCGCCCAGCACTCAGCACTTTGGTCGGGTTTAGCTGCTTTATACGGCTAAACCTGACCTCTATGGGCGCGATCAGCATGAACATCTTGGACAATTGCATAGCGGCCCGCGATCTCCTGTCACTTTAGATGGGAGATGCGGGCCGCGAATACAATTGAATTCCACCCATAGATGGACTTCTGAGGATCTATGATGGAGACAGCACAGCAGTAGCTTTTCTCCGCTTCTACAGTTGGTGGCAATGACTAACGATCTCTAAGCTCCGCCCCCTTGTGTTGATGATGCCGCGATTCGCGTGTGTATGGGTAGGGGGCGGGGCTAATACCGTGACATGCCCGCCCCTGTCAGGAACATGAAGCTGAAGCAGGTACTGTGTGGTCTTCCTCTCTGTCTCCCTCCTTCTTTTCCTCTGTCACCCCCTCTGTCCCTCTGTCTTTCTCTCTCTCCTCTGTCTCCATCCCAATCTGTTTTCCTCCTTCTCTCTCCCTTCCCCCCTCTCTCCTCTTCACTGCCTTCCTCTCACTCTCTTTCTCCCTCTGTCTCTCTCTCCCCCCTCTCTCTTTTACTCTTTCCTCCCTCTCTCTCTCTAGGTGAGGGGCATAGTAGTTGCGGCTGCAGGGGACCGTTGACATTTTACTGGTAGGGGCCCCCACAACTTAGTTGCCCTGGGGCCCCCACAAGCCATAATCCTGCCCTGTTAAATCTGCATCATAGGGGTCACTCCAGAATGATTTCGGGATGGATACTGGTCTCTGGGCAGGGCACATTTAAATTCTGAATCACAAATATTTCTGACACAATGTAGAGATGGATGCAAGGCTCTCCTAGTATTAATAATAATTATTATTATTATTATTATTATCGTTTATTTATATGGCGCCACAAGTGTTCCGCAGCGCCTTACAAAGTACATAAACAAATAATTTGACAACGGACTTACAGTAAAAAATAGGACAAGGACATGGATAATATACATTGATACATAAGTGACCATAACACCTAGATATGCAACAGAGCAACCAAGTGTTAGGTGCCATGGTGGGGGGTAAGAAGTAGGTGAAAGTAAAGTAAGGAGAAGCACAAGAGGGTAGAGGCCCTGCTCGTAAGAGCTTACATTCTACATTCTAAAGGGGAGGGGCAGACAAACAGGTGTGACACAGATGGGGTAAACAGAGGAAGGAGCATGTTGCAGCAAGTTAGGATGGGAGCTGGAAGGCTTTGATGAAGTAGTGGGTCTTGAGAGCCGTTTGAAGGATTGTAAAGAGGAGGAGAGTCTGATAGGGAGAGGGAGAGAGTTCCAAAGGTCGGGAGCAGCACGGGCAAAATCTTGGAGGTGGAAGTGGGAGGAAGTAATCAGTTGGCATGAGGCGGCGTGCATTGGTTGAGCGAAGGGGGCGGCCAGGAGAGTGGAGGGAGATGAGGTCAGAGATGAAAATGGGAGAGGAATGGGTGAGGGCTTTGTAAGCAAGTGTGAGAACCTTGAATTGGGTTCTAAAAGGGAAGGGGAGCCAGTGGAGGACGGACTTGTAGGAGAGGGGAGGCAGATGTAGAGCGTTTAGAGAGGAAGATGAGTCGAGCAGCAGCATTGAGGACAGACTGGATAGGAGAGAGATGGGAGTTGGGGAGGCCAGATAGGAGAAGGTTACAGTAGTCCAATCTGGATATGACCAGTGAGTGTATGAGGGTTTTGGTGGCATCCTGGGTGAGAAAGGGTCTAATCTTGGAAATATTTTTGAGATGGAAGCGACAGGACTGTGAGAGGCTCTGGATATGTGGTTTGTAGGAGAGGGAGGAGTCTAGGATAACTCCAAGACAGCGCACCTTGGGGCTAGAAGAGATAGTTGTGCCATCAATTGTTAAAGAAATAGTGGGAAGTGAGGTTATGTTGGAGGGTGGAAAAATGATCAGCTCAGTCTTAGACATATTAAGTTTAAGAAATCGCTGGGACATCCAGGAAGAAATAGCAGAGAGACAGTTGGAGATACGAGTGAGGAGAGAGGGGGAGAGGTCTGGGGAGGAAAGGTAGATCTGAGTATTGTGGAAGGCTGTGCTGGGATCAAGTGTTTGATCCCAGCATCAGCAGAGTTGCAGGGGCAGGCAGAGGGGATGTGTCCTCTGCGGGATACATCCGTTGCCGGCGCTGGGACAGATGCCGCGGGCACCTGGTGAAGGGACCGCCTGGTCCCTTTCATCAGTGTTGGCGGTACTGTGGCGCCGGGAGAAGCTTGGTTCCGGGCACAAGCTCAGCGGAGCATGGCGTCCGGCAGCCAAGAAGCGGCGGGTAGCCGGCGCTGGGACAGAGTACCTGCTACCAGCGCCAGTCAAGCATTGGGCGCAGCGCTCCGTGCGGCGGGTGTTTGGCTCTGGCCGCGAGCCAAACCTGGCTCGCGGGCCAGCAGCCAATAGGAGGCGGATGCGATGAGCCAATCGCGGCTTGCCGTGTCATAGCCCCGCCCACTCACGCCGTTTTGCATTAGACGGCGCCGAGCGGAAAAAGTGAGTTCGGCGGCGGTGAGGGAGGAGAGAAGACCTCCCGAAGAGCGGAAGATCGGCGCGTCAACAGGGGCGGCGGCCGTGGAAGAGGCCAGAAGACACCGCTGACAAGAGAGAAGACAGGCGGCGCCGACTGGAAGAAGAAAAGAAGAGGCAGCGCCGCTGGCCAGGACGGGCCAGCGGCCGAAGAATGCGGTTGAGGACCGGAGAGGACTGCCCGGGAGGGAAGTAAAAGAGCGTCACGAAGTTGCCCCCCTTAGCCTCTTCCAACATAGCAGGTAGGCCCTCCGTGAGGCCCACCATATACCCTCCTCCCTAGACCACCAGGGTTGTCGGGCACTAAGCCCGTAAGGCATTGTCGGGCACTAGGCCTGTGCGCAAATAGGTGGGCACAATAGCACGCATTAGGCCCCATTAAAGGATTGGCCCTTTATCAGGTGTGAGTGGCGTGGGTACTAGGCCCAGGTCACTAAATAATAAAGTAGGCGGGCAGCTGCCCGAGCCACCCAAAATATAAGGTGGTCTGGGCATTAGGCCCAGACCACTAAGTGAGCCCCACAGATAGGCAGGCAAATAGGCCTGAGCCCCAATAAAAAGTGGTGTGGGCATTAGGCCCAGGCCACTACCAGAGCCCACCGTTAGGCAGGCATCTAGACCTGAACTACAATATAGAAAAAGGGGACACTGGGCAGTAGGCCCAAGTTCCTCGTGTACCCTGCAGTAGGCAGGCATAAGCCCTGAGCCGCTGGTAAGACCCTGGGCGTTAGGCCCAGGGCCCTGAGCCCATTAGGTGTGCCACTCATAAAGAAAGGTAGCCCCGCATAGATGGTTAGAGGTGTGAGCAGTGGTGGAGAGCTGTACGACTCCCACCAATGAGGTAGTGTTTTCCCCAGTCACTGAGAAGAGGAGCTGGCCAGGTCTGGATAGGTAGGAAGCAGGCATTTAAAAGGGACAGCACCGTGTTTTGCTCTTGTATACTTATAGTCTGTGTTTGGTGTTCCATGCAGGGTAAAAGTTCATTTATTGTTATACATGTTGCACTACACACACTGTAGGTTGAGGGCTATGTCATTTTAGTATGTGTAGTTGCGTGACATAGGTTTAGGCCCTGCACAGCTGTGTTGTGTATCTCCTTACAGGGACCTGTAGGCAAGTGAGCGGACGAAGAGCAGGAGTGGACATGGTGAGAAATATCTGTGTGTACTGTCTCTCCCTGTTTGTTTGTCACTACCTATCCTTCCGTCTTTCTGGGCGGACGGTGAACCTTGCAACCCGGTGCAAGGACGGATCTTCACCTGGGGTGTGAGTACCGATAGGTGAAAATTCGGGATCTGAGGCCAAAAGTGCCAATTATGATCTTCACTTAAAACCTGAATTTATACCTCGGTTCGGTAGGGCGCGTCGGTCGACATGAGGAAGGACGGTACTCACCTCGTCTCCTTCCCCCTAGGTCATCGTGTCTGTGTTCTATTTGGTAGTTCCAGGACCATCTGGTCCACACACGGCCTGAAGGTGAGGGTGCGACGCAAGGTAAGGAACAGACGTACACCTGCATGGCAGCAGGCACTGCACCGCACGACCTCCTACAGTATCATCAGCATAGAGGTGATAATGGAGGTCAAAAGAGCTGATGAGTTCACCTAGAGAGGACGTATGGAGGGAGAATAGTAGAGGTCCAAGAACGGAACCTTGGGGAACACCTACTGTAAGAGGCTGTGGTGGGGAAAAGGAGTCATGAGAAGAGACAGAGAAGGACCGGTCTGAGAGGTAGGACGACAGCCAGGAGAGAGCAGTGTCACATAAACCAAGGGAGTGAATGATTTGCAACAAGAGAGGGTGGTCAACAGTGTCAAATGCAGAGAGATCAAGGAGAATAAGCAGAGAGTAGTGGCCCTTGGATTTGGCAGCAAGGAGGTCATTGCTGACTTTTGTGAGGGCAGTTTCAGTGGAGTGGAGAGAATGGAAGCCAGACTGAAAAGGATCAAGGAGGGAGTGGGAGGAAAGAAAGGTGGTAAGGCGTTTGTAAACAACACGCTCAAGGAGCTTGGAGGCAAAAGGGAGGAGGGAGATGGGACGGTAGTTGGAGAGAGTGTTGGGATCAAGGGTAGGCTTTTTAAGAATGGGGGAGACTATCTCATGTTTGAATGCAGAAGGGACAGTGCCAGATGAGAGGGAGAGATTGAGGAGGTGGGCAAGATGGGAACAGGCACAAGGAGAGAGGTAGCGGAGGAGACGTGAAGGGATAGCGTCAAGGGGAAGGTAGAAAGGGGGGAGGACTGGATGAGAGCCATGACTTCCTCTCCAGATACAGGGGAGAAGGCTGTCAGAGTCGGTGAAATGGATGAAGATGGGTGATCAGGGAAAGAAGGAGGTGTAGAGCAGGGGGATTGGTGGGATGTGATGTCCTGACGTATGGAATCGATTTTGGATGTAAAGTAGGTAGCAAAGTCAATGGCAGTGAGTCAGGAGGGGAGACGGGGAGGGGGTGGACAGAGGAGGGAGTTGAAGGTGGTGAAGAGACGCTGGGGATTTGAGGACTGGGAGGTAATGAGGTTCTTGAAATAGGACTGTTTAGATAAGGAAAGGGCAACACTGTAGGATGTGAGCATAAATTTGAAGTGTAGAAAATCTGCCTTAGAGCGTGATCTTCTCGACTGTCGCTTGGCAGTTCTTGAACACCTTTGCAGATATCTGGTGCATTTGGAATGCCAGGGTTGCAGTGTGGATCTGCGAGGGTGAGTAGTGATTGCCGGTGCAACAGAGTCCAGAGCAGAAGTAAGGGAGGCATTGTATAGGGAAGCAGCTTGTTCAGGGCAGGAGAGAGAGAGGATATGGGAGAGAAGTGAATCAAGCAGGGAAGATAAAGAAACGGCATTGATAGCCTCAATGTTACGTTTAGTGATGGTGGCCTTCGGAGGTAGAGGAGAGGAGGGAGAGAGAGATAGGTTAAAAGAAAGAAGGTGATGATCAGAGAGGGGGAATGGGGAGTTGGAATAATTAGAAATATTACAGCGGTGAGTGAAGACTAAATCAAGTGAGTGCCCACTCTCATGTGAGGGTGAGGAGGTCCATTGTGAGAGACCAAATGAAGATGTGAGGGTAAGGAGTTTGGAGGCAGAGGATTCTGTGGGGATATCAATTGAAATATTGAAGTCACCAAGGATAATGGAGGGGAGGTCAGAGGAGAGAAAGTGAGGGAGCCAGGAAGCAAAGTTGTCAAGGAACTTAGAGGGAGGGCCAGGGGGACGGTAAATGACAGCTACTCGCAGGTGTACTGGTTGGAAGAGGCGTATAGCATAAACCTCAAATGTAGAGAATGTAAGGGATGGTTCAGAGGGTAGGAGTTGGTAGGAGTAACCTGGTGATAGAAGGACTCCCACACCACCACCATGGCGACCTCCAGGGCGAGGGGTGTGAGAGAAGGTGAGGCCCCCAGAAGAGAGAGCTGCAGGGGAAGTGGTGTCAGAGGGTGAAATCCAGCTTTCAGTAATAGCTAGGAGATGCAAGTTTTTGGAAATGAAAAGGTCATGGGTGGGAACCAGTTTATTACAGACTGATCTAGCATTCCAGAGGGCACAAGATAGAGGGACAGTGTTTATGGGAGAGATGTGAATGAGAATATCAGGGTTGCTGTGACGAGAAGGTGAGATTAATTTGGGTGACCGAGATGAATGTAGTGGAGAGATTGTGCAGGCACCAGTTTTGGGAAGGGAACCTGGAGGTTGTGGGCAGGGAGGGAGTTTAATGAGATGTGGGTGGAGGTGGGGTGGCATAGCGTGGAGAGGAGGCTTGGAGGGAGGACTAGTGGTGGGGTAGTAGGACCCAGGTGGGGTAGAAGAGAACAAATGTGGAGTAATGGGAGAGGAGAGGGAGGAAGGCAGACAGAGGAGGGGAGATAAAGGAAGGAGGAGGTATAGGAGGTAAGGGGGAAATGATAGGTGGAAGAAGGGGGCAAAGCAGTGGATCAGGTATACACTGAGTGGAGGAGGAATTGGATGAAAACATGGTCATGGTGTGGCTGGGTAGAGTTTGGGGAGGAAATCTAGATGTAGGAACAGAATATATATGTGAACGAAAGTGCAGGAAATTTGCAGAGAATCAAGTAAAAGTACAGTGGAAGAAGGTGTATGTGTGTATTGATAAAAGGTTATAATTGAGGGAAGGAAAAATGGAGATATAGTGGGGAAGAAATGGATTATTAAAGTAAACTGTGTTAGAAGACAGATGACAGGCTTGGCAAATAATTAAGGTAGAGAATCAGGAAAGTTCAGTCCTAGGCTGCAGTTCTGTAATAGTAAAGCCACAGGCATAGGGCTTACTGCAAGGTGTCCAAATATGTGGATGTGCAGTACCTGGCAATGCAGCATTTAATATGTTGAGTCCCAGCACTGAGCGCCAGACACTACACTGAAACTTGTTGGCTAAACACCAATATGCGGGATGCCAATGTATGGTTCGTTACACAGTTACATACACTAGTTTGAAATGGACACACAGTTGCTGGGCCCGTACCATACCGTTCACTTTATCATGCCGTCATATGCTAGCCACACCTACCTGGCCCATTCAGTTTGAGGGGCGCTGTAGCATATGCGCACACATGGGGGGTTTCCGAGTACCCAGAAACCCCCCCTGCCACCAAACAGTGACACATCGCTGTGTAGTGCGGACCGTAGTGAGTGTGGTCCGAACTACACTTTAACAAACACACTGCCAGCGGCGGTGTGTTTGTTTTAGCAGCCAATGAGAGTCAGACAGACTCTCATTGGCTGCTGCACCCAAAGAGGGAGCCGTGCTGGAGCTCACTCATGAGCTCCACCTTCCAGCTCCCACAGTGGGTGATGGGAGAGACGTTATGACGTCTCTCCCTTAGTGCCGAGCGGGAGGACACAGGAGCGGACGGTGGCGGGTGCAGGAGCGGGGATTCAGGTAAGTATATTGTGTGTCTTGTTTTATATATATATGTAAAGGGCGCTGCATAGGGCAGACCACTACTGGGGCCACTGTATAAGGGGCACTGCATAGGGGGACCACTACTGGGGGCACTGTATAAGGGGCACTGCATAGGTGGGACCACTAGTGGGGGCAATGTATAAAGGGCCCTGTATAGATGGGACCACTATTGGGGGCACTGCATACGAGGGACCACTACTGGGGGCACTGTATAAAGGGCCCTGCATAGATGGGACCACTATTGGGGGCACTGTATAAAGGGCACTACTGGGGGCACTGTATAAGGGGCAGGGTCGGCAACAGAAATCTTGGGTCCCGGTACACTAATGTCTCTGGGGACCCCACCACCCACATATGATATGTATTGCATGATAATGTTAATTGAAAAATATGCTAGCCTTTAAATAAAGTAAAAATACATTATGACTTACCACACTGTCTCTCTGTCACTGATGATGCAGGCTGTAGTTCTTGTCTGACATCTCTTTCAAGGTCTTCTTGTTTACAGTGATGTGGATGCCTCAGGGATAGGAGGCAGAGTGTCCTCAGTCCTCAGCCCCTAATCACTTTTCTCAGCCCCCAGACTCTCATCACCATTGTCAGCCCCTAGACTCTCATCACCATCCACAGCTCCACCACCTTCCTCAGCCCCCATTACCTTCCACAGCCCCCATCACCATCCACAGCCCCCATTACCAGCCTTTATCACCTACCTCAGCCCCTATCGACTCACCACTACAGCCTACCTAGTCAGTTCAGCTGCTCCTTCAGTAAAAGCTGCGCGGACGTCTGTACCGGATGTGTGGCGCCGGCGACGTGACTCATGACATCACGCCACCGCACGCTGACTGCAAGTTCACGCCTGACCCGGGTCGCATCTGACCAACCTGGCAGAGCCAAGCGCTGCCTTGGCCCAGCTACAAGGGAGATGCGAAGCGGTGGATATGGGTCCCGGTGGCGGCTGCACTGCACCGACTGGATCAGTCAGTCCACCGCCCCATTTTGTGCCCCGGTGGACCTAGGTGTCCCTCTGGATTTGGGGCCCGGTACAGGTGTCCCCTTAGACTCCCCTTGTTGCCGGGCCTGATAATGGGCACTGCATAGGGGGGACCACTACTGGGGGCACTGTATAAGGGGCACTGCATAGGGGGGACCACTGCTGGGGGCACTGTTTAAGGGGCACTACTGGGAGCACTGCATAGGGGGGACCACTACTGGGGCACTGTGTAAGTGGCGCTCGCCACTGTCTGCTCCTCCATCCTCCCGCTTGGTACTATGGGAGAGACGTCATGACGTTTCTCCCATTACTCACTGCAGGAGCCAGAAGGCGAAGCTCATAGGTGAGCTCCAGCCCAGCTCTGGCAGTGGGCGCAGCAGCCAATGAGACTCATTGGCTGCTGAAACACACACTTCGCCGCCGGGTAGTGCGAGTGTACTACCCAGCGCCGGCGGTGATGTGTGTGTAACAGTGTAGTTGGGACCGCACTCACTGCAGTCTGCACTATTCTGGCTGACTAGGTCGGGCCTGTACCGTGGCTGGCGGCGCATTTTTCCTGCTGCATTCATTTTGTTTACTGATAGAGGTGTCTGTGCATGTACCCCGTCATAGCCTGAGTGGTATATTTTACTGTAGTGGTCCTAAATCCTATGTAAGATGTTTCTATTTATCTGTAGCTATCTATAATTTGTGGCTAGATGTTTTTTTCATTGGCTCTGTAAACAAGGATTTAGAAATCCCCCTTTCAAAATTCTGCATTTGCAACTGCATTGTAGCATGCACGTTCTCCAGGCGCTATGGCCTTTTTCCTAGGTTTCCTTTATTGCTCCTACACATAACTTTGAATAAGGCCCATTACCTCTTATACAGTTTAGACCTTGTTGATGAAGGCCCACATATGAAATGCATAAAAATAAACAAATATCGGATTGAAAAAAACATCAGTGATTTACATAAATATCAAATTTGAGTTTCTCTCTGAATTAGGCCCAGAGTTCACCGATCAATGACTGCAGAAAAAAAGTCTTGAATTTTTGAAAACACATTTAAATGCATTTAATGTAATGCTTGAAAATAACATTGTCGCGGTCATCACAGGTGGTACAATGGTTAGAAAACTTGTAGCAGCTGAACACCAGTTGTGATACTTTCCACAGAAAGGACACTACTGTACATTCACAATCTACAAAGCCCTCTTCATCCATAACAATGGCTGATCCGTCCTCCACTTATGTAGACAATGTCACTGATGATTATCATCATCATGTATCTCTGCCTAATGTAGATGATGATGTGATGAGTCTGACACAGGTACAGTTGAATCAGTTGGTGATATCGCAGCTGAAAATATGGACATGGGCTTACCCATACTTAGAGGTAATATTTACTAAAATGTGGGTTTTTAGAAGTAATCCAACATCTCCACCTCTAAAACCCCACACTTTAGTAAATATACCCCTTTAGTGTAGAGCCTGAACATGCTTTCTCTGCAGTCGGGGTTATAGGAAATACAATCCAGACAATTAAGTAATGATGCCCTGCTTTTTTCTTATGTCGTACTTTCAGCAAAAAAAAAAAAAAAAAAAAGACTCCAATATTTTTTGAGTTTGCATTACAACATCAGTCTAGTCAGCAAAATAACCTGTCCCCATTTTATTTATTATATTGTGCTTTGCTCACTGTGCATCTTTAAAAACCTAGGATTCCTTTGTACCTCTGTTTACCGCTGTGACAACACACATTATTGCCTGCTCTGTTTGTACCTTAAACAAGTCTACAGATACTTATTTTATTAATTTTTACATTTATTTAATTGATTACTGCCTGTTTTTAGAACTAGTTTTAAGAATACAAATGATGCCAGTACTGCATACCCCTGGGTACCACCAGAAAAAAAAACCAGTGAGTGTCTCTAAACTCCTTAGGACAGCTCTATGTTCCTGGGCCAGGTTACTCACAGCTCTTCAACAAATGTTTGTAAGACTATTAGAATTCAAAAAGCAGTATTCCAAGGCACAAGGGAGTAGATGTATGAAGCAGTGAAAAGCGTGGAGAAGTGTGCCAGTGGAGATGTTGCTCATGGCAACCAGTTGGCTTTGAGGTTGCATTTATCAAATACATTCTATAAAAGGATAGGTAGAAGCAGATTGGAGAAGCGTGCCAGTGGAGAAGTTACCCATGGCAACCACTCTTTTCACTGCTTCAAACATCTACCTCCTTGTGAGAGGGACTATTGCATACTGGGGTCTTTCAGACCCGCTCGCGAGTGGACGCTCGCAAGCGGGTCGATGTTACCCCAATGCGCATGCGCACGACGGAGGGAGCTCCATCATGCGCATGTGCGAGACCTGGACAGCGACAGCCAACCTGTTGCTCCAGGTCTCGCACCAAAGGGGGCGTGCTGTCGATGGTGACTGACAGCACGCCCCCTTTGGAGGGCGTGCCGGGGCGTGGCTGCCAGACGGAGGCGTTCCCATGGGAACGACTACCGTCTGGGTCCGGCCCCACTGACATGACTAGTGATGTCAGTGGGAGTGATTTTGGCTCTGATAGAGCCAAAATCACTCCAGGGCTTGCAGTCACCGAGACCCTACCGCAGGGTCTCGTCGCAAGCCCGATGGTCGCGATGGTCTTGACCATCGCGATCTTCTTTTTGGCCGCTCGCATATGCTGTGGGTGGTCACCCACAGCTATGTGAGCGGCCAGGAGGCCGCTCCATTTTCAGGTAGGAGGGCACTGATTCAGAGCGTCCGGCTCTGAATCAGGCCCACTGTACCTCCAAAACTGTTCCAATTCAGTTGAACGTGAGACCATCCTGGGTTGCAGACCTCCAAAAGGGTGGGTTTTTTAGTAAATGGACATGGTTGGGTGGAATATGTTTTGTGTATGAAATGAGAGTTTGTCTTCTGTGGGTTGAGATTTACAATGTTCCAATTTTGCCTGGTAAATGTTGGATGACTATACCCCTTTCACACTGCATTGTCGGGTCGCACCTGGGATTTTGTACACAGAGTGATGACGTCACGTGCTGAGCCGGCACTTGGATATGAGATCATCTCCAAGCGCCGCCTCTTCCTATGTTGTGAACAAGTTACCTGTTCACAACGTATCACAAGCTGGGTTGAACCTGTCTTCAACCCTGCTCATTACCCGGGTTGAAATGCCAGGTCGCTCAACCTGGGTTATTTCAAATGGGCTCTTTCAGACTGAGTAATATACCAGGTTGCTGCGCGTTCACATGAAATTACCCGGTTATTGCTGGCAGTATGAAAGGAAATTTCTGTCCTGGAAATGCCATCCAATAAATCTTACAATTATTTTTTTTTCTCTTCCTCTAACCCAGTGATTCCCAACCACGGTCCTCAAGGCACACTAACAGTCCTGGTTTTAGTGATAGCCATGCCTAAGCACAGATAGTTAAATCAAAATAACTTAGGTACTAATTAAGTCACCTGTGCTCAACTATGGCTATACTTAAAACCTGGACTGTTAGTGTGCCTTGAGGACCGTGGTTGGGAACCCCTGCTCTATGCTCTGTGTTTTGTAGTCAGGTCATCATCATTTAAGAAAAATGCCTGTTACACATGGAAACAAAACTCTGCAGTAGAGCCAGCCATACTCAGCAGACTAGCTGCACACATGATGGGCCGATAACCTCACTGCCATACATCAAGATATATATAGACAATCTCCTGAAAGGTTTGTACACAAAACAATCCAGACCGTTTTTTCAGCCATCTTCAGACTATGATCAATTTCTTCAAACCAGTTGTTGTGTTGGCTGCTTTGCACAATCATCCTGCAGTTTATGGCCAGCTTCAGACAGGCAGAAAAAATAAACAAACAAAAAATCCAGTTTATTTCCATTGACTCAGCTCTACTGTGCTCTTTAACCCTGATAGTTTTATGTACGCTTATTTCTGTAGTGTATCTTGCACATACTGGCACTGCACATGCTCAGAAAATGGACATATACATGTACCCAGTGGCGTAACTAGGGTATTTGGAGCCCAGGGCAAATTTGAAAACGGAGCCCCCCTCCCCCCCCTAACACAGCGTATGTGCGCGCGCGCGCGCGCGCGGCAAAAAATGGGCATGGTCACTTAAAAATGGGGCGTGTCAACATGACACGCCCCTTTATTTTCACGCTGAACATTCCTATCCATATGCATCTTAACCCCAGTAGTACCCCTTATACAGTACCCCCAGTATGCAGTTGTGGTCCCTCTTATGCAGGCCCATAGTAGTGCCCCTTATACAGTACCCCCAGTAGTGGCCCCCAAAATGCAGTGCCCCACATAGTGTTCCCCTTATGCAGTGCCCCCAGTAGCAGTCCCCACAATGCAGTGCGCCCAGTAGCAGTATCCCCTTATGCAGTGCCCTTTATATGGTGCCCCCAGTAGTAGTCCCCCCCCTATGCAGTGCCCTTTATATAGTGCCCCCAGCAGTAGTCCCCCCCCATGCAGTTTTCCCAGTAGTGGTCCCCTTATGCAGGCACCCTGTAGTGATCTCCCCTATCCAGTGCCCCCTGTAGTGGCCCTTCCTATTATTGCCCCCAGTAGTGGTCCCCCGAGTGCAGTGCCTCTAGTAGGCCCCTTTCATAATGCCCCCAGTGGTAGTTCCCCCCCAAGTAGTAGTCCCCAGTAGAGTAGGTGCTCCCAATGGTGCCCCCAGTAGTAGCCACCCCTCCCGCAGTAGAGGTCCCCCCAGTAGTAGCCACCCCTCCCCCAGTAGAGGTCCCCCCAGTAGTAGCCACCCCTCCCCCAGTAGAGGTCCCCCCAGTAGTAGTCACCCCTCCCCCAGTAGAGGTCCCCCCGGTAGTAGCCACCCCCCTCCCCCGTTGTGCAGATAGGTTACAAAAATATATATATATATATATATATATTTTTGTAACCTATCTATAAAAATATACTTACCTGAATCTCTGCTTCTGCTCCTGGTCCTGATCGCGACGCTGCTCCCACCCGGGTGGGCGCGCTCAGCATTATGGGACTGACGTCATGACGTCATGACGTCAGTCCCATTACCCACTGCAGGAGCCGGACGGAAGAAATGGTATCCTCAAGTAGGCGAAGGTCAGTGAAGGTCTGTTCACTCCAAGCAAAATGATGTCTGTTAGGAAGTGTATAGGGCAAGTGCCGGTAAACACTGAGGATGATTATGTAGTAGGGCGACACATCTGTGCCCTTTTCTTCTGAGAACTGTGCGCCTGTTTTCCTTACAACACACACAAGAATATATATATTCACACACACACGAGTGCGCGCACATACAAAACCGAGGTCTGAGGAGGAGGCTTACCGCCGGAGTCCATGTGAGCGGATCTGCTGCTGCTCTGCGTAGCAGCTCCCACGGCCATATCCTGTGCGGAGAGCTCTGCCAATCAGAGCTCTCTGTCTGGGAGCGGCAGTGTACAGTTGTGGCACACCCACAGTCAGTACATAGACAAGGCAGTCTCAGGGCCGTATTCAATTAGAAGCGAAAGTCGTTTTCCGTAAAAAAGTATCGCGGATGGGGGCTTTTCGCGTGGTCGGAACTTATCTCCAAATTCAATTCCAGCCGGTTTTCGCCTACACGGAAAGTCAATGCAAAGATTCGCCTAAGAATAGCAGGAGAAAATAAGTGCAAAATTTGTAATTTGGGGTGCAAATGTGGGGAAACCACTCATAACCCTTGGGACAGCCACCCAAAGGACAACTGAATCAAAAAAATCTGGGGAAAAAACATAACACCCCAAAAAAGTACTTTCATTTTGGGTCCGAAAAAGTACACAGTGGGGGGACAAGCATGAAAACTAGCTAAATAGCCTTCTTGGGGGTCTGCAAGGATGGGTCAGGTGTTGTTGGGATTGCAGGTGCATGTAGCAGGGGCTTTTTTCACGTTTGTTTAAACATCACTTTAGAGACATAAAAATATACTAGCACCCATTTTCAAGTACCCCAAATTTGACTGGACTACTTGTTTTCACCCCAAAATTTGCTTTATGCCATTCTTCACCACTTTAAAAAGGACGCTAATAACAAGGATTTTAAACAACTTCAGTACCCCAATTAGTTTTATTAGGGCTAAATGGAACACTTCTACGTTGAGCCCCAATGTTAGTGCATCTTTTTGGGGGATTCAGGCTGATTTTCCCTATTCTGACAGCACTTTCCGCCTGTTCTGCAGTCGCCGCTTGCTGTTTTTGCCTGGTTAGTAATTGAATAGGGCGAAAAGCGGGGGCGTGCACAAAAAGTTTTCGCATCCAAAACGCGATGTAGGTGAAAAGTCCGGCAGGCGAAACTTTCACGCCCATGCAAAACTAATTCAATACCGCCCTCAGTCTCTAAAAATCAAATTTGGTCTGGGTGCCACTGACTGTAGCCCAGCATTCAGTTTAAACAGGGCAGCAGACCTTATTCAGAGTTGGACACAAACATAATTGCCAAACACACCCAGAAAAAAGTCACATTTGGCTACCTATTCGGAGTTGGCCACAAACACAACATGCGACCAACTCTACATAGCAAATGCAGCTCTCTCCCCATACAAATAACAGAAGCGGTTGTGTCAGGAATACAACAGGATGTATGGCTGCACTGTTAGTACAAATATGCTAACATTATAAATATAAACCCATACTTGCCTACTCTCCCGATCCGCCCGGCCCCACGGAAAGGCAGGCAAGACTCCCAGCCCTCCCACCCCCGCAGTTACAGTATAAATCCCGGCAGCAGGGGGGGCCGTAACGCGATTCACGCTGAATCGCGCCATCGTGGCCCCGCTCCCTGCTTCACAATGGCAATAATATCGACATCGTGAAGATAATGCGCCACCTGCCGAGCCACGCCTCCTTTTACAGCAACACACCCCCCCACTGTGAAAGCCCGACAGCTCCCTCCCGGAAGGAGGAAGCTAAATGACGGTTAACATGTATAAACCAAAGGGAAGCCTATAGTGTGGACAGAACACTAATCAAATAAGACACAAATCATTTTTTTTTTTAAGATTGTCAACACTAAACACACATATGAGCAGCCTTCCCCTTCCTAAATAGAGTAGGAAACTTTTTTTTTTCTAAATGAATGTTCAGTAGATTGTAGTTAAAATGCTCATCAGCTCACAACTTGCAACGCAAGTTAGGTCCCTTCAAACAGGCACATATGCAACTTTTTATCTGTGATCTTGGCCAGAAGTTGCATCAAAACACCCACAACACATATTTACTGTACTTTACCTGCATCTACATGGCCTCTCTGATCCCTGTCCCAAGTCCCTTGCCATAGGGATTCGCAAGTCACCCAACTTACCTGGAGAAAACAGGAGCAATGTGGACTAAAATAAAAGTTGCAACCAACAAAAGCCACAATTTGTGTTTACATCCAACTCTGAATAACCAGAGCAATTCAATATTTATAATTTTTCATCTTAAAAATATCAAAATAAGTTTTAAGTTTCACGTAACATTTTGACACATGCACATTTACAAAACACTTAACTTATTTGTAAAAGTAAATGTAGGCATATCAAATGCATACTGTCGAAGCCAGATGATTGGCTGAGACCAAACCTTAAATTAATATCTGGCTATGCCATTTTGTGTCGCCCCTGACGACGCCATCTTGCGTTATCAGCACGAAACCATTGTGTGCGATGCTATATTTGATTATTAGCGTTGTCAGTCTGCGTTGCTACAGCATGTTGTTATAAGTCCTGTCAAAACATATACGCACATTAAATAGTACATATAATATATCTAAGAAGCACAACGCACAGTTGCGCTGTTTATCAAAGCACAGATAAGCACAAAACACATAGACGCACAGCGCATAGCAACTTTACACAATATTCTCCCACTCACACATGCAATCTCTTATAAAAAGGTTCCCAAGCATTAAGCTTAATGTTAAAGGTTTTATTAGCTAATACTTATGTTATGAAATGTAAAGTATATGCTGTTTAAGGTATAGAGACTAGGAGACAAGTCATGTTAGATACCATTCTGTATCACTGTTTATTTGCAGATCTCCGGTTCTATCGGCAAGGAGATCGCATCATGCTGCAAGTTATGAATTATATGAAATTAGTGGTTAGAATGTAAAATCTGTATGTAGTGTCTTTTACTAGTTTAAACCAGTTCTTCGGCGGGAAAGATACACAAAGAGCCGTTGGAGGGCTGAACTATCACAGAACAAACTGACATATGACTTGCATCGTACCAGAAGAACCAAGAGCAAGAACCAATGGAATTATGCCAGCTCGTTTCTATAGTATTGTCCACTCTCTGTAAGATATATAAACTAGCGCTCTCGGTCCTATTGTCAGCCATCTTCTTTCTTTCTTTGATGGAGGCTTCACGTTTGAATCCGGGAAATCTGGATCCAGAGCGCTAGCGTATGTATCGGCTGTACCTTTGTATTTCATTGTCTTTTGCGCTAATTGTGTTAGAGCAAAGCATATAACTTTCTTTTTATTGCAATAAGAACTTTTGTGCTTTGGAACCACAATATAAGTCTGGAAAGCAATTATTTCTGTTTAGCAATTATTGAGTATTCATAATACATAAACGTAATTCTGTTGCTCTGTAATAAAAAGAAAAAACCACATTGCTGACGCCAGTATGGTTACAACTTAAGGCTGGTGATTGTTCCAATCAGCATTTCAAACATTATGCATTGTAAAATAGCTAATGTTAGTATCACATTCTGTAATATAAATGACAAAGTTTTGTGCTAGATTTACACAGGTCCAAATATTCAGCCTTTAACCCATGGAGCAAAGCTTCTTTTCCGTATAGTTTCCTGAATACTATGCAAATAAGGTTGCACTTTGCAATACTAATACATATTCAGCTTCTATAATTGATGCACTTGCATAATATCCCTTCCACCTCTTCTCGTTCCTGATGCTACATATTTGCGCACCTGCTTTGCAGATTTGAGATGACTATATCAACAAGCAGATTCTTAATGAACTCCTCCTATTTCCTGGCAGCACACCAAACCTGCACAGATGTGTAACCTGATCATAACAAGTCATGTTACATGATGTTTGTGTTAGCAATACAGTATGTCACATGTGGCCGTGTTCACGTTACAAAATTAGAGCATGAAAGCACTCATGTAATAGCATTATGATTGGTAAAGCTAGACATACGGAATGATAACAATACCATAGCTTCCTACACTATGGGTATGTCTGGGACAGAATATTGTAAGATTTCCAGGACTAAACACCTGCATCTCTGCTGTGCTTTCTGTACTACAAGAATTGTCATTACATAGAGGCAAAAAGTAAAAGCTTTTAACCCTTTTACTGAGCCCATTTTCCACTTTTCACATTCTAACATCAATATCAGTATTTTTTTTTATGCAGTACCCACACAAATTATACCTTGCTGTGTTGTTTTTTTTATTTCTCCAAAAATACTGTTTCAGAAAATGAAAATATACTTTTTTTTTTCTCCTTTTAAAACCCCTATGATACCGTACATACCGCTCATTATCGGTTACATACTGGCAATAATATTGCTGGTATGTACCTAGAAAATGGCAGGGAGAGCTGTCCTTTGCGATAGAGGTTTATAACCCAGAAGTCCCGCTGGCATCCATCTGCGCATGCGCAGAAGGGGATGCTCACCGTTGGGGAGCTAAGAGGGATCACATTGTATCCCTCTCCAGGGGCGTCTTGAAAAGAAGCCCATATGCATCTATTGGGTACCACCATCTAAAGATAGCATTCTCCACTGGGACGAAGCACTGGAATACATCACTTTCCTTTGCCTAGTACATATGAAGAATGGCAATGCAGTAAAACCCCTGAAAACTGCAATTTTGGGGGTATTACCGCATTTCTGTCCTTAATACATCCCGTCCCAGTAAAATGTTACCAAAAAGGCCTGTAATTTAAAGAAATTGCTCTAAAAGAAAATGGGAGTTATTTTTTTTTAGACACCATAAATAAATACTTTAATATGGGCAGCTTTACAGTGGTTATAGAGCATGGTAATATTATCTGGTGATCAGTGGTGTAACTACCTTCTAAAGAGAACAAGTAGAGGTGTTGCCCATAGCAACCAGACTATAATTTTATTGGACTATATAGTTAGATTATGATTGGTTGCTATGCGTAACCACTACATTTGTGGTCTTTAGAGTGTTGATAAATCTTCCCCCATTTGCACTTATATTAGCTATACTCCTTTTACACCAACCTGAAAATCCCAGGTTAATGCACGTGTCACATCAACCCAGGGTTTTTGTCAGTTGTGGCAGGGAGACCACGGTGCCACAAGACAGAGGCAATAATCACCACTTGATTACCTGGGTGTAGGCTGGTTGTCAGGTCCAGTCCAGATTTTACAATGTGCTGAGATTCCCAACCAAGCAATCCGCACCACCTGTGAGCTGGGCTTAAAGCTGGCCACACATCTAAAGATTATCTGTCCAACCAGCCAACTAGTTGATTGGTTGGAATGAAAATCTGGTAAGGAATGCCATCAGCAATTTGCTCCCAAACGCCAGAAAATGGACCAAAACTGTTGTTTGAACAAATAGTTTAGATCAAACATTTAACAAACTTGTCTGACGTCATTTTCATCTGTTTTCTGGTATTTAGGAGCAAATTGCTGATCAGTTACTCCCATACGTTACCAGATTTTCATTCCAACCAATCAACAAGTTGGCTGGTTGGATGTAAGTTGTTCTAGTGTGTGGCCAGCTTTAGGCTCTGCTGGAAGCAAAGCACAGGGCTTCTTATGCTGGACAAGCTGGCCAGGCGATAGGCCCGGGGGTGGTGGTTAGCATTAGGGTGCCAGAACCTGGATTGTCCACAGATAGTGTATGCCGTCTATAAACCAGAGTGGCAAACCTGACCTGATCTTGGCTGTGAAGTGTCTGCTAAGCTGCAGTGAATAAACGGTTCACTGTTTTACCGTACTACTGGATGTGTTTCTTCTCGCCTTGTGACAGTGTAAACTGATCCACCCGGGTCCAGGGACCCAAGGATCCAACTCCGGTAGCTTGCAGGGTCAGCCATGGGCCATTCCTGTGTCATCCTGCAGTTTTAAATGGCGTGATCCAGGTCACGATGACCTGGATAGTGCCGCATGCTGCCTGATTGGCCGGCTTCAGCGGCGCTTGGAGATTAGATTGGAAGAGTTGGTGTGAACGGTGTCGCAGTGTAAAAGGAGTCTGTTCCAGGTTGGAAATTTGTCGCAATCTCGGGTCAGACACGGGACTTTGATGTAAAAGGGATATTAGTAGCTGCCAGACAGCAACATTTTATTGATGAGGACGACAGCAAATAGTATGTGATTGCTTGCATTTCCTGCATAGTTATTTTTAATATGGTGCAAATTTACGATAATTTGTCCAAACGACTGCTCCTGACTACACACCACGCTGGGAGGTATAATGGTAATCTGAGGTTTTCACCTACCTTGCTGGGAGTCTCCCAATGTTTCTGGAGAATAGGCACCTATGTCCAGCTTTAAGAGTAGGTGCGCTTGTTAAACCAAAAACCCAATACTAAACTAATGAGCAGCTCGCATGGGTAGAATCTACATTTACTAATGAGAGCTTTGCTAATAGAAAATGTCCATATCCTTTGTATGGAACTCACAACTTGCTGTCCAGCCAATACTAAACCTTTCAATGTTCGGGATCCATGAGACCAAGACCCAATTTGTAAATCTTGAGTGCTCATTTTGCTTATCCCCAGACTGGTAACACTAGATGCTGATACGGTGACCACTGTCAGTAATCCGTGTGGGTGGGTGGACCACAGATACTGGACAAAAAATATGGAACAATTCCTTGGCACCATCTACAGTGGCTGCTTTCAACTTATTAAAAAAAAAAAAGGAATCACCAACAACCCCTCTAAAATAGGAACATGCCAAAATATTATTCAAGATGGTGCCTGTAGTGTCCCAAATAGATAATACATTCTTTAAGTTCACATATCAGTTGTCCTCAACATGTTAGGGAGAGACCAAAAAATTAAAATAAATCAGTGTAATACACCAGGTACAGAGTCACCCGTGTGTACAAGGATGACGCGGTGTCTAAATAGGCCTCAACCAAGGTAAATTAAACAGTAGACAGGATAATGGACAAGTCCCTATGGTAATTGGATGCCGGACTATAGAGCTACATGAAAAAGGTTGCCAAAGCCTATGCAGACACCAAGGGCCAAATGTAATAAGGTGCATACACACGGTCAGATTTGTCAGATGAACGATTTGAACTACGAACGATTTTTGACTGCATTAAAATGAATGGAATCGTCCAAACCTGACTGCAAAACACATCAGATGTCAGATATCGTTATCTGACAAGCGGGATCGCGCATCAATCATCTGACAAACATGTCAGATCTTCCTTCAGATATGAACAATTTTTAAAATAGGTATCGTTCAGATCTGAAGAAAAATCTGACCGTGTGTATGCACCAATAGGGTGAGAGTTTTGAAAACGTGAGTAAACTCTAACACCTTTTAAACTCAGCCAGTGTAATAGAGTCCGACAACATGCAACTCGCATGTTTTTCAGAATATACAACTCGACCAATGTAATAGTGCAATACTGCTAAACTCTCACCCTATTATATTTGGCCCCAGATGTTAGACAATCAAAAGGTCAACAGGGACAAAAGATCGAGATGGTAGAAGGTCAACAAGTACAAATTGTCAACAGGGTCAAAAAGGTGGACACCCAAATGGTAGACACTTTCTTTGTACAGGAGACACTTACCCTGACTGTTATGCACCAGGAGGGAGGGTTAGGCACTAGAACGAACAGTTAAGGTGCGTACACATGTAACAATTTTTTGAACGATTTAACTATAACTACGTCGTTATCGTTCAGCTTCAGAGTTATAACAATGAGCGAAAATCGATCAAGCGCGCTCCCATTTGTAGTTCATTTCAGACTGTCCAACATAACGATTTACATTAAGAGAAGGAACATTTTTCGTTCATAGTTGTAAAAATCGTTCATTACACTTCAAAAAATCGTTCACTTTTTCAAGGAAAAAATCTAACAGAAAATCTGACAGATAGTCATTGGTTACAAAATCGTTGTGTGTGTATGCACCTTTAGGGTCAGGCACCTACCCCGACAGTTAGGGTTAGGCACCAAGGGGAGGGTTAGGGTGAAGATTAGTGTCAGAAAACAAAACAAAAGTGTGGACCATTTTTCATGTCGTCCTTTTGACCCGGTCGACCATTTGTCTGTAACATCTGTCGACCTTTTTCATGTAGATCTTTTATACCACACCCCCTGAGGTAAGATATCTGGGTATCTTTAAATTCTGGACATCCTCGTCCATTAATGATTTCAGTATTGGATGTATCTCGGAAAAGCCAGTACCAAACACAAAATATATATGGTGTAGTACATAAAACCAAATATATTAGACCAAAATAGGTCACATTTAAAACATAAAATAGCTGAATGCACTTCCTACCAGAAGCCTGATGATACAAGAATTATACATAATTTGCTTAAGATGATGAAGCCCGGATACACTTCCAGCAGCCTCCGCCAATGTAGGTCTGTAAGAAGCGGAGAGCCAGCCACCACACGTTTCGATGGGCAGTACACTGCTAAGATGAAACCAGCTACTCCGGCAAGCATTTCTACTGCAAGCTGCAGATCGTAGGCATAACCTTCCAGCTAGTCCTTCTCAGCAAGTGGTTTGGACACAATACTTGATGCCTGGAATGAAGAAATAGCCACGGCAAACAAAGTGGACCAAAATTCTGCAGAATGTGGCAGAAGCCGCAGAATGAGTACCCAAGTTTAAGAGTTAATAGTCTCGGCAGGCGGCTTGGAAGCAGTGCTAGGAGCCTTGACTCTGAATGGTCCCTATTGTATACCTTGCAGCTGTGCTTAGGAAAAGAAATGGTCAGTGGCAAGTTATTCCACCGCAAACCACAGGATGTAAATCCAGGCTTCCATATTACAGTCACGGCAGTCGGCTGAAGAGCAGCAGTAGGAGCCTTGGCTCAGCGACAGAACAATGTTGTTAACTTCCAGTAGCAAAAATAATTGACGGGGTTCCAAGGAGTCTTGTGAAGGTTGGATGAGAACACAAACTGTTACCCCAGGTGTATATCGCCTTGTTTCATCAGAAGATGTAACAGCATCTGAGATTTGTCAGGGTCCCCTGCATGTGTGACCTTTTTTGCTTTGGGTCTTGCTCCTCTTAGAACATTGTCTGCGAGTGAATGCTGATAATTTGAAGCCCTTGATTGACATGCAGGTGAGCCACACATACTAGATAAACCTTTGTTTATATTTGCAATCAACTGATCCAAGCAAAAGATAATTCTACTGAGGCTGGGTACACACCTAAAGATTTTCTGTCCAACCATCCAACTAGTTGATTGGTTGGAATGAAAATCTGGTAACGTATGGGAGTAAATGATGATCAGCAATTTGCTCCTCAATGCCAGAAAACAGATGAAAATGGACGTTCAGACAAGTTTGTTAAATGTTTGATCCAAACAATTTGTTCAAACAGTTTTTGTCCATTTTCCAGCATTTGGGAGCAAATTGCTGATTGTCATTTGCTTTCATACCTTACCAGATTTTCATTCCAACCAATCAACTAGTTTGTATTCAGCGTTACTGTATGATGCACTGTTGAGAATTTCAAAACGTGCCTATCCTCCCTTCCTTTCAATGTAAAGCTGGACGTACAATGCACAATTGTGGAAATGAGCCGACCATATTACTAGTTTAAATGATTTTCAGTATATATGGTATTGAATGAATCCTTCATAGCCTGAAAACAACTGAAAAACTGTCTGGATCATTCAGTTTCAAACCTGTCCAATCCTCCCTGGTTGACGTTCAGCCAATGCAGGCAGTGATGGAGATCGCCTCAGTACATCATGTATTGTATGGAGGTTTGCCGATTATTGGGCAGTCACTCCTGTCCTCTTCTATATCGGCTGGTTGGCTCCAATATTGTGCAGTTTTACAGTTGTGAGTGCTGTTGAAGTGGCAGCTAATTATTAAGAGCTGTCAGCTATAATAGCCAGGGGAATACTAGGAGAAAAACCATTAATGCGACATCCTGCAGTAAAATTTAAATTTATGGGAATATATTTGCAGCACTTGTAAATTTTACTGGCAGTACCCACCTAACAACTTACCACTAGTACAACACCTGTAAACAGATCTGAAAAGAAAAGCCATTATTTCTAATGATATCATATACACTACCGCAGGCCAGGGGTCCCCAAGAGTTGTGTGTATTTATATCATGTATGGACTTGTAGTTTCACAACACCTGGAGAGTCACAGGTTGTCCAAGCCCGTGCCAATGTCTTTTCTAGTGTTTGGGTGCACTGTGTTTGCGGTCTTTTGTAGACATAAGATCTTACAATAAAATCAGATGAATACATAAATGAAGACAAATAAAAAAATTCATTTTCATAATTTGGTTTAATTTGCTGAAAATATCTGGACCAAAGAAAAAGGGTTACAAGACTACGGATTTATCAGCCAACCCTCCCTCTATCACACCTTTTCTCTACAAGATGCCAATTATTCCTCACCAGTAGCAAAACACTAACCGCTTGCTTGGAAATTCACACTCACAAATATTTACACAATACCAAACAAGACAAAATAGTGTTTTAGCCTTAATTCTTCCACTTCTAAAGAGGACAAAGAGTGGGCTTGTTTTGCCGGAAAAAAAAAGGTTACATGATATTAAAAAGGAATGAGAAAAAAAAGACTAATAATAATAATAATAATAATGACAATCATTTCCCGGTTTTATTGTGTAGTGTTAAGACATGGAGGATTTTTTTTTTTAAACAGTGCCAATGACTTGTGTAGTGACAAAGCTTGGCATGATTAAAAAACAACAACTCACAACTACACAAAAATCAAGAAAAAAAAAACAAAAATAAATATGCTAAATTTTAAATAAAACAAATTAGGCACAGCACAGTTGCTTTGCTTCCCATATGTATCCAGTTTCATGCATAATTAGATTTAAAATTATGTTTCTTTATCCCTTTAAAAAAATAAAAAAAATGCATGTCAAGTCTCAATATCATGTGGGTGTGAGTATAGCTACACATACTGACACACATTCATGATACAACATAAAAAAGATGTTTGCACTGGACTGCAAGTCAAGGCCAAACAATGTGCAAATACAATTAATCAATGCTGAAAAAAATGGTTTCAACTAAAAGCCTCCAGCAGAAATTACACTAATTCTATTGTTAAATCTATGAAGGTTTTTTTTCTGTGCCATCCAGTTTTATGGCATTCGCAATTGGTAAATCCCTGTATAAATGTTTTGCTTGTTTACTTTCTTTTCATTGAATGGATGTGGAATAGAGGATTTCCATGCTGTGCCTAGGTGACCATTATTCCAACTTGGCAGGGAAATATATATGTATTGAACTAAATAAACGTATTTTACACGGAAAAAAAAAGGTCATTTTAAAAAGGTAGTGAAGTAAATGCAAGTCACAATTATCCATTATGGATTTATAACGTTTTTCAAACACGTTTTGTACCTCAGACAACAGTCTGGATATATAAAGTATACGCCTGTTTACTTACAATACACACACATTTATATTTTGTAGGAATTGCGTGATCCTAAGGCAACAACTTGGAATTATCAGGCCTAGATTAACCAAGCAATTTTTTCTTAGGCCAAAATTTTGCTGCCCAGTTTAGTTTTGTCAAACTTGTCATTTTGATGTTTGCAGACTCTGATTTGCCTGTAACAAATGTCACTGTATAAAGATATTCTTACAACATCCTGTAATGCATAAGTGATGTAAGGCCCCTGATCTAGTATTTTGGTCTCTGCTGTCTACAAAAGTCTCTTTATGTGACAAATAAAATAGGTAGCTCAACTCAGATCCCGTCCAATGAGCACAGCAGTCCTGTAAACCTGCATTGCCTCCTCCTCTGCTACTCCCAAAGACATACAGCTCTCTGCGACTCGTGCTCGATAACATCTCATATCCCAAAGTCTAGTACCATCCCGTTCATTCTCTTCTGTATTCACTTTCAGAAGATCTTCTGCAGAGTGACTCGCCCTCATAGTTCGAGTCCTGCCTCTAGGACGCTCTCTGTATCTAGTAGGAAAGTCCAACAATTCAAAGGATTCGGTGGAAAGAATGCTTTCCTGGCTAACAGATGATGGCACTCTGTCACGAGTCAATGAGCAAACAGGTAACTTTTCATGCCCCAAAGAACAGTCTACAGCATCAAACGATAATTCAGGAGCTGCCCCAGCAGAAGAGAACTTGCCATTGCGCTTCAGAATTCCTTTCCTAATCACATTTGGAGCTGCCTCATGCTGTCCATCGGTACCAGGATTGCAATACTGAGGATTTTTTGGCACAACTGGAATAAGAGATGGAGGCATGTCATCTTCCCCCATTGTTGTGCCCTCACTGTGCTCAGGAGAAGAATAGTAGCCAGATTCTCGTTGCTGGGGCTTCTTTAAAATACCTTTCTTAGGAGCAGGGGGAACAATAACGGCATTTTCCTGGGAGCCCTGAGTTGCTAATACCTGACTCATATTTTCCCTCTTTGAACGCTTGAGTGAGCGCTGGCGAGTGATAGTTGCACCTGGAAGATGTTGGCGTAAAAAAGAGCGCATCTTGGAGTTATTATCCCACAAAGGACGAGAGGATCTTCGAAGCCATCCACCAACTATAGAAAATGTGGATTCCGATTCCTTGGTTGATTCCGGTTCACTTAACGGCTGTCTGTATCCCCAGTTCACCCACCAGTGAGAGGCAACATCAGATAGTGTGGCTCTGCGCTCTGGGTTTACCATGAGAAGCCAGCGAATTAGGCCACATGCATCTGTAGACAGAGAAAAGGGTTAGTAGTGGGAACTAGAAAAATGTAAACAAACAGAAGAACACCTCACATGTAAATAAAACACTATTTGCAGATCACACCAACTGACATTGACACAACATAAAAGAACAAACAATTCAAGGTCTAATAGACATGAATGTCTCCCAGCTTGTTGCTGTAGCAGTGAACCAGCACTTGGCAAAGTCTAAACGACTACTTACCAGACGGTTGGCTTGGTTCCTTATAGGCTCCACAGCTGATTTGAGTCACTAGCTTCTTGTAATCCTGCCCATCGAAGGGCATGCAGCCATGTACCAGGATGTATAGAAGAACTCCCAAAGACCAGCTATCCACCTGCAACACACACACAAACGTTATACACTAATCTGCATAATAGAAGACATATCTAGCTTATTAGCCAGTAATTAGATGCTACCAACATGTATAAAAGTTTATGTATGAGGTTAGAGGATCAAGCCTGTGCGAGTTTCCAAACTAAAGGAAATAAGAAATAGGACACAAAGTATGTGGGGAAAATACAATATTTCCTGAAGGCTGAAATGCACTAGGCACAGGCAGATGCGTTATAAAAATGACCTCCAAACACATGTACATCATATGTTTATCATGGGAATATATATAACATTTTTAAACACAATTTTTGCTTTTATTTATATAAAGCGGTACAATACATAAGGGTTGCATTTCAATAGGAATATTTTACACCAAGTTTCTTTAAGGCGCATCTCATCCTATTATAGAACAGGAGCATGGTGATTGTATTGGCAGAGTGAGAGGTACACTTAGGCACTACTGGTCACGTGCACTGGGAAGTGGCACTAAGCAGGTTTCCATGACATTCTATTAATAGATAATAGACTGCACAGGAAAAAGGTGTAGTGTTGATGGGGGAAGGGGAAGGGTAGGGTTACAGGAGTCTGTATGACACCGTTACAGGTAAGAAATACTGCATGGGGAAAGGGAGATTACAGAATAATTGCAGGCTGCAATTATAAGCATTGGAAGAATAGTTAGCCGGCCATCTGTGGTAGTGAATCAGTTGTAATTTGCAGCTGTATCAATACCACTTGTGGCCACCTATTCTTCCAATGTTTATGTCGCCCTTGCAGTGGGTTAAGGAGAGCAGATATGGTATATACAGTACATACCATTACATAGTACAGTAAGGTCATATTTGCACAAGAAAATAATTACAATCTCACCTCAGGTCCTGTATATGGCCGGCCATTGACTATTTCTGGAGAAGCATATAGAGGGCTCCCACAGTAGGTCTGCAGATAACTGTCTGAGTGATAGATGTTGGAAAGGCCAAAATCTGCAATCTGAGATAAAACAAAAGATAGATTTTTAAATGAGTAAACAAGCAGAAGAAAAATAGCAATTATATGGTACCCTGTGAATAGTGATGGGCACACTGTATGTTGCGAGTGGTGCAGTACTGCAGCACATAATGACTCACTTGACTGATAATAATGTGATTTGATCAGTATGACAGGTTTATAAATGAGGGAAGGAGAGAACTGCAGATGACCATGACTAGCATGTGTTTGCCTACAAATTCTAACTATGAGAATATAAGAAAAGATCTGGCTTATCCGGAGCACCAGACGGCTGGATCTCAAACAAACAATCTAGCTACCTATCTGTGGCCAAATAGGACAGTGATCTTGTTGCTCAGACTGAGCCATGTATAGCCAGTTCCAGAGGGAACAGGCTAGAGAAAGATGTATTACACACACAGATGAGGAAGTGCTTTAGGATCTTATATGTAAATGAATGAGGAACATTCTTTTTCGCCCCCTCCCTCCGGTGTTTTCACAAAGATAATGGAATATTGCCAGCACAGGACATTGGGACATGTCTCCTGCTAGAGGGCAAAGTCTACCAACAGCACAAAAACAGGGAGAATTTAAAAGATGCAGGTTTAGTCACAGGTAATTGCCCTGGGAATTAATATAAAATAAGGTACTGTTCAATACTAAACCTATTATTTATCTCAGTTCTAAATATCACAAACACTTGTGTTGTGCCCTAATGCAGAAACCACTGATGTGCTTGTTGTTGCACAGACACATGGGGGCATATTCAATTTGAGGCGAAATGTCCGAGGCAGGACTTTTCGCCATCATCGCTGTCCAATAACCTGGATAAAGTATCAGGCGCGTGCCCGCTTATCCCCGTATTCAATTAGGAATCAGCGATAACAGGACCCGGCGGAAAGGTATATATCGAAAAAGTCCTGTCAGTTTTGGGGAAATCACCCTGTCACCCGCTAGAAGAGGGTCTGACATTGGGGGATCACTATGGGTACCCCCGATTTGGCCTGCTGAAGGTAATTAGGGTTTCTAAACAGCCGCGGCAGGTGCATAAATGCGGCTTTGAAGAAGTGGTGAAGATTAGCACTTGGGCTTTTTTTGTGGGGGGGAAAAAATAACTAGTCCCATCAAATTTGGGGTACATAAAAATGGGTGCAAGTATATTTTTAAGTCCCTAAAGTTATTTTTTCAAATTCTTCAAAAATCCACCTGCCGCAACCACCCGCATTCTAGAAAACACCTGCCGCATACTGCAGTTCACTTTTAGGGGACATTCCAAGGGGTGCAGGGTACTTTTTTTTTTTTTAACCCTGCACCCCAAAACCCCAATTCTGCACTTTTTTTCGCCACCTATTCAGTGGAGAAAACTTATCCCCGTTTTTTAACAAAGACTTTTCGCACCTGCGAAAAGTTTTTCAAAGTGAATATGGGGATAAGTGAAAATGGCGAAAATTACGTAATCGGCGATAAAATATCGCCGATAAGATTTTTCGCCTCTAATTGAATATGGCCCATTGAGTTAAAATCTCTAAAACATGCAAATCCAGCTCTAGATCCCAAATACCACAGTGCTGTCAGTTACAGCTGTGCACAAGGGACCTGCTCAAGTCTGGCACTGTATTCAACTAATGACCTTGCTGTATTATCAGTTTCACAAAGCTGGTCAGATAACATGAGCTTGCTATACTATAGGGGAATTCCCAGGCTGAAACTAATTGGGCTTTTTTTCCCTAAGCTTTAGAGCAGGGCCAGTCAATCCTTGTAACAGATTATTTCCTGTGAGACTAAAACTAGACTTGCATTCACTTATAGAACTGCAGCATGCTAATACATCTCGTATAGCAAACAACATAAAATAGCAGTGTGATTCAAGGTTTTTCCCCCTTTTTTGTTTTTAAAAATGCATTCAGAGAAATTCTAGATTAATGTAGTTGAATACATTTTATTTTCTAATGTTGGAAACAAATCGCATTCTTTCTATCACGCATCACTATTTTTCCGTTTTTTTTTTATACACAGCAGTTAAAATGTGGCTAAATAAGGCCATAAAAATACTTTACAATTCTAAGCTCAGCTTTGATTGATAATGCCATCCTATGAAATAATACCACCCTTCTTTTACACACAGGTTGGCAATAGCCAATATCTTGTTTTTTAAAGGAATTGATCTAATAACAGTGCATCTGCTCACCTTCACATTTTTGTTTTCATCCAGAAGAATGTTTTCCAGCTTCAGATCTCGATGTACGATCCCGTTCTGTAAGGAACACACATTTGTGAATAAATAGGTGAAATGGGAGCATACAACAAACTGATATTATAGATGTGTCAAACACCCACCTCATGGCAGTACTGCACAGCAGACACAATCTGCCTAAAGAATCGTCTGGCCTCTTGCTCACTGAGCCGTTGTCGCTCACTGATGTAATCATACAAATCCCCTTGGCTTGCATACTCCATCACAATTACTATCTTGCTGCTGTTCTCAAACACTGTGGCAGATACAGAAAAAAAGAAACAAGTTTATATGTGCAAAACAATAAAACTTAAATCTAATAATATACAAGCAGAAGTAAGAGGAGGGGGGCAATCAGACAGGATACAAATAAATGAGACATTAAATGCACTTTCCCTCGTCAGTACATCAACACAATGGTTCTCATCCATGGTATTGTTGGGAACTGAGGTCACAGCAAAGGTGTTTGTTAGATAGCCCCAGAAAATAATAATATCTTATTACCACTAAAAGAGACAATAACAAATTATATTTTAAAGTCCACCATTGACAATAAATGATGAATATAGTACCACCACGGCTGTATGTAAAATAAGCATAGTCTATTATTTACACATAGAGTGCATTTGTAATTGTTAATATTTCAATAATCTATGTTTGAAAAATCAAATATCATTTTAGGTTTAGAGGTGATTTAGTTCCTCGCTATACATGACATAGCTTGTACAACATTTGTATTTCTGTAGCCAAGAACACACAGACACGTGTAAAAGAAACGTGAGAGAGGGGAAGAGATGCATGTAAGCTGCTCAGGTGCCTTCCACAGAGAAGTATGAGAGCGGAGCGAGGAGTCACCAGACACCCTAACAACAAGTTTAGAGAAAACAGCGGAAAGGTGGCTCTCCTTGCAATGGGCGTGCAATCACATGTAACATTTATACAAGACAAGATTACATTATGTGCTCCTCAGGTGTAGAACTGGGAAGGGATTATGAATCTATTAAAAAAGGTCCACTGCCAAAAACACAAGCGGATTCATTGTAAAAAGTAATCTTGTCCATAGACCGTCACAGAATGTTTTACTGGAATATGTACAGCCTGACAGATATGGCCGCCATTACATGGTTGTGTACCATTTATAGCATCACGCAGGAAACCTAACATTCCCACACCTCACCTCTATCTTTCCACACTCAGATACCCCCTTTCTAGATTACAGGACTTTCAGGGTAATTGTTTTCCTAGTAAGCATAAATATTTTACTTACTTTAGGGGCCATGTAACTAAATTGGTACGGTCTTCCCTTATATGCAGTATAACAATCTGAGAAACTTGGGTCTTTAATTTTTTTTGGGAGAGTGCCACTCTTCAGTGTAGGTCATTGCTCTCTGAGTGGATAGCATATGCAAGGCAGAATAAGAACAATGGCTGTATTTTATCACTGATTTACTGGCGTTGTGAGCCGTGTCTTTCCTGAAAAAGCTCTCCTCATCTGAATAAGACCTTAGGAGGAAAAGGTTCAGAATATGACACCTGGTACATGCCCACACAATAACTCGGTAGCCTGGTGCGTGCACTCCCCAGGTGGCTGAGCGCTTTTATATCTTTACAGCCTGTGTTATCCTCCCTGCCTGATAAGCAGATGTCCTGTGTCCTCTCTATACTATGCACTTTCGCTCTGTGCCTGGCAAGACAGCAGCTACATTAGTTTCACTGTAATCAAGTTCATCCATGTCAGGGAACAGTTCTAGTGTAATAAAATATATATATTTACATATCTATTTCCTAGATGTACAGCTACACGAGTGACATTGTAGCAGCTCCAGAGATGTCAAGTTGTGCTGTGTCTTAATGCATAGCAAAAAACACATGAACATAAAAAAATACCTACAATGTCTTATGTTAATACAAATACTACCAATACAACTTTCCATATGATAATGTTTTACCACAACAATCTTTTTTTAGCATTTACAAGTAGACTTTTAGTTTACACTCTTTCAAGAGGTCATTATCATAGCCTGGGTTCCTTGTAGATTTCACTTTCCCAAGACAGACACTGTAAGTGCTGGGAGATTACCAGCTGGAGCAGAGCACCTGTACAGGCCTGTCCTGCTATTCTGCTAGTACAAGCAGGCCGCTCACTAGGGTGTAGTGTGTGCTGGAAGGGTGTGGATGTCTTATACCTTCTAAATATAAAGCAGACGAAAAACCTTACTCATAGTGCTATGTAACAGCAGTATACTGTTCTGTTGGGGATTTAATTATATAGAAATGTTTTTATCATCAGTCAATTTGAAGCCACAGGGCTAACAATCAGCACATCTGCCCTTGGCATTAATAAGGATTGTCTTTAGTGTGGCTGCTGCCACACCTGTATTTTTTGCAGAAGATTTTTTAATCTTCTAGACAAGTGAGCAAATAGCAGGTTCCATAGCCTATTTTGTTGTCAATTAGCTGTTGTCTTTACCGAAACAAAATGCAGATTTCAAAATGTAGGTGCGATACCAGCCGTATTTGTATTACAATTATTATTAGGCATTATATTATTGTATAGAATGGTTGCCGAATCTACTGGATGACGACAACAACAATGGCTCTCCTTACCTTCATATATTGAGATGATATGAGGGTGGCAAATGGAACTCATTATCTCAGTCTCTCTTCGGATGTGGAGCATATCCTGTTCAGCTTTTATACGGTCCTTGCGGATTGACTTAATGGCTACCTGGCAACAAAATGGTGAGACAAGGTGTTAATAGACGTAAGGAGGGGAGACGGGGTTAGGAGGGAATGGATGCTGACACGCATGTAACAGATGCAGTAGTACAAAACCAATGCATCGTGGTACATTTCAGCAAGCACTAACAGAGCAGTTAGTATATATAGCTAGTAGTAGTAGTAGTAGTAGTTGCTACAACAGAATTAAACCTCTATATTCCCATCATCTGGCAGGCAGGACAGAATTTGATCCTCACCGCTCACCATATTAAGGGTCATGTCACTGTAAGGTGAGAAGGCAGCAAGCTGCCAAGAAAGGAGCTTTCCAGTTTGCAGCATAAAGGCGAATACTTAGAGGACTGGTAAAGGTGAATTACATTTTCAGTACATTGGTAACTCTGATGTTTGTTCTGTTTAATCCTGTATTCTGCCTCTACAGTACCAAGGAGGAGGATGCGGTTCAAAAACCTTGCGCAACTCACTTGGTTCATCAGAAGACCAGCCTGAGTAATAGGCTCTGTTTTCCCATAATAATAATTAGAATGCTAATAACAATAGGATTGAATTACCGCAGTGCTAGAGGCAGCAAGAACAGGGAACACTCACTTTGTATGTCAGGAAGCCAGGCTGGGGGAAGCATTGACAGTATATAAAGTCCCATCTCCCCCCCCCCCTGCTGAAATTCTTAGGTAGGGAGGGAACAATGCTTAGTATTTAGAGAAAAACACAATACAAAAAACAAAACAAAAAGATAATACAAAGTAATTGTAGGAGCAGGAATGCGGATATAACAGGGTCCCACAACAGACAGAATGAGGACTGCGGTTGTGCGTCATGTAGAGGAGGGGTGGGGGAGTTCTCAACCCCAAACATCCCCATTCACAGAACAACTGTTATCACAGTATACATGAGGGGTATGACAGCAATCAGTACAATAATGCCGTGTTATTTCAGGTGGGTGCTGTAGTGGAAAATGTATTACATCACTCACAGGATTTTATTATAGTGTTTGTTTTTCTTCCTGTGTGAAATCAGACAGAGTGTTTTGCTTTTAATCTGCATATTTTAATATAGGGACATAAAAATATAAGTATGGCCAGCAGGTAAAATTAGTCCTTCTATGTGTTGTACTAGCATGTTATAAACACACATGAGAGCATTATAAAGAGCAAAATGCTAATTCTGCAGTGCAAAAACACTACTACCGGTGTGCGCCATGAGTCACGCAAATGCGTTACGATTCATCTAAGGTCATAGTATTGCAAAGCAAGGTGGCGGAATAGCATCTACGGAGAAGCAGAAGTCTACAGAGGGGAAGAGTAGAGTGGAGGTAAGGCATTACTAGGAGAGTGTAGAGTAGGCACACCAGTGCACCTTGTATTTCCAAGCAGTATTTTATTATTTATTTATTAACAGTTTCTTATATAGCGCAGCATATTCCGTTGCACTTTACAATTGTAAACATTAATAGAACAAAACTGGGTAATAAACAGACAGATATATAGGTAGGAAGGCCCTGCTCGCAAGCTTACAATCTATAGGGCTGGACCAAAATGCAATATATTGCACCTATCCTTGTGTATCAATGCACAAGGATAGGTGCAATATATTGCATTTTGGTCCAGCCAGAATGCAGAGTTTCTTGGTGGGCTGCATGATCCATTTACACCGGAATGTCGGCCAAATGTCATGAGGATGTGAGAGAAAGACGATGTGTGAGGTTATGTGTGGACTGTGAAAGGGGATGTAATTACATATGGAGGCTATGAAGGTTATGTGGGTGTTTCTGGGATCTGATAAGCTTGCCTGAAGAGGTGAGTTTTCAGGGAACGCTTGAAGGATTGGAGACTAGAGGAAAGTCGTATTTTGCGTGGTAAGGCATTCCATAGAGTGGGTGCAGCCCGAAGAAAGTCCTGTAACCGTGAATGGGAGCAAGTAATGCGTGGGGATGAGAGACGCAGATCTTGTGCTGAGTGGAGAGGTCGGGTAGGGAAATATTTTGAAATAAGTGAAGAGATGTATATTGGTGTGGTTTGGTTAATGGCCTTATGTGTAAGAGTATTTTGTATTGAATACGGTAGAAAACCGGCAACCAATGGAGGGACTGACAGAGCGGGGCAGCAGACGATGAACGTTTGGCAAGGAAGATAAGCCTTGCAGCTGCATTCATAATTGATTGTAATGGAGATAGCCTGTTTTTGGGAAGACCAGTAAGGAGGCTATTGCAATCGTCAATACGGGAAATAAGTGCATGGATTAGAGTTTTTGCAGTGTCTTGTGTGAGATATGATCGAATTTTGGATATGTTTTTTAGATGTATGTAACATGATTTTGAGACTGAACTGTCCTTTGTTCCCCACATTCAATCAAGGATGACACCAAGGCAGCGAGCTTGTGGGGCAGGGTGGATTGTCAAGTTATCAACAGTGATAGCGAGATCAGGTTGGTAACTGTTATTGGCTGGTGGAAATATAATTAATTCTGTTTTAGAAATATTAAGTTTCAGGTTTCCAGATGACATCCAAGATGAAATTGCAGAAAGACATTCAGTGACACGGACCAATATAGATGGTGACAAATCTGGGGAATATAGGTAGATTTGAGTATCATCCGCTTTTTAACACCCATTTTCGGGGGTTAACCACAAATATTACGTTTTCCCCAGATACCTGCTGTGATCCCTCCATTCCCACTGGCAGCCCCATCCCCCACAGGTTTCTATGGGAGATGTGATGCTGCCAAATTTACAAACATCTGAAATGCGGTGGATTCCGGATATTGGCCAACGCCATCTGAAGATGGAGTTAGTCGCTGTAGCCTATGGGATACACCACCCATAATTGGAGCCCTCCCCGGCAATGGCGGCCGTGCATGTGCAGTCAGCGAGACTACGCATGCGCAGCAGCCAAAAGCAGCTCTAAGGGCACAGAGCAGGGACGGGCTCCTTTCTGAGCCCGTTCCTGCAAGTGCCAGATGATACAGCCGGGCACTATGATCGCATATTGCAATGCGATTATGGGCGGTAATGTCATGCCCAGATTAAATTGCAATATCGATCATTAATAAATGGGGGCCTAAAAGAGAAAGGGCAAAATGTATTGCTATGGCTTATGTGGAGTGATACATTAGAGCCATTTACAGGGCCTTACATCTTACACCAAGCTCGCAGTTGGCGGCCTTAGCCTATACGGTTGATGGGACAATTTTTGGCCTCCATGTTGCAGTGTAGGAGTACGAATGTAATACAACTAATTGCACTCCCATCCTAAAACCAGAACTCTAAACGCTACATTTTATATTAATGCTGTTTGTTTGAATTAGCAGGGCACCATCCGTTTGCACCATTTATAAAATCTCCTGACAGGCCCGAAGATAGAGATACGGTATATACTACATACATAAAATAATATTCACAAGGTTGATACTAGACCCAGTCTCATGCAACAGTGCTTGACGTGAGGTGTGTAACTGCGATTGCCCCTACTTATACAGTAAATATGACTGTACAGTATACAACAGGCAGCAACCAGACAGACTGTAGACTATAGGTATTCGGTGAATGAAACCAATAAGTTCAACCCTATACCTATTTGCAGGCTTTTACAGACATTATAAATGCTAGTGAAAGCATGCTCTGACTCATCAGTGGCCTTTGGAACAAACAAAGTATACAGATATACCTATATGTAGTAAGAATTATTTTGTGAGTGGGAGAAACATAATTTTAGGTAAGGCAAATCGTATATTGTTCACGGTGTGCAAAAAAAATATTTTTCTATATGATTCGGTATGGAGTTTGTATGTATCTCTTGATTAATATACTGGCCTTATTGGAGACATAGCTGACCTAAAGAAGTCAAAATTTGTATACATTTACATAAATACCAAAACCAAGCATCACTTGTCCTAAAGAGTGCAGCAGAAAGGAAAGTTATGCTCCCAGGTAACATGCATACTAACCATTAGCCTAAACTGACAATAATTCAATATAAATGCTAAAATATTAAAAACATAAAGTGAACAACCTTGTTTCAAGATACATAGAATACAATTTTGATTATTGAGTCTTCCCCAAAAATAGCATTTTAGTCAATGTGGAAAATTCAATGCAGCAACAATGCCTGACTGTGCCAAATTGGCCAATTACTGTTGCCCCGGCATTGAAGATTTTCACGGATATCTCTACGTGATTTGCCATTCGGGTCAATTGCCAAGATTTGATTTTCCCCAATTTGTTTGAAAGTGTAAGCCAGGGGTTTTCAACTGCAGTTCTCAAGTATTGTGGAAACAGGTGTGATTATTACTGAAGAGGTTAAATTACTTGTGCAAGATTAAAGAAATTCTGAAAACATGACCTGTTGGGTGTACTTGAAGACTGGAATTGAAAACCACTAGTCTAAGTGTTCGTGGAAAGACTTTGGCCCTCATTCAGAGCCGTACGCTCTGAGCAGAGCGCACGCTCTGAATGAGGGCCGGCCTCCATAATTATGGAGCGTCCTCCTGGACGCTCGTATAGCTGTGGGTCACCACCCACAGCCTATACGAGCGTGCAGTTTGATGGCCGCGATGGTCTTGACCATCGCGACCATCGCCACTGCGAGCCGGAGCCTGCGGTTGAGGTTTTCAACCGCAAGGCCGGAGTGATTTTGGCTCTATCAGAGCCAAAATCACTCCCACTGACATCACTAGTGATGTCAGTGGGCCGGCTTCTGACGGTAGGCGTTCCCTTGGGAACGCCCCCGTCAGGGAGGCACGCCCACCAAAGGGGGCGTGCTGTCAATCAACATCGACAGCACGCCCCCTTTGATCAGACACAACGAGCGAAGGAAAGTCCTTCGCTCGCCGCGGCTGGCGCATGCGCACGACGGAGTTCCCGCCGTCGTGCGCATGCGCAGTGCACAATATCGACCCACTAGCGAGCGGACAGCCGCTCGCGAGTGGGTCTGAATCAGGCCCTTTATTTTATCTATTAACCAAGCCTTTCACAGTGGTAAAAGTTTCCTGGATTTGTGAGATCATCTGCTATTCAAGTCAAAAAGAAAAATAGCCTAAAGGAAATAGGAATAACGAAACTTGGCTGCTATTTTTAACAACTCAGGTTTGCCCTCGGCAGTCTGCAAAACTCACTTGCTAGAAGTTGGCCTATTCCCAGAACTGGAATGTGTCATTGTGTTGATAGGCTAGATACAACTGCACAGGGGAATTTTAACTGAATTATCATGAGACAGATGGGTGGCAATTGAAAAAGGGGCTTTTTGTATTAAAAAACCCTGATAAAATCCCCACTTGTACTCAGTAGAGACACACATATGTAAGAGCCAAAAATATATATATATCTTTTCTAAGGGGTACAGAAACAGTAACATTTTACACCTAGAATTGTAAAGTGCTTACAGCCTTCTTTTTTTACCTTATTGTTGTATGATCACTATTATATGATGCAGTGAATGGGTTAAGAGCAGGGAGCGTGTGACCGCAGGCCAGGACATAGCCTGGAATTTGCTTTATGTAAAGGAGGCTGAGCCTTTATCCAGAGATTACCAGCTACTGCAAATGTTTGCAAGCCAATCGGCTATTGTGGGTAGCCGTGCAACAGCAGAGCAAATGCTAAGTGGAATTCCATCCTTGAATCTCCCATCACCAGGCACATAATAGTACTTACAGGACTTATCAATGTAAGTGAGGCAACATAACTACTCAAACAGTAGTCACCCACTAATACTTTCATAAAACGACATAAACAACTATGTTGTTACAACACAAAGCACATTTGTTTTAAGATAGTGAATTCACAACTGGCCATATAAAAACTTGGAAGAACAAAAAAAGCCTATTGCCCATCAGACTTTCATTGTCATCACATACATGCTTGGGGGTCAGGTTTTATAAATAGATGGTGCACTTTCTGGGAGGCATAGAGGAGCCTCAGGGTCACAGATCCAGTTCACCTTTCACTAGTCATGTAAGATGTAATATACTTACTGTAACAGACACAGATGTACTGTTAATTCCGCAGGGGCTTTTTTTAGTGCATTTCTGCCCAACTACAAAACAGCGACATTACAGTAATCCCAAATATTTATACTCAGTCTGTAATAAGGAAGTAAATTGTCATAAAATCCCATTTATCCAAAAGAGGTGTCTGCCAATGGCGCCCTAAGGACATGCAACATGGGCTATGCCACATAATGTTATAGCTCTGAAACACAAATAAGACTGACCTGTATGCAAAAGTCTACAATCACTTGAGGGCATCTATTATAAAGCATTGTATGGGCAGTGATCACATCCTTAGGTATTCAAGAATAAAGCTATAATTCACTACAAACGGGCTTAAGATCTCCAGACCCCCCCAAAAAATAAAATGAAATGTAAATCCATTTTCTGTATATTAATTATGGGCAAAGGTAGATTACATGGTCAGATCCAAGAGATTGTAAACTCTCGCAAGCAGGGCCCACTCTCATACACCTGTGCATCTAGTATTACACCTCTTGCCTAGCACGACTTAATATTGTGGCATTATTGCTTTTATGCTACTTGAATATTTAGAATTTTGAGTGTCTGTGTGTTATGTAATATGCTCTATTTCCCATTGTACTACACTGCAGAGCGTGGGAGATAATTAATAATAAAACAAAAGTCAGATTATTCTAAGATCATACCAAAAAAAACATAGAAGGCTATAATTTGAAATATCCAATCCTTAGTGGACATGTTGTTCACTGTGTTGTAATAATAATGACTAAAGCACCATGTTCATCATTTGTCTATAAAATATTATGCAAATAAGGACCCAGGGCTTTGTACAAATAGTAATTAATTCAGCATTTATTTAGTACAGGAAATGTTACACTGGCAGATCTGGTCTCCTAGTCATGCATGTTTACTTTGGAAAACCAAGAATAGTAACAGATAGCTGACACTCCAGTGCAAACAACCACTGCTACCTAATAATATGACATGTCCAGACCATTATAGCCCAAAGATAAATACAATGCAGGACAGGTGGGTGTCTATCCATCAATAGCTCCAAGGCACCATAAACCATTGTATCCAAAATACTCAGTTAAATTAAATCTATTAAATTGCATGGAACTTTAATAACAGCATCTACATATCTGCCAATGAATACATGAAAAATAGTTAATAGAGGGAGCTTTAACCCGAGTTTAAAAACGATGTATCTTTACATCCCACACTGCAGATCAGGGGGTGGGGGTGCATGCTGGATTAACATCTTACCTCAGCACCAGTTTAGGGTAGAAAGACCATGGAAAGTCAGATATTACAGTATATAACACATTTCAGTTCTGTATTTCTCCATGCATCAGCTGAAGTGCCTTGCCATGTGCTCTAGTTCCTATAGCTACTACTGTCTCACCTCTTTCCCCTGCTTGTCCCGGGCTCTTTTCACCGTACCATACGTCCCTTTCCCCAGGCTCTCCAGGAACTCATAGCGGTGCTTCAGGTTATGCTTATGTATGTGCCTCTTCACGGCCTGGCGGCGCAGACCAGCTTCCCGCAGCTCCATCCCCACAGGTGCGCCCCGGGCAGTTACGTACAGGACACACGGCTGCTGCCTGAGTACAGTGCTGCTCCTATGTGCACACAGGGCGGACGGCACTCACAGCCAATTCCAGCGATTGCTTTTACTCTGAGAAATGATGATATAAGGTGATAATACAAAGCGTTCTACCGGTCTCTTGCCTCAGCCCCACCTACCTGTCGCTGATTTGCTGATTCCGTCACCTACTCTTTGAAACCCCTCCTCCTCTTAGTACAGATTGGCTGCCGCTGAACATTACTACTATATGGCCAACCTTTTGCAGCAGGTGAGAAGCGCTGGAGGGGGAGGAAGTACATCCAATCCCCAGACCAGAGAGAGACTGTATCCTGTACTGTACAGCATGGCTTATAAGGAGGATAGAGGCAGCATGAGGGATATGGTCACACTGATTAATAAGCAACTTTCCGAATATAGCTGAGTAATGAAGTCTCCTTCTTGTTGTTTCAATAACTACAGTACACTGAACGAACAGTATGGACACAATAGTCACTACATTTCTGGAACATAGTACAAAGGAAATGGGATGTGTCACCCATAGCAACCATCAGATCTTGCTTTCATTTTCTAAAGAGCAGTAGAGAGTGTATTTGTCATAGGCAACACATGTCCACAATATTTGTAAAATTTTGCTTTATGGCTGCAGTCCTAATCTCACTATCAGCTTTTTGTTATAACTTGTTGAAAAATAGTATTTATCATGGAAAACAATAGGACCAATGCAATTATTTCTGATGGTACGCAGACCGGCACCATTTTTTTGCATGAAGGCCACATTTGGAGGTTGTACGCATTTAGAAGGGTCACAATAAAACTTTACTTGCTGAAACATGTAAAATATGTACAATTTACTACTGGAAAAGAGGGACCTCTTTCCAGTTATACCAGACCACACAGCATTGTTAAGAGGAACCTATTGAGACAGAAGTGTGTGTCACTATGTAGTGATTGTCACCACATTCCCCTCCTCCCCCGCATCATAACACATATCCTCGTACATATAGGAGCACATTATACACACTCCCTCGCCCACTCATCTAGGGGTCTATTCATGAAGAACATGAAGTGGCTACTGAAAAATATCACTATATATCGCATCACATTGACAGTGATTGCAAATATGCACTATAGCACGTATTTTACCCAGTATTGAGGACTGGGGACTCACTTTTGCAGAATGGGTGAGTCCTCGGGGATGCGCTCTGCTGCGGCCAATCCCTAGCTCCTGAGTCGGTTGAGATGCTGTGCGCTGCAGCCAATAGGAACCTACCCTGTCTATCCCTTCAAAGCTGGTGGAAATATTCGCTGCCGCCATACCTGCTATTTGGAGGCGGAGCCGAAGACCCACTGAAGCGGAAGACCGACAGCATTACACTCCTGCCCGGCACCTACTGACATGGACCAAGCACAGGCAGTGTGCTACATGCCTGTGTGAATAGAAACTCTGCAGCAGGCATTTACGACCTGGTAGTCTATTCACAGTGAATTAAAATTCCACACTGTACAGTCAGGAGCAGAAGAGGCGGGCAGGCTGGGCTGGGGGACAGAGCGAACGATGCACCACTGGCGGTCTCATTTTAACACTTTGGGCCGCCCGCTGTTATTTGCATAGGACAGTGCAGACGCATGGCCCCATCCCCTTACTATGTGCGGCCACAAGCACAGTGGAGACGTGAGGCCCCGCCCCCAGTCTCTTGTCTCCCCTGCCTGAGGACAGCGCGGCCATAGGCTAGAGTGTCAGCCTGTTTTTGAATAGCCAGCAGTTCCCAGCTTTCTGCCTCTAATCCCCGCCTCCCCACTACCACTAATACCCGGTGTAACCTAGCCCCTTCTGACCTCCCTGCCTATTCCTCTTGTCCCCAGCTCCCCTCCACCTCCTCCTGTATGTGGCTCCCTACCCCCTCTAATACCCGCTGTCACCCAGCCCCTTCTCCTGTCCCTGCCTACTTCTCTTATCCCCAGATCACCTCTACCATCTCCTGTATGTGGCTCCCATTCCTCTCTAATACCCGGTGGCACCCAGCTCCTTCTGTCCCTGCCTACCCCTCCTGCCCCTAGCTCCCCACCCCGAATCCTCCGGTCACTGGCTCCTCACCACCTACTCCTGTCCCCGGCTCCCCTCCCCGAATCCACCTGTCATCGGCTCCCCACCTCCTACACCTGTCACCGGCTCCCCACCTCCTAGTCCTGTGCCCGGCTCCCCACCTCCTATACCTGTCACCGCCTCCCCACCTCCTACACCTGTCACCGGCTCCCCACCTCCTACACCTGTCACCGCCTCCCCACCTCCTAGTCCTGTTCCCGGCTCCCCGCCTCCTACTCCTGTGCCCGGCTCCCCGCCTCCTACACCTGTCACCGCCTCCTTGTTCTGTTCCCGGCTCGCCACCTCCTAGTCCTGTTCCCTGCTCCCCACCTCCTACTCCTGTGCCCAGCTCCCCCCCTCCTACACCTGTCACCGCCTCCTAGTCCTAGAGTTGAGAAATATTGCCTCTGTGTGAAGCTGTGATAGTGAGATAGGAAGACAAACAGTCTCTAACCAGGTCAAACTCCACTAAGGGGTTCTGAAATGAACTGGTTTTTGTGTGTCCTCTGAGTATAATGTGGAAATTCTGGGGTTGGCATCATCCAGGGGTCTGAAATATCTATCAATGAGAGTTTAGCTCCTCTTGCTGTGAAAGCCAAAGCTAAGAGAGATGCCAGTTTCCTTGACAAACAGGAAATACCTTAGGTTGAAAACATATTGGCCAAGAAAGGGTTCGTTGTCCCAGGTGATAGAGTAACGTGGACATGAGGGTCTAGAAAAGAAAATGCCTTTGAACAAACGGAGGTATAATTTATTCTTGGAAAGTTTGGGAATTAGGAGTGTGAGGGCAGAGCCGTATTAGCATATGGTGGCCGAAGCCAAACCTGCTTGATATATGCAAGCTAGGAAGTCTGTGGCAGAGTTGACAGCCTAGGATAGGCGAGAGGTAGGGAGTGTGATTCTCCAGGAAATAAATTCCTTGATGATTGTGTTATATCAAGATCTCGTTCTCGGCCTTAGAGTTGCATTGATAAGTGCGGTAGATGTGGCTAAGAGATGTGAGCCGGTTAACAACCGAGCAATATCGCCATCCACGCATTGATGTAGCTCCCGAAGCAGGTCTTGGGTCCCCTGGAAGCAGTCTTTGAAAAGTCCTTGGGGAAGTTTGAGTCCTTTGCGCAGGAGACTTATTAGGGAGAACCAAAGAATGATTCAGGTTACCCTGTACTGATCTTGTGAAGTACTGTCAACAAATTGGCCAGGGGAGGAAAGGCATATGGGAGGATATTTGTCCATGGAAACGACATTGCATCCGTGCGGAAGGCAGCTTGGACCCATTTTCTAGAAACGAAGGTCGGAACCTGAGCATTGGATGGGGTTGCAAATAGATTCAACTGCGGTTGACCGAAGGCTGTCACAAAGTTTCCGGCTTCAGGGACACTGTCTAGAGTGAGGCGTGTCCTGGAGAGGGAGTCTGCAAGCTCGTTTAGTTCGCCCAGCATATACATGGCGGACAGCTGAATAGAACTTTGCAACGCCTCAATGCCAGATGTCTTTTGCTTCTTTGCAAAGTAGTAGTGATTTTGTGCCACCCATTTTGTTTAGTAAGACATGGCTGTTTTGTTGTCTAGGCGAATCTGAACTGGAATGTCTCGAAGTTTATGGGGGACCAGAGCATACAGGGCTAACTTGGCTGCTCTCCATTCTAAAAGGTTGATGTGGACTTCCGATTCCTGACCACTTGCCTCTTACAGCTTTGTCTTGTGTGAGTGCTCCCCAGCCTGAGAGGGAAGCGTCTAAAGTAATTATAACATTTGGTGCGGGTTCTAGGAGAGGCCTGGAAGGAGGCAGGGGAAGGACTAGCTAATTCTCTATCTCTTGGTGTGCTATAGCCATCAGTAGGATTTTGTCTGACCAGGTGAAGACTCTCCTGAGAAGAGATCCCAGAAGGTTTTGAGAGTGTCTGCAAATGAGGGGTGCATGTAGAAACCCTGGATCTAACGCACTCATTTTCCCAATAATTTTGGCAAGATCTCTCATAGTGAGCGGTGGAGAATTCAAGAAATAAAGGTCTGAATGTCTGTCCATTTGTTTGATGGGACTTCCGTAGAGAGAGAACAGGAATCTACTAGTAACCCCAGAAAGGTTATACACTGGCATGGGGTCAGTATTGATTTGGCATAATTTATCGAGCAACCCAGGTTCAGAAAGAGGGATATGATGATGTCTCGCTAAGAGAATAGCTTCTTGCATTCTGAATGGACTACTAGGGGGTCGTCCAAATAAATTATGCAGCAATCTGTTTTTGCTGGAGATGTGTCACTACCGCTTTCATAAGCCGGGGGAATGTGTAAGGAGCATTGGACCGAAGACCATGATCGTCCATTGGTAGAGGGTGTCTTTCCAAAGAAATCTCAGAAGCCTGTGTTTTGGATGGACCTGAATTGCATGGAAGGCCTCCTTGAGGTCTAGCTTTATGCAATAGTCATTTTGAGTAAGGAGGAAAGGAACCTCTGCCAGACCTTCCATTCTGAATTTACGATGTCTTAAGTACTGATTTAGAGATTTGACGTTCAATGTAAGACCCATCCTGCTTCCTTATGGGGAAGAGGTGACTGGTTCAACCTTTCCTGGAACTATCTGCAAATTCTATTTTGCCCTGATATAATGCTGGAGCCAAAATGTCGTCCAGCTGAGAACTTGTGTTTGTAGAGCAGGGGAATGTCTGGTGAGGGAATCTTAATAAATATTTAGCAGCCACTTGTCTGTGGTAATCTACCTCCACAAACCTATCGCATGAGAGAGGTCAAGGTGGGACAGTATTTGTAAACAACTTACCATGCCCTCTTAATCTTCTAGAGGAGTGGAGGATGGTGGGTGCTGCACCTCTGGCACCCCGAATCTTGTAGAAGCCTCTTCTTTGTCCTCAGCGGCCACCTCACTGGTCTCTGGGCGTACTGCTGGACCCTGCAGAACGACACGCCTGGTGAAAGGGCTGTTTCGAGGACTGGTGGCCTTTAAGGTCTGCAAAGGATTTGTAGCCTTTGTAATTAATTTCAACTTTGTCATTGAATTCTGGTCCGAAAAGGTCGGAGTGTACAATGTTAGGAAAATTCACTGGTTTGGGAGCAAAATCAGTTAGACCAGCTCTAGCCAGCCAGTGGGTTCTACGAATATTCAATATGAAATCAAAAGTCTGCCCTACCATTAGGGTCACTCTGCTTATAGCTTTTAGGAGAGCCGTCTTAGAAGCAACCAAAGAGTCTAAGGATCCGATAGCGAATTCCTCTTTCTCCGCTTTATCCAGTACAAACAGCAGGGGGCCAGCAGCATCAGATACTTAAGCTGGAGTAATTTGTCAATAGTGTCACCCTGGGTTTTGTCACCAATGAGTGAGGACAGTACTGCATCAATTTCAGGTGCGAAAAGAGCAGGAATATCTGGAATGCCTGTATGATTACGAAGAATCAATTCCTCTTTTATGAGGGAGGTTTTAAGAGCTAACTGGGCGAAATTGTACACATGGGGACGTTCGTTCAGTGCCCAGTGAGAGGTGTAAACTTTATTAGCGGGTGTCATGCTGGCTAATGCCAATGTGGCCATTTGCAGGTCACTATACTCGCCTCTCTTAGAGGATGCTGAAGTTCTGGTGACCTCTTCTTACTACCAGTCTACTGAGTGGTGACTGACATCATGTAGAATGGGGGCCAGAGAACACTGCTTACTGGAACCTTTGTGGGAGTGCAGTTGCGCTTGGTGCCAGGCAGTGGCTGAGGGTAAATGCTGGCCATTGGCAGGAGATGTTGGTCTGTTACGCACCATAGAGCTATTCTAAGGGCAATACCTGGGAAAGATGTTTAGTCCTCTCCCCGGCAGCCCCTCCCCCAGCCCAGACGCCGATCCAGCTGAGGTTTGTCCACATCTGGGTTGCTCCTCCTACCCTCCTCTGTATATGAGATGCCCAGCGACCACTATCAGTGATCTGCTGAAGCTGCTGGTCTCAGAAGGTTTTGAGTCTAGTCTCCCTGTATACCTCTCCCCAGTGGCCAGGTTATACAGCGCTGAAAAACCTACCAAGCCTTGTGTTTTGAGTAGTTGATTCAGGGCACATTGCAACTATATATATGCATTGTATGTGACTTTTGCTAGATCTGCTGTGCAAGTATAACTATTGCTACTATTTCTCCTCAACCCTTTGCTACAGGTGTGTGGGGAATATTTTTGTCTTGTTTCTCAAATTGTACTTCACATTTATTGTTGCTTGTGAAGGCAGTCACATTTGCACTTATTATGTCTAAGAATAAGGGTAAACTGGAAACTGAGGCCACGGTGCTGCTGTTTGGTGGGGTTGTCCCCTCAGGACTTTATACAGGATAGTTTGTGAGCTAACTGTTATAAAGAACTACCTCACCAGTCCAGTCTACCACAGGAGCCATCTTGGGTGTCCTCCTTGTCTCAGGTTATGACGCAGCTATTGGCACGTTTGGCTGCTCCCACGCTGCCTCCCATAATGGGATATACCCACAGCAGTTCCAGCCTGCTATGTTTGCCCCCCTATACATGCTTCCTGGATGGATGTTTATACCCACTGAAGTCAGATTATGGCTCAGTCAGCTGCTGCGATTCAACAAATGTTGCAGGGGAACAGACCGGTAGCCATTAAAGCACCTAAGCGGACAATATAATTTTGTCAGTCTGCCCAGCATGTAGATTCAGACGCATCATCGGAGGAGTCAGATGAAGCTCCGTGTTCTTCTCCAGGGTCTATCTCAGGAAAGGAGGACCATCCTTCTACAGTGGATGTCCCTTCTTTGATGAGGGTGGTTAAATCAATCCTAAATGTAGAGGATGATGAGCCAGCTCCTAGACCTAAGGCTCCAGTGTTTAAACATCAGAGGGTGGTAAAAGCTGAGTTTTCTAAGTCTGAGCAGCTCACTGAACTTGTTGGAGAAGCATGGAGTACTCTGGATAAAGGTTCCATGTTACAAAAATATTACAAAAAGATTAGCATCTTTGTATCCTTTCCCACCTACTGACTACCAAGATGGAAGTCCCTCCTACTGTGGATGCTCATGTGACACATTTAGGAGTGCTACGTTGCCTATACCATACGCGTCTTCTCTTAAAGGTACTAAAGGTAGAACTTGAAACATGTCTTAAATCAGTGTTTACATTGTCTGGAGCTGTTACTCGGCTGGCTATGGCTGCGGCCTGGGTATCCAAGGCTGTTGAAGAATGGACGAGGGCATTGGAAGATACTCTATCAAATGCTACCAGAGAACCGTTGACATATATCTCCCATATACGGGAAGCGGCCTCCTATTTGGGAGAAGCTGCAATAGATGCTGGACTCCTGGCTTCGAAAGCATTGGCAGCTTCGGTTGTTGCTCATAGAGCCCTTTGGTTAAGGTTCTGGAAAGCAGATGCGGGATCCAAGAAGGCTCTGGAATCACTACATTTTGAAGCAGAATTGGATATGATAGTGGCTACTCTAGCAGACTCAAAATCTGCAGGTCTGTCTTCAATAGCTATATTAAAGTCTAGGCAGTCCTCTTTTTGGTCCTTTCGCCCCAGTGAAGAGAAAAAAGACAGCCTTTCTCCAGACCATCTAGTTCTTGCAGGACCACCAAGCAGCAAACTAAGAGGTCCTGGCCGGTCAGACGTCCAGCTTCCAAGCCGGATGACAAACCCTCCAGCTGATGGGGCGGGCCTCCTCCTGGGGGGTCCCAGGGTGGCAGGCGGACTTCTTCATTTTGGGGACCACTGGCATCAAACAACAACAGACACCTTTGTCCGAGAAATGGTCTCTCAGGGATATGCCCTCACCTTCCGGAGGCATCCTTCCCAGAAGTTTTTTTGTACAACTCCCCCATCAGATGCTATCAATGCCTTGGCCCTCCAGGAGGTTATTTACTCCCTGCTGCTGGCAGGGGTGATAATCCTGGTTCCTGTGGTTCAACAAGGAAGGGGTTATTATTCCAATCTGTTTTTGGTTCAGAAACCAAATGGGTCTCATCGTTCTATTCTAAATCTGAAAAGTTTATCCATGTACCCAAATGCCGTATGGGGCTCTTCGGTCAATTATTTTGGCGATGGAACCTGGGGATTTTATGGCTTCCCTGGACATTCAGGATGCATATCTGCATGTGCCTATTACGCCATCCTGCCAACAATTTTTACGGTTTGCTGTCCTGCAACAACATTACAAATTTCAGGCACTGCCCTTTGGTCCACCAACGGCCCCTCGGGTCTTCACCAAAACAATGGCGGTTATGATGGCCTACTTCAGGCATCGGGGAGTGTATCCTTTCTATCAGCGATGCAGGTCCTGGGGCCAATAGTATCCACTTTCGACATGGTGGAATATGATCAGTTCCACTCCAGGCTCCTGCAACAATTGATTCTCTTCCGGTGACACAGGCAGTATCATCTAATACGGTCCCAGAGGATCCTTCTCCAGAGGTTCGGCTCTCTCTCGTGGTGGCTATAAAAGGCTCATTTGGACAAGGATTGCCCCTTTTGGATTCCAAACTGGGTGCTCCTCACCGCAGACGCCAGTCTTTGCGGATGAAGGGCAGTGACAGGTGGCAGGACAAATCAGGAAAGTCACCTGCCCATAAACATCCTGGAGCTTCGTGTAGTATACAATGCGCTCTTCCTGGCACAGGACCTACTCCAAGGCAGGCCGGTCCAGAACCAGTCCGACAATGCAACCACAGTAGCCAATCTCAATCATCAGGGAGGCACCCGAAGTTAGGCAGCCGTGAGGGACGTGGCAAACTCTGATCTGGGCAGAACGTCATCTTCTGGCTATCTCAGCAATATTCATCCCGGGAGTCCTCAACTGGGAAGCGGACTTCCTAAGTCGTCAGGACATACACGCCGGAGAGTGGTCTCTCCACCCGGGGTTTTTGCAACTCCTGGTGAAGAAATGGGGTCTACCAGACATAGACCTCATGGCCTCACGTCACAACCACAAGGTCCCCAGGTACGAGTCCAGAACCAGAGTTCCCTCAGCCACCTTCGTGAACATGCTAGCAGTGAGGTGGGACTTCAAGCTGGCATACCTCCCAAGGGTCCTCGGGAAATTCAAACAGGAAGGCGGCACAGTAATACTAGTAGCTCCTGCTTGGCCCAGGTGCCATTGGTTCACCGACATACGACACTAGACACTCTGTTTCCTCTTCCTCTATGGCCGGATCTGTTGATGCAGGGTCCCTGCCTGCATCTGGACTTACCTTGTCTGTCTTTGACAGCGTGACTCTGGAGTCTTCCATCTTAAGAGCTAAAGGTTTCTCCAGCTCTGTGATTCAGATGATGTTTAGGGCACGAAAGCCTTCCTTTGCCTGCATCTGTTACAGAGTTTGGCACTCCTTTGGTCAATAGTGTTCATACAGAAAGTATGACCCTAAGGTTTTTAGGGTTTCCTGGGTACTTGCTTTTCTCCACACTGGGTTAGACCTCGGTCTCTGCCTAGCCACCATGAGAGTACAGGTTTCTGCACTGTCAGTTTGGTTCCAGCGAAGTATCGCTTCTCTGCTGGATGTTAGAAAAAATTTTTCATGATCTGCAAGTTCAGCCATCCTTTGACCCATCGAGGGCATCGTGGGATTTGTCTTTGGTTCTCAAATGGCTACAGGCTCTCCCATTTGAAGTGGTTGACAGCGAAGATACTTTTTCTCCTCGCTATCTCCTCTGCCCGCAGAGTTTCTGCTTGGGCAGCACTCTCTTGTCGCTCCCCCTTTTGATTTTTCACCAGGATAGAGCTGTCCTCCATACACAGGCGGCTTACCTTCCTAAGGTAGTGTCTTGTTTTCATGTGAATGAAGAGACTGTAGTTCCAGCTTTCCAGTCTTCAGACCTTTCTGTAGACGTGATTCGTGCTCTCCGTATCTATGTGGATCGTACAAACTCTTTTAGGAAATCAGACGCTCTTTTTGTGCTGTATGGTTTATACAAACGAGGCTGGCTAGCTAACAAACAAGCTCTGGCTTGATGGCTGCCCATGATTATCTCTCAAGCTTACACGCAGGCTGATCTCTCTGTTCCAAACACGGCGACAGCACATTCTACTCGGTCTGTGGGATCATCGTGGGCATTTCAATGTGGTGCTGTTGCCGAACAATTGTGCAAGGCAACCATGTGGTCTTCTGTCCACACCTTTCTTGGGTTCTACGCCTTTGACTCTTTTGCCTCCCAGGATGCTTCCTTCGGGCTGCAGATATTCCTTTCTTGCTCAGGATCGTCCCCACCCTTAGGGGAACTGCTTTAGGATATCCCCATGGTATCCCTGTGGACTCCCTATGGACCCTGAAGAAAATAAAAGTTATGGTAGACTTACCTTTGTTAACTCTTTTTCTTCGAGGTCCAGAGGGTACGCAGCCTGACGCACCTGGCTGCATTGGGTAATTTTTCTTTCGGTCACCGAATCCCTTTTCTTTTGTGAGAGTGTTTCTGGTGTACATTGTCCTTCCTTCTCTTTCCTTCTCCTGCCTTGGGCTTGTTTACATAAAACTGAATGCCTGTGGCGAGGGACGGGGTATATGTGGAAGAGGACCTGGGAGCTGAAAGCTTAATGGTTTAGTGCCTGGATCACTCCAACCATATTTCCCCATGGTATCCCTGTGACCCCTATGGACCTCGAAGAAAAAGAGTTGCAGGAGAAAATGAAGAAGGAGCTGTTGCCATGTCACGTTCCGCTTCAGCTGACAGTGTTTTCACCAGCAGGTCTTTGTACCTCTGCAGACTTGTGTCCGCTGGAAAGAGAGACACCACGTAGGCTTCCAAAATGTAGTGATCTGGTTTCCACAGATTCACCACCCTCAAATCCTGGCAAAGCGAATAAAGGGCTTCACCCACAAGTCCCAAATTCTGTTATAGTATTGAGCACTGAATACATATATATACACTACACACACACTATCTATAAATACATACATACATACAATGATTGCACTGACACGAAAATTACAGTACACTGTATGAGTCCCAGGGACCCACAATTTGTAAAATTTGATGTCCTATTCACAGTTTCAGGGTCCCATCATAATGTAAAACAGTTTACCAGAAATAACGAAACAATAGTGTAACCAACATTTCTGTAAAACACAATGCTTATTCTTTATTTAATCAGTGAATATAATTGTATACAAACAAAAAGGAGCTTTCACCCTAAAGATGGTTGCAGTGTAGTTTAGGACACAAGGGGAGCAATAAATCATATACACAGACTGCATACATCAGGGTTGCAGGGCAGAGAACAATTAGAAATGAAGATTGGCTGGCCCAAGTTAAGACATTTACTATTCAATTTTTACTTATATCATCTGCCAAAGGCAAAATAGAAGAAATCTATGCACATACAGCCATCCTACTGCCACCAAAACTTGCTTTTCCTCTTTTCTTACACCAGAGATGTTTAAATAACGACACACTGAGGATGCTAAAATGATCACCAACATTGTTTTTTTAGTATTGTCCCTGATACACATTATGCCACATTATTGTGCCTCTTGATACATATTATGCAACATCGTAGTGCCCCAGATACACATTATGTCACATCCTAGTCCCCTGATACACATTGTGCCGCATCAAAGTACCCCCAATACAAATTACGCCACATTATAGATACACATTATATCACATCATGGTGTCCCAGATACACATTATGCCACAACGTAGTGCCCCTAACACACATAATGCCATATCATGGTGTCCCAGATACACATTATGCCACAATGTAGTGCCCCTAACACACATAAAGTCATATCATGGTGTCCCAGATACACATTATGCCTCATTGCAAAGTAGAAGTAATTTTATCAGGGGATTTCCAGTTTCAGCCCAAGTTAAAACCACCATCCACACACACAGCTGTTGTGGAACTACATATCACAGCTGTTCTGCAGGGCATCAGTCGGAGTACCAGCATGTGGCACACATCAGCCACTGACAGCGAAATGCGTGCCTGTGAGGAGAGTGGGTGTTGGGGGATACAAGTTTAAAAGCTTGCCGCAGTATGTGCACCTGAGGGTACTACACACCTCAAACTTTAAGTCCATGACAGATTTGAGATGTCCCCCTGGTCCTTGAAGTTGCTATTATACTGAGGTGAGCTGGCTGATGCTGCTTCTCCGTACCGGCGACAGTGAAACAGGCAGAGTGCCCAAGAACATTCACCACTTTGGAGCAGATGAGGAGTACAAAGGGGAGGGACAAAGCAGTCTTGCCTTGGCTGCTTCATAGAGTATGGGGAGTTCAATATTCTCCCATTCCAAATGAATATGGCAAGGATAGGCCACTATTGGTCCAAACAGGCTTACCCCCGCTCTGTGTTAGTGGAACCTATTATGGGTCATCCTGGCAGCACAGCACCATTCCTCACCAGTGACCTGGCGGGACAGGAGTCAGCTGACCCAAAGTGGGGCAACTCATCGGCGTCTGGATGAGGATCGACACATCCAGATCTTATCCTAAAGGACATGCTCATATTGAAAAAACAAGTTGCTAGCTGCCTATACCATGAAAAAGATGTACTATTGCACATAAGTGTGAAACCTGACATGAGTGTTTTGTGTGTGTATATATATATATATAATTACTGTAAGATATGGAAAACGGCAGTCCCAGTTCTGATTTAAACACCAAAGTGTTTATGTACATCATTTGAAATATATAGCATATAGGAGTGCCATTATCCATATCTTAAGCTGCATCCACTACAGGGTTGCCGACATTTTGGCTGCACCTTCCGGGAGAAGGCAGCCAGATCGACAATTCAAGGGGGCGTGGCCGGCATTTGTGGATGGAGCAGGGGCTCATCATTTTGGCCAAAATGACACGATTAGGCAAGAATCATGTCATCACCCCTCCTGTGGGGGATTCTCTTATTACCGTGGGGGGGCAGAGGAGTCTGCGGCTGCTGGGAGGCTTGCCTGCCTTACCGGGGGGCCGGAAGTGGCACTCGATTTTCGGAAGGCTCCCAGCCGAATCAGGAGGGTAGACAAGTATGATCCACTATATCCTGGCACTTGATAAACCATTAGATACTGGAGTGCCTATTTTATCCATATGTGTGTGTGTGTATAATATATATATATATATATATATATATATATGTATTCGTCTGCTACACCGGTACCCACCCCTACACCAGACACCAGCGTCCCCCGTGTGATGTGTGTGGCCACGAATATATAATATGTTTGTGTAAGGAGGGTGTCTGGCCACACCTCCCCAAGTTGACAATGCCCCCTCCCAGTACCAAGCCCCGGCAGTGCTGTTGATGGACATAATGACATGATCACTCCGTAATGCCCTCACACTGTCCACTTCTGCCACGCCACGATCCCTGTCTCACTGACCTGGTTGCCCCCTGTAGTCAGTAAGTATGCACTGACCTATCAGAAGGTTTTTTGGTAATGCATATTCCCACTCTCCTGCTGCAGGCTACTCTGCCTCTGCATCTCTACACAGGAAGCGCTCTCACTTTGCTAAGTTGCTGAGGGTGAATGTGCAGAGCTTCGGGTGGCTGGGGGCGGAGCTTTGCGCACCTGATTGCGCCCCTTCCCGGGATTTGCGCTGGGCTGAGGGAATCACAGCGCCCCCCTTCCCAGCGCGCAGTGCTGCTGCAAATAGTTTTGTTTTTTCTTTATTTTTTTCAGAAGGGGGCATGGCCATCCATGCAGTTAGGCCACGCAGGGCTGCCATCAGAAATTGTGGGGCCTGGTACTGACAAAATAGGCAGGGTCCAGCCTTGGTGGGGTGGGAGGGCAGATGTGGGAGGAGCCGTGGATAATGTGGGTGAAGCTACAGTGGAAGTGGGGCATAGTAAAAAAAAAACAAGGCAGGGAATGGTGGACTGTAGTGAGAGGTCACAGGGCAGGGAAGGCTTGAGCAAGGGGAATGCAGAGCAGGGAGGACTGCACTAACTTTGTAGTCATGTATATCAGCAAAGTGCGAAAAAAAATAAATGTAAAATTTTTAAATGTTTTTATATGAGCTGGTTACAAGAAATGTTCCTAAATATTTAGCTTGTTGTATTTAGTGAAATTGGCTTTTGTAATGTAGCTTTATATTCTTTATATTTTTGTTATTATTCATTTTCATATAGCCGTTGATTTTTTATTCCATATGTGGAACTGGGCATATTGACATATTTACATCCCCTGGAGTTGGCCTGGTTATCTGTCTATCTGGACAGAGTCTATGCTGATGACAGATAATCAGTTGTTGTCCTGTACTCAGCCCCTTAGGCTGTGTCTGATAGTACAGTATGTCTTTTATTTGGAGACTACGTGTCATCTACAACATTTTTGAATTCTTGAAATTTTCAAACCTCTGATAGATGTACTACTTACTTGCCTTATCCATATAGGTATTTTTAGATGTTATTCTGCTAATAAATCCATGCAATATTACCTGAGAGTCACAATGACACTCAAACATGTGCAATACTGTTGATATTGAAGTATTTTATGATGCAATTACTGTTTTCAAAATTGTTGCAATATTAAAATAACCTCCAGCTGCTGTGGAACTACACAGGCCAGCATGTCCTGCCATAGTTTTGCTATTAGGCCATGCTGGATGTATAGTTCCACAGTAGCTGGAGGTTTGCATACTCCTGCAGTAAGGACAGGAAAAAAAATACACATTTTTGCTCACTAAAAAATAAATAATATTTTGTGAATCATAGAAAAAAGACATTAAATCAAGTGAGCAAGATCTAGGCAATTTTACTTATATTTATCCTACAGTATTACCATTATTACAATTTTTTGTCTAGACAATGTGAAGATGGAGAAATGAGGGGAAATTACTAGAACTGGAATGAATAAGAAAATAACAATCTGCTGCTGTAAATATGACTTTGCAAACAAACCTATTTTAGAAACAACAATATACATGAGAATATACAGCGTTTAATGGCCTGATACGGCATGGATCGCAATTGCAACCGCGTACGCAGATCAGCCGATTGTTGCGTACTGCGTATGCGTATGCACTGCACGTGCGCAGCAAATGCACTGCGATTACGTACCCAGACAGGAAGCCATCGCAGACTGAGTGACAGGCCGTGAGCGTTGGGGGTGGTGACGGGGGAGTGGTTGGAGAAATGCAGGCGTGCCTGTCTGTTTGAACGCTGTTTGAATGCTGTTCCATGGGTGTGCATAAATTAGCCACTGAGATTGCCTACTCAATGCGAGACTTGCAATTTCTGAGACAGGTCAGACCTGCTGTAATTGCGCATGACGGGCTAATGTTCTCCGATGTTACCGTTGTATACGCAGCAGTGCCGTAAGTTCATCCCAGACGCCCGGAGGCAAGTTATCATTTCGTGCCCCCCCTATCCCCCATATTTACAGCCCTAAGTGGGTTGAATATATTGTGGGTGATGGAGGAGGTGCCCCTTCAGTGCTGGCGCCCGGCGGCAGGCACCTCCATTGTCTCCCATACTTCTGCCCCTGATACGCAGGACTGCCAGGTATTATGGATGTGAGTTAGCAGAAGGTCTCTATGCTGGCTGAGTGGTGGCAGGCATTAGCATATTTTCGCAGCTGCATTGTGTACGATTAAGTAGCTGCAATCACAATTGAGATCCGTGCTGAATCAGGCCCAATGTTCTTATAGTACTAGTGTATACTTGCTTAGTTACTCATATATAAGTAGGCATTCATCTCTGGCAATGAAAGAATTGGTTCATAACTTTATAACATTGTAAATTATAAAACCGTAACAATTACAAAATATAACATTTAAAATAATACCAGCTTTGAATGTGGGACACTGTTGTATCTTCAGTGTATCAGATGAATATGAAAAAGATGCATATCATTATTATAGCTAGAGAAAGGTCACAACATGCAGGTTAATGTAGCAATCCTTGATCATTATACGTAGATATAAATATCCAAAAGTCTTGGATTTAGAGGACTCTTTAGAGATTTGTAAAGTCATGCAGGCTGTATTTGAAGCGGTATGTAGTTTGAGCGGCTAATTTAGAAAATATTTTAATTGTACCTTAAGCAGTGTCGGACTGGGGCATAGGGGGCCCACCAGGCAATGCAATAGTAGGGCCCAAGCGTAAGGGGTGTGGCCAGCCACCAGAGGGGACGTAAAAAGGGGACAGGGGTGTGTCAGCACCACCCACTTTAATTGGCAGGAGGGCTAATCTTAGTGTAGTATCCATAGAAACAAATATAGCACCCAAGTTCATCCATGACCCTGCTTGACTCCTAGCGGTGGGGCCCTCCCCAACTGAATGGTGGCCCCATTATGTAGGCCAGTCAAGATTCAGACAATGGAGTCAACATCCTGATATTATTGGATACAGGTTTCCAAGTAACAATTATACAAGAAATTTAATTTACACACCATTGGAAGGAAAAATAAATCATGCCCCCACCACCCACTTGGGTAACCCGATGGCCAGTAACGTTTTGGAAATTAAATATCGGGGCTACTGGAAGGCGGACCTAAAAATAGGACAAGCTTTATTGCAGCAGCAGGGATCACAGCTTCACAGCTTTGAGAAATGAAAGTCTTCCACACATATAGTCATAATTGGTATGAATATTCTACAGGTTCAAGCCCTCCGTTTCATTCAATCCCAAAAAGGGTTTACCGATGGTAATGGAGTAGTGGGTAATGTCAGGGTAGCTGATAAAGTATGACAGTGATCTTACACCCAAACTCAAAAAACATTGGGGTAAGACTTGGATTGATCCACGAGGACAAAATGATGATGCTTTCATTGAAAAGAGTGAATTAACTCGTATAAAACAATTTGCGGTGACAAGGATACTAGTAACGGTAGAAAAAGGAAGAGTACCTGTCCACCTTCTCAATTCTCACAATTATCCAAGTAAGGTTGTAATCAATAAAGTCTACCGAGTCACGTTTCAAAATCCATGGTGGAATGAAGTGCACATAGGTGAACCGGATAACCTGGAAAAGGAAAAGATGGGAGTTGTGCAGCTGGTACGGAAAAGAATGATAAGACTTTCAGCTAACATCCTTCTGTTTTCGGACTAGTTAAGGGAGTGCAACACTATATTCCAACGGGGAGCCACTCTGCCCACCCGGGAGAGATATTGACTTATACACCCAACATTATATCAACCTGTCAAGAAAATGTTAGTGGAAATTAAAGCAACTGGGGTGATCAAGGATAGTCACAGCCCCTGGGCTGCTCTGCTGGTTTTGGTGAAAAAGAAGGATAGGACCTTTATGATTCTGTGTTGATCAATGGAAACTGAACCAGATAACTCACAAATATGCCTATCCGTTAACCAGGATAGAAATGGAATTGGCCACCCTCAAGTCAGTGACATATTTCTCCACTCTAGATTTAACAAGTGGATACTGGCAAATCATGATGGCACCTAAGGATATAGAAAAAAACAGTGTTTCCCAGCCCAATAGGACTGTTTGAATTTAACAGAATACTATTTGGATTATGCAATTCGCCAGCTACCTTTCAGCAGGTAATGGAACACTGTTTGGGCCAACAAAATTTCAATATGGTGTTATTATATCTAGATTATATCATTCTGTTCTCCAAAAACTATTCCGAACATCTTTAACATCTGGAAGAGCTATATGTTAAACTGGCGCAGTATGGATTTAAGCTAAGTCATCGAAATGTCACCTGCTCAAATCCAGTGTACATTAATTGGGTCACATTGTCAGTGCCAAGGGTGTGGAGCATGATCCCGAAAAGTCAGACCAGTAAAATATTGGCCCACTCGTGCAACCATTCGGGATGAGAGGCGATTTCTTGAGTTTGTAAGCTACTACAGATGATTTATAGCGGGGTTTGCGAAGATTGCTGCTTCTCTAAATTATTGAGAGGTGAATCTGGTAAGTCTGTGAATTGAATAACATGTCAAGAGGAAGCTCTTGAGAAATTGAAGGCCTGCCTAACAAAAGCTTCATTATTAGCTTACCCAGATTTAAAAAAAGAAAAAACCCTTTAATTCTATACTGATGCAAGTTCTTTAGGTCTAGTATTGTGGGTACACACCTGACAGATATATCTGTAGATGATGGTCGTTCATACACACTGAACAACCATCATCTATCCGACAGCCGCAGGTCCTGCTGGCCGGGGGGCGCTGCCGTTGCATGTGTATCGCCCGTACACACTCGCCGATGGACAGATATGTCTGCAGCACAGCCAATGCGATATGTCTGTGAACGACGTCGTTCACAGACATATCGTCTGTACACACTGGACGTCGGGCAGCAGATATAATGGCCAACCAATTGATTGCCAATTAATGTCAATCAGCATTAGCGTGATGGTACGGACCATAGTGAACCCAAGTACACATTTTTCTAGCAGACAGATAATAGTCACGAAAAAATATGTGCTGCTTCAGGCCTATCACAATCATTCTGGGCATTTCAGTGTCTAGTAAACAGAGACAACATTAAGGAAATAAGGTTTTCTGGGCAGGAATGCATTTGGATATTGAGCAATGGATAGAAGAATGCAGAACTTGCGCAGTAAAAAGAAATACTCAGCCAGGGCAAAAGGTGATACTCAACCCAGACATCATCCATTGGAAATTGTCGCTTTAGATCAGTGGTCAGGGAACAGGGATAAATTACCCCTCATGGGGTAAATATGAAATTCCTGGGGCTAATGGACGGACAGCCGGGCATGCATATGAATCATTCTATAATATAGAATGATTCATATGCATGCCCGGCTGTGCCGCAGGGAGGCTCTAAGCCGGACGCACGCTGATATGTTATTACCAGCGGGCGCCCGGCTCCTTCCCTGCAGTGCCGCGTTAGCCGAAGGCTGGAGTTCTCTTCTGAACTCCAGCTTCCGCCTCTCTCCATGCGCACTATGGGAGAGACGTCATGACGTCTCTCCCATAGATTCGAGGAGCAGCCGGGCGGACAGGACGGCGGCGGATGCTGGAGCGAGGATTAAGGCAAGTGGATTTTTTGGTACAAGCGGCACTACAGGGGCATTATATGGGGGCACTACTACAGGGGCATTATATGGGGCACTACTACAGTGGCATTATATGGGGGCACTACTACAGGGGCATAACTATGGGGGCACTACTACAGCGGCATTATACGGGGGCACTACTACAGGGGCATAACTATGGGGGCACTACTACACAGGCATTATATGGGGCACTACTACAGGGGCATTATATGGGGGCACTACTACAGGGGCATAACTATGGGGGCACTACTACAGCAGCATTATATCGGGGCACTACTACAGGGGCATAACTATGGGGGCACTACAAGGGCATTATATGGGGGCACTACTACAGGGGCATAACTATGGGGGCACTACTATATGATTTCCTTCCTTGCAAGTCAAGGGGGTATCATCAGCGTATCTAAATATATTTTGGGGTAAAAGGTAAAAAAGTTCCCTGACCCCTGCTTTAGATCATCTAAAGCTAGAAAGTCATGCAGGGTATCAATATGTCTTAATGATAATAAATCATACTAATTTCACTGTAGCTATACCAGTAAAAGATCGGATTGCCAAAACTACGGCTGATATGTACCTGAGGAACTTTGTATGACTCTACAGCTATCTGGAACAAGTTATTACTGAGCAAGGCCCTGCATTTGAATCTCAATTGCTCGGAGAACTCTGTAAGATATACAGTGCATCCGGAAAGTATTCACAACACTTTGCTTTTTCCACATTTTGTTATGTTACAGCCTTATTCCAAAATGAAATAAATTCATCTTTGTCCTCAAAATTCGACACACGGTACCCCATAATGACTACGTGTACAAAGTTTTTTTGAGATTTTCGCAAATTTAATTAAAAAAACCACTAAGAAATCACATGTACATAAGTATTCAAGGCCTTTGCCATTAAGCTCAAAATTGAGCTCAGGTGCATCCTGTTTCCACTGATCATCCATAAGATGTTCCTACAAAAAAGAAAAGAAATATGCCCGCACTCAGTTTTACCCATATCATACATGGTACCAGCAGCATGGCAATATTAATGCCATAAATGTATACAAAACAGATATATACTGCAAATTTTATGTGTGTGCAGCAAATAAAACAAATGGGATTTTGTCATGATTTGATCAAAACATTTAAGCCTGCAGCCCAGCATCAAGGGACCCCATTTTTCCCCACTACCCCACTAGCATATATGCCCAGCACATCATTACATTACAGTTAAATGTACTCACCTCCTAGATACAGAGGGACACATCTATACAGGGGCTGGCCGTGAGCCACACCCAACTAGGCCTTTTATAGCCTTAATTGAAAGCCGCCGTGATAGCACAAGGCAAAATTTTGAAACAAAACAGAAAAGTAATATTCCCGCGCTCGGTTTTACCCATATCATACATGGTACCAGCAGCATGGCAATATTAATGCCATAAATGTATACAAAATAGAAAAACTTTTGCTACCGGCGCCAACAATAATGTACTGCAAATTTATGTGTGTGTAGCAAATAAAACAAAGGGGATTTTGTCATGATTTGATCAAAACATTTAAGCCTGCATCCCAGCATCAAGGGACCCCATTTTTCTGCAGGTCCCTACACTGGCATATATGCCCAGCACATCATTACATTGCAGTTAAATGTACTCACCTCCTAGATACATCCCTTTGTTTGAGATGTTCCTACAGCTGGAGTCCACCTGTGGTAAGTTCAGTTGATTGTACATGATTTTGAAAGGCTTACACCTGTCTATATAAGGTCACACACTTGGCAGTGCATGTCAGAGCACAAACCAAGCATGAAGTCCAAGGAATTGTCTGTAGACCTCCGAGATTGGATTATCTCGAGGTACAAATCTGGGGAAGGGTACAGAATAAAATCGGCTGCTTTGAAGGTCCCAATGAGCACAGTGGCCTCCATCATCCGTAAATGGAAGAAGTTCGGAACCACTAGGACGCTTCTTAGAGTTGGCCGGCCGTCTAAACTGAGCGATCGGGGGAGAAGGGCCCTAGTCAGGGAGGTGACCAAGAGCCCGATGGTCACTCTGTCAGAGCTACAGCATTCCTCTGTGGAGAGAGGAGAACCTTCCAGAAAGACAACCATCTCTGCAGCAATTCACCAATCAGGCCTGTATGATAGAGTGGCCAGACGGAAGCCACTCCTTAGTAAAAGCTACATGGCAGCCCGTCTGGAGTTTGCCAAAATGCACCTGAGGGACTCACAGTCCATGAGAGACAAAGATTGTACTCTTTGGCGTGAATGCCAGGCGTTATGTTTGTAGGAAACCAGGCACCGACCCTCACCAGGCCAATACCATTCCTACAGTGAAGCATGGTGGTAGCAGCATCATGCTTGGGGATGTTTTTCAGCGGCAGGAACTGGGAGACTAGTCAGGATAGAGGGAAAGATGAATGCAGCAATGTACAGAGACATCCTGGATGAAAACCTGCTCCAGAGCACTCTTGACCTCAGTCTGGGGCGATGGTTCATCTTTCAGCAGGACAATGACCCTAAGCACACAGTTAATCTATTTTACTCGGTCAGTAATTATCCCACCTGTTTCTACAAATAGAAATCCTGAAAACAAGACTTGTTGTGGGCACTTGAGGACTGGAGTATAGAACCACTTGTTTATATTATCACAGAGAGAAATGGGATGCGGTCATAATACCGACAGTCGGGATGCCGGCGCTTAGAATGCCAGTGCTGGAATCCTGACACCGCATCCTGGCAGTAAGTACTGGGGTTAGGCACTAAGGGGTGTGTTAGGCACTAAGGGGGGAGGGTTAGGGTGCGGTGGGGGGAGGTTTGGTTTAGCAGCGGGGAGCGAGGGTTAGAATACTGACCGACAGATGGTGGTATGCTAACCCTGTTGGGATGCTGGCTTTGGGTTTCTGACCCATCCCATACCCAACCCAGATAGACAACCTCTAAGCTTGTAACACCAGATTTTTGACACCTTTTAGGTACTTTTACATTTAGTGTTATTAGGGGATTTTCTTTTTGGTTAATTCTTTAACATCAAATCACCTTAATACAGATTTGGGTCACCCACACAGAATGAATGCACTTGTCATATCCATAATCTGAATACTGGCTTTGTCCATCCACCCCTGACAGAGAGAGCAGTACCCCCAACCTTCTGCCAACAGACTAACCAGTGGTGTAGCCATTTATTGTTTTGGACTTAATCATGTTCAATCACTTCCCAATTGTCTGTATAGATACCAGGTTGGCTGTACCTATTACACAGCTATTTAACTTTCTCAAAGAATACTCCCAAAATATGGAAAACCATTATTCCATTGTCTAAATCTGGTCTAAACAGCTACCAATCTACTGTATATAGCAGATACCATTCTCCCAATATATATAAAAAGTTCTCAATCTGAGGACTTTAGTCAGATTTACTATGTTTCAGAGCTTGCACCTAAAATACATAGGCAAAGCCTGCAAATGTTTTCATTGACCCCAGCATATTTGCTTAGAAATTGTCCTAAATGTAACCCTCCATTGCTTACCTATTCCTTACAGCATCTCATTTCCTTCCCTTTTACTACTATCCCAGCGTCAGACCCCCTGTTCACAACTGTTCCCCAGCGCTTCTACACGTATTCCCTATAATTAGAGTTATCTATCTCTTTATTGGACTGTAATTGCTTTACATTACAGCAGAGCTATTCCAAATGTGGCCCTGCAACAGTTTTAGTATGCCCTAATAGGAAAACTGTGGCAAGGCATGCTGGGATGTGTAGTTCCACAACAGCCAGAGTGCTACATGTAGAATACCCCTGCATAACAGGAATACTGCACCATGTAAATTGTTGTAAAGTATTATTAATACCCCTTTTCCATTGCTTTGCCGAGTCGCACCCTGGATGATGTTCACTCGCCCATCCCGAGAGCGACCCGGCTGAGACCTCTGTCAGAGAGGCGGCCCGACCCGGCACTATTGCCAGGTCGATGATGCCATCGGCGTCCACTGATGAGATCATCTCCAAGCGCTGGCTCTTCCTATGCAGAGAACTATGCTTCACACTGCTTCATGAGCTGGGTTGAACTCGTGACAAGGGTTGAAATGCCGGGCAGGGCCGGATTAACAATGGGGCGGATGGAGCTACAGCTCCAGGCCTCCCATTGAAAATAGGCCCACAGAATGAATGCACTTGTCATATCCATAATCTGAATACTGGCTTTGTCCATCCACCCCTGACAGAGAAAGCAGTACCCCCAACCTTCTGCCAACAGACTAACCAGTGGTGTAGCCATTTATTGTTTTGGACTTAATCATGTTCAATCACTTCCCAATTGTCTGTATAGATTCCAGGTTGCACCAGGTTGCACAGGATACACTGACTGCAGTGCAGATAGGTAAAAAAAAATGTTTTTCTTTCACCACCGGCAGCCCAGCTGACTCACTTAGCGGCTCACTTATGTCCCAGCTCACTCACTTACCGGCTGCGCGAAGCTGAGCCCATTGTCACCCGCACCCCCTCCTCTCGGCTGCTCGATCTAAGCCCCGCCCACTGCTGCCTGCCGAAGCTCAGCCCAGCATGTAACAGTCCACAGGTCAGTGTAAAGTTTGGCCCCTGTGTATTATTTATGTATGTTTTGTGTGTATAAATATATATATTTATTTACATAGCTATATATATGAGTGTGTTAAATTAGGTGGATACAGGAGCATTATATAATATATACAGTCAGGTGCATAAATATTGTGAAGTCTTCTCTTGATTGTTGACTTTGACCTACCTCCTGGAGAGTGTTCTTGATTTGGCCAACTGTCCATGAAATAGCTTTTGAGTTGATAGTCCCATTACTTTTGGCCCCTTAAAAAGTGGGAGGCACATATAGAAACCGTCGTAATTCCTACACCGTTCACCTGATTTGGATGTAATTACCTTCAAATTATATCTGAAAGTCTGCAGTTAAAGCACATCTTGTTTGTTTCATTTCAAAGCCATTGTGGTGGTGAATAGAGGCCAAAATATGAAAATTCTGTCAATGTCCCAATATTTATGCACCTGACTGTATATATATATATATATATAGACATACATATACACACACAGTATGTGTGTGTATATGTATATATATGTATATATATATATATATATTTATATATATTAGTAGGCGCTTGTTCAATCCTAGGAAAGACAGAGGCGGCACTCCGGGACTTGAATGCACAAGGTATTTACTTGAAAATGACCTATGTTTCAAAGCCGACCCGGCTCTTTTATCAAGGTTTATACCTCGATAAAAAAGAGCCAGGTGGGCTCTGAAACGTGGGTCATTTTTAAGTAAATACTTGGCATTCAAGTCCCGGAGTGCCGCCTCTGTCTTTCCTAGGATTGAACAAGCACCTACTGTATGAATATTCCTTGGGAGGGCACCTGGGCACCCTGCATTTTCTACAGAAAGGCTATTCCAATACCCTCTTAATGGATGCCAGGACTAGGGCGATGGCAATATCTAGGGAAACCTTATTACGAAAATCCTTGGTGAAAGAAAAAAAGAACCCTATGATTTGGGTAAATCAATACTCTACAGCAAGCTCTAGCATCACCAAAGCGGCTAAGAACTTCTGGCCGTTAATTAACGATGAGAGTGACTTACCATTACTTAAGAATGCCACCCTAATCCCTTGCTTCAAACGAGGAAAAAATATTAAAGATTGGGTGATGAGAACTGACATCTCGAATTGGGATAAAAAGGAAAAGCAGCACTTTCTAACTAAAAAACCAGGCAACTATCGTTGTTTGGGATGCACAACTTGCAGTTTTCTGGAACAGGGGGACTTTTTTTCGCATCCTCAATCAGGGAAGAAGATCAAAATTAGACGTGTTCACCTGCTCCTCAAAATTTGTGATATATTTCATCCGCTGCCCATGCGGTTTGCTGTATATTGGTAAAACTATGCGTCAATTTAAGGAGCGGATGGCGCTACATAGGAGTGCCATATGACTTGCTCTGGAGGGGAAATTTACGGATCAGCCAGTGGCTAAACATTTTAGGGATGCACATCATAGCCTGTCATCCCTTAGGTACAAAATGATAGATTGTGTACCAGAAAGCAAGCGTGGAGGGGATAAATCCAAATTTCTTTTACAGAAGGAGGCAAGGTGGATCTATAATTTGGAAACCCTTAGCCCTAAGGGTTTGAATGAACAATGTAGCTTGAATTGCTTTATTTGAATGTCCCTGATATATTTTATTCACTTATATAATAGTGGATTATGGGCCTGATTCAGACCCACTCACGAGCGGCTGTCCGCTCGCAAGTGGGTCGATGGTCTGCACTGAGCATGCGCACGACGGCGTGAGCTCCGTCGTGCGCATGTGCCAGACACGACGAGCGAAGGACTTTCCTTCGCTCGTTGTGTCTGATCAAAGGGTGCGTGCTGTTGATGTTGATTGACAGCACGCCCCCTTTGGTGGGCGTGCCGGGGGCGTGCCTCCCTGACGGGGGCGTTCCCAAGGGAACGCCTACCGTCAGAAGCCGGCCCACTGACATCACTAGTGATGTCAGTGGGAGTGATTTTGGCTCTGATAGAGCCAAAATCACTCCGGGCCTTGCGGTTGAAAACCTCAACTGCAGGCTCCGGCTCGCAGTGGCGATGGTCGCGATGGTCACGACCATCGCGGCCATCAAACTGCACGCTCGTATAGGCTGTGGGTGGTGACCCACAGCTATACGAGCATCCAGGAGGACGCTCCATAATTATGGAGGGCGGCCCTCATTCAGAGCGTGCGCTCTGCTCAGAGCGTACGGCTCTGAATGAGGGCCTATGTGCTCATTGGAGGGATTTACAGTACTCTTTAAGAAAGTATTTTTTCATTTCTTACCTGTGGATATGCTTTAGATACAATTGTTTTCTTTATGTGCTCTTTTAGTAACTATTAATTGCATTTCATTGCTAATTTTTTTCACTTTTGTTTATAATTGCCTAGCAACTAGCCACGCATGCTGAGGTCAGAGAGCCGCGACGGGGCTCCGGGACGGCGCTGATGCAGTCAGACGGAGGCTCGTTTGCACAGTGGTTGATGAGCTTCTCCAAGCGATGACGTCAGTTAGCCACGACGGAGCACCAGGACGGCGCTGGCAGGTGTCAGCGGGAGGCTCATTGGCACTTGGGGTAAGTGGTGTAGGGTATATGAGTATGTACTTGTGTTACTGTTTGTTATGTCCTGACGAAAATTCTTGAAATAGAATTGAAACGTTGACGAGCGGAGGCTCGGTGTCTTATTTTTTTGAAGCTTTGTATGAGTGCCACCTTATCTTTTTCAATTATATTGTATGCCTTGAGGAAGGCACCGGACTGTCATTACAATTTGTAGGAGGTGGTAGTGCAGAGTTTAACAAATTTGTGTGTGTCTATATATATATATATATATATATATATATATATATATATATTAGTAGGCGCTTGTTCAATCCTAGGAAAGACAGAGGCGGCACTCCGGGACTTGAATGCACAAGGTATTTACTTGAAAATGACCTATGTTTCAAAGCCGACCCGGCTCCTTTATCAAGGTATATACCTCAATAAAAAAGAGCCAGGTAGGCTCTGAAACGTGGGTCATTTTCAAGTAAATACTTGGCATTCAAGTCCCGGAGTGCCGCCTCTGTCTTTCCTAGGATTGAACAAGCACCTACTGTATGAATATTCTTTGGGAGGGCACCTGGGCACCCTGCATTTACTTTGGACTGTGAGTGCCAATTCATTGCGTGTGATATATATATATAAAACACACACATTGGTAAATAGGGAGGTCCAGGAGCTTGAGGCACACTTGGGGACTAAAGCGGGTGTGGTATTATATGTCAACATTCATCATGTAGACAGTGATGGAATGCCAACATATCATCCCTGTTGGCCCACTTACATGCTCCTGATGCCTGTAGTAGCTCCAGCGCGGCTTCCGGGTCCCAGCAGTCATGACCTCTGCTGCTCCTGCCTTCCGGTGAGTATTCCTCCCCCATCCCTAAACCTAATCCCTACCCCTCCCTGTAGTGCCTAACTCACTCCTCCCCCTGTAGCCTAACTCTAACCTTCCCCTAGTGCCTAACCACCCTGCACAGCCTAACCCTAATCCCTACCTCTAACCCTCCTTGTAGGCCTAACCTTAGCCCCCCCACCCCTAATCTAACAGTAACCTCCCCTAGTGCCTAACCCTCCGTGCAGTGCCCAAACCTATCCTCCTCCCCTGCAGCCTAGCCTTAACCTTTCCCTAGGGCAGGGATGTGGAACCTCAGGCCCGGGGGCCGTATAAGGCTGACGGAGTCATTTGGTCTGGCCCTCTGAACTTTTCTCTGCTAGCCTCAACTGGCTACTAGGATGCCTAGAATGGCACCCTGCAGCCAGAATCTATGCACCAGTGCCGCCAGGAGCCCTTACAGCTCCCTGGAAAATCCTCAGGATGCTTCGGGCATTGCTGTAATCACCAGGGATTGTGGCCCCGCTTCATGTGATGTCACATGGAGGGAGTGTGGCCTACACCGGGCACGCGAATAATGTTATAAAATGGCCCTTGGCAGAGAAAAGGTTCCCCTGCCCTAAACCTAACCCAACCCCCCCACGGCACCCGGCATCCCTTCGATCGGGAAGCCGGGCGCCAGTCTCCCGGCGTCGGAAAAATGACAGGCGTCTAGATATAGACGCCTGTCATTTAACCCTCGCCGGGATAAGGCAATCGGGAAGCCGGCTGTCGGGCTTACGTCAGACGGTTTCCCGATTGAATCCCGGTGCAAGCACCCTGCTAGCCGGTAACACAGGCCATGGGGTAGTGATGGTGCTGCAAACAGAGCCCTGTGCAGCATCACCGGTTGCATACCTGTAGTTATGGCCCTGTATACAGTCAAAACACACCCACAACACAGGCCACACCCCTATGTAAATCACACCTACACCACACTGGTCACGACCCCACATCACCAGTCACACTGCTGCAGCGCTGGTCACACCCCCTGCTGTGGCACACAATAGGCCCTTCATAAATTTCAGCTCCAGGCCCATGTGGACATTAATCTGGCACTGATGCCGGGTCGAACCCGGCTTATTTCAACCTCGCCCTTTCACACAGCAAAATAACCCGGGTTGCTGCACTCACATGAAAAAACCCGGATAATTGCTGGCAGTGGAAAAGAGGGGATGTAGTTTGCGGCCACCGGTCTCAATCCCGACATCGGAAAATAAGTATATTATATTCTACTGACTGTCCTGCCTTTTACCTGATCCCAAATGTATTTTAATTTATCCTGACTATATGGCAAGTCTACTTATACTTTGGCACTCTTGCCTTTATTGTCTGTAAATATATGTATTGTTGCTTTACAGCTGTTGTGGTACTACACATCTCAGCATGCCCTGCCACAGTTTTGCTATTAGGGCATGCTAAAATGTGGAAGTTCATGCCAGGTTGGTAGCGGGGCCGGATTAAGGCTTGTGGAGGCCCTGGGGTAACTAAGTTGTGGGGGCAACCACCAAGCCACATGGAGCCTACTCCCCCCCAGCCCAAGAACCACACAGAGCCTACCCCTACCCCCAGACATGTGTGTTAAACATGCACAGACACATATATACAATATATATGTAGCAAACATATATATTTATTTACTTATTTATTAACTGTTTCTTATATAGTGCAACATATTCCATTGCGCTTTACAATTGGAAACATTAATAGAACAAAACTGGGTAATAGCAGACAGATATATAGGCATGAAGTCCCTGCTCGCAAGCTTACAATATATAGAGAAATAGGCATTTATACATAAGAATAGGTATATTGCATTTTGGTCCAGCCAGAATGCAGAGTTTCTTAGTGGGTTGTATGATCCAGTCATACAGGAATGTCAGCCAAATGTCAGGAGGATGTGAAAGAAAGACAATGTGTGAGGTTATGTGTGGACTGTGAAAGGGGATGTGATTAGATATGGAAGCTATAAAGGTTATGTGGGCATTTCTGGAATCTGATAAGCTTGTCTGAAGAGGTGAGTTTTCAGGGAACGCTTGAAGGTTTGGAGACTAGAGGAAAGTCTTATTGTGCGTGGTAGGGCATTCCACAGAGTGGGTGCAGCCCGAAAAAAGTCCTGTAACTGTGAATGGAAGCAAGTAATGCATGGGGATGAGAGACGAAGTTCTTGTGCTGAGCGGAGATGTTGGGTTGGGAGATATTTTGAGATGTGTGAAGAGATGTATGTTGGCGTGGTTTGGTTAATAGTTTTATGTGTGAGTGTAAGTATTTTGTATTGAATAGGGTAGAAAACCGGCAACCAATGGAGGGACTGACAGAGCGGGTCAGGAGACGATAAATGTTTGGCAAGGAAGATCAGCCTCGCAGCTATATTCATAATGGATTGTAATGGCAAGAGCCTGTTTTTGGGAAGATCAGTAAGGAGACTATTGCAATAATCAATGAAGGAAATAAAGAGTACATGGATTACAGTTTTTGCAGTGTCTTGTGTGAGATATGGTCGAATTTTGGATATGTTTTTTAGATGTATGTAACATGATTTTGAGACAGATTGAGTGGAAATATAGGACAGTTCAGAGTCAAGGATTGTCGAGTTATCAACAGTGATAGAGAGATCAGGTTGGTAACTGTTATTGGCCGGTGGAAATATAATTAATTTTGTTTTAGAAATATTAAGTTTGAGATGGCGAGATACAGTATATAACATACCAGCACATACATATTCAGTATACACACACATAAATACATACAGTACAAACTAACGATGTGCGCCGACCCCCGTGTTTTGGTTTTGTATCTGTATCTCCCCTGGTTGTGGATCTGGTTTTGGGTAATCTTCCTTGGTGTTTTGTTTTTAGGATTTGGATCTGTATTTTTTCCAAATAAAGATATAAACAGCTAAAACCACATAATGTGGGCCTATTTTTGTTCCTACAGTATTATTAACCTTAATAACAATAATTTTCAGGCATTTCCATGCATTTTTAACCACCTCACTATTCACTATTTTTCACCAGTACTGTATAGGCCAAAGGCAGCAGCGAGCTGGCTGGCTAAAGTAAGCAACAGAGCAGCGGCACAAACGCACGGCAGTTTAAAAAAATATAGGACATCTATGAAACATTGCCACACAGCAGTGGCAGACAGGATGGCAGTTTAATAAACTATAATAATGTCAGTCGGCAATGCCCCAAATTGTGCAAAATGTAAAGAAAAGAGGTGCAAGATGGAATTGTCCCTCCCACCCACTCTTATGTGTAATATTAAAAAGGACATGCACAGTTTAACAAACCAAGCACTTTAGCAACTAGGACTGACACTTTCGTGGCTGAACTCCTTGGTTTGTTTGGGCCCCAACAAAACATTTTTTGGAAGGACTACCTTCAATTAGTGGTGGATATTGCATGTGCTGGTCCAAACTGCTGGTAGCTGATACTGGACTGCTTCATATTAATTTACAAATTATTATAATTTTGTTAAACAAATTGCATGAACTTGCTGCAAATGACGTAACAGGGAGGAGGTGCCTAGATGGTTAACTTCCCTTCCTCTGCTAACTTCAGCTTTACAAATGGAACAGATGCCTTCATAACTGTTGGCAGAATTTAGATTTAAATAATTCCACACCCAAGACATGGCTTTTCTGGATTTCTTTTTATCATGAGCAACAACTGCTGCCACTGGTGGCTGATTTACGCAAACCACATCCTCATCATCTACATCCTCATTAGCATCAGATAGGACACAGATTTCCCCCTCATCCTCCTTTTGCACTTCCTCCACACTGTCATCCTCATTTTTCATTATTTCACCATCTAATACTAGCATAGCCATCATGGCGTCAGTGATCTGCTGTGAAACTGGGTGACAGCTGTTATACTTACTTCCTCTATCAAAGGACTGTTTAATAGTCAATTGCTTTTTTAAATTACTACTAGTAGTGATCTTCTTGGTCCCTTTCTGGGATGAAGATCCACCCCCAGCAGCAGCAACAGGCGTAGCATTCAAAGATCCTTCTGAGGAATCATGGATAGAAGACGAGTCAGTCATGCTTATGAAATTGGATGTAGGACTACTTCCGATCACGAATGAGGATGTTGATGATGATGATGCAGGTGTTGGTGGTGGAGATTGCAGGCGCTTGGATCCAGATAGAAGGGAGCAGCTAGGTGACACTGGACTGATTGTTGTTTGGTTTTTTGTCCACAAAGTATTAAAATTTTAAATACCCTTTCCAATTTGATGAATGTGCTGCAAGTGACGTAACAAGGAGGAGGTTCCAAGATGGTTAAGGTCCTTACCTCTACTCACTGTTACTTGGCAATGGTTACAAATGGCTTAGCAAAGGTTATCCAGATTTGGGTGGAAATAATTCCACACAACGGAAGTGGATTTTTTTGGTCCTTTGCCCAGGCATGGCAACAATGGGATTTTTCCCACCATGGGCAACAATTGTTGCCTGATTACCAGTTTTTACAGAAACATCCTTCGCAGCAACATCCTCATTATCAACATCCTCATCATCCTTGTTGTTATCGCCAACTACATAAATATCCTCCTCATCCTCTTCGTGCAATTCCATAGAAGCATCCTCGATTTCTACGTCAGCATGTTGACTTGTGCTGCTCATCCCCACATTTGCAGAGGGCACACAAATGGTGGAAGTATGATCCTCTTCAAGTACAGAATTAGAAATGTCAGGCTCACACATGGCAACCGCGGACACACTTGGACTCTCCTCGGGGATCTGTGAATTTTCGGAGAAAATGTAAATTTTTTTTGTACCTCTTCTACAAGCAGAAGGACTTAAACCATCACAACTAGAACCACCAGTCATAAATAACCTAGGCCAAGGCCTTATCCTTTCCTTGCCATTTCATGTAGTGAATGGCATATTGCCAGTTTTTTGTTTATCTAAAGCTGACTTAACTTTAGATTTTTTTTGCTTTCATAGGGTAAAAGTTGATTTTTTTAAGCCTGACTTTTTCGCCTGACTTAAGCCCTGGTACATCGGCCTTCATAGATGACATTGACGGTCTTGCATCGTCATCATGACTGCTGCCGGCAGCAACAAGACTGGTATGTGGATCCTACTCTCCGGTCATGTGACTGTCCTCCATACTCACTGCGGTCTTACAGCAGTGTCACCAAGCAATTATAGCGCAGCTAAGTTGGGGCTAATGCACACAACGACACACAGAATTTTTTTTCTTCACACTGGGGGTGAAGAGCACCCCTGAAAGAGGCAGCAGCCCCTTGATAGATAGCAGCACAGCACCCCTGCGCACCTATGCCGATGACAGATGTGGCTAAAACGCACACAAAATTTTTTTTTTTTTTTTTAACACTGGTGGTGAACCCCTGAAAGAGACAGCATCCCCTTGACAGACAGCAGCACAGCACCCCTGCGCACCTACGCCGATGACAGGTGAGGCTAACACGCACACAAAAAAAATTGTTTTCTGGGTTTTTTTTCGGCCAGCAGCCTCTTGACAGATAGCAGCACAGCACCCCTGCACACCTATGCCGATGACAGGTGTAGTTAACATGCACACAACATTTTGTTTTTTTTTAACACTGGGGTGAACCCCTGAAAGAGGTAGCAGCCCCTTAACAGACAGCAGCACCGCACCCCAGCGGTGATGACAAGTGTGGCTAACACTAACACACAAATTTTTTTTTTTTTTTTCACACTGGGTGTGGGTGAAGAGCACCCCTGAAGGACAGAGCACCCCCTGGACAACATAGCACTACAGCCAGCCAGCCCCTATGGACAGGACAACAGCCAGCCCATATGGACAGGATAACAGCCAGACAGCCTGCCCCTAAGGGCAGGACAACAGCCAGACCCTCTATAGATAACAGCCAGCCCTTATGGACAGGACAACAGCCAGCCCCAGGGGCGTATCTACCCATTGGCCAGGATGGCACTCGCCATGGGCGCCGGCCAAAGGGAGGGTGCCATACGGCAGTGCCACCAGCAGCCAATGGGTGGACTACCCCGCTAGTCCCCCGGGCCCTAAGTGTAGGGCAGACCGCAGTGAGAGCGGTCTGCCCTATACAGTTACAAACACACAGCCGCCAGCGGTGCCTGTCTGTTTGTTACAGCAGCCAGCCAATGAGAGTCAGACATACTCTCATTGGCTGCTGCATCCACGGAGGGAGCCGGCTGGAGCTCACTCATGAGCTCCGCCTTCCGGCTCCCCCCGCAGCGGGTGATGGGAGAGACGTCATGACATCTCTCCTATCCCATAGTGCAGAGCGAGAGCGGGCCCGGAGGAGTGGACAGCGGCGGTCGTCGGCAGGAGCGGGGATCAGGTAAGTTGCTATTTTTCTGGCACTGCACAGTGGGAGAGTGTGGCTACTAGAGGGCACTGTATAGGGGGTGGCCGCTACCGGGGGCATGTTATGGGGGGGAGAGACGCTACTGGGGGCACTGTATTATGGGGGCCACTACTGGGGGCATGGTATAGGGGGATTACTAGTGAGGGCAATGCATAAGGGGGACTACTACTGGGGGCACTGCATACGGGGGGGGACTGCTACTGGGGGGCACTTCCTGAAACTATGGGGGGAGGGAGGCGCCAGTCCATTACCTTGCCAGGGGCGCTCGGATCCCTAGATACACCCCTGGCCAGCCCTTACGGATAGGACAACAGCTAGCCCCTATATAGACAACAGTAGGCAGCCCCTATGCACAGCATCAGCATGCAAACAACAGCACAGATCCCAACTCCCTCCCTCTCCACTCTCCATAGCCGGAATGAAAAAATGGCGGCGTTCATGGGACCTTTATAGAATCCAAAACCCGCAAGAATCCGACAGCGGGATGATGACGTTTTGCCTCGTTTTCAGATCCGAGTCAGGCGGGAAAACCCGAGCCGACTCGGATTTGCCTCGGATCCCCGTAGTTCGGGCGGGTTCGGTTCTCAGGGAACCGAACCCGCTCGTTGCTAATACAAACACACTAACACACATATACTGTACATACACAGTATACACACTAACACAAATACACATATATACACACTAACACATACACATACTAAGTGTATATACATTAGCACAAACACATATATACACACAAACACATATGTACACAATAAAACAGTACACAGACACACTTACACTTGTATGCAGCAGCTGCAGGTTGCTAATGGGGATGGGCACCTCACGTCATTAGGCCCCGCTGTCTCACGTCTTCGCCGGCTTGCCGTATTGGCTTCGCCTCCACTACGGCCGGTGAAGGGGGTAATTGGTCCATCAGGGGGAGCTTATAGGTACACAGAAACCCCCCTGTGTGCTCTAGTGTGGTGTTCCCTCTGGGTGTGGGGGCCCTGGGATGACCGCCCCCTGTTGCCCCCCCTTAATCTGGCCCTGGTTGTTAGTTCCACAGTAACTGGAGGGCCACAAAATTGAATACTCCTGCTGTACAGTACATAAATCTATTGTTACTTCATCAGCTTTTAGCATGCAGTTATATTTATGTGATGTATAAAAAGCAAAACAAAAAAAGTTTGTTTTTGAATAACAGGTGCATTTTAATGCAAAGACAAGCCCCAAACCTTCACTATTTGGTAATGGAGAGAGTGACTGTACACACACCTGACAGACACTACACACCCACTTAAATGTCATTTTGTACTCTTAGAATGAGTGACAGCAGTGCACACATTCACAGCTCAAGGAATCCTTTTGGCACTGAATGGACTTTTTTTTATATATTAATGTATACTAGACACAAGGAAACCTTTATTGCAAGAACAGTATGTCTATGACCCTGAGACTGCCCAGCCTTCTATTACCCATATATATATATATATAGCTCTAGGATATGAGCTTGTAATTACAACTTAAAGAGTATTGCTGTGTCACAGAAGTACTGTATATTACCCTGTAATTACACATTTTATGGTTCTTTACGTCAATTATGTATGTTATCCAGCACCACTATTTACCCTGTTGTCCTGCAGAAGTTATTTTACACAAGCCACTTTAGTGCCCCCGCACACACAAAGACGCACAGCTGTCCAGACAGTCTACCAATCTTCATGCATCAGTATAACGTTTTATTGCAGTATATCCATAATGAGCATTATTGCGAAAACCATAAACTTGTTCTTGGAAAAAAATAAATCTGGTTTACCTTGAAATGCAAAGAGACAAACAATGTAATGAACACTTTAATGTATATAATAAATCTGAATATATTAAAGATTCCATGGATTTGTATCTATAATACCCCTTTCATACATAGCTTAACTATTTGGATTTTTGCTGGTGTACGTGCACCAACCCAGGTCTAGACTATGTGTGAAAGGGGCCGACCTGGGTCCACAACCCTGCTTGGTCGTCTGTAGTGTGAATGGCATAACCGGGATCGTGATGACCCAGGTCATGCCTAAAAGGCTCTGATTGACTGGCTCAATAGCGGTTGGAGATGACATAATCTCCAAGTGTCCACTGCCTGACGGAAGACCCGGGTCTGGTGTGAAGGGTGACCTGGGAAGAACTCGGGTCATCACCCATGTGTGAACGGGGTAAGTACAGAAAACCCCGGCTTCAACCTGGGTTCAGTGCCCTGGGTCTGAGTCGGGGTTTATGTGTGAAAGGGGTATTAGAGTGTATTTCATGTGGTAGAATTTACTATTATACCCCTTTTACACCGGAGCTAAAACCCGGGTTTTTGAAGGGTTAACCCGGGCAGCTCCCTGGTGTAAAAGGGGAGAGAGTTGGATCGCCGGGTCGAGTGACCTGGCAATCCAACCTAGGTAACTAGCAGGGTTTAACACGGGCGCAGCCCGTGAAACCCTGCTGTGAGAACAGCGCACTCCGGGTCACGATGACCCGGAGTGTGCTGCTAGCCGGCCGATTGGTCCGGCTTCAGTGGCGCTTGGAGATGACGTCATCTCCAAGTGACCACTTTTACTCCGCAAAAGCCAGGTCTATGCAGACCCGACTGCGGTGTGAGCGGCGCTGACTCGGCGCCGGCAAAATTCCGGGTCTGATCCGGATAGGAACTTTGTTCCAACTCCGGGTCAGACCCGGAATTTAGGTGGAAAAGGGGTATAAATTGTTTTTTTTTGTTAGACTATTATTATTATAATTATCAGATGGGTGCTGACTATTACATTATATTACCAGGTGAGACAAGAGGTTTTTGATTAATTATTTAATGTACTCCTAGTCCACCTTCATGTTTCTCTGTCATTCCCAAACATGAATAAGCATAAGTGCTTGCTCTGAACCCAGTCACATGTCTCTTTGCAGAATGATAAGAATTTGGAGTTGACCCCCTGCTAGGGGTGAAGTCAGGACTCCTCAGCTCTGGACTGCTAAGGAATTCAGTCACCACTGAGGTCACGGATCACTGCCTTGAGGAATGTGTCCGACTGATCAGTCCTTTGTACCTTCCAGAACTTTGGATAGTGGGGTGGTTTCACTTTACGAACTGCCATAAACTTGCTAAGACTAGTACAACTGCTGCATTCAGGGCACAGTACTTGATATAGCTTCATGTCAGAGCCAATACAGCTGGTGTGATAAACACAGCTAAAATGTAAGCTTCACTGAATGAGTAGCATTATGTGTGTACAGCACTGCACATAATGTTGGTGTTATACAAAATATAATATAATAGATAAGAATGACATGACAATTTATTCTGCCTACTTGTGTTCATAACAAAAAAAACATTGTTAGGGATTATTACTGTTTTTGTGGTGTTTTTCCCCATCTTTTTATTTGAGACTGACCAAGGCTATATTCCTGTAGGGGATTTAGGGTAGGTACTCTATGTCACACTAGCAATTATCTCCCAGACTGCATCTCTCTGCCACTGCAAGGACTTTAAACAATTTTTCACCTGTATCTTCCTCTTCTGCTTTATTTAGACTATTTTAGCACAATGCTAAACTGCCCAGGTAGGAAATGTAGAAAGAATTACAAGGCACATTTGCCTGACTGAGCATTACACATATCAATATTCTTTATCTATAAATCTAGCATTATATGAAAGATAAATGCGTTTTTGTAAAAATAAATGTGGAATTGAATTATAATATATACCTAATACCTACATTAGGACAACGGAACAGACATCTGGCCGATCCGCCTTCCTATCTGACGTTTGGTAAGTGCATACACACCAATCGTTATCCAGCTGTGTCATGCCTGTTGTCACAACTGGGCGGGACATGAGACTGCCCAGTTGTGATGACAGTCACCAGTGGCCTCTGCAGCAAGTGTATAGGGGGTTGGCTGACCGCCCGTACACACAGCATGATGTTTAGAAATATCTGCCGACACGATATGTCTGTGAATGACATTGTACATTGGTGTCTGAAAATAAGCATGTGTCTAGCTAACAGTGTTAAAATCAGAAATAAGGTTTTGCCATTCGCATTATTTACCCAATAAGGATATAGTGGTAAGAGCTAAGGCTTCTGCTGAATGTCATATTTCACTCTAATTTGCATATAGCAGCTACTGGCATTAGTTGGGAAATGCCAGCTGGAAACATCAGGCTACGTCACGGTCTTAGCATGGACAGGCTTCCTCGATCCTCTGTCTGGAACGCCTGTAACAGGAACTTTGAGAGTATTATGTAACGCAAAAGCAGTATCTCGGGGTGCCTGAAACACACATTGGAGTTGTGACCACATCTTTTAATACAGTTCTGCCTGGGCTAGAAACAAAATTCTAATCCCAGATGAAGGCTGGGACAATATGTCATTGCAAATATTTATCATGTTTCATTGTTTGTAATTTCTCTTTTTTTCTGGGCTGGTAGGTGTGGTTGACCCTTACAGGCTCCATTCCAAAGATTATGGGAAGATAGTATGGCCTTGACTTACCCACTCAGTGCTTTCTGAGGTTTCCCCTTAGGAGATAGGGAAGGGGGAGTGAAGATTCAGTATCCATGGGCTGGACTATGGTGAATCCCTGGTTAAAATAGCTCCCTCTAGACTTGAGCATGAAGCAGTTTTTGGCACTTTGTTTGCACTTGGTGTGGTCTGCAAATGCCAAATGATCTTCCTAGTCACACCGAATCTGCTCTGGCCACTAAAGCTGGGTGCACACCTAATGATTTTCTGTCCAACCATCCAACTAGTTGATTGGTTGGAATGAAAATCTGGTAACGTATGAAACCAAATGACAATCAGCAATTTGCTCCCAAACGCCGGAAAATGGACAAAAACTGTTGTTTGAACAAATTGTTTAGATCAAACATTTAACAAACTTGTCTGACGACCATTTTCATCTGTTTTCTGGCATTTGCTGATCATCAGTTACTCCCATACGTTACCAGATTTTCATTCCACCCAATTAACTAGTTGGATGGTTGTACAGAAAATCTTTAGGTGTGTACCCAGCCTCAGTACCTTGATTACACCTGCAGTTCCCATACAGCAAGCCTCCTTCCTCTTACAGAAATTTAGATTGTCCTGCCAAAAACTAGGCTTTTTTGTATGTTAGCCTTTTTTGTCCTGTGCTTTGACACTACACTGCTTTATGTGACTACTCCTAGCTGTAAATCAGTTGCATATAATATGCATGGTAATAATATCAGGCTTGCCTACCCTCCCGATTTGACCGGGAGCCTCCCAAATATCGGGAGCCGATCTCCCCCCCCCCGCACTAATTATAGAAACCCCTGAAATGGGGGGGGATGTGACGCGATTCACGCTAAATCGCATCATCGTGGCCCCGGCCCCTGCTTCACAATGCCTTTAATTTTGGCATTGTGAAGAGGGGGCGGGGCCATGATGATGTGATCGACCCCAATACAATGTCATTGTCCAGCCACGCCGCGTCACTCTGCGCATGTGCAGATGGACTCCTGGGTCATAAACCCAGAAGTCCAGGGCGCAGCGCTGATCGCAAAGAACAGCTCTTATATGTGATCAGTAAGGATGCGGTGACTGGCGGGATGTACTCCGCACGGTTAGTACATCCCGCCCTTGATCTGCTAAATAGCAACCTCAGCTTAATAGTTTACTCCATTTCCAGATGGCATTAGCCATTATAGCCTATGGGCTACATCCCTCAAGAGTTACCAGGAGAGGGATCCATAGAGCTCTGCACTAGTACCACTTAGAAACAAACTCCTAGAAGTAGAATATGTTCACATATATCTGTTAATAAATAATGGATAGGCTGTCCTTTAGTAGGAGATCTGTAAAACATGCACTGTTAGGGGGCCTTGAGAACTGGAGTTGGAGAACACTGCTTGGATAATGTCTACTTATTGTCAGGTTTGTATTATTTTTTGAACCCGGGGTGGATGCAGGAGAAGAAACTGGAACGGGTTTGCAGTATTGAAATGCAGTAGGTTTAATAGTAGTATTACAATTCATGAAATGGTGATGGAAATAGAAACTGGCAGAAATAAACAAGTTCAAGTTATTTGTGGCTGAAAACAAATGACTGGCAGGAAAACAAAGTCCAATTAGTGAGGCTGGAAACAGGTGTCAGGCAGAGAAAACAAAGTCCAATGGAGGTGTAACTGAGGAACAGACGTCTGAAGTACTGGAGTGGATTCTGAGGGCCTGATTCAGACCCGCTCGCGGGTCGATGTTGCCCAAGTGCGCATGCGCACGACGGAGGCTGCTCCGCCGTGCGCATGCGCGAGACCCGAATAACGACGGCCAAGCCGTCGTTATGGGTCTCGCACCAAAGGGGGCGTGCTGTCGATGGTGATTGACACTAGTGATGGCAGTGGGATTGCTTTTGGCTCTGATTGAGCCAAAAGCACTCCAGGGCTTGCAGCAGCGAGACCCTACCGCAAGGGTCTCGTCGCAAGCCCGATGGTCGCGATGGTCTTGACCATCGCGAACATCATTTTGGCCGCTTGCTATAGCTGTGGGTGGTCACTCACAGCTATGCGAGCGGCCAGTAGGCTGCTCCAAAAAGGAGGAGGGACGGCCCTGATTCAGAGCAAGCGCTCTGTCAGAGCGTCCAGCTCTGAATCAGGGCTAGATTCCGGAGAGCTGGAGGGTTCACAAGCTGTGGGGTGAGTAACGGGGTATATCAGGGTAGATGCGGGTATCCTGTGATGGAGACAGAGCAGGAGACGGAGCACTGCTGAGACTGCAAATATCACACCGAGCAAAGGAGCACAGAGAACTCTCACACAGCTTCGCTGTGTATACATTGCACTGGCAACTAGAGGGCATGCTGAACACCCTTAAGTACCATGGGAAAGTGCATGATAGGCTGCTGAGAGTAAACACAAGGTGCTCCAACCTGATTGGCCTTTTCAGGTCACATGCCCAAAACCAAGATGGCGGCGCCCAGCAATCCCCAGCGTGGCAGTGCTGATAGTCTTACCTGTCACCACATAGCTTGTACCCCTTAGATATCCACGCACACCTCGCGTCAACCTCCAGACACCAGCACCCCCACCGGTAGAACCGTGCCAAAGCACACGCACAGGCAGAGACCGCGACCCACCAGGTTCAACAACTCTGGTTGTGACACTTATGATCCAGTTTATACCTCATAAAACCACATATTTATCTTGCATTAAAAGCATATAGTGTAAAATAGAAACATATGTGGTAATAAGGCTTTTATCTCTGTGGTATATAAAAAAGTGTGCAGTTCATTGCTAATCACCTCATGTGAAGACAATAGTGAACATCCAGAAATGATTATTGATGAATCATGTAATCCTTATATGCATGGCTGGATTAAGGGACACTTGGGCCTGGAGCAAAAAATGATCAGAGGCCTGTTGTGAGAAAGAACTGTGACCAACATTGTTTGGGTGTGGCTAGTGCCACATGGGTCTGCATCTGTACACGCCTACCCTATCAGCCTTATTGTCTCTCTAAGGGGTCTATTCATCATCACTTAATTTCTACAAAAGCAGGTGAAAATTAACATTTACAATTGTAGAAATTACTTTTTCGGGCCATTCATCAAAAAGGTAAGGCAGGAGATATCACATATATTTCCTGCTTACCTTTCTCGCCTGGAATGGCCCGCTGTCCCCATACACTAGTATCACAGATATTTCCTGCTTACCGTTCTCGCCTGGAATGGCCCGCTGTCCCCATACACTAATATCACAGTTATCTCCTGCTTACCTTTCTCTCCCGGAATGGCCCGCTGTCCCCGTACACTAGTATCACAGATATCTCCTGCTTACCTTTCTCTCCCTGAATGGGCCGCTGTTCCCATACACTGGTATCAAAGATATCTCCTGCTTACCTTTTCTCTCCCGGAATGGCCCGCTGTCCCCATACACTAGTATCACAGATATCTGCTGCTTACCTATCTCTCCCGGAATGGAACGCTGTCCCCATACACTAGTATCACAGATATCTGCTGCTTACCTTTCTCTCCCGGAATGGAACGCTGTCCCCATACACTAGTATCACAGATATCTCCTGCTTACCTTTCTCTCCCGAAATGACCCACTGTCCTCATACACTAGTATCACAGATATCTGCTGCTTACCTTTCTCTCCCGGAATGGAACGCTGTCCCCATACACTAGTATCATAGATATCTCCTGATTACCTTTCTTGTCTGGAATGGCCGCTATCCCCATACACTAGTTTGGGGACAGAATTCATCAAGCTACGAAAATACAATATTTTCGACTATTTCACCATCTTCAGATGGCATTTACTCCTTTCGGATTCCTCTGCCCCTGTCCGGCTCCTTCTGCCGGACGCCGGGCTTTTGTGCGCATATGTGACCTGTAGGTCAAAAAGGCACACTAATGTCACTGCTCCGAAGGGAGAATGCTGATTTTCGGATCAGCTGACTCCACGCCGGAGCAAAGATGAACTGCTCTGGCGCTCGCGTCAAGTTAGTATGTTAATGGGCCCTAATAATTAACATAATGAACAGAGCCTTAAATATGTAAAAGTAGAAAATTTACAGTACATAATTTTAGAGGCTAATAGAAATGCAATTTTAATACTTAGGATTTATGGCTAACCATGTAGTCAGTTGGGTTCTATCCATCATCATGCTGTCGTTATGATGGGCCTATATTTATGTGGCAACCTGAAGCTATAATCCAATCCACTCCATTGTTGATCTAGCCCTGCTTATCTGTACTACATGCAGTCAGCACACAGGGAACATTAAAAGTTAATGCATTTACACCTTGTATTAAGGTGGTAAATTGAGTGTCATAACTGAACTTACAAAAGGGAAAAATGCCTTTCTGTTTGAAAATGCCATCTCACGGTGGCTATAGCAAATACTTCATACAAGTAAAAATTATTATTTAGCATTTACTAATTGAAATACATGAATATTTTAACCCCTTGTCACTGTGTAGCTGGTATGATGTGCATAAGTAGACAGCTAGGGGTATACATGGGCTGGCTTGCAACTTTTAGCCTGGGGGGCAGACACAAGTAAGTGGCCCAGTTTTTCCACCAGTGCATTGCAGTGGGGAAAGACACATGATAATAGCCTCTGTAGATAAAGTTTGTCTAATGTGGGTGTGTTTTAAATAGCCAATAAAATATCTGAAAAATTGTTGTCAAAGAGCTATAAACAAATACAATGACCGGCCCCATCCCAAACCATTCTAGTGACCCCTACAAAATGATCACAGCACTCTAGTGATGGCTATACAATGCAGGAACCATTCTACTTACAAATATACAATACAGGGACCATTCCTGTACCATTATACAATACAGGGATTATTCTCCTTTGTCTTCTGGCTGCTTCTCTTCACACTGTGGCTGGTTTCTCTGTCGGCGGTACGGCGCATGTGATGTCATGAAGTCATGTGCGCCTTGTTGCAATAAGAAAAAAATTACTTTTATTTGTACCAAGCAGCCGCAATCGCCCCCCACACATTTCTCTCTGTGATTCCCCACACATTTCCCCGTCTTAGTGACACCCCCATACATTTTTCTTTCACCGATCCTCTCCAGATTCTCCTCTCTCAGTGATTCCCCCCCAATTCCCTTCTCCACCTCTCAGCGATCCCCTCCATATTCCCCTCTCTCAGCAATCCCCCCACATTCCACTCTGTATGTAAATGACCCCCCCACCTATTACCCTCTGATACACACACACACACACACACACACACACACACCTGTCTGTCAGATTTATGCCACACAAAGGAAACCTGGCTCGCCATTGGTCGATGCCATTTTCTGTTAGCCCCTGATGCAGCCTCAGCCTGTCAGATCTCTCACTCGTGTTACAGGCACAGGCACAGAGAGCGGCTGGGGAGGGGGCAGGAGGACCCAAATCATGGCACCTAGCTTGCCCCTGATGGCTGGCAAGTTCATCCGGGCGTGGGCCCCTCTCCTTGTCCGGGCCCAGGACCAGACTCAGCAGTCCTCCCCTGCTGGGCACCTTGTCCTTGAGAATTCTTCTTTAATTTCACCTAACATTTATTTTTCTAGCATAAGGCAGGAGAGACTTTAGTTGATTCAAACAATGACCAGTAACTGGTATATAATATAGAGAGAGAGTTGCAATGACCACTAATGTAATACAGAAAAAATTACGGCAGCCGCCTTATACAGCAAGAGAACATCACAGTGACAGCCATATAATGCAGATAATATTACTGTTACCACCATATAATTCAGAGATCATAACAATAACCACAAGATAATGCAGAGAGCATAACAGTGACCGCCATATAATGCAGAGAAATTTATAGTGACCAGCATATAATGCAGAGAACATCTCAGTGACCAACATATAATGCAGAGAGCGTCGCATTAATCGCCATATAATATGGAGAGCATTGCAATGACCGCCGTATAATACAGAGAGTATTGCAGTGACTGCCATATAGTACAAAGAGCATCGCAGTGGCTGCCATATAATACAGAGAGCGTTTCAGTGATCATCATATAATACAGTGAACACCGCAGTGACCACCATATAATGCAGGGAACACCGCAGTGGCCGCCGTATAATGCAGAGAGGTTTGCAGTGACTGCCAGATCAGGGAGAATTGCAATGACTGCCAGATAATGCAGAGAGGTTTGCAGTGATTCCAGGTCAGAGAGGATCGCAGTGACTGCCGCATAATGCAGAGGTTTGCAGTGACCAACATAAAATGAATAGAACATCGCAATGACCACTGAAGAGAGGTTCACAGTGACCGCCAGATCAGGGAGCATTGCAGTGATGTGCCATATAATGCAGAAAGGTTTGCAGTGACCGCCAGATCAGGGAGCGTCGCAGTGTTGTGCCATATAATGAAGAGGTTTGCAGTGACCAACACAGGCTTGCCTACCCTCCCGATTTGGTCGGGAGCCTCCCGAATATCGGGTGCCGCTCCCGACCCCCCGGAAAGGCAGGCAAGCCTCCCGGCTGCCGCCTACCCCCCCAGACTACTAGTAAAAAACCCCGCTGCTGGGGGGACCCGATGACGCGATTCGCGCTGAATCACGTCATCGAGGCTCCGCCCCCTGCTTTACAATGCCTTTTTCCAGCATTGTGGAGAGGGGGCGGGGCCACGATGACGTGATCGGGCGGTCACGCCCACCAGCCCCGCCCCCAAAACGGCATCACAGTCCGGCCACGCCCCCCACAGAATGCAGGCATTCAGCTCCCTCCCGGAAGGAGGGAGCTGAATGTCGGCAAGTATGGACCAACATAAAACTAATAGAACATTGCAATGACTGCTGAATAACGCAGAAAGGGTCACAGTGACCGCCAGATCAGGGAGCATCGCAGTGACTGCCATATATTGCAGAGAGGTTCGCAGTGACCATCAGATCAGGGAGCGTTGCAGTGATGTTCCACATAATGCAGAGAGGTTCGCAGTGACCGCCAGATCAAGGAGCGTCGCAGTGATGTGCCATATAGTGCAGGGGTTCCGGACTGGGATAGACAACAAAAAGGTTGACTGGGGGCACTGTATAAGGGGCACTTTATAGGGGGATCCACTTCTGGGGCACTGTATAAGGGGCACTGCATAGGGGGGACCACTACTGGGGGACCTACATATGGGGGACCACTACTGGGGTACTGCATAGGGGTGACCAGTACTGGGAGCACTGCATAGGGGTGACCACTGATGGGGGCACTGTATAAAGGGCACTACTGGGGGGCATTGCATAGGGGGGACCACTACTTGGGGCACTGTATAAGGGGCACTACTGGGGGCTCTACATAGGGGGAACTACTGGGAGCACTGTATAAGGGATACTGCATAAGGGGAACTGTATAAGTGGCACTACTGAGGGCGCTGTATAAGGGGCATTACTGGGGGCACTGCATAAGGGGCACTGTATAAGGGTGCATTACTGTGGGCACTATATAGGGGTGCACTACTGGGAGCACTGTATAAGGGCCACTACTACAGGGGGCATTGCATAAGGGGCATTGCATAAGGAGCACTACTACAGTGGGCATTGCAAGAGGGGCACCACTACTGGGGGCATTAAGGTGCATATGGAATGGAAAGGAATGTTCCTAGAGTGATGAGAAATGGTGGTGTGTAATTTTCCAGTGGCCACCCCCCTTGTGGCATGTGGCCACACCCACTTTTTCAATGCACGCACATACTTGGGGAGGGGGGGGGGGCTCAGTTTGTAACTTGCCCTGGTCTCCAAATACTATAGTTACGCCACTGGTGGAGACTCAGGGGTTTCAAGGAGGGCCCGAGGGGAGGGACCAACATTGACTCAGACAGTAAGGTAAGGTAGTGTACCAGTGCATAGCCCCTGCAGTGAAGCGGCCAAACCGCTCTCATGGTTCTATTGTCAGAGTGACTGCAGAGAACTTTCTGCTTGTCACCGGCCATCAGTGTTGCATGTGCAGTGTATGACTTCGGTCCTCACTGAAGCAAAAGTGTACTAGCCCAGAGGACATATGGTACTCTGCCTCCTGGCCCAGTCCAGCCCACACCTGGGAAGGGGCCACAGTCCCAGTCTTTGTTGGACAGTCACACATGGGGAGAGGAGCAGATCCTCTTCTTCCTCAGGACTGTCCATGATGGAATAGTCTCTTAGCAGGCTGTGAATCAACCTGCGACAGTCCTGGATAGACAGCCTCTCCCTCCTCAGAATGAGGCGGTTCCTGGCAAGCCACAAAGCGTCTTTAACACTGGGCCTGATTCTGACCCGGACGCAAGTGGCCGTTCGCTCGTCCGCCGTACGAGCGAAAAAATTTAAATTTAAGCGCTCGCTTGTATGTTCGCTCGTAGCTAACCTTCCGCCCCATATTCTCCCAACCCCTCCTCTGGCTATCGAGCATTCAAAATAGCGAGCGTCCGTCTCCTCTTTGGTTGCATTGAGCGCTCGCACAAGTCAATTCCGGAAGTGGCCCTGTCATTTTTCGATTGCCTGCTATTTCATTCTGCAAACATACTTGAATCGATTAATGGCAATCACTATATTAATTACCTTAATTGTTATTCACATGTTTGCAATCCTGGTTTTTTTTTCAATGTCAATAAACTTTATTCTTGTTATTGTGTGTCATTTCATCCGCAGAATACGTACGGTTTGACCAAGGGGATGGTTTTTCGAAATTAATAGTTTTTTAGAATGCTGCTATTGTTTTGCTTTTTATTTTTATAGGCAGATTTTAATACTTTCATTTGGATATTTAAATTAGCTTACGCATGTCACTGCATCAAGCCTATCATAACTCACATTATATTTGTGAGGGTGTAGGTCACATGACTCATACCATAACCAATAATATTGTTCCTGTTAATTTACAAAGTACATTAGCCAATCACATTTTTTCTAGGACCTTTATTAAAACTGTTTTGTGTAAAAAAATCATTGCCATCATGAGAGCCGCAGCTTTTTGTCGCCGTGAGCTCCTGGTCCTCACTGAGGTGATGGACCGGAGAATAACCGATTATCCGCACCCCATCACCAACCTCCGCAAGCGGCTGGCATACGCGGAGGTGCGCCGCCGCCTGCGTTCCATCGGCTATCGACGAAATATCGGCCAGCTGGAACGCAGGTGGTCAGATCTGAGGCGCAGATCCCCACGCCTGCTGGCCCATTTGTGTCTCCAGATAGTGGAAAGTAAGTGTTTCTGTGTATGTTTTTGGGTTTTTTTTGGCTTTTTTTTCTCATACCTGCGTGTGCATGTTTACAGTATAGCCGTGTTTGTTTATTTTGAACATACTTGCATGTGCATGTTTACAGTATAGCCCTGTTTGTTTGTTTTTTACATACCTGCGTGTGCATGTTTACAGTATAGCCCTGTTTGTTTATTTTGAACATACTTGCGTGTGCATGTTTACAGTATAGCCGTTTGTTTTTTTTGGACATACCTGCGTGTGCATGTTTACAGTATAGCCCTGTTTGGTTTTTTGGACATACCTGCGTGTGCATGTTTACAGTATAGCCCTGTTTGGTTTTTTTGGACATACCTGCGTGTGCATGTTTACAGTATAGCCCTGATTTTGTTAATTTTTTTTTTGTTGAAATTCCAAATACTAAAAGCCAATTTGTAATTAAAAATGTTTTTCTCCATCATTTAGGGGCACAGCGGAGACTCACACGTCGCAGACGTGAGTCTCGACCCCTTTCCCCCACTCCCACCCAAACATCCTCAGCCCACTATTCCCCATATTCCCCCTCCACCCCAGACCTTGCCGCCCGTCAGTCCCCTCCCTCTCCTCACATTAACATCCCTCCAACTTCCCCCTCCACTCAAAGCCCCCCTCTCTTTTCCTCACCCTCCACTTCATCCCACATAACCCCTCCTCCTTCCCTGAGCCACTAGCCCACCTCTGAAGATGAGGAATTCGGGGCTCCAGGCCCAGTCAGCAATGTTCCCGGTATGTTTACATTTTAAACAATGGTTTTTTGTTATGTTTGTTTTATTTTGGTTGATGTTGTCCTTTTGCCTGTGCATTTCAAAATAGTAAAGTAGTTCAAATGTTTTTAAAAAATATCATTGTGAAACAATGTCAAGGATGTTTTCCCCTTACACATATGACACATGTCCAAACACTCACACTTGTGTCTTTCTTGTTTACGCTACCAACAAATGTCGTAGTGTGGCTTATTTATTTTTTGGGGATTTTTTTTAGGTTTTTTGTTCTTCTTTTTGGGCCCTTATTTGATTTAAATCTTATCTTTTTGCATTCCTTTTGTTTTGGACATGTTTTGGTAACTGATGTATTTTTTTGGTATTGTCTGAATTTTTTCTTGGTTGTTAAAATCTAAATGAAGGTGTCATGTTAGTAATCCTCACATTTTTTTAACCCACAGAGGACCAGAGGCGTAACTAGGCAATTGCGGCTGGATTAGTGTATATACGGGCCATGTAATTGCCATGCTGGTGGCATTGGACCATCTTTTGGCGATCCTGTGCCACTAATGTTTTGACAAGGCCAAAAAAAAAAAAAAAAATAAAGTTTATTTTGATTTATTTAAGTCTCATTCCTTGTCTGAAAATCTTAGATTGTTGAACCTTACATAAGTCTACTATTTGTCCCTGAGTTTTTAAGTAATGTACATTTGTTTGTAGAAAGCTCAAGTAAGTATGTAAGCTTGCACATTAAACACATAACAATACCAATAGGTTTGTAGAATTAACCTCCAAAAGAAATTAATTTTTTGGGGGGGGTAATGTAAAAATTAAAACTACCTGCTTAGGCCTAGAATGTACAACATACTGATTCAGCATAATACCTTTGGGGTTTGTTTTGAGCAACAAAGCAGGGTACTAAAGTTTACAAATTAAGAAATTACAGTATTAGGCATTAAGCAACTTTGCATTTTTTGAAACAGGTTACACTTGATTGTAATTTACGATGGAAATGGTTGGGTAACGTTAAAAAAAATTTAATGCACACAAATAATAAACACCAAGTGAATTGACACAATAAATTCAAACATTGAAAACACACACACAAAAGTCCAAAAATCACCAAAACCCACAAAAAAACAAAATCAGGAACTGTTTGAAGAAGTAGCATGCCAACATGAATCCACAAATGAGGAGAAGAAATCATTGTTCCCGAAGTTATATCCAATGTGTCCACATAAAGTCATTTTTGTGGATCAGGTAGTATGCATGGATTTTTATGGTCATTTTAGGGAATAAAACAAAAAAAAAAGTTAAGTGTACATCAAAATATTACATGTCTACATTGTGTCAATTAAATAAATTTGTTGAAATAATTACCTAAAAAATCTTGCAACAACTTCATCGCGTATGGCCCCCCCACATACTGACCTCCGACCAACCTCGGGGGGGCCGTCCTCAGGCAAGGCATCCTCTGGCTGCATTGCAACACCACTCCTTATGGCGATGTTGTGAAATATCCCACACAGGACCACAATTTTCGAAACCATAACCGGGAAATACATGAGGTCGCCACCAGAGCGGTGGAGGCATCTGAATCGGCCTTTTAAAAGGCCGATACAGCACTCCACCACCTGCCTGGTGGCTGTAAGTGCGGAATTATACTGACTTTGTGGCCCTGGTGTGGGAACCAAATAAGGAGTGAGCAGCCAGGGCATGCAAGGGTAACCACTGTTTCCTGTGAAAATATAAAAAACAACATCAGGACCATTGTGTACCAAGCTTTGCATTGGTTTCAACAGAAGGTGTCAACTTACCCAGAAGCCACGCATCACCAGCTTGTAGGTTGTTTAATTTGTGCCAAATCCCTGATTGCCGGATGACGAAGGAATCATGTGCACTGCCTGGGAATTTGGCATTCAGGGACAGGATCTGGAGGGAGGCATCACATACCACCATTACATTCATCGAGTGAAAGTGCTTTCGGTTCCTAAATATAGCCTCTAGCCTTGCAGGAGGCTGAAGTGGTATGTGAGTGCCATCCACAACCCCTATGATGTGTGGGAAGCCAGCAATTTGGTAAAAATTAGCCTTCACCACATTAAGGGAACCCATATCCAATGGCATTTTAATAAAATGATGGAGGCGTTTAAAAAGTGCCTCCATCACTGCCCTCAGGATCCTTGAAAAGGAGGATTGGGATATTCCTGCCACTATTCCAATGGTGGTTTGAAAGGATCCTGAGGCACAAAAATGTAACACCGACATTAATTGCATAAGTGGTGGTATTGCTGTAGGACTGTCAATTTGCCGTTCAAGATCACTCTCTATTAATGAGAGAGTGTCTATGATGATTTGTGGTGGAAGACGGTAGCGCCTTGACACCTCATCATCTGGCATTCCAAAAAGGGTGACACGTGTTCTATATATCTGGGGCCTTGCACGCCTATGAGGCCTACGCTTGGGACGAAGTTGAGGTTGGTCGGGTTCTGGAACCATGGCCAATATAATACGACCAACATCAACCTGAAATGTTAAGCCAGGTAGTTATTGTTTTAGACAAATGTGTTATGAAAAATATACTTATCTTTTCAAAGAAAACCAAAGATTCTTACAGGCCTGGGTCTTGTCATGTGAAAAGCAACCTACATTTCAAAAGTGGAAAATATTTTTAAGAATAATTTAATAAACTAGGAATTAAGCCAAATATATTTGTCGAAATTTTAGAGAAGGGAGCACACATTAGTTCGCAAAATAGTACGCTACATTTAGAGTTAAGACATGATTTTACACTGAAAAAAACCACACACATTAGTTCGCAAAATAGTACGCTACATTTAGAGTTAAGACATGATTTTACACTAAAAAAAACCACACACATTAGTTCGTAAAATAGTACGCTACATTTAGAGTTAAGACATGATTTTACACTGAAGAAACACACATTACTTAGCGAAACATATGCTAAGACCAACACATCGAATTTGTTAATTCATAAAACCAAAAAAAACTTACCAAAAACAGACAAATATCCCAAAGTTAGAAAATGTCACTTGGTCACTGCCAAAGTAACTGTTAAAAAAAAAAAAAAAAATAGTTACAAAATGAACACTATTTACTAAAAAAATTTTAGGGGAATTTATGAAATACTTACTCAAAAATATAAATAAAAATAGAAAAAAAAAAAGCAAAAATGCTAACGTAAAGAAACAAAGTACTAAAAAAACCAAACTTAACAACAATACCAACTACTCCTTCAAAAAACCAGAAACCACGAACAAACCACTACACCGAAAAACCTCCAACAATCCAAAAATGCCACCTCGAATGGAGTCACACCAAGCCATAAATAGGCTTTATTTTCCCGCTCAAATTAAGGACGGACAATAGGAGCGCACCAGGAATGATGTGGCCGAATAATGCTGACGCATGTATAAAAACGTCACTGAAGGCCAAAATCGGTCTGCTACATTGAGAAAAGACAATGAGTACAGAGCAGCAAAGTACTAGCCAAGAGGCGCCATGTAATTATTTTCTAAATTATGTGAAAATGCTTATGTTTAACATTACATTTTGAAACATTTAACTTTTCAAATTTTTTAACCATTTAAAAAAAAGGTGTGGAGGATGCCATGGAAGAGGCTGCTGGGCCTAGTAGGCAAACTAGGGCCAAAAAAAAAAGACAGCCACAATTCACAAGGAAGGAGATGGAGGTTTTGGTGCAAATGTGCAACGACAACCTGGCACAGGCACCAAGGAATATGGGTGCAACCCAGAGATGGAAACTGTGGGACGACATAGCCAGTGCTGTCAATGGGGTGGGTGAGTTTGAACGTTCAACCCGGGAGGTCAAACGCCGGTACGTAAAAACTACATTTGAATAAAAAATGGTTACAGGGCCAAATACTGCAGTAATAATGCCAACTTTTTAACCAACAGATGGAGTGACTTCAAATATTGGCTTAAACAAAAAATGGCTGATAGGGCTAGGCCACTTGAGCTCACAGATTTTGGAGGAGCTGGCCCAGGGTTGTGTGCAGGATGAGGAGGTGTTTGGCGTGTCAAACATGGATACCGAGATGCCAGACTTTGCGGCTCCTCATGTTGCCCCAGGTAAATGTTGTAATGTTAACAACTCAGAAATGTGTTTTGAAAAATATCTCGTTTTGAATTTGAATCTTTTCTCTTTTTTCACACAGGGACACAGGCGGATGAGTCTGCTCCAGAGGGGAGCTTTGGCCGCAGAATTTCTTCTGGCTCTGCAGGGGAGGAAGCAGTAGATCCGGCTGGGGACCCAGTGGCAGACAGTCCAGGGCATTCCCCGTCGCAGGCAGTGGCCCTCCTCACTGATCTCAATGTTAAAACGGATCAGCACACCGAGATTCTGCTGAGGATGGATGCCAATCTGCTATGGGTGGCTGACGCCCTGGAGCAAAATACTGCGGCCAACGTGAACATTGCAAATGCCCTGGCGGAAAATACTGGGGCAAACGTAAGACTTGCAAATGCCCTAGAGCAGCTCGTTCGCCAGCACATGTTGGAGCCGGCCTCCCTTCCTGCCGGAACATCAGGACCCTCCACCTCTGGCACAACAACACCCATCCCTCCAAATGTGCCTAGCCCTATGCCTAGTCCAGAGGCAACAACATCTGCCTCAGGCCAGGCCAGCCGAAGGAGCTCCTGGGCCCGTTCCGGCTCCATCCAACCCCCGGCCAAAAGGCCTAAAAGGCGATGACAGCACTGGCTAATTACCCCACAATCCATCTCTGTGTTTGCCGCATATTCCTTCATGACAACAACCTCCCTCTCCTTTCTTGTGAATTGTATTGTTTTGATTTGTTAAAGTTCAAATGCCACTTATTTTGTGTGTGTGTGGGCCAAATCAATTTTAATTTATTTATCTTTATAAAAAATATGTTTATGGCAAACAAAAAAAAAACAAAAAAAAAAAAAATGGACATAATCATTTAATAAATTTATGAAAAAAATCTGCAAAATTCTATTGATGATTTATTCCAAAACAGAATAAAAGGTAATCCCTCAAACAAACTTAGAAACAATACAACGGAAATAGAAACATTTAATTTTGTAAAACAAAACAAGGGTTAAAAACAATTTATGAGTTTGAATTAACACTTAGCAAAAAACAAAAGGATGATTGGTTTCTTGTCCTCCAAAAAAATAAGCAAATAAACAAACATGCGTACAATATTGTTTCCCTAAAAAAGAAACACTTACAAATATTTTAAAAGCCCCCAAAAAATAAAAATTGTTAGCTAATTGATTGTATGACCCAGAAATTAGCAGCTGAGTAGTTCACCTGCGTTCGGATTTTAGCAACTAAAAAAGGTCTATTTCCTAAACACCTTACAAGCAGATTTGCAATTAAAAGATGATTGTTTTTGTGGCCACAATTGATAAATCGCTACACCATCGATGAGCCCAGGGAAGTACGAAGAGACCATCGTCATTGTGGTAGACTATACCAGACCACAAGCTGAGCGAGCAGTCTTAATGGAAATTGGATGAGACAGTGACGTATCACTTGTTCCGTTCACATTTGGCGCTCGCATAAGATAATTTATGTACGCCCAAAAAACGCCTCGACACGCCTGCGTTTTTCCATCTCCACCCCCGGCACCACCCCAAAATGGACAATTTTGTCAATCACATTTGACACGTCACTTCCTGTTCGCTGTGTCTACGATCGACTGAAAAATGACCGCAATCAGACGTACGCACATGCGCACTGTTACGACGCATGCGTGGTTGTACAACATCGAATGACTACGAACAAGCGGCCGCTTACGAGCGGCTCAGAATCAGGCCCACAGTTCATAAAGCGCCAGGCCTTCTGGATTGCCCCATAAGTGTGGGTGCCAGGAAATAGTCCATAAAGTACAGAGTGGTATGAAAGGCTGTCCCTTGGCACACAGTCTCTGAGTTCATGTTCCAGAGCATCTAACAGCAACTGTGCATAAGTACAGTCCCAAAACAAGTGCATAGATGTTTCCTCATGTGTGATGCACCAGGGACAACGTCTGTACCTGCACAGGTTTCGGGAGTGCATGAATGACCTAAGGGGCTCTGATGAGCTTGTGGTTATTATTGTTATATATTATGGTGAGCACAGAGCCAATATGATTCAACATATATATATATTAGGGGTGAGCGGGTTCGGATTTCTGAAATCCGAAACCCCCCCGAGCCGCCCCGATCCGAGGCCGATCCGGGTCAGGCTCGACTTTTCCCGCCTGATTCGGATCTGAAATCGAGGCAAAACGTCATCATCCCGCCTTCCAGGTCTCGCGGGTTTTGGATCTTATATATGGTACCCACGTCGGCGCCATTTTCTCACTCGGCTGTGGACAGTGAAGAGTTAGGGCTGGCTGGGCTGTGTAGTGTAGTGTAGTGCAGTGTAGTGCTGTGCTGCGCTGTGCTACTGTTGTCCATAGGGGCCATGTCCACTACTTCAAAGTCCATAGGGGCTGGCTGGACTGTGTTTTGCAGTCAGTTGTCCATAGGGGCTGTGTCCACTCCAAAGTCCTGTGCAGTGTCCCAGTCCTAAAGGGGTGCTGTAGTGTTGTCCAGAGGGTGCTCTGTCCATCAGGGGTGCTCCCCCCAAGTGCTAAAAAAAAAATATTTTTTCTGTGTTCGTGAATTGTGTGCACTGTGGAGCAGCGCCAAGCGTGTGCCTGTGTCCCATAAGTAAAAGGCCGGCTGGCTTATCCGTTAAAGGGTGCTGTAACCCCCAAAGGGCACTCCAAACAAAATAAAAAAATATTTTTTTTTGTGTTTGTGAATTGTGTGCGCAGTAGCCGCATGTGCATCAACAAAGTAGTAGTGCCAAGCGTGCGCCTGTGTCCCATAAATAAAGGGCTGGCTAGATGGACCGCTAAAGGGTGCTGTAACCCCCAAAGGGCACTCCAAACAAAATAAAAAAATATATTTTTTTGTGTTTGTGAATTGTGTGCGCAGTAGTCACACGTGCATCAACAAAGTAGTGCCAAGCGTGCACCTGTGTCCCATAAATAAAGGGCCGGCTGGATTGACCGCTAAAGGGTGCTGTAACCCCCAAAGGGCACTCCAAACAAAATAATAAAATATATTTTTTGTGTTTGTGAATTGTGTGCGCAGTAGCCGCACGTGCATCAACAAAGTAGTGCCAAGCGTGCGCCTGTGTCCCATAAATAAAGGGCTGGCTGGATTGACCGCTAAAGGGTGCTGTAACCCCCAAAGGGCACTCCAAACAAAATAAAAATATATATTTTTTTGTGTTTGTGAATTGTGTGCGCAGTAGTCACACGTGCATCAACAAAGTAGTGCCAAGCGTGCACCTGTGTCCCATAAATAAAGGGCCGGCTGGATTGACCGCTAAAGGGTGCTGTAACCCCCAAAGGGCACTCCAAACAAAATAATAAAATATATTTTTTTGTGTTTGTGAATTGTGTGCGCAGTAGCCGCACAAGCATCAACAAAGTAGTGCCAAGCGTGCGCCTGTGTCCCATAAATAAAGGGCTGGCTGGATTGACCGCTAAAGGGTGCTGTAACCCCCAAAGGGCACTCCAAACAAAATAAAAATATATATTTTTTTGTGTTTGTGAATTGTGTGCGCAGTAGCCGCACGTGCATCAACAAAGTAGTGCCAAGCGTGCGCCTGTGTCCCATAAATAAAGGGCCGGCTGGATTGACCGCTAAAGGGTGCTGTAACCCCCAAAGTGCACTCCAAAAAAAATAACAAAATATATTTTTTTGTGTTTGTTAATTGTGTGCGCAGTAGCCGCACGTGCATCAACAAAGTAGTGCCAAGCGTGCGCCTGTGTCCCATAAATAAAGGGCCAGCTGGATTGACCGCTAAAGGGTGCTGTAACCCCCAAAGGGCACTCCAAACAAAATAAAAAAATATTTTCTGTGTTTGTGAATTGTGTGCACTGTAGCCGCACGTGCATCAACAAAGGAGCAGCGCCAAGCGTGCGCCTGTGTCCCATAAGTAAAGAGCCGGCTGGCTCATTTCTTAAAGGGTGGTGTAACCCACAAACTGCACTACTCTCCAGCAAAAATAAAAAAATATTTTCTGTGTTTGTGTGCGCTTTAGCCGCACGTATATATCAATATAACATAAATGGAGGACCAAACTTTCTCCGATAAAAATAAAATAGGGAAAGATCAAGAACCACTTCCTCCTAGTGCTGTTGCTGCTGCTGGGAGTTGTTCATCATCCCAGAGAGGAAGTAGGAACACCACTACTTTTACTAAACAATTGACCCTCCAACAGTCATTAGCGAGGAGGATGAAGTACGACAGCAGTCATCCTGAAGCAAAACGTATAACTGAAGCCTTGACTGCTATGTTGGTGTTAGACGTGCGTCCGGTATCCGCCATTAGTGCAGTGGGATTTAGACAATTGATGGAGGTAGTGTGTCCCCGGTTCCAAATCCCATCTAGATTCCACCTGCATCCTTAAAGCAGCAGCGACAAGCGTGTGTCTGTCTGTTAAAGGGTGGTGTAACCCTCAAAGTGCGCTCCACAAACAATAAAAAATTCTTCTTTTTTTTTCTGTCTTTGTGAAATGTGTGGGCTGTAACCGCACCTGCATCCTTAAAGCAGCAGCGACAAGCGTGCGTCTGTCTGTTAAAGGATTATATCGGTAACAGCATCCAAGTAAGCATGTCAGACAGTCCGTACATGTACTGGCAGGAAAAAGAGGCAATTTGGAGGCCCCTGTACAAACTGGCTCTATTTTACCTGAGTTGCACCCCCTCCAGTGTGCACTCCGAAAGAGTGTTTAGTGCAGCCGGGAACCTTGTCAGCGAAAGGCATAGGAGGTTGCTTCCACAAAATGTGGAGAAGATGATGTTCATAAAAATGAATTATCAACTTTTCCAGGGAGACCAGCATCCAGAACGTACAGAGGGACCTGTGGTGGTGGATTCCAGCGGGGACGAATTAATACTCTGTGAGGATGAGGATGTACACAACACTGAAGAGGGTGAGGAATCGGTGAATGAGGAGGATGAGGACGACATCTTGCCTCCGTAGAGCCAGTTTGTGCAGGGCCAGATTAATTGCCAGCTTGTTTTGTGGGGGCCCAAACAAACCAATCATTTCAGCCACAGTCGTGTGGCAGACCCTGGCGCTGAAATGATTGCTTTGTTAAAGTGTGCATGTCCTGTTTATACAACATAAGGGTGGGTGGGAGGGCCCAAGGACAATTCCATCTTGCACCTCTTTTTTTTCTTTGCATTATGTACTGTTTGGGGCCTAGTTTTTCAAACTGCCATCCTGTCTGCCACTGCAGTGTCACTCCTAGATGGGCCACGTGTTTGTGCCGCCCACTCGTGTCGCTTAGCATAGTCATCCATCTACCTCGGTGCAACCTTTTGGACATAAAAACACTATTGTGAGGTGTGAGGTGTTCAGAATAAACTGGAAATGAGTGGAAATTAAGGTTTTTGAGGTTAATAATAGCATAGGAGCAGAAAAATAAACACATTCTGTGATTTTAGCTGTTTTTATGCTTTTTTAAAAAAAAATACAGATCCAAAACACAAAACCCAGAAACCAAAACACGGAAGGGTGGTTTTGGCAAAACCAATCCAGATCCAAAACACGAAGAAAGATCCAGATCTAAAACCAAAACACAAAATACGAAAAGTGGCCGGTGCACACCCCAAATATATATATACTTCCCAACTTACCTTCGGCAGCGCTATCTTCTTCATCCTGCATCGGGAACCGACTCTTCTGCAGCAGTGGTGAGTATGTCAGTGTGTGTGGTGTATGTAAGTGTGTATGAGTGTGTGTGTGCATGAGTGTGTGTGTGTGTCCCGGTGTCAGTGTGCCCCCGCAGTGCTAGTGTAGCCCCCCCGGAATGGGCGCTGGGAGAACTACATCTCCCAGCAGCCCTTGCTCCTCCCACCAGCCCCTGGGACTCCCAGCAGCCCCCTCTCCAGTAAGAAGAGAGAGGGGAGGCCACCGGGAGCCACGGAGACCCGGGCAGGTAAGTGACTTTTTTTTTTTTTCTTCCACTGTTTTTTTAATTGAATCCCACGAGTATCGGGAGCACGCATACCTGCGGGATTCTGAAATTGGCCGCGAGGGGCGCAAGGTTTTAGCCTCACTAAACCTCGCGCCCAATTGAATATACCCCTTAAGGGTGGTTTTGTAAAACCAAAACACGCACATGAATCCAAAACCAAAACACTGGGGGTCAACGCACATCTCTAGTGATCAAATGATCCATGATTGGGTATTCAACTTATCTGCAACCACACCAAGTGAACGTACAAGAAATAATGAGAGAGGGAAAAGAGGACCTGTTACCTTTACAATGTAGTTAGAATAAAAGAATGGAGATTTTTTTTCTTACATCAGCCAAGAAATAGAGAGTTACGGTAAAACTTACCTTCGTTAACTCTCTTTCTTCGAAGTCCATAGGGTCCACAGGGAGACATTGGGGTGTAGGTGGGATCTGGAGGACCGGACACCAACAGCAATCCCAGGATGCTCTGTAGCCCACCCACAGCCTGAGGGCACATCAGTTTTGTTAACAAGCCCAAGGCAGGAGCAGGACATGAGAGAAGGAAGACTGGTACACTGAGGAATCACACTCTCACACAGAGAAGGAAACAAGTGACCAAGAGGAGAAGCCTGTAGAAGCCAGGTGTGTCAGGGTGGGTGCCCTGTGGACCCTATTGACTTTGAAGACAGAGAGTTAACGAAGGTAAGTTTTACCATAACTTTCCTTTTCTTCTTCAGGGCCCATAGGGCTCCACAGGGAAACATTGGGGATGTCCCAAAGCAGTTTTTCAAGGGTGGGACCGCTCCTGAGCTGATAGGAAAACCCTACGCCCGAAGGAAGCATCCTGAGAGGCAAATATATCAAAAGCATAAAACCTAAGAAAGGTGTGGACAGAAGACCAGGTGGCCACCTTGCATAGCTTTTCAGCTGAGGCACCACACCAGACTGCCCACGAGGGACCCACAGAGTGAGTAGAATGAGAGGAGACTGTAGTCAGCACAGGAAGGCCAGTCTGCATGTAAGCCTGTGAGATAATCATGCGAATCCATCTGGCCAGAGTCTGTTTGTTAGCTGGCCATCCCTTCTTATGGAATCCATATAGGACAAAGAGGGAGTCTGATTTCCTGATGGAAGTAGTACTGTCCACGTAGATCTTCAGAGAATGGACCACATCCAAGGCCTCACCTGCCAAGAGATCTGGTGAATTAAAGGCCGGAACCACAATTTCCTCATTCAGGTGGAAGCAAGAAACCACCTTGGGAAGGAAGCCTGGGCATGTTCGAAGAAAATCCCTGTCCTGATGAAATATTAAAAGGGGGGAGCAACAGGAAAGCGCCCCTAAATCCGACACCTTATGGCAGACGCTATAGCCAGAAAAAACTGTCTTTGTAGTGAGCCATTTGACATCCACTGATTCCAGGGGTTCTAATGGAGGTTCTTAAAGTGCTTTGAGCACCACTGACAAATCCCATGGAGTCACAGGAGGGAGGAAGGTTGTATACGTAGAACACCTTGCATCCGGTATAGGAGCAATTCTGCACTGAAACCAGATAGACAAAGCAGTGAACTGCATGTTGAGAGATGCTAGGTGGAGGTCTAGGTCTAGTCCAGCCTGAAGAAAGGCAAGAATACGAGAAAATTTAAAGACTTGAGGGTCATAGTTTCTTGGAGCACATCATTGGAAATATGTATGCCATATTATGTGGTAAATAATGACTGAGGCCGGTTTACACGCTCTGAGCATGATCTGGAGTGAGTCAGAGTGAGAGAGATTTACATCTTCTCCCTCACCAGATGATATCTCAGAATCAGATAACTGTGTGGATTGGGAAGATATCATAGTACGTTTAGTAGGCTTAGGGCTGTATTCAACTTTTTCGCCGATGATGTCATTTTCTACGATTTCATTTATTCCCATATTCAATTTCAGCGTCTTTTCGCCGGTGCAATAACGCAAATGCAATGTAATAGACAAAAAAGTTTCGCCTATGAACACCCGACGGAAAAAAGTGCAGAATTGGGGTTTTGGGGTGCAACATTGCAGGAACCACCCTGTGGACACCCCACTGACACTAACTGCGTCAAAAAACGCAAAAGAACCCACAAAAAAGCACTTTGAAAAAAGTGGCAAAAAAAATCAGAGTCGGGGTACAAATTCAAAAACTAGCGAAATAACCTTTGGGGGGTTCTGGAAGTATGGGGAAGGTGTATTTTTGATTGCAGGTGATTGCTGAACGTGCGTTTTTGGCGCTCTTTAATGCTTGACTTTAGCAACTTTAAAATATGCTTGCACCCATTTTCATGTACCCCAAATTTCATGGGAATACTTATTTTCCCCCCAAAAAGTAACAAAATGCTATTCTTCACCACTAGCGCCTATTGAGGCCATTCAAAAACCCCAAATACCTTCAGCAGGGCATAGTGAACCATCTTTTGGGGGGTGTCAGGCTGATTTCTCCAAAAACTACAGGACTTTTTGCCTGTTTGAGTTTCGTCGTGTCCCGTTTTCACCTATTTGAAATTGAATACGGGGACTTTTTAGCGCAAAAAAGCGGCGAAGATGGTGAAAAGTCCGGCCTCTGACTTTTCGCTTCAAATTGAATACGGGCCTAAGTAGGTAAAGGTTTATCTTTTTTTAGCATTTGCTGAAAAACCGTAAAGGTATTTGCCAAACTCTGTACTGAGGTAGACAGTACGTCTATCCATGGGGGAGACAAAGGATTTGCAGGGAGTACCTGCTGTGGCCATCCTATAGGGGGAGCTACCACGGGGACCGCTACTTGGTCTGCAAGTTTTGCCAGCATTTGTGAAAAGGCAGCCCAGGGTGGGTCCTGAGGGAGAGACACCGGGTCTGATGGGCCTGGGGCTGTGTAACAATTAATACAGGGACCATCCTGAATGAGGTCCTCTTTGGCTAAGCCTGCAGAGCAGGACTTACAAGACACCAGAGTAGGAGGAGCAGCATTAGGCTACTTGTCATTCTTTCCTCTGCCAGCCATAGACAGGGGCGCCGAGAGGGGGGGAGAGCGGGTACAAATTACCCGGGCCCGGGCTTGCTGGAGGGGCCTGGCGGGGGCCCGCGTCCGGCACCGCTCCCCCCCTCTTACATCGCAGAAGCCCAGCACACGCTGCAGTGTGCTGGTCTGTACTAGGAGACTGCTCGCGGCTGCTAAGAAGCAGCCACAGCAGTCTCCTATGCATGTGGGGGGAGCGATCAAGTTGATCACGCCCCCCACTGGTTATGCACCGGGCTGAGGGGGCTCACTGCGCCCCCCCTCACCAGCGCGCATGGGCGCTGCAAAACTTTATTTTTTTTACCTAAGGGGGCGTGGCCACGCCTCCCGCGATTAGGCCACGTCCCCTTTTTACTGGGGCCCCGTGCAGCTCTTGATGGGCCTGGCCATAGCCACAAGAATAATAGAATACACAGTATGATATAGTGCAATGAACATCTTGCACAATGTAGTGTGCAACCGCGCTATATATGGCACAGTGTAGTGTGCAACTGCGGTATATAGTATGTGATAGTCCTCACAGTTATATAGCAGATGTGAGGTACAAGGAACCCCCAATACCTTAGTATGTCAGAGTATAGTAGAAAAATAAGGGAGAGATATAACTGACAGTATAGAAAGTAGAGATTAGTGCTAGCACAAGTCACATACAAACGCAGAAAAAAACATTAAATGTCTGCAATGGGCACTAAATTGACTACAAAGACCACAGTGGCTGGTAGGATATAGTGCTGTATAACCTGGCCCGTGGGAGAGGTATACAGGGAGACTGGACCCAGCGTTTCCCGGAGACCTGCTTGCCTAAAATGGCTGCCACACGTCTCTGATGGGGCAGAGAGTGAGGGAGGAGCAGCTCAGGGAACACCAAGACCACAGTGGAAAGGAGCCCTGAGCTGGGGGAGGGGCTGCAGGGAGAGCACCTTATCCCCTGGCAGACGTTATCCACTGGGTCCCCTTGCATTTAAAATATGCCTCTGCGCCAGTAACGTTATGCCCTGGTGGTCTAGTGGAGTAGTGGGCAAAGCCAGTGTCCACATCATCGCCTCCGGTCTATCTCCTGAGACAGGAGGCAAGACTGCACTGACGCGGGTCCCCTCAAACGGGGTTCTGCCTTACCTGTCCCCTGGATTCCGAGCTGCAGTCTGGGGTCCTGGGAGCCTGCTACCTAGTCCCCCTCAGAGCCCCGCCAGGAATACCTAGCACAGGCTTGATGTCACGGGACCGCGGAGGTGTGATGGGGGGCAGCACAGATGTCCGGAGGACAGTCTGGTACTGCTCGCCCGTTTGTAAAAAAAAATAAAAAGTAAATAAAAGCATAATAGTAAAGCATGGATTGCTTAATACAACCCACTGTTATAATGGTGGTCCAGCTCCTGCCGAACACCAATGAAACTGAAGTTTCCTCAGACTGTGGGCGGGGTATAGGGGAAAGGACCTGCGCATCCTGGGATTGAAAAGCTTTACTGTTGGTGTCCGGTCCTCCAGGTCCCACCTACACCCCAATGTCTCCCTGTGGAGCCCTATGGACCCTGAAGAAATAATTTTTTTACACTTTTGCAAAAGATTAGGTGAAGGGGGGACGAGGGTTGGGAGGGACCAAAACACACCGCAGCTTACATTGAAAAGAAAACAGACTAGGCTAATTTGTTTGGGGTGCAGATGATGGGGGGATACCACCACACACTGTCACTTACGCTGGAAAGAAAACCTACTATGTAAATTTTTTTGCTCTCATTTCTTTGTCTTTCATACACAAACAACACTGGAAATTGTTTTCATGCACTAGGAGGAACAGGCCTTTGTGAGACTTGTTTTGGGAGCAGTTTATGGGGTGACAAAAAAAAACAATAAAAGTCCTGGAAACTGCTTCGGCACATGCGTACCCCTGAGCGCACGCAGAGAGGCTGCTGAGCAACCCTGGCAGTGACCCTGCGCATGTGCCTACAAAAGGGGTGTGGCCTTGCCTTAAAAGGGGTGTGGTTACATCTCATAAGTGCATGCCGCAAGTCACAGGGGCCTGGCCTAGCGGCATGCCCCCGTCTTTCAGTATCCCGGCCCAGCAGAGCGCCGGGAGGCAGAGCTGCTCGGCCAGGGTTTGACACCAGACCGGCCCATCTGGCCATCAGCCCTTCTGGTATTTGCCAGAAGGGCCGATTGGGCAGTTCGGCCGTGTGTATATGAAATAGTTCCCTTTTGAGCTGGCGGCGGAATGCCATGGGCATTCCTGGGAAGCGGCTTGAAGTGTTTCAGCAACAGAGGCCATGTTGTTCAGAGAAAGTTCTAAAGGACACACTGTGTCAGCTATATGGCATCATAAATGTTGATGGTGATCACAATGGTGGAGTGTTTGAGTTTACCGGTGGATTTGCACTGTCCACGGACACTGAGAGTGGGCGTCTCAGGACTTCCAATGTCTGTCACTCGCAAGTATACAAGGGGAAGGCTGAGACTAGCATTTGCATATTATCGCCACTGCGGATCCGAAATAAATGGCAGCTGCACATGCATTAGTGTCCACGTCTGAATCAGGCCCACAGTATCGCATTTGTTATGCTACAATATAGCAGAAAGGAATGATTTTCAGATGGAATCTGAAAACCGGCAAGGAATATATTAAACCATATAATCTGCAATATACATCCTCAGAAGCGGAATCTTCTGGTACTGAAGAAACCACAGGATTGAATGTGGGTATGATTAGATCTCCTTCCACTTCTTCTATAAATTTTTTAGAGAACACCCTGGGATCCAGACCGAGGTTCCGAACTACAAGAGGAAGCAGACAAGGAGGGGGAAGAAGAGAAAGGGAGGAAAGACAATGGGATACCCCACTACCCCAACGGCAATCACAACGAATCAACAAAAGACGATGATAAAAGCCGACAATTTGGAAGTTATCAATTTGTCTGATATAATTTTGGGGGAAGAACATATAGCTGTTTTCCAAAAGGGTCTTTCTTTCTCACCCACTGGTGTTTTTGATCGATTCAAGTGGGAAAAGGATCTCAATCTCTTCTGTAGAAAACTTCTGTTAACTCAATTTTTCGCCGGTAAAAGAAAGGATGAACATACCACAATAATGGATGATCGAGATATGGGGGACGACCCAACTCCATCTATGGATAAATCTACTCTGGAAAAATGGATCATTTCTAGATCTGAGGAAGAGCCATTCCCTCTTACCTCTCCTGAAGAACTAGAAGCCCTTGAAACTTTGGTAGATCTACTGGACTCTAATGACAATCAGGATATAGGGATACCAGAAGGAACTAGCAGACCTATATGTAAGAGAAAGTCCTTATTTTACCCCATGAATAACAACTGTCCCGAAATTAAAGTTTTTCAGGACCTTGTATCAAAAGATCTTGATACATTATTCCAAAGACAACTAGATCTACATTCATCTAAAATTCATAATCTGACTAATGAAGAGACACGAGCACTAAGGGAAATTAGAACATGATGCAATGTTGTTATCAAGCCATCTGACAAGGGGGGTAATGTGGTAATATGGCCCATTGAGATGTACTTGAAGGAGGCATATCGCCAGCTGAATGATAGGAGTTGCTATGAACAACTTCTATTTAACCCCACTGATAATTTCAGCATCCTGTATAACAGGATAATTGATAAGGCCAAAACAGGGGGAATCATTACTAAATCGGAATTTGACTTTCTAAAAGTAGTACATCTTAAAACACCAACTTTTTATTTACTACCCAAACTTCATAAGGGACGGACAGAACCACCAGGCAGACCTATTGTCTCCGGCATAGGAGGATTGTCTGAACAGGCAAGCAAATTTATAGATATACATCTAAGACAGTTTGTAACAACGCTGCCCTCCTATGCACAGGATACCCTTGATGTCTTAAGGAAGATTAACGATATCAGTTTAGACGAGGGACAAATACTCGCTAGTATTGACGTTGAATCCCTCTATACTAGCATTCGCCACCATCAGGGAATGGAAGCAGTCAAGTCATTTCTCAGCACAGATGAAGCATCTGAATTTCAAGATCTACTGTTGGAACTGCTTGAATTTATACTACATAGGAACTATTTTGTATTCAACAATAAATTCTATCTCCAAACCAGGGGGACGGCGATGGGATCGGCGTGCGCTCCCACATATGCTAACCTCTTTTTGGGGTGGTGGGAGCGCACGCATGTCTTTAATGAGGAGAACGAGGATTTTAATACATCGATATCCCTTTGGGTTCGATATATCGACGATATTTTGATAATATGGAATTGGACCAGTGGAAAGATTCCATGACTTCATGATGAAGCTTAATGAAAATAACCTCAACCTTAAACTGACTTATGAGACCAGTATGAAATCAATTACCTTCTTGGACCTAAGAATAACTGTGGATGAACAGGGCCTCTTGAAAACTAAGCTGTATAGAAAACCTACTGCAACCAATAGTTTGTTGCATCATGAGAGCTGTCACTTTCCCTCCAAGATAAAAAATATCCCTAAAGGGGAATTTCTGAGGCTAAAAAGAAATTGTTCAGATGATGATATCTTCCGGACACAATGTGCAGATCTGTCTTTTAGACTCAAGAATAGAGGATACAGTAACAAATGTATAAAAAGAGCATACCACACTGTATCCAAAATCAATAGGGATACGCTTATTTTTTCATCAAATGAAAGAAGTAAAAAACAGAAGGATAAATTGAGGTTCATAGGTAATTTTTGCCATGAGTGGCAAACCATTCGTGACATCCTACAAAAGCACTGGGGGATACTGAGGTTAGACTCAGATCTTGAGCAACATCTGGACCCTAGAGTGCAGATCAGCTGGCGCAGAGCACAAAACAATAAAGATATGTGTGTCCACAGTCACTTTGTGATGGAAAAAAAGAAGAAACTCAGTGTACAGGGTTCCTTTCCGTGTGGACGATGTAAAGCATGTCCGAATATGGTCCGAAAGAAGGAGGTAACAGACCGTTTTGGTAAAAAATACACTCTTCGGCATTTTATAAACTGTGACACCTCGGCAGTGATTTACTGCCTTGAGTGCACATGTGTAAAGAGATATATAGGTATGACTACCAGACCCCTCAAACAACGAATACTGGAACACATTGGGAGTATCAGACATGCAGCGACGGACATTCAGAGAATGAAGAAAATAACATCGGTCGCCAAACACTTCCTAATACATCATCAAGGAACTTCGAAAGACCTGAAGGCTTTTGGTCTTGATAAGATATCTCTGGACCTCAGAAAAGGCGATGTAACCAAGGAACTCCTTAAAAAGGAGTGTGAATGGACTTTTAAATTAGGTACAGTCAGTCCAAATGGGATGAATGAGATGATTAATTATAGTCCTTTCCTTGATACTTGATTTACAATCTAGTGGTATACTCACTTTGATTTCTGGTATTTGTCGTTTTCAATATAGTAATCAGATGATCAATTTATTCTGTCAATATTAATTTTTGATATTTACATCTATATTGACTTTTTTCATTTATTTTTTCCTTTATATTCTTTCATACTATTTTATTCTTTTCACTACACATCTTGTTCTTTGTATACTAATGTTATATGACCATAGGTTTATAAATGTTTTTTATAATTTTTTGTCTCACCTCTTTCAACCCTTCGGGGTCACTTTTTATATTCATACATATATTTTTTTTTCTTATTCAATTTTCATGATATATACTCACCTTATTTAATTTATTTTTCACTTTTATAACACTATTTGCATCATCTATACACATATATATGTTTTTTATCCTTATCAAGTTTTTTATCTTTATCATGTGTGATTATTCAGCATCTTATTAGCATATTTATGGGTGAATTAAATTTCGGAATATCTTACACCATTTATATTATTAAATTATATATTATTTTTAATGCACGTGTGTACTTTATATTGAGTATTTATACAAATTATAAATTATTTTATTCTTTGGTTATTTATCTTTGAGGGTTGTGGTTACACCACAAAATCATAGTGGTGAATTGTGCATATTTGTCACAGATATATTTTTATAATATTTCTTTATATTTTTATATCCTTTTTTCTCTCGTTATGTATTGACAGAGTTAACTGTCAGTTTACAAATTAAATTAATTATTATTATTATTTTTATTAATCTGGCTAAATAGCTTATAATTACCAGTATATGATATTATGTACTTATATCAGACTGATATCTATGGCCTTTCTATGATATGCCGTTTGTGTATTGTTTTAGTATAATCAGATAAGTTTGTCTGTACATTGATCCCTCTGAATTCTTGAATGCGCAGAGATGAAGAGGGCTAGCCATCCCTCAATCAGCTGACCTTTGCTTTAGTTACAGCTGTGACTATGTGCATCTCCTGAAGGTGACGTCATCCCCTGAGGCTGGCGCTACTAACGTACACTGCCAACCAATCAATGAACAGCTGGCACTATGTAAATCCGGCTTGCACATACAGCCATGACAGCTTCCTTGAGAAAGCCTCCGGCGAAACGCGCGTCGGCCTCACAGCTGGGGGGGACCTAGAGCGCACTTGGAACCTCCACACCACGATCCTACCTGGGAGATTTCAGGGACAGGTACTTTATCTTTACTCTCCCTCCTTGCTCTCTCATTAGCTAACCGTTACTGTGATTCCCTGCGCTGCTTAGGCAACAGGGGGTCTGGTCATTGTGGACGCTAACAGCAGAGGCAAGCTGCACTGTTTCTTTTGTGCCATATATCAGTGACACTCATCCCATGTCTGATATTTATATGACACGGGAAAGCAGCATCTGGTTTATAAGAGCACTTATCTCTTATTATTCTTAATCTATTTAGGTTAAATCCTTTCTAGATTCTCCCAGTTAGAAGGGAGGGACGCCTCCAATATATAAACCATTGTGTACTGTATTACTTATCTCGTGTTTTTCAGCCTTTTAACAATATATGTAATCTGTTTCTGCTTTATATGTTTTGTATATGTTTTTTTTCACCAATATTTCGCCACACCTATATGTGCAGTTTATACTGATACCCCTATATGTGATACTTTAGAGTCTATATTTAGAACTACTAACTGGATCATTATTGTTCTATCATTATTTCCTCTCAAATATTTCTAACTCATGTGGAGAATATATGTATTCTGAGATTTAACTGAATTTAGGGGTACATATAGCACATACAGGATCACTTATGATCACTTTTTATTTGTTTGTTTGACTGTTTGGCATTTGAAGTTCATTATTTGTATGTTTCTTTGGCAACTTGATTTTAAATATATTGAATAAAGATTTATATTTTAATTTCATCAAATTTTCATATATAGTCAGTGAGTGCCCCATAAAAGGAGTCGCTTTTTTCTTTTTCTTGTTTTGAGCTACAATATATACTGTATACAGTGTGTATATATATATATATATATATATATATATTTTGGTGAGACCAGCCGCCTAGGAGTCCCCTCCCAGCCCGGTCTGCTGCAGCTAAGTGAATACAAGACCTCATTTAAGGTAAGAAAGTTTGCTTAACAAGACCTTATTGTGTACTATATGATGTCTGTAATGCTTGCCTTGATAAAAGGGCCAACTGGGCTCTGAAACGTCGGCTGTACCTAATGTACTGAACATAAGCATGCAGCATACTGAATATAAAAAGGGAGTGCCGCTGTTTCTTCTAATTCCTTATATATATATATATATATATATATATATATATATATATATAAATATATAGTCAGGTGCATAAATATTGGGACATTGACAGAATTTTCATATTTTGGCCTCTATTCACCACCACAATGGCTTTGAAATGAAATAAACAAGATGTGCTTTAACTGCAGACTTTCAGATTTAATTTGAGGGTAATTACATCCAAATCAGGTGAACGGTGTAGGAATTACAACGGTTTCTATATGTGCCTCCCACTTTTTAAGGGGCCAAAAGTAATGGGACTATCAACTCAAAAGCTATTTTATGGACAGGTGTGGGCTATTCCCTCGTTATTTCATTATCAATTAAGCAGGTAAAAGGTCTGGAGTTGATTCTAGGTGTGACAGCATTTGGAATCAGTTGCTGTCGACTCTCAATGGGCTCTATTTATTAACATTATTTTTACTAAAATAAAGTGAAAAAGGGTGTTTTCACACCCTTTTCACATTATTTTAGTTTCACCTGTAGTTATTACAGGGCAATTGGAGTAGAATTAGTAAAATTCTACTCCAACCCCCAGTATCACTTATTTTTAGTAAAGGCGATCGTATTTCCCATAATTGTAATGGGAAATGTGATCCGACCAGAGTTACTAAAAATAAATTGTAAAAAAATACCGGGGGAAGCCCTGTGATAATAACGCCACCTGGAGGTGGCGTTATCCAGGGTCTCCCCCGGTTACCGGGCTCCCACTCTGCTCTAACGGAGAGAGCAGAGCTGGGAGCCGGTACCAGTAATCAGCTATGTGGTCTAAGCAGACTGCAAGCTGATTACTTTAAAAAAAAGAAAAAAAAAATTAAACATTTTTTTTTTACTTACCTGAATCCAGGGTCCAGTGATCGGGCCTCCGGTGATGGCTCCTCTCCGGTCAGCTAGTCTCCCATATTACACTGGGGCCCGGTCATCAGGTGATCAGGCCCCAGTGCAGTATGGGAGATCACCTGATCGGGAAGCCAGGAGAAGAGCACCGGAGGCCAGGAGGATGCAGGTAAGTGTAATGAAGGGAGGGGGGGTCGTGGGGGGTGGGAGGGGGGGTCGTGGGGGCGGGGCTTAGCGCCAGGGGAGGGGCTTAGCATCGGTGGGGGTAGTAGCGGTGGTCGGTCGGCGCATGCGCGGGCTCTTAGTCGCGGTATTTTTTCTGAAAATACCGCGACTAGAGTGCGGATGGGATCCGCAGGGACAGAGCTTTATCGCAAGCTCTGTCCCTGCAAGGGATTTATAGTAAATCCCTGTGATATTGCCTGAATTCGCAATGCGAATTCACTCGGTAATATCACGCTACAATCCGCATTCAATATGCGGATTGTAGTAAATAGAGCCCAATATGAGATCCAAACAGCTGTCACTATCAGTGAAGCAAGCCATCATTAGGCTGAAAATTCAAAACAAACCCATCAGAGAGATAGCAAAAACATTAGGTGTGGCCAAATCAACTGTTTGGAACATTCTTAAAAAGAAAGAATGCACCGGAGAGCTCAGCAACACCAAAAGACCCGGAAGACCACGGAAAATTACTGTGGTGGATGACAGAAGAATTATTTCCGTGGTGAAGAAAAACCCCTTCACAACAGTTGGCCAAATCAAGAACACTCTCCAGGAGGTAGGTGTATATGTGTCAAAGTCAACAATCAAGAGAAGACTTCACAAGAGTGAATATAGAGCTTTCACCACAAGATGTAAACCATTGGTGAGCCACAAAAACAGGAAGACCAGATTAGAGTTTGCCAAACAACATCTAAAAAAGCCATTACAGTTCTGGAGCAACATCCTTTGGACAGATGAGACAAAGATCAACTTGTACCAGAGTGATGGGAAGAGAAGAGTATGGAGAAGGAAAGGAACTGCTCATGATCCAAAACATACCACCTCATCAGTGAAGCATGGTGGTGGTAGTGTCATGGCGTGGGCATGTATGGCTGCCAATGGAACTGGTTCCCTTGTATTTATTGATGATGTGACTGCTGGCAAAAGCAGCAGAATGAATTCTGAAGTGTTTCGGGCAATATTATATGCTCATATTCACTCAAATGCTTCAGAACTCATTGGACGGTGCTTCACAGTGTAGATGGACAATGACCCGAAGCATACTGCAAAAGCAACCAAAGAGTTTTTTAAGGCTAAAAAGTGGAATGTTATGCAATGACCAAGTCAATCCCCTGACCTGAATCCGATTGAGCATGCATTTCACTTGATGAAGACAAAACTGAAGGGAAAATGCCCCAAGAACAAGCAGGAACTGAAGACATTTGCAGTAGAGGCCTGGCATAGCATCACCAGGGATGAAACCCAGCGTCTGGTGATGTCTATGCGTTCCAGACTTCAGGCTGTAATTGCCTGCAAAGGATTTGCAACAAAGTATTACAAAGTGAAAGCTAGATTTAGGATTGTTTAGTTTGTCCCATTACTTTTGGCCCCTTAAAAAGTGGGAGGCACATATAGAAACCGTTGTAATTCCTACACCGTTCACCTGATTTGGGTGTAATTACCCTCAAATTAAATCTGAAAGTCTGCAGTTAAATCATATCTTGTTTGTTTCATTTCAAAGCCATTGTGGTGGTGAATAGAGGTTAAAATATGAAAATTCTGTCAATGTCCCAATATTTATGCACCTGACTGTGTATATATATGAGTTGAGTCCCCCATATCCAAAATGCTTGGGACCAGGGGTATTTTGGATAACGGAATATCCTGTATTTTTGAATATTTGCATACCATAATGAAATGAATGGGGCCCAAATATACACACAGAATGCATTTATGTGTTATATAGACCTTATACACACAGCCTGCAGGTAATTTTATACAATATATTCAATAATTTTGTGGCTCAAACAAAGTTTGTGTAGAGAAATTAAATTCGTTTATATTTCAAATACACCTGATACACAAAGCCTGAAGGTAATTTTTAATAATTTGTGCCTTAGACAACGTTTGTGTACACTGAACCATCAAAAATCAAAGGTTTCATTATCTCAGTCATGCTAAACAAATTTCGGTTTTCGGAATATTCCGTATATCTGAATATTTGGATATGGGAGACTCACCTTTTATTAGCTCCAACGTTTCGGGGTTCCCCCCTTCGTCAGGGACAGCAGTTACAAAATACATATACAATCAACAGACATATATAACCACAATGAGGTTCAAAATCACACTCAACTGGAGGACGCCAGACCTGCAGCCCCCGAAGACGCGCGCTCACACAGAGAGTCGCTGCTCTCCAGACATCACAAGTCTGTGCCTCACTCAACTGTGTACATGTTGCTAAGCAACAACAATGCGGGAATACAACACAAACTCACAATTTAAAAATCGGGAATAATCTGTAGAATAATAGATACATAACCTATATGAACAAAATATATTTACATAGCCTAAATCCTCTATACAAACAATAATGAAAACTTAATCCTAATACTTTTATCCTGAGTATCAGCGATGACTACTGTATATTATACCATCATGTAGGCTGGTCTAATAAATCAAAACAGAACAACTCCCCATAGTCAAAACCATATGCATAACAATAATAATGGGAAAGGACATAAATTCATTGATATTGGCAGATTTAGCAACTTAATCAATAAACCTAAATATTGAACTGGATATTATCTCAATCCTATAGAAAACACTGGAGACCCAACGTCTCATTCAACCCTTTTGGTGAAATTGTGTTTAAGGTATGGATCCACTTACTCTCCTTCTGCATTAGAATCTTATTTCTATTCCCTCCCCTAGCTAGAGGTGGAACATGGGCCCTCATTCAGAGCCGTTCGCTACTTGCGGTCGTTCGTTTAAAAACAAGGGGTGGCTATTCAAATGATCCGTACGCACATTGCAGTCTGTTCACACCTCTAAGTCTGAACGAACGAGCAAAACATACGCTCGTTTATTTGTTAAAAACGCCCCCTGGCCGCTCGCACCATACGTCATGTCCGCTATTTATTAGATTAATCGAGTACATCGACCAGCGTATGAACTGCTCGCTATTCTTGTGGTTGGTGTTTGCTACCACAAATTTGCGAGCAGTTCTGGCTATAAAATAACCCAGTGACGTGGACAATGACGCTGCTGTTTTAAATATACACACCCATAAAACGCCCGTTTTGACCTTTAAGCACGCCTGCGTTCGGATCTCCACTCCCCATTTTCAAGCACCTTCCCCTGTTACCACCCACATACGCCTCATTCTGTCACTCAAAATAGCAGGCACTCGCAATATAGCGTACAAACGATTTTCGGCCGCACTGACTGGTTCGCGCATGCGTACTAAAAACCGTACGCATGCGCAGATGTGCAAACATCGCTCGGAACGAGCGTACTGCCGCTAACGAGCGGCTCTGAATGAGGGCCATGGTCTATTAGAATCGCCCTTATAGAAGCGACCCCATGTTAGAATAAAGCACAGTGTCGAGCAACAGGCTGCTCACTGGTTCCACTGGCTAAAGCCTGTCGTATGACACTGCGATGCAGTGCCATACTTTATTTAAATTGATGTTGTGTCTTGCCCACATAAGACAGGCCACAGGGGCAGGTGAGCATATAAATTACATGGGTGGTGGAACATGTCAAAGCGCATCTAATACCATATCTTCTACCGGTATGTGGATGACAAAAAGTATTGCTGCCAATAGATTACGACAAGTGACACATCCCAAACAACGATGGCAACCCACCTTAATGCTCAAAAAATTAGTAGGTTTTTGTTGTCTACTTAATTGCGTAATATCCAATTTTACAACATGATCTTTAATATTTGTAGTTCACGTGAAGCTTGGCAATAATTTGGTGCCTCATAGCGCTGTTAATTCTCTATCAGTGCCTACAATAGGCCAGCACTGTTTGGCTGTTTGACAATTTGTGTGGTATTCGCACTGAAGCGATTAACCCAAGGTATAAATGTCTTCTTTATTTTATTACCATGTCTACCAACAGGAGATAAAAGAACCTGCCTGGGAATGGATAACACTTTCTCTTTAATCTTAAATTACTCCTGTCGTTGGTACCCACGATTAACAAATTTAGTTATCATGTCGTCTGATGCCTGTGCTGTTTGATTCTCATCTGAAGTGATGTGTCTAACTCTTAAGAGTTGTGAATATGGCAATCCCTTTCTGAGGGGGTAGGGATGAAAACTGTCATTTAGTAAGATTGTATTGCAATCTGTACTTTTTATGAATAAGGATGTCAAATGTATCACCATTATAGGATACATTTACATAAAAAGTGTATGTTGGTACTGCTGATCTGATATGTTTTCTTTGGCATACAACGGGGCCACAGAGGACCTCATCGCACACCCCGCTATCTGGAGATAATATCTCCCATCAAAAAATAAATAGTTTCAAGTCAGCACCAGCCTCAATAATTCAATGAAGAAATTGACCGGTGGTCCTATATAATCAGGATCACTCACAATTAGCTGTCTAACAGCCTCCACACCTGCATCATGAGGGATACAGGTGTAGAGGCTGGTGACATCCGCTGTACACAAAATCAAAGAATCCGCAGACACTTGGAAATCTCTCAAAATCAACAACAAAGCATTTGTATCCTTCAAATAAGAAGGAAGATGTTGAATACAAGGATACAAGGTAGAGTGCAAATAGACAGAAATAGGGTGATACAGTGACCCTCGTGCCAATATTATCGAACGACCAGGGGGGCAGTGGCATCTTTGTGTCTTTTTGGCAACGTATAGAACAATGGAATGATGGTATGTTCCACCATTAGAGCCTCTCTTAATTCCGCCGTAATTATGCCCTCCTGATGTGCTTGGATTAATATGTTGTCTAATTCCAATTTATAGGCAATAGTCGGGTCTCTTGTCAATAACTCATATGTGGTGGAATCATTGAGTTGACTGTAACATTCATTACTATATTGAGTGAGATTTTGTACCACCACTGCTCCCCCCTTGTCTTCGCTCCGAATAACTATGGCCCTCATTCAGACCAGGAGTTTAGCAGCAGCGCAGCCTCATGGGTGTGACTCATTGTGAGGTTGTGACCGCTGCTCTATCAGCTGCCTGAGGATGCTGCTGGTGAGTACACTCTGTGAGCACTACAGGTGGCATAATGTGTGGGGACTACAGTGTAGCATAAAGTGTGGGCACTACAGTGTGTAATAATATTGGGGTCACTATAGTGTGGCATAATGTGTGGGCACTACAGTGGCATAATGTTTGGACACTGCAGTTGGACATAAAGTGTGGGCACTACTGGTGGCATGATCTGTGGGTACTATAGGTGGCATAAACCATGGATACTACAGAGTGGCATAATGTTTATGCACTACAATTGGACATAAAGTGTGGGCACTACTGGTGGCATATCCTGTGGGTACTACAGGTGGCATAATCTATGGATACTACAGTGTGGCATAATCTGGGGAGCACTACAGTGTGGCATAATGTGTGGGCACTACAGTGTGACATAATGTGTGAGCACTACAGTGTGACATAATGTGTGGGCACTAAAATGTGACATAATGTGTGGGCACTAAAATGTGACATAATGTGGGGGGCACTACAGTGTAGTATTATGTGCTGGGCACTACAATGTGACATAATGTGAGGGTCACTAAAGTGTGGTATAATGTGTGGGCACTACACTGTGACATAATGTGTGGGCACTACAGTGTGACATAATGTGGGGGGCACTACAGTGTGGTATAATGTGGGAGGCACTATAGTGTGGTATAATGTAGATGCACTACAGTGTGGAATAATGACGGAGGCACTATAGTGTGGTATAATGTAGATGCACTGCACTGTGGCATAATATGGATGGTACTTCAGTGTGGCATAATGTAGATGCACGACACTGTGGCATAATAATAGTACATGTGTAGTGGTCTCATTTACCCACAACTGACCAGGATTGCAAGGGTTACTGGGTGGCTCACCACTACCTATCTGCACTACCCTCTGACCACTCCTTACCAAATATTATCTCTCTGCACTAACTCCCTGACCCCTCCATACTCACCACTACCTATCTGCACTAGCCGAGCTCTGAGTTTTCATTCTAAGATGCCATGAGTGCCACACCTTTGCACTGTACATTCTTTTTGTAAGGGCACCGGTAGCAGTAAAGCATTGTTATTGTGAGTTCCAGACCAAGGACAGATTATATATATATATATATATATATATATATATATAATTTTTTTGTTTTTGTCGATATAAAATTAATTTTGATTCTAAACACACAGATAGAAATATCTTCTGAACAAAACAAGTGTTCATCCTCCTCAGTTCTCCTCTGGGCTCCTGAATGCAGCCACAGAGGGTACAAACATACCAGATGTAGGATGGCAGTACTGTACATCTTATATGCTTTTATAGTTTACAATTTGTGGCATTTGAGGTGGGAGGTGAGGTCAGGATTATGCCATTCATAGAGATTTGCATAATCATGGCTCTGCTCACCTGCTTCACTGCTGAAGACATAGATGGGAAGCTGGAGTGTTGTCTACTCTCTTGGGATCCCCAAAATTTGTGATTCTCCCAGACATTCCAGGAGAGAAGGTAAGTAGGACTCTGCATTTGCTGCATCTAGCAGACAGTGCAGACGCAGAGATCCAGGCACACTGCCACTGATAGACAGGGGTGGAACATGGCAATACTGGACCCCATGGCAAAGGGGGAATGGTCTGTTTATGCCCTCCCACAGTGCACATGCATCAGGCCTGTACAGAACAGGCCCCAGTACTGTTCTTTCAAGACCATAGCAAGGGCCTCAGATGAGTGAGCCAGCATTCAGTGGTGGTTTCAGGGGCGGGCAAGCAGGGCTATCGCCCGGGGCACGGCACTGCGGCCTGATTGTGTGGCTGCAGTCACCCTGCCGGTGCCATCAAATCTGACAGAACCTGCTCACTCTTACACACCGCAAGTGGCCACCATCACCCCGCAGCCGGTAGTCCAAGACTATAACTCGGGAGTCACAGTCTCCCAGCAACCCTCCCAGAACGTCATGCGTGACATCATCACACATGGCATTCTGGGAGCAGCTGCAGAAGACTGAAGATGGAGACCGAGGAGCTGCACAAGGAAGAGGGACCCGCCTGCCTTCACCAGGTAAGATCGGCTCCTGCTCCCTTCTCCAGCAGACTGTGCCCCTTCCCCGGAAAATGGCGCCCTTTCGTGCAGCGCAATTAGTATTTTCTTCTCTTTTTTTTGCAGCCATGGCCACTCCCCGACCCCCATCCCACAGAGCTCAGGGCACCGAAGGAAGCTACCGCCCTGAGCTTCACTACAGCTAGAACCAACCCTGCCAGCATTGCCTGGCCAGACTCACCTTTGTGCCCCATTGAAACCATACCCTCTACTGATACCCTCTATGAACACTGCAAGCATATGAAAGGGCCCCAGGAGTGGCTAACTGTAGGCAGTTTCAATAGTCGTAAAGACAAGAAATCTTATATGCATCTGACAAAGTCTTCCACCACAATTACTACCTCATGTCACATATTATAATTTGTGAGGTGTTACTGAGATATATTTTATATATATATGTCATTGCAAATGTCACTATTAGTTGTCTTATGTAATGCTGCAAGTGAGCTGTAGTGGCCCTTTAAGTCTGGTGGTAGCCATGGCAATGTCAGTTGGTTCTTTTCAAACTGGCTGTGAGCTCAGATGCCTGATGGCGACTGATGGTGATGCATCTGCCTGACCACTGTGGAGCTGCACTACTTGGCTAATTATATCCATCTATACCTATATTTATCTATTCTTCTTATCTATTTTTACATTTTATTATATAACTTTTTATTACACAACTAATTATTAATATAACATTTGTATATAATATATATTGCTGTTTAGTGGGGTATAGTGTGTATGTATAAATATATATATATATATATATATTAGGGATGTGCAGGCTCGGTTCTACTCGGTTCCGTTCGGTTTTTTTCCCTGAATCTTATTGGGTTTCAGCTGTCACGAGTTTTGGATAGCCAATAAGATTCGGTAAAAAAAAACGAACGGAACCGAGTAGAACCGAGCCTGCACATCCCATATATATATATATATATATATATATATATATATATATACACACACACATATATATATATATATATATATATATAGACAGAACAAGCGGACTGGCACTCGTATGGTAAGTAGAGAAAGTAAATGATGGGTGCCTTCAGCAACTAGACATGCACAGAAGAACAAAAAACTGCGGCACTCCCAGCAATAGATGATAAATAAATCGTTTGTATTAGGCCATCAAATGCCGACGTTTCAGGGCATAGCCCTTTTATCAAGGCGGCCCGGATACATACATGAGACAAAGTAACAACAAACACATTATACAAACATTCTTACCTTAAATAGGTATGAGGGATCCCTGATCTGCAGCAGACCGGGCAGCGCACCTCCACGCCGAGGACGAAGTCCCGTCCTGATGACGTCACCAAGCCACGACCTGGTTGCCAGGAAACCTGGCAGCGTCTCCCCGGTCTGCTAAGCAGACCTAAGCGCTAGGGAAAATGAAACAAAGAGCAGTCAGAACATAAGTTCTGCTGCCCTGAAGGGATAAACAGCATGGTGAAAACCTGCCTAGCTAGTACCCTAATCACAATGAAAGTCTATAAACTGAATAACATCAGAGGTCACAATGCATTGGCTATGCAAACAAAATACCTGGAACATATAGACTGCATTCCGAATGGTTACTGTAACTGGCCAAAAAATGCCCCTAAGATAGAAGGAAACTATAGCTGGCTAAATCTAACTAGTCACCCAATCACTATGATGACAATGTGACTAGTCTTCCGTACACCTTATATGCAACTCTAAAAGTTAAATGGTATTCCAGTTAATCTTTTCGTTCAATCCTCTAGGGGCGATTGTGTCCAATTGGTGAATCCAACGAGCCTCCCGGCGTAATAGATTATGTTCTCGATTCCCACCCCAGATGGAGATCGGTTCATGGTCTATGACCATATGCCTTAAGGAGGACGGCAAATGTCCTGCTTCTAAGAAATGACGGGCTACCGGTTGTTCGGAACTGCCTCTGCTGTAGGCCAATTTAATCGCCGACCTATGTAAAGCCATTCTTTCCCTAATGGTACGAATGGTTTTGCCGATGTAATAAAATCCACAGGGACACATGATGGTATAAACCCCATAGGGAAGTCATCCCTTGGAAACAACGGTTTCAAACATCCAGTCCAGCGGTCCATCGAGCCTGTCGGGCATTATGGCCAATAGTGGCAACGTATAAGGAATTACCCTGCTTAAGGAATAAGAAACCTATGGCTTGCTACACTAGAGGCCGGAATATCAGAGACATAGTAGTGCATACAGACATTACGGGATTCACAAGAGCTGAAAAATCAATAGCCCCTTTTTTACAACGTCCCCCAGGATGCTACAAGTGTCTGCAGTGCACTACGTGCAAGCAAATGATTACAGGGAATTCCATTAAACATCCCCATAAGGACAAAAAAATATCAGATACGTTTTGTCCTAAACTGTTTAACTACGTATGCGATTTATACCATCATGTGTCCCTGTGGATTTTATTACATCGGCAAAACCATTCGTACCATTAGGGAAAGAATGGCTTTACATAGGTCGGCGATTAAATTGGCCTACAGCAGAGGCAGTTCCGAACAACCGGTAGCCCGTCATTTCTTAGAAGCAGGACATTTGCCGTCCTCCTAAAGGCATATGGTCATAGACCATGAACCGATCTCCATCAGGGGTGGGAATCGAGAACATAATCTATTACGCCGGGAGGCTCGTTGGATTTACCAATTGGACACAATCGCCCCTAGAGGATTGAACGAAAAGATTAACTGGAATACCATTTAACTTTTAGAGTTGCATATAAGGTGTACGGAAGACTAGTCACATTGTCATCATAGTGATTGGTTGACTAGTTAGATTTAGCCAGCTATAGTTTCCTTCTATCTTAGGGGCATTTTTTGGCCAGTTACAGTAACCATTCGGAATGCAGTCTATATGTTCCAGGTATTTTGTTTGCATAGCCAATGCATTGTGACCTCTGATGTTATTCAGTTTATAGACTTTCATTGTGATTAGGGTACTAGCTAGGCAGGTTTTCACCATGCTGTTTATCCCTTCAGGGCAGCAGAACTTATGTTCTGACTGCTCTTTGTTTCATTTTCCCTAGCGCTTAGGTCTGCTTAGCAGACCGGGGAGACGCTGCCAGGTTTCCTGGCAACCAGGTCGTGGCTTGGTGACGTCATCAGGACGGGACTTCGTCCTCGGCGTGGAGGCGCGCTGCCCGGTCTGCTGCAGATCAGGGATCCCTCATACCTATTTAAGGTAAGAATGTTTGTATAATGTGTTTGTTGCTACTTTGTCTCATGTATGTATCCGGGCCGCCTTGATAAAAGGGCTATGCCCTGAAACGTCGGCATGTGATGGCCTAATACAAACGATTTATTTATCATCTAATGCTGGGAGTGCCGCAGTTTTTTGTTCTTCTGTATATATATATATAGTCAGAAATCCACTGCACTCGCCACTCCTAGATTTGGGGTGCAGACCTGCACTCGCCATTCCCAGGACTGGGGTGCAAGTGGCCTGTGACCACATTGCTTAAATAAATAAAAACAGAAAACCCAGCACTCACCATGTTTAAACACTCACAATGATGTATAAATAAGTAAATAAATAATGGGGATTTAGTTCATGGATTGATCAATGCATTTAAGCCCGCAGCCCACATCACGGGACCGCACTTTCTGCAGGTCCTACACTATCTGTCACACTGATGGAAACCTGTTAGCTGCTATCACATAGTTTAGACTGAAAAAATGTTACCTGGTTTAAAGCTCACCTGCCAGCTAATGGCTTTTAAAGGTAAGGCAGTCACCTGACATAGCTTCTATCACACTGCTAAAAAGACAGCTGACACAGGTTAATATAAACGAGTTTGCACATAGGGTGCATGGGAAAGCTATGATCACAAAAGGTTAATAAAAATTAACCGCATAAACAAAGTCAGAAATCCACTGCACTCGCCACTCCTAGATTTGGGGTGCAGACCTGCACTCGCCATTCCCAGGACTGGGACTGGGAATTAGCTGCTGATAGTGTTTAAACATGGTGAGTGCTGGGTTTTCTGTTTTTATTTATTTAAGCAATGTGGTCACAGGCCACTTGCACCCCAGTCCTGTGTGAAGGCGAAAAATTACTTGGAAATGTGTGAAGTGACGGAAAAAACTAAAATAAATCAAGTGACTAAAGCTAAAAAATATATATAATCTGTTGATCTGTGATGTATGTGAATTTTGTTTAAAATATGAAAAAAACTTAAATGAATAAAAGTGAATAAAATAATGAACCATACGTGTAAAAAAAAGGTGCTGTGGAGAGTGAAAATTGAAAGAAATAAATAAAGTGTCAGAAAAGACTGTGTGTGAAAAAAAATGTCATATTGATGACAACACATTATATAGAATGGAATGATATAAAAATATGATGCAGGTGCAGAATGTATATATAAAAAAGGAAGAAAAAGACATAAAAAAAACAAAAAGGGGAAGAAATAGAGGAAAAAATAAGGAACAAATTATGTAAAAAATTACTGTATTTTAACCCAAAAAAAGAAAATTAGATGAAAAATGAATTAAAGATAAAAAGGTCCTGATTGAAGTTTTCATCTAAAAATGTTCCAAGAGATCTTTTCGTTCACTCCAAAAGGTTGTACGGTGTTAAGTTGAAAAATCCAGCGAGTTTCCAGCCTTAATAATCTATTTCCTCGGTCTACTCCTCTGATGATTAAAGGTATATGGTCGATGGCCATATGTTTTAAAGACGTTAAAGAATGTTTTTTTTTCAGCAAAATGTCTTGCTACTGGTTGATCCGATGATTTGCCTACTAACGCCGCTTTAATGGCTGAGCGATGAAGAGCCATTCGTTCTCTCATGGTACTAGTAGTTTTGCCCACATAAATCAAATCGCAGGGGCAAGTGATGATATAAATCACATGACTGGACATACAATTTAGTACGTGGTTTATGTGGATGGTACGTTCTGTATGAGGATGGTTAAAAGATGGTCCTGTAATCATGTGTTGGCATGTCACACATCCTAAACACTTGTAACAACCCGAGGCTTTAGTAAGAAAATTTGCATTAGGTCTGGCTTCAAAATTAGTCACATCTGCGATTTGATTTATGTGGGCATAACTACTAGAACCATAAGAGAACGAAACGTCGGAATTTGTCTTGTGACATTATTTAATACATTGATTTGATACCAGTCTCCGAGTGACGCAGCTTCATTGCTTCATTTTTAACACTATCTATTGCTGAGGGCACCGGAGCCAGCTGTTTATAGCAGAAGGAGTGCCGGACCACAAAAAACTTTTGTATATATATATAGCGCCTTGCAAAAGTATTCACCCCCCTTAGCATTTTTCATGTTTTGTTGCCTCACAACCTGGAATTAAAATGGATTGTTTGAAGGTGTGCATCATTTAATTCTCAGAACATGCCTACAACTGTGAAGTTGTGGTTTTTTTTATATATTGTCAATCAAACATTTAGGACAACATAACAGAACACTTCAGCGTGCATAACTATTCACCCTCCTAAAGTCAGTACTTTGTCGAGCCACCTTTTTCGGCAATTACAACTACAAGTTGCTTTGGATAAGTCTCTATGAGCTTGCCACATCTTGCCCCTGGGATTTTTGCCCATTCCTCAAGGCAAAACTGCTCCAGCTTCTTCATGTTGGATGGTTTCCGCTTGTGAACAGCAATCTTCAAGTCTGACCACAGATTCTCAATTGGATTGAGATCTGGTTGTGTTTTTATTTTTTATTGAGATCTGGGATTTGACTAGGCCATTCCAACACATTTAAATGTTTCCCCTTAAATCACTCGAGTGTTGCTTTAGCAGTATGCTTTGGGTCATTGTCCTGCGGGAAGGTGAACCTCCGTCCCATTCTCAAATCACAGGCAGACTGAAACAGGTTTTGCTCAAGAATATCCCTGTATTTAACACCATCCATCTTTACCTCGACTCAAATCAGTTTCCTTGTTCCTGCTGCTGAAAAACATCCCCACAGCATGATGCTTCACTGTGGGGATGGTGTTCTTGGGGTGATGGGATGTGTTGGGTTTGCGCCAGACATAGCGTTTTCCTTGGTGGCCAAAAAGTAAAATTTTAGTCTCATCTGACCAGAGCACCTTCCTCCATACATTTGGGGAGTCGCCCACATGCCTTTTGGCAAACTCAAATCGTGTGTTGTTTTTTTTTTATCACTAAGTAATGGCTTTTTTCTGGCCACTCTTCCAAAGAGCCCAGCTCTATGGAAAGTGCAGCTTATTGTGGTCACATGTACAGATACACCAGTCTCTGCTGTGGAACTCTGTAGCTCCTTCAGGGTTACCTTTGGTCTTTGTGCTGCCTCTCTGATTAATGCCCTCCTTGCCCGGTCTGTGAGTTTTGGTGGGCGGCCCTCTCTTGGCAGGTTTGTTGTGGTACCATGTTCTTTCCATTTGATGATGATGGATTTGATGGTGCACCGGGGGATCATCAAAGAACCCAACCCAGAATTGTACTTCTCAACAACTTTGTCCCTGACTTGTTTGGAGAGCTCCTTGTCTTCATGGTGTGATGCCTCTTGCTTAGTGGTGTTGCAGCCTCTGGGGCCTTTCAGAAAAGGTGTGTTTATACTGACAGATCATGTGACACTTAGATTTCACACAGGTGGACTTCATTTCACTAATTATGTGACTTCTGAAGGCAATTGGTTGCACCAGAACTTTTGAGGGGCTTCATAGCAAAGGCGGTGATTACATATGCACATGCCAATTTTAAGAATTTTATTTATAAAGATTCTTTTTTTATATATATTTTTCTCATTTCACTTCACCAAATTAGACTATTTTGTGCAGATCCATCACATAAAATTCAGTTTAAAAAAAAAATAAAATAAATTACAGGTTGTAATGTAACAAAAAAGGTAAAAAAAGCCAAGGATGTGAATACTTTTGCAAGGCACTGTGTATATATATATATATATATACACATATATATATATATATACATATATATATATTACTAGTATAGTATATATATGGGGTGTGCACCGGCCACTTTTCGTGTTTTGGATCTGGATTGGTTTTGCCAAAACCACCCTTCGGTGTTTTGGGTTCTGGGTTTTGTGTTTTGGATCTGTATTTTTTTTTTAAAAAGCACAAATACAGCTAAAATCACAGAATGTGTTGGTTTTTCTGCTCCTATGCTATTATTAACCTCAAAAACCTTAATTTCCACTCACTTCCAGTTTATTCTGAACACCTCACACCTCACAATAGTGTTTTTATGTCCAAAAGGTTGCACCGAGGTAGATGGATGACTATGCTAAGCGACACGAGTGGGCGGCACAAACACGTGGCCCATCTAGGAGTGACACTGCAGTGGCAGACAGGATGGCAGTTTGAAAAACTAGGCCCCAAACAGTACATAATGCAAAGAAAAAAAAGAGGCGCAAGATGGAATTGTCCTTGGGCCCTCACACCCACCCTTATGTTGTATAAACAGGACATGCACACTTTAACAAACCAATAATTTCAGCGCCAGGGTCTGCCACACGACTGTGGCTGAAATGATTGGTTCGTTTGGGCCCCCACAAAACAAGCTGGCAATTAATCTGTCCCTGCACAAACTGGCTCTACGGAGGCAAGATGTCGTCCTCATCCTCCTCATTCACCGATTCCTCACCCTCTTCAGTGTTGTGTACATCCTCATCCTCACAGAGTATTAATTCGTCCCCGCTGGAATCCACCACCTCAGGTCCCTCTGTACGTTCTGGAGGCTGGTCTCCCTGGAAAAGTTGATAATTCATTTTTATGAACATCATCTTCTCCACATTTTGTGGAAGCAACGTCCTACGCCTTTTGCTGACAAGGTTCCCGGCTGCACTAAACACTCTTTCGGTGTGCACACTGGAGGGGGGGCAACTCAGGTAAAATAGAGCCAGTTTGTACAGGGGCCTCCAAATTGCCTCTTTTTCCTGCCAGTACATGTACGGACTGTCTGACATGCCTACTTGGATGCTGTCACCGATGTAATCCTTTAACAGACAGACGCACGCTTGTCGCTGCTGCTTTGAGGATGCAGGTGTGGCTACAGCCCACACAATTCACAAAGACAGGAAAAAAAAGATTTTTTTTATTGTTTGTGGAGCGCACTTTGAGGGTTACACCACCCTTTAACAGACAGACGCACGCTTGTCGCTGCTGCTTTAAGGATGCAGGTGCGGCTACAGCCCACACATTTCACAAAGACAGAAAAAAAAAGAATAATTTTTTTATTGTTTGTGGAGCGTACTTTGAGGGTTACACCACCCTTTAACAGACAGACGCACGCTTGTCGCTGCTGCTTTGAGGACAGTATCATATGCAGTGACAGTAGACTTGTCAGAAATTGTTGGCATGTCCTTCAGTCCGGAACAGATGTCCAAACCGGCCCTTGACTTATGACACAGGCGCACGCTTGGCGCTGCTACTGTGTTGGTGCACGTGCGGCTACATCGCACACAAGTCACAAACATAAAAAAATAGTTTTTTATTTTTTGGAGCACTTTGAGGGTTACACCACCCTTTAACAGACAGACGCACGCTTGTCGCTGCTGCTTTGAGGATGCAAGTGCGGCTACAGCCCACACAATTCACAAAGACAGGAAAAAAAGAAGAATTTTTTTATTGTTTGTGGAGCGCACTTTGGGCCTGATTCAGAGCCACTCGTAAGCGGCAGCTCGTTCGCTCCGAGCGATGTTTGCCAAACTGCGCATGCGTACGGATCGTTATACGCATGCGTGACCCAGTCAGTGTGGCCGAAATTCATGTGCTCGCAAAATAGCGAATGCCTGATAATTTGAGTGACAGGTTGAGGCGTATGTGGGTGGTAACAGGGAAAGGTGCTTGAAAACGGGGAGTGGAGATCCGATCGCAGGCGTGCTTAAAGGTCAAATAGGGCGTTTTATGGGTGTGCATATTTAAAACAGCAGCGTCATTGACCACGTCACTGAACCAAAACCATCGTGACCATCAGGCTTGTGACGAGACCCTTGTGGTAGGGTCTCGTTCATCGCAAGCCCCAGAGAGCTTTCGGCTCTAACAGAGCCGGAAGCTCTCCACTGACATCACTCGTGATTTCAGTGGGGCCGCCCCCAAACGGCAAGCGTTCCCTCGGGAACGCCTCCGTTTGGGCAGCCACCCCTCCGGCCCGCCCACCAAAGGGGGCGAGCTGTCACTCAACATCGACAGCTCGCCCCCTTTGGTGCCGAGACCCGGAGCGTTGGATTGCCCGTCGCTAACCAGGTCTCGCGCATGCACACGACGGAGCTGACTCCGTCGTGCGCATACGCTGTGGGCCACCATTGACCCAGTTGCGAGCGCTCAGCTTGCAAACGGGTCTGAATCAGGCCCTTAATTCTTTAAGATTTTACAAAATTTTATGGAAATTACACAGTGTAAATCAAATTAAAATATTGAGATTTACACTCTATTTGTTGATTTTAAATTGACTTATCTATTTATTGTTATTTGTTACCTAAGCTTTTTTTTAATACATTTCTTGTTTGAAGTCGTTAAGTGTGAGGGAGTACAGTAGCAGAGAATTGGACAGTGGGTGAGTACAATAAGCCAGTCACTATGTATAGTAGGTTATAGGAAGAGTAGTAGAGGGGGTAACGCGTGTAAGGGGGTAACGCGTGTAAGGGGCTAAGGGGTCTATGTACTAAGCCTTGGATGGAGATAAAGTGAATTGAGATAAAGTACCAACTAGCTCCTATCTGTCATTTTTCAAACATAGCCTGTGACATGGCAGTTAGGAGCTGATTGGCTGATGCTTTATCTCCATTCACTTTATTGCCATCCAAGGCTTAGTAAATAGACCTAAAATATCACTAATTAGGGAAATATAAGGCTTGATTCTGAGAATTACGCAATACCGATATTTATGCAGATCGAGCAAAGAGAGGGGCAGTAAGTCAGTGTTTGGGGAAGGTAACGGGGTGGCTAGGCAAATGTTGGTGTGTCTAGACCGTTTAAACTCAGTTTCACGGGCGTGCATATATTATCCATTGCGATCTCCTTCGCAGCATGAGAGCTCCCTGTGTGTCAGGAGAGCCGTAGTGATGAGGCAGGTAACACTTGACTTACAAGCTACTTGGCTGCCCAATCTGCATCAATGTTACTGATGTTTGTGCTGTTGCATGGCATCGTACAGATATGAGAAGGCAGCAGTGGGCATTGCTATGCTTGGGTATGCTTTGGAAGGTGTTAGCATTTTATAGCAACTGCAATCCCTAAGAGATCACAGTTGCAAATACATTAGCCTAAATCTCAGAATCAGGCCCATAATGTATAGCTTTGGATCTAACCTTGTTATAGATATACATCTAATACTTGTTAGAAGAAAATGTCATGGATGCTTTATGTTAGTTTAATAAGGTAGATTCTGGCCAGATGATAATGGGTGGGTTTCTGTGTACCGGGATACCCCCCCTTCCCACCACCCTGAGTGCACCACTGGCATTATAAAAATAGTTAAACAGAGATAGAGGACACATGATATAAACAGTCTGCTGCCCTCTCATTCTCATAATTACTATAATACAAATACATACATGAGGCTGGAGCATGTAGGATTTTGTAAGGAAAGGATAATATGAGAGAAGTAGATGCTATAACGTGTTAGGAGGAGGATTTTGAAGTTACATTATTACTCTCTTCCACCTGTGCATAGTCAGCTAGGCCTGTAGTCCTGCAAACGTAGCTCTATCCCCATTTTATAGCGGCAGTATGTGGCCCTCATGTGATAGGCAAACATGTTGGTGCATTTCCGCATTAAACTATGAATTGCAGGTGTACATGTATGGATCACAGACAGGGGCTGGCTGGCAACTTTTAGCCTAGGAGGCAAATGCATGCAGGCGGCCCTGGCAGAGGAGTAGCGTGTAGCCAGTGTGACCGAAGAACGTGAGTGCTACGGCGCCGCCCCCTCAAGTGTTTAAGGGAGGAGGAGGGTCCATATGGGATTAATGTAAGGTAAAAATAAAGATTAGGGGCAGCCCCCTGTCGTAGTGCCCATATGCAGTGCCCCCGTGTGCCACAGGAGATAACACCCTTATGCAGGCCTCCAGTAGTGCCCCCAGTAGTGATCCCCCCCTATGCAGTGCCCCTTGTGCCCCCAGTAGTAAGCCCCTTATATAGTGCCCCCAGTAGTGGTCCCCCCTGTTCAGTGCCCCTTGTGCCCCCAGTAGTAAGCCCCTTATATAGTGCCCCCAATAGTGGTACCCCCTATGCAGTGCCCCCAGTAGCAGTCCACCCCCCATGCAGTGCCCCCAATAGTGGTAACCCTTATGCAATGTCCCTTAAATAGTGGCCCCAGTTGTAGTCTCCCCCCTATGCAGTACCCCCAGTATTGCCCTTTATGTAGAGCCCCCAGCAGTGGTCCCTCGCAGTGCCCCCAGTGGTAGTCCCCTCCCCCTATGTAGTTCCCCTAGTAGTAGTCCCCTCCCCCCATGTAGTGCCCCTAGTAGTAGTCCCCTCCCCCCTATGCAATGCCCCTAGTAGTAGTCCCCTCCCCTTGTAGTGCCCCCAGTAGTAGCCCCCCCTTGTAGTTCCCCCAGTAGTAGTAGTCCCCCCCTTGTAGTGGCCCCAGTAGTAGTAGCCCCCCCCTTGTAGTGCCCCCAGTAGTAATCCACCCCCCTGGTAGTGCCCCCAGTAGTAATCCCCCGCCTGGTAGTGCCCCCATAGTAATCCCCCCCCTGGTAGTCCCCCCAGTAGTCCCCCCCCCCCAGTAGAGAGAGACTTTATAAAAAAATAAAAAAAACACTTACCTGAAACTCCCGCTCCTGGTCCCGACGCTTCCATCGGCTCCTCTGGCCGCTTTGCATTATGGGAGAGACATCGTCATGACGACGGCTCTCCCATTACCCACTGCGGGAGCCGGAAGATGGCTCCCGCAGTGGGAGCAGCGGCAGCCGATGAGAGTCTGACAGACTCTCAGCGGCTGCTGATTACAGCAAACACACAGCTGCTGGTTCCGGCGGCTGTGTGTTTGTGCTGTGTAGCGCTGACCGAACTCCGTTCGGTCAGCGCTACACATGCGGTGCAGTCTGTGTCACAGTGACACAGACTGCCCGCGGCCCGCATGACGCTGCGGCCCGGGGGGCACATGGCACCCTGCCCCCCGGCCCAGCCCGCCGCTGATCACAGATCACTTATCTAATCTTTCATTTAGAAATAAGTATTCAGTATTACCATATATAAAAGAGAATCATTTATCATCGCAGGACGAACGCAGAGATGAATCTATGAAAGAAGACAAGACTGGACGTCGGTGGAGAGGAAGACCAATGCCGACAGTTTCCTAGACCAACACCAGAGGAGAAAGTGACCTATTATGAACTGCTGGGTAAAGCTTATTGCTTTACCATTTATTCAGGCCACAAACAACTCCTACTGTATAAAATACCCTACTGTTAGAGTGACTTTACTAACCACCGCTGTACAGATGTAGGAATCACCCTCATACCTGCACCCCCACATCTCAGCCAGAGTGTCCAGGATTGGAGCTAGGGAAATGTTTGTCCTGTTCCTGGCCCTGTGATCTGTGCAAATAGCATTCTCATGTGAGTATTGTATCTACAGCACACAAGCATCAGGCCCTATAAATCCCTACCCTCAAACATGACCCGTTCCATCAGGTACAAAATGCTCTGCATCCTGGTGGATGCAAACATAAATTAGGTGGGAAGTCCAGGAGCAGAGCATTTTGTACCTGATGGAACTGGTCATGTTGGAGGGTCTGTAAATCATGGTGGCAGAGAACGCCCATCCCAGCACAATATTATTATTATTATTACCAGTTATTTATATAGCGCACACATATTCCGCAGCGCTTTTACAGAGAATAGTTGGCCATTCAGATCAGTCCCTGCCCCAGTGGAGCTTACAATCTATGTTCCATATCACATGCACACACAAACACACTAGGGTTAATTTTTGTTGGGTGCCAATTAACCTACGAGTATATTTTTGGAGGGTGGGAGGAAACCAGAGTACCCGGAGGAAACCCACGCAAGCACAGGGAGAATATACAAACTCCGCACAGTTATGGCCGTGGTGGGAATTGAACCCACAACCTCAGTGCTGTGAGGCAGTAATGCTTGGTCCACAGAGCATGCGCACGACGGAGACTGTTCCGTCGTGCGCATGCACGAGCCCCCGCTAACGACGGATCACCCGTCGTTAGCGGGCTCGAAGCAGACGGAGCGAGCTGTCGATGTTGATTGACAACTCGCTCCGTTTGCTGGGTGGGCAGGGGTCGTGCCCGGCCAAACGGAGGCGTTCCTTTCAGAACGCTTGCCATTTTGTGGGCGTCCCCACTGACATCATCAGTGATGTCAGTGGGGAGCTTCCTGCTCAAACAGAGCAGGAAGCTCCCTGGGGCTTAAGGTTGACGAGACCCTACCCTAGGGTCTCGTCGTAAGCCCCAATGGTCACGATGGTCTTGACCATCGCGACCATCTCCCTTAGCGGTCGTTAGAGCTGTGGGTGTTAACCCACAGCCTAACGACCGACATGGAGGCGGTCATTCAGGATGCAAGCGGCCGCCCTGTTTCTGAGCGACCGCTTGCATCCTACGACCTCCTCTGAATGAGGCCCTATGATTTTACCTTGCATAGTTTTGCCTATTATGCCACATTACTAAATTTATGGCATAATAAGGGATAATACTTTATATGTAACGGTGTAGAAAAATCAGTGTCCATTTCATCCAATGAGATTCTGTCAATATTCTAGTAGTACTGTATATAAATGAAAGCAAATGTCTGATTGGCTGCTATGGGCAACACCAACTCTTCCTCATAGTTACCTGCAAAAAAGTCTATATAAATATTGCCCACTATATAATATAACATGACACCATTGCAGAGGAAGATTTCACCAAGAGGTTCCTGGAATTAGATAGCTGCAAGATAGACAATGTATTATTGTTACAGTTACTTATCTATTACTATTTCCTTATAGTCATACTCAGTAGTGTGCAGGACCTTACTAGCCATCTTGCACTTCTGGCAAATGTCAGATGGGCCGACAGCCTGATGGGCCAGTCCAGATTGAAACCCTGGCTAAGCAGCTCTGGCGCACTGCTCGGCCGGAATATTGAGAGACGGGGGCGTTTGTCGAGGCCACGCCCACGTGCGGCAAAACAACACCCCACCCGTTGAGGTCACGCTCCATCTGGTGAGGTCAAGCCCCCTTTTCATGAGTGCACTCAGGTATTCATCATGCCATACCTGTAATAGGTGGGAAAGCAAGACTGCTGAGGTATGTAGATACACATGAGGTTCTCCATTCTGACTGTATAACTGGTATTTCTATTCTAGTACGTGCTGGCCATGGTGTTGGTGTATTTTCAGAGATCCGGCCTGACTGTCAGCGAATACACCTTGCTCAATTTTTACAGCGCACTGTAAGTATTTATCTGTGATTCGTCAGAAACAGCTGGAGCTATATCCCTGAAAAACTTATTAGCCAAGTTATAGGGTATTTACTTACATGTCCACATAATAAAGGGGACAGGGCCAAATGTAATAGGATGTCATTTGTCGATATATGCAGTTGGATTTAAAGCAGAAATTTATTAATAAAAACCTATTCCAGGTTGATTTGCCTTTAATAATATTGCTGCTTTAAGTCTAATAACAACTTCAATAAAAAATCTGCACTTTTGCCAAATTGCAAATTACATTTATACCAATGTGTTCAAATGATATATCCCACATTGTACAGAAATTATGAGTGAGAAACTTTCCGGAGCTCCTGCATGATAGTCAGTGCATTCTGTAGGCGGCGTTGCCTATAGGAGCCTATGGGCACCTTCACACAGAAATCCTCGGCGATGGAACCTAAGGACGATTACGCAAGCTCAGGCCTCTGGTCACACCTGCACAATAGGACTCGTGAGTCATAAACCCAGAAGTCAGAACTTTGCCGGCACAGCTGTACATCAGAAGAGCTGTCCTGGGAGGTAAGTAATGATGCATACCGGTGTCAGGGGCAGAACTATGGGAGACATTGGAAACGCATTGGTTTATGGGACTTCAAGCGGCCATTTCTGAATGTGGAAATAGAAGCGGTTTACACTCAGACTGACGAAGGACTTCAGATTCCTGATCCCAGGGAGTGTTTGTTCAATGCTGTTTTAGGTGTATACTGCTTACACCAACACCATTTGGTTCTGGTGTTTTCCCTCCATTGGTGGTTTATTCTTCTGGACATTGTATTACTGGATTTTTATCGTTTTTATGAACTTTATCTTTATTAAATTATATTGGATTACGCTATGCCAGCTTTTTCTGTGTTTATATTTTATATGGAGCTTTGATTTGAGACAAGACTGAAGTCCTCATGGGTATAGCTGTCCACTGAAGAAAAATTGAGGAAATAAACTTTTAAAGAACATTTCATTATTCAAGAAATTAATATTGGTTATATTCTCCACCTATTTTTGAACTGGTTTGTTGGATATACTAGGACGATTATACCTGATTTGTTTTGAGCTTAGTGCACAGGTTCTCAAACTCGGTCCTCAGGACCCCAAACAGTGCATGTTTTCCATGTCTCCACACTGAAACAAGTGAAATAATTAGCTCCACCTGTGGACCTTTTAAAATGTGCAATTGAGTAATGAATACACCTGTGCACCTGCAGGGTGACCTGCAAAACGTGAACTGTGTGGAGGGTCCTGAGGACCGAGTTTGAGAACCACTGGCTTAGTGTGATCATCTTTTTTTGTGATTTCTATGCTACGGGTATTGTTGGGGGACTACCCATTTACACTACTAGCTGCATTTCTAGTGAAGCGTCATTCATATATAATTTTGCACATTTCTTCTATCTATAGCCTGTCTGTATGCGAATTGCTACATTACAGTGTCAGCAGCTGTGATGGGGGGTGGCACCAAATTGTAACTCGCCTCCGGGCGTCTGGGATGAACTTAGTGATGTTACTAAATGTCAGAATGCATGTGATAGGAAACATGATGTATCACATAGTATACGCAATACTTGATAAATCCCATCCTATGAGAGATGTATCAAACATTCTAAAGACTGTAGGAGTGCAGAAGTGGAGAACTTGCCCATAGCAACCAATCAGGTTGTACCTATCATTTTAGGGAGTGTACTTGATAAATGCTAGCTAGAAGCTGATTGGTTGCTATCAATAACTTCTCCACACTTTAGAAGGTTTAATACATATGAGAAAGTTTTCTTCCCTTCTCTCCCCAATTTGCTGTATAAGAAAGGCACATAGCTGTCAGCACAATGGGCAACACACTGGGGTATATGTATCACTGTGAGACTACCCTCAGCCGTATCTCTCATGTTTATCATTGTTTATCATGGCAGTAATGATGTTATCACACTGACTTCTCATTCATTTATCACAGTGTCAGCTGAGTAATACCCAGCCACCATGGAGTCCAGAACTGTAATAGTTAAAGACTGACCTAGAGGCCTCCGTTCTCTGAGCATGTACTGGGCCTGCGTGTACAGTATGTAGAGATGGACCCCCTTTCTCATCCGAGCATGTGCTGGGACTGGTGCATTCCTGCAACTAGAGATGTGTGCAGACCCGCTTTCTCCAATGAGCATATGCTGGGCGGGACCTGGTGCATGCCTGTAATTAGAGATGTGTGCAGACCCCCATTCTCCTCTGAACATGTGCTGGTGCCTGGTGCATGCCTGTAACTAGAGATGTGTGCAGACCCCCTTTCTCCACTGAGCGTGTGCTGGACCTGGTGCATGCCTGTAACTAGAGATGTACGCAGACCCGCTTTCTCCACTGAGCGTGTGCTGGGACTGGTGCATTCCTGTTACTAGAGATGTGTGGAGACCACCTTTCTCTTCTGAGCATGTACAGATGCCTGCTTCATGTCTGTAACTAGAGATGTGTGCAGACCTTCTTTCTCCTCTGAGCATGTGCTGGGACTGGTGCATTCCTGTAACTAGAGATGTGTGCAGATCCCCATTCTCCTCTAAGCATGTGTTGTGTCTGGTGCATGCCTGTAACAAGAGATGAGTGCAGACCCCCATTCTCCACTGAGCATGTGCTGGTGCCTGGTGCATGCCTGTAACTAGAGATGTGCGCAGACCTTCTTTCTCCTCTGAGCATGTCCTGGTGCATGCCTGTAACTAGAGATGTGTGGAGACCCCCTTTCTCCTCTGAGCATGCGTTGCTGCCTGGTGCATGCCTGTAACTGGAGATGTGTGGAGACCCCCTTTCTCCTCCGAACATGTGCTGGGACTGGTGCATTCCTGTAACTAGAGATGTGTGCAGATCCCCATTCTCCTCTAAGCATGTGTTGTGTCTGGTGCATGCCTGTAACAAGAGATGAGTGCAGACCCCCATTCTCCACTGAGCATGTGCTGGTGCCTGGTGCATGCCTGTAACTAGAGATGTGCGCAGACCTTCTTTCTCCTCTGAGCATGTCCTGGTGCATGCCTGTAACTAGAGATGTGTGGAGACCCCCTTTCTCCTCTGAGCATGCGTTGGTGCCTGGTGCATGCCTGTAACTGGAGATGTGTGCAGACCTTCTTTCTCCTCTGAGCATGTGCTGGGACTGGTGCATTCCTGTAACTAGAGATGTGTGCAGATCCCCATTCTCCTCTAAGCATGTGTTGTGTCTGGTGCATGCCTGTAACAAGAGATGAGTGCAGACCCCCATTCTCCACTGAGCATGTGCTGGTGCCTGGTGCATGCCTGTAACTAGAGATGTGCGCAGACCTTCTTTCTCCTCTGAGCATGTCCTGGTGCATGCCTGTAACTAGAGATGTGTGGAGACCCCCTTTCTCCTCTGAGCATGCGTTGGTGCCTGGTGCATGCCTGTAACTGGAGATGTGTGGAGACCCCCTTTCTCCTCCGAACATGTGCTGGTGCCTGGTTCATGCCTGTAACTAGAGATGTGCGCAGACCTTCTTTCTCCTCTGAGCATATCCTGGTTCATGCCTGTAACTAAAGATGTGTGCAGACCCCCATTCTCCCCTGAGCATGTGTTGGGTCTGGTGCATGCCTGTAACAAGACATGAGTGCAGACTCCCATTCTTCTCTGAGCATGTGCTGGACCTGGTGTATGCCTGTAACTAGAGATGTGTGGAGACCCCCTTTCTCCTCTGAGCATGTGTTGGGTCAGGTGCATGCCTGTAACTAGAGATGTTTGGAGACCCCGTTTCTCCTCTGAGCATGTGCTGGTGCCTGGTTCATGCCTGTAACTACAGATGTGCGCAGACCCCCTTTCTGCTATGAGCATGTGCTGGTGCCTGGTGCATGCCTGTAACTAGAGATGTGTGCAGACCCCCATTCTCTTATAAGCATGGGTTGGGTCTGGTGCATGCCTGTAACTAGAGATGTGTGCAGATCCCCATTCTCTTCTAAGCATGTGTTGGGTCTGGTGCATGCCTGTAACAAGATATGAGTGCAGACCATACTTGCCTACTTTTGAAAATGACTTTGAGGGAGATTGCAGATGGCTGCAGAATGCGTCGTGCGCAGCGCGGTGCGCCGTTGTGGGGGCGTGGTCTGCTCCACCCAAAGGGCATGTCTAACTCCATCTATGGACGTATATATTCCTATAAGCTGACGCCCTAGCTCCCCCACTGACATTAATAAATCTCTACCCTGCCATATTGACATTAATAGATTTCCCCCACACACACACACATTCATTTATATGAATAGATTCACACACACATTCATTTATATGAATAGATTCACACACACACACAGTCGCACACACACAACCCATGAATAGATTCACACACAGTCTCACACACACATCCCATGAAAAGATTCATACAGTCACACACACACATCCCATGAATAGATTCACACACAGTCTCACACACATATCCCATGAATAAATTCATACACACAGTCACACACACACAGTCTCACACACACACATAGTCGCACATGCACATCCCATGAATAAATTCATACACAGTCACACACACACAGTCTCACACACACTCATAGTCACACACACATTCCATGAATAGATTTACACACAGTCTCACACATACATACTATGAATAGATTCATACACAGTCACACACACACATCCCATGAATAGATTCATACACACAGTCACACACATCCCATGAATAGATTCACACACAGTCTCTCACACGCACAGTCTCACACGCACAGTCTAACACAGTCTCATACACAGTCTCACACACAGTCTCACACACACATCCCATGAATAGATTCATACACACAGTCACACACACACAGTCTCACACACACATCCCATGAATAGATTCACACACAGTCTCACACACATGCAGTCTCACACACACAGTCTCACACAGTCTCATACACACAGTGTCACACTGTCTCATACACACAGTCATACACACACAGTCTCACACACACACACACACACACACACACACAGTCTCGCACACACATCCCATGAATAGATTCACACACACACAGTCACACACACACACACACACACAATCTCTCACACACAGACACACACATCACATGAAGATTTCACCCCCCACACACACACACAGACAGTCACACACACACATCACATTACTACACACACACACACACACACAAACACACAGGGCTCTATTTATTAACATTATTTTTACTAAAATAAAGTGAAAAAGGGTGTTTTCACACCCTTTTCACATTATTTTAGTTTCACCTGTAGTTATTACAGGGCAATTGGAGTAGAATTAGTAAAATTCTACTCCAACCCCCAGTATCACTTATTTTTAGTAAAGCAGATCGCATTTCCCATAATTGTAATGGGAAATGTGATCTGTGTGCAAGTTACTAAAAATAAATTGTAAAAAAATACCGGGGGAAGCCCTGTGATAATAACGCTTTATCCAGGGTCTCCCCCGGTTACCGGGCTCCCGCGATCGTGGGGGCGGGGCTTAGCACCAGGGGCGGGGCTTAGCGTCAGTGGGGGGGTAGTAGCGGTGGTCGGTCGGCGCATGCGCGGGCTCTTAGTCGCGGTATTTTTTCCGAAAATACTGCGACTAGAGTGCGGATGGGATCCGCAGGGACAGAGCTTTATCGCAAGCTCTGTCCCTGCAAGGGATTTATAGTAAATCCCTGTGATATTGCCTGAATTCGCAATGCGAATTCACTCGGTAATATCACACTACAATCCGCATTCAATATGCGGATTGTAGTAAATAGAGCCCACAGTAATAGATCTCCCTCCTTCTCCCACAGCACTGTCATAAGTTATACATTTGGCAGGAGCTGCAGTGATCTTTACACTCACCGTCTCAGGCTCAGGCAGCTCCTCTGTCTCTGTCTTCAGTGTCCTCCGGTGTCGGCTCCTCCGTCCTCCGTCCTCTGTCATCACAGGCTGGCCAGGGAATGCTGGGAGCAGCAGTCTGTGAGCAGAGGAAGGCATGCACAAGAGATCTCCGGGCCAGCAGCAGCCACACTCCTGCCTCCCTGCACCTGGTGAGTACGTCCCTGCGTCTTAAGATCAGGCCCCGCCCCCTTTACCCCCGGACTCGCGCATGCGCAGTCCAGATTTTTAGACAGGGCAGAGGGAGACTCCCACGAAATTCGGGAGGGTAGGCAACTCTGGTGCAGACTCCCATTCTTCTCTTAGCATGTGCTGGGCCTGGTGCATGCCTGTAACTGGAAGTCAGATTTTTTTTAAAGTTTTCATTTATGAAAATATGTGGTAGATATAACATATTATATTATATCTAACACCTCTTCCCAGAAAATACAATTTATTTCTGGGTGCGATATAATGACCCCATTCTTTTTATAAAGGTCCAGCCAGACTCAAATAATTGCTGTAATAATTATATATTTCAGGCTGTACTTCCTGTTGCTACCATCCTGAGATGGCGCTAATAGAAATGGCATCATGTCAGACTGTTGGCAAATGAGACCAGGGGGTAAATTTACAAAAGTGAGAGTTTTTAGAAGTGAGTTTTAGAAGAGATGTTGCCCATAGCAACCATTCAGATTCTAGCTATTATCTTCTAGAAGGTGCTAGTTAAATGTTAAGTAGAATCTGATTGGTTGCTATGGACAACATCACTTTTAAAACTCACTTCTAAAAACTCTCACTTTAGTAAATTTACCCCCAGGTCTCTGCCCAGTGATAAATACACCCTCTGTCTCTCCTACACCACAGTCTATATATACAGTAGCTTTCTATGTAACAAAATAGGAGCTGTGAAAGACATGGTAGGTCCTCTTTAATAATGATACATAGAACATGTTATGTAAAGTTGGTGACTATACGGCACACACAGGGACGGCTCTAGGGGTGTTCGACCAGTGTGGTTGCACAGGAGCGCCACCCATAGAGGGTGACAGCACTGTCCTGCTGTTCCAACCGTGGGCTGGAGTGGCCCACGGGTGGTCAAATCAGGAGGTTGGTGACCCCCACTGCCGCAGCTGTGCGGCAGAGCCGGACCCCGGAGTCTGAATGAATGCAGCGCACATGTGCTCGGCATCCATTCAGTGAGAGGAGAGGGTTGGGGGAAGCCCAGCTATTGAGGGTCCCCCCAGCCTGACGTTATTTGGAGGCGTGTCATGTGGGCACGCCTCCACATAACATCATGTAGGGGGCATGGCCTACTCCTCATGGTCTGTTTCTGTAGGTATCTTGCAAACCAGATGGAGGAGGATGACCACCAATTGGAACTCCAGATTGTCCGGTTTGCACCACTTGTCATGAGGTTCTGGAAGGTAAAGGATGCCCTGTGGCACAGAATGCAGCACAGATCGTTTGTGAAGAACTGGACAAGGTGTGTAAACACGGTACAATGAGTGTTGGAGATATGTGTGTACAGGTGCGATGGTATGGCAGAGATAAGTACACATCATGTATCTGAGGAAAAACATTTCATTCCAGTGTAACAAAGTGAAGTTCTGGAGCATTTGGGAATAACATATTTATTGTGCTTTGTGCAGGTTATGGATTCATTGAAACATTAAAAAAATGTTTTCAGTCTTTTCTGTCCCTGCTAGTTACTAATGCTGATAATACCCTGCTAGTTACTAATGCTGATAATACCCAAATTCAGGATGATTGTTTCTGGGAAAGCCATTTATATGGCCAATGCTCTACCCACAGGGTATTCAGAGTATGCTAAAGAGCTGAGACAGAATCCCACTTACAGATAGGCTGAGCTTCCTTGTGTTATACTTATCAATGTAAGGCGAGGAATTCTCTGTGAATTGGGCAACACAGTAGCACAAGGGTTAGCATTATCTCACACCGCTGGGGATGAGTTTGATTCCTGACCAGCCCTGTATCTGTGCAGAATTTGTATGTTCTTCAATTGCTTGCATGGGTCTCTTCCAGGTACTCGTGTTCCCTCCTACACTCCAAGAAAGTACTGGCAGTGTAATTGGCTGCCGACTCTATAAGCTCAGATGGGACAAGGATGATGTGAATGACAAATACTCTCTGTACAGCGCTGCGTAATTGGTGGCGCTATATACATAAATGATGATTATTACTCTTACACTGACAGTAAAACAACGAACCTCTACCCAACATTGAGGAAAGTTAAACAAAACAAAGCTGTTTCTCCAGATCAAGAAGCTACATCTGACTTGTATTGCTGAATCACAGGAGACTGGTTTGAACAAATCTCCAAGTCTGACTCTACACTGGTGACCACACAGCCTGTGCATTCTTTACTGCGGTCAACTCCTTGGATCTGAACATTAGGTTACTCTATTCTGAACCTTTAACTTAACCGCAGCTAGAGCATTTCATCTACAGCATGCTATTTCCCATGGGAGAGTGGATCATTTGCACATGAAGCAGCCCCTCAAGCCACATCTATAGCGGGAGGATACAGCTCACGGCGTACTAGTGCACGGATCCCCTGACTGCAATTACAGCAGTGGGCATTCTGTGTAAGTCCTGAGTGCATTTTTACAGCAGGACTTGATGCGCCGTTCACGGACCGGGGGGCACACTATAAGAGTCCATAGCCACAGTGACAGCAGTGTGACCTGGCCTGCAATTAACTCCACATGGACCAGGTGAGCGCACAAAGCCAGCAGAGCAGCTCTCCTTCTGTGATCGACCACGGTGGCTCCCATGGGTGTAATACAATCCCTGCCCCCCTCTGACTGATATTTAGAGAGTGGGATAACATTGTGGCAATAACACTGGTTGATCCAACATAGGCAAAAACCATTTAAGGAGCCGGGATTACTATTACTACTATTACTACCATTAAGACCTTTTTGCCACTGACATTGGTGGAGGGGGATTATATTGCGGCCACAATATTGGTGGGTCTGACTCTGGAATTATATTATCAGCCGCTCACATGTTACGGCAACAATAATAGTTGATTCTGTGGAACTATAACATGAGCTGCTAATATTATTGAGTCACTGAGTAAGTTAGACCTTTGGAGTCCTGGTCGAGTACTCAAGGAATCATCGTGAATGGATACTGCCACTTTGTGACTTTGGAGGTTAGATTTTATCAATAAGATGATCCAAATTAACCACCACTTTATGTTAGCTGGTTTAGCTGATGGTTTCTTTATATATTTTATATATGTGTTATCTGGATACTTTTTTTCTGCATGCAGAATATGTTTAGTAAGGAATGTTATGATTAGCAAACTGATCTGTTTATTGGAATGATCCTTGTGATATTATAATAAATACATTGTTATTTTCTCTATCCTTTTTGTGTGTCTCACGGGTCCAATACAGGCGTTTTGGTGCTCTCATTTGTTCACTAAAAACAAAGCTTTCCCTCTATAGATAGGGATCTCTCCAAGGGGCCCGATTATTAATTATCTGGTTTTAAATATAATTTCTTATCATGGCAATAAGAAATAATGTACCAGGATGTAGTAAATACACATGCAGGGACATGGGCTCTGGTAGGAGTCTGTTCCTATGATGTGTAAGTAAAGTGACTGCAAATGGATAACTTTTTCTGAAAATTATTTTATATTTAATCTGGGGGATATCCCGCAAATACTCTTAGACAAATAGGCCCCTTATTATATACCAGCATCATGCCCTGAATATCTGTAGGGTAAAGCATTGGCTCACAGTGCTGGGCATATTGTCACTGGGGAATAGGTCAGTGAGGTTACATGTAAAAGGGAGCATTTTCCTTATTATGCATGGTGACAATTTCCCAGCATTTCCCTATTGCCAATAGGAACTATTCCAGAGCACTGGTGCTGACCTTATCTAGCTGATAATTCAGGTGTCACATTGCTCTGCAGAAGATGGTTCTTTGTCATCCGGGCATAGATTATCAGCTTTGTCAGCATGTTTAAGCAAAACGTTTTCTTACACGAGATGGGGAGTTATGTCTGCAGAGAGAGTTTAGCAGTGTTATTGATGTCTGTAATGGGTGCGGTATGATGGTATGATATGTCTACTGTCATAATGTTGACGTTAATCATGGAAACACGAGAATGTCGATATGGTCATAATGTCAACATTGGCCATGTCAACATTCATCATATAGACACTGATAAAATGGTGTCATTTTAGAATGTTGACATATCATCCCTGGTGGCCCAGTGGTGGCTGCAGTAGCTCTCATTGTGGTTGCCTGGTCCTATGGTCATGTGACTGTCACTTCTGGGTCCGACCTCCGATGCTCCAGTGTTCTGGTGAATATTTATACCCTAACCCCTACCCCTCCCCTAGTGCCTAACCCTAACCTTCCCCCCCACAGCCTTACCCTAACCTCCCCTAGTCCCTACCCCTCCACCTAGTGCCTAACCCTAACTTTTCCCCCACATCCTTACCCTAACCTTCCCATAGTCCCTACCCCAAGTGCCTAACCCTAACGCTCCCATCCACAGCCTTACCCTAACCTTCCCCCCACAGACTTAGCCTAACCTAACCTTCCCTTAGTCCTTACCCCTAACCCTCCCCAGTGCCTAAACCTAACCTTCACCCAACAGCCGTACCCTGACCTCCCCCTAGTCCCTACCCCTAGCCCTCCTCTAGTGCCTAACCCTAAAGGTGCCTATCCACTAGAAGACAGGCAAAAGACTGCACAATTGCGACATTGTTATTGTGCAGTCATTTGTCAGTCTGTGATGAGCCTGCACTGAACAAGCAGTCGTTCAGTGTATGCACATCAATCATCTGCACACATGCTGAACCTGACGTTATCATCAGGTTGACCAGCATGTTTGCCCGATGATAGATGTCTAAACGACCAGCGGGAGCGCACATCGCTGGTCGTTTTAGACATTTTTTAAACAATCTGCAAGCAATTATCGAACAATAATGATATCATTATTGTTCAATTGCTCATTTTAATCGTCTAGTGGATAGGCACTTTAACTCCCGTCCACAGCCTACTCTAAAACTAATTTCAACATTTTGACTGTTGACAGTTTAACAATATCAACATCATAACCATTGCCATTGTGGCATTGACATTCAGAATGTCGACTTTGTAAATGTCTGCTATAGGCAGAAATACGTTATTTTTGCACATGACTTTTCTAATAGTGACACTCTAATTTTGCAGCCAACTATGCATAAGCCACAGACAATCATATCTGGCAGTCAGGGGGCCAAAAAACAGATTCTGTATCTTTATTCTAGAGCATCTAACAAACTTTCAGCTGATTATGACCCTCAAATCACTTGTGTGGCCCTCATCTGAATTATAGTTTCTTTTATACTAGGTGATGAGAGACGACTGTCATCCTGCATGGAGGAGAGAGCGAAAAATACACCATGGTTGGGTGATAAGAAAATCTCCTGGGCGTCCAATCCCAGCTTGTTTTCTGTGCAATCCTCTTCAGCAGCCCAGAGTCCCCTCCTGTTCACTGCTCTAGAGCTACTACATCCAGAGGAGGAAGAAAATATCTTTAGAGCAACATGAGGAGACATAGAGGGTGACTGAGAGAGGCAGAGGATGGCATTGGGTGACTGGAGAGGTAGAGGGTGACAGGGCTAGGTAGTGGATGGATGGGAGAGGCAGTGGCTGTCAAGTGGTGACTGGGGATACATGGGTGGCAGGGGGAGGCAGTGGGTGACAGTGAGAGGCAGAGGGTGTCAGGGTGTGAGGTGGTGATTGGGGAGACAGTGGGTAGCAGGTGGGAGGCTGTGGGTGACATGGAGAAGCAGCGAGAGACAGTAGGTGTCAGGGAAGAGGGGGACAAGAAGAGACAGCGGGTGACACGGAGTCAGAGAGTGGCAGGGAGATATAGAGGATGATAGATCGAGGTAGAGGGTGCAGGGAGGGACTGTAGATAGCAGGGAGAGGATGACAAAGAATGGCTGTGGGTGACAGGGATAGGAAGAGGGTGGCAGGGAGAGACAGTGGGTGGTAGAGGATGAAAGGAATGTAGACGGTGACAGGGAGAGGCAGTGGGTGGCAGGGACATGTAAAGGGAGAGGTAGAGGGTGAGAGGGAGAGGTAGAGGGTGAAAAGGAGAAGTAGAGGGTGACAATGAGAGACAGAGGGTGATGTAGAGAGGCACAGGGTGGCAGGGGGTGACAATGAGTGGCAGAGGGTGACTGTGAGAGGCGAGGGTGGAAGTGAGATTTAGAGGATGACAGTGTGTGGTAGAAGGTGGCAGGGAGAGGCTGTATGTGGCAGGAAGAGGGTGAGTGATTGGAGAGGCAGAGGGTGGCAGGGCTAGGTAGTGGGTAGATGGGAAAGGCAGTGGGTGTAAGGTGGTGATTGGGGAGGCAAAGAGTGGCAGGGGCAGGTAGTGTGTGACCATGAGAGGCAGAGGGTGTCAGTGAGAGGCAGTGGGTGTCAGGTGGTGTCTGGGGATACAGTGGGTGGCAGGGGAAGGCTGTGGGTGCCAGGGAGAGGCATTAGAAGGCAGAGAGAGGCAGTAAGTGGCATGGAGAAGGGGACAGGGAGAGGAAGAGGGCGGCATGGAGAAGCAGTGGGTGACATGTAATTGTTGTCTTGTGTGTCTCATTTCCCCTTGTCTACCCTATTTGGGGATTAAATACTTGCCGCTGTTGACAGCGGAAGTCTGAAGGGATTTCGGCTTTTTGCCTGCACTGACGGACTTAATTTGGCTTAATTCGGCTAATTGGCAATAATAATTAGAATTCTTATGTCCCTCAGCAGGTTTTTGGTTTTATCTCCAGCCGAGTTTACTTGTATTATCGTTTCTTTTCTCTCATACACACCCCTCCCCCACTCTCCTACTCTTTTCTCTTCCCACCTTATTCCAAGTTTATCTTCATGTGTCTTTATGTTGCTTCTAATTGGCACTGAAGCTTGTCTTGATTCGGGTTGGCATTTAATTATGCAAAATATTTTTGTTTTTGGCAGATCCTCATTTTCATTAACATTTCATTTCAAAATGATTTCATGTTTGATTCTTTCTCTACCTTCTTATAGGTGTTAAGTTTGACTCTGATATGTTTTTGGGCTGCTAGGTTCATGCAACTTCGTGGCTTCCAGTGGTGCTCCTTCCTTTCTGTGGTTAGGTTGTGTTTGGTAGATTGGTGTATGAGGGATGATGTGGCAGGCTTTGCAACCTAAGCTTTTGGATGTTGCCAAATGTTTTGGTATTCCCGAGGTCTTGCTTTTTTATCTGTAATGATCTTGGAAAGATGACTGGTTTGGAATTGAGGAGCTCCATTGTAGATAATATTGCTAGGATTTTGTCCGCTTGGCCCTCTTGCAAAACTATTTGGTCATTTATCGTGCCTAGACTTATCTGGCATGGTGTGCATGGTAACAAGGCGATTGATGAAGCCAGGAAGAATGGTGGTATGTGTTGGGCATTATAGGCTTAGGTTTCTTTATATTTATCTGTATAGGTCCGATGGGGTGCAATTGACGGAGGAGGGGCTTTTGCTTTTTGTTGAGGATCTGTTTCAGGTTATTGCTTCAGTGCTTTAGTGAATGTACAGTTTGGTGGTGGGGCAATAATTCTGTAACCAGACCTCATGTTGGCGGGAAAGAACAACAGGTTTGGATGAGTTGTTTAGTTAATATAGTTTTCGGGTTCACTGGACAACCCTGACAGGGGCTGCGTCATCACCCCACCAGATGGGTAATCATGTTAGAAGGTTGAGTAGATACCTATTGTTGTCAGTTGTTGATTCTTTGGTTTGTCTGCACCTTTGGTGCATCTGCTGGCAATACATCTAGTTTGTTGTGTAGTGCATTGTTGGAGTAGGCAGATTCTGGACATCCTTTCTTTGCCACCATACTTTCTATCATATAAGATTAGTTAAACTCTCCCACAATGGCCAAGAGGCTCTCGAATATCGGATGGCACTCCTGGTCCCCCCGCAAGAGAGGGCAAGTCTCACGGTTTTACCGCCACCCCTCGCACCACCCAGCACTTACCTGTCGAAAGTGGGCAGTCCGGAGGTGTCTGATGATGCAATTTGCGCTGAATCGCATCATCGTAGCCCCCCCGCTTTACCGATATACCAACATTTTATAAGCGGGGGCAGGGCTGTCGCCACGTCTATGCACCTCCCACTATTAGCGCCACCACGCCCCCTGCAGCACCGACCTGGCTGTCCCAGCCAGAAAGTCTGCAAGCATGGGTTGGGGGAGCATTGCTCATCACTGTTTTGTACAGCAGCGTGTGAATAGATACCATGTGCAGGGCCGGATTATAGGAGGGGCGAACAGGGCGATCGTCCAGGGGTCCCCACACCTTGGGGCCCCCACACTGACGAAAATAATGACTAGAACCTGGCCACCCACCCTGGCCGGGTTCCAGTCCCGGCAGCATCACAGCAGTCCACTGCCTCAGGCTCTGATTCACCCGACAGTGTCTGGCTTAATGCAGTGAAGTGCCTGCCCCATCAGGAAGCTGATGGGTTGCCTGCTGCAGCTGCAAGAGGTTAGTGTGTGCGCTCCCTTCCTCCATCTCTTTCTCCCCCTCTGTCCCCTCCTCCCTCTCTCTCCCTTCCTGTCTCTCCCTCTCTTCCTCTATTTCCCCCTTTGTCTCTCTCCCCATCCCTCTCTGTCTCACTCCCTCCCCCTCTCTCCTTCCCTCCCCCTCCCTTTCTCTTCTCCTAACTCTCTCTCCCTATACTCCCTCTCTGTCTCTCTTTCTTCTCTCTATCTTATAGATATATATATATATATATATATATATATATATATATATATATAGCAAACGTACAAGGCGTCACTCGGAGACCATATAAATATGTAGAAGAAGCAATGTAGTTTATTGCATAATCATCATAATCAACGTTTCGGGGGCAACACGTCCCTTCATCAGGATGTCAAAGATAAAATAACATACGAATAAACAAGTTTAAATACCTTAACCCACCGGATGTGTCCATGCCTTCTGTATCGCGTGCGGTGATCCAAACCCGGAACACATGGTGAGACGTCAACAACCTGCGTCTCCTCCAGGCGGCGCGTATGTGACATCATCAAACACACGCAATAACAGGATGGGATGGAGACCTAGCCTGTATCCATGGTGACCTCCCTAGAAAAAAACACATGAACAAGCAAAGCAATAAAACATATTACAAATATTAAAAGCAGTGAAACAAAAAAAGATGTGAACCAATGCCACAACGTGACTAATGGTGCATACACACGGTCAGATTTGTCAGACTTGTCAGATTTGTCAGATGAACGATTGAACGATTGAACGATTTGAACGATTTTACCAAAGTTTTGAACGATTTGAACGATTTGAACGATTGAACGATTTTTGACTGCATTAAAATGAATGGAATCGTCCAAGTCTGACTGCAAACCCATCAGATGTCAGATATCGTTATCTGACAAACGGGAACGCGCATCGTTGATCGTCCATCGTTCAGGGCATGTCAGATATGAACGATTTTCCTTCAGATATGAACGACTGAACGATTTTTAAATCGTTATCGTTCATATCTGAAGGAAAAATCTGATCATGTGTATGCACCATAAGACATAGTACAAAATGTACCATAAATAGTGATGTGTGCTACATATAAAAAAAACTAAAATGTGTCATGGTTGCATAGCAACTAATCAGTGTGAAAAAAGTAAACAACATGTGAAGAAAATACCACATATGAAATAAAATAATCTGTGGAATGGTTGCAATAAATCTATACAATCTACAAATAGGCACCATGGACTACAAAATAAGCATAAAAGTAAATAAATGTGCAAAGAAATATGTGATCAATATAAAAAGAAAAACTATAATATGAAAGAAAAATAATAAATGGTCAATATGTAATAATCTAACTCAAATCTAAACATCTAACTGTGTGTCATACAAACACACAGACCTGGAACATGAAAAGGAACAATGACTAATAATGCTGGTATAAAAAAGTCAACCATTATAAAAATCGCAAGCATATAGTAACTATAGCAGGTATATGAGGTAACCAATACATCACTTATGTGCCATAAATGGCATAAAATGACACTACCTGAACCTGACTGATCTGAGAAGACATCATGTAGGCCACTATTCGTAGACAAAACAGCCATTGGTCATATACAACACTTATATCCAAAATATAGTACAATGACAGTACTAAATCGCATGATCAACAACCAAGCACCAACAGGTACCCTGGTCGATATCAGGTGTGTACTGTGGAAAGTTATACTTAAAGAAAACAGGAAAGTCCCAAAGATTCATTGAGCCCCCGAGGCGTCAAAGTGTCCAAACGAAAAATTCAAGAGGATTCAAGCTGTAATAGCCTCCTTGCCCTGTTACCCCCTCTAATTGAGGCAGGTACATGATCAATGATCTTATAACGAACTGTGGCAATACCATGTTTAAACAGGGCAAAATGTCTTGCGACCGGTTGGTCGCTGTCTCCTGATAATAACGCAGCTCTAATGGCCGCTTGATGTTGCGCCACACGTTCTTTGAATTGATGCTCTGTCTTGCCCACATAGTGCAAACCACATGGGCAAGACAGAGCGTATACAACAAAACGTGAACTGCAGGTCAAGGGCCAATTGATTTCAAATTGTTCGTCTGCTATATAGTGGGGACGCAATTCTCCTTTAACCACTTGCCTGGCACGGTTGTATCAGATACGACCATGCTAGACTGGGCTTTCCCTGACATGGTCGTATCTGATATGACCAGTCAGAAACACACAGTGGGCGGCTTGCTGAAAGTTTACTTCCAGCAGCCGCCCATCTCAGAGAGACCTGCTGGTCCCTCTACACCTACGCCTCCTCCTCCTTTGTGTCCCGATCACTGCTGGCCACAGTGATCGGATGTGGGCGGCACCACCCTAGAGGCAGCAGCCACGGCTCATGTAGCCGCTGCTGCTGTGACCCGATCACTGTGGCCAGCAGTAATCGAGCAGCCATTTCAGTAAGAGGCAGTAGCGGCGGCCCTGGTAGCCGCCACTGCTGCTATGTAACCCGGGCTGCTAGCGGGACAGCCTCCTGCTGCGGCTCCGGAAGACAGTGATCAGTAAGATCTGCTATGTACCTCGGCGGCCCCTCCCACTCCTTTCCGGCCTCAGCTCCGCCTCCCCAAGTCCCCATGTGTCCCGATCACTGCTGGTCACAGTGATCGGGCAAAATATATATATAGTAATAAAATATGTATATGTATAAATATGTGTATGTATATATATATATATATATATATATATATGTAGATATGTGTATGTATATGTATATATATATGTATATATATATATAGATATGTGTATATAAGTGTGTATTTATATATATATATTTATATGTATATATATATATATATATGTATATATATATGTATGTATATATAGTGGAATATGCCCGACACTCAGGACAATAAATATGAAACAACGGGTGCCATCCTAAAGTAAAATGTACAGAAACAATCCTTCTGGCTTGGGTATGCACCCAGCACAATATAAAGGCAGGCGGCACTCCAATAGGTGAATAAAGTCAATTTATATTAATAACTCGACATCATCATAACAAATCCATGTGTTGACGTTTCAAGGCATATAGCCTTTTCATCAGGACATTCATGTAAGCAGGAGCAGTATATATGTTGGATATACAATATATATATATATATATATATTGATAAATATCACAGAGCCTCTGATTAGGGATGGCACCCAACCATCGATGGTTTGCAAACATCGATGGTCTGACTGAAAACAAGTATTTTGCCTTTGCTGGTGGCCATCAATGTTGCACCAACGATGGCAGCCAGTTGTGGTCTACACAAATCTTGACTAATCTCTAAAGAATTGATGGCTTCTAACGATGGTTGAACCATCGATGGTACAGCTGTCAATGGCCATCACTACAGTATAACATAAAAATTGCTATATTTATAGTATACTGGGTTTTAAAAAAATATTTTTTTTTCAAATAAAATAGTGATGGATAAGTTTAAAATTATGTTCTTGACCTAATTTAATCATAAAAGAAACTGACAATTTTGGAGCGTTTTTTTGAAAAAAAATTTGTCAGTTAAGTGGTTAAGGTGGGCACCGAAGCAAGGACTTCTGCAGTTTCTATAGTGAGTGCCGGATCTTTGGTGTTTATATATATATATATATATATATATATATACGACTATTGGAACAGGAATAGAGCGCTTCCTGTGCTTGTATACCCATATATATATATATATATATATGTATGTATATATATGTATAAAGTTGTGGTATTATAAATCAAAGTGCTTTAAAGTGCTTAGTGCAAAGAAAAAAATTATAATTCATTCAGAGAAATCTCAACCGAGAAAACAATTAGCAGCAGTATATAGAGATTTAGGAGCCTCCAACGCGTTTCATCTGTCTTGGACGTCTTCAAGACACGGACGAAACGCGTTGGTGGCTGCTAAATCTCTACCCATTCATGAACTTGCCATTTTTTAAAATCAGATAAGCCATTTTTTATCCTTATTTATTCTGACAATTTTCGGCATCTTTTTGTATATATATGTACTCCTATTTGTGGATTTCTATGTATTTTTTGTGTATCGTATCCTATATGTAGAAGGATACTATTGTTGGTTTTGATTAATATTGATTTTTATATTCTTAATGAGCATTTTTGCACTTTCATAATTTTATTATTAATGCACTATTGCACAGGTTTATGAAATCTTATTGATATATACTGCTGCTAATTGTTTTCTCGGTTGAGATTTCTCTGAATGACTTATCATTTTTTCTTTGCACTAAGCACTTTAAAGCACTTTGATTTATAATACCACAACTTTATACATATATATATATATATATATATATATATATATATATATATGGGTATATATATGGGTATATAAGCACATGAGGCGCTCTATTCCAGTTCCAATAGTCACCTTTTTGGTGTATGTAGCAGATCACCACTGATACATGTTTTTACTGGTTGAGCTGACACCCATATTTCTGGGGAGTGCATGATAACCCGTTGTTCATCTCTGTATGTTCAAAGAACATGTAAGCCAGGCCCCTTTACATCGAGGCCACACCCCTTTGCGGGTGCAGGCAGGAAGTTTTGCTTACATACTCTCATATGCTGGGAGGTATACAGGCAGGTGTTACATTATAATGATTTTTTTTGTGTATGTGTTTTATACTTTTGAAATATTTTGTAACAATTTTTTATTTGTTAATGAATGCACAACTGTAATCTCGCAAGTCCGGACTCCCAGTGCACTTGCCAGTCAGTATCACATACAGGGGCGTAGGGAGGGCGGTTCCACCGGAGCGCGGGCTTTGGGCGCCAATGTTGCCAAAGGGCACCCTGAATTCGGACTCCAAAAGCAGCTGTCAAATAGCTGACAGCCTGCCAGGTCCATGTCCAGCCTGTCAGGTGCTGTGGATACAGAGCAGCAGCAGCAGTAGCAACTGCCTTCCTGCTGCTCTAGTGAGAGACTCCGTGGTCAGAGGATCTTGTGCTGAGCCCTGATTGGTGGAGCTCAGCACATGTTCATCTGACCCCTGCAGAGGGCGGGGCTACAGCAGCATGTCGATGGGGTTATATCCTGTAACATGGAGGAAAAAGCTGCTCGGGTCCACATAAAGGTGAGAGAGGCACCAGGGCCGTAGCTAGGATGGTGCGGCCAGTGCCACCGCACAGAGCGGAACAGCCCTGAGGGCGGAACCGGCCGCCCACCACAAGTGCCTCTGTAGCATGAAAGCCAGCGCAGGCTCAGTATCTAACACTTGCCGCGCTGGCTGAGGGAAAGAAGGGAGGGCTACAAGCTGTTTGGGGCCCGGTTTTTAAATCAAAGCGGGACACGCTGTGTTACCTGTGTGCACTGTGCCACAGCAGCCAGTCACCGCCGTCGGAAACTTCTGCTCACTACATCTCCCAGAATCCCCATGGTGCTTATGGCTCCTTCTTCCTCTGTGTCCGCTTCTGCAGCTGCCGCCCGCTCCTCAGACAGTTATTCTCCGTGCTCCCAGCTCCGGTCCTTCTCCCTCACACTCTGCTCCTGCCCAAGCCTAGCCACTCTCCACTCACTGTGCTTAAGCCTCCGTTCTGTGGGGATGTGGATCCGGACGGGGGAGGTGTCTGCTGCTGTGCGGGCAAAATGGATCTGGACTGGAAGCTGATGCTGCTGCTCAGTTGTACACGGTGCTGGTGGAGAAAGGTGCCCTGCAAGGTGAGGGTCCATGTTCCTGGTTAGCTCTGTGGCCCCTTCCCCTGGTATTATTGGCCAGCTGTGTGCCCCCCCCAATACTGACTGTGTAACAGTGTATTCCTTCACTATCCCCTCACTGTTAACTGTGTGCACCCCCTGCCTTGCCAACAGCACTGCAGGTATAACATGTATAAGGGTCACTACTGTGTAGCGTAATGTGTATAACAGGGTACTACTGTGTGGCATAATGTGTATAAGGGGTACCAAGGCCATAGCTAGGGTAGTGCGGCCAGTGCCATCGCACAGGGCACCACCTGTCATGTGGTGCTGTTTGGGCCTGTCAAATTTCTGTTTATTATCATTCTTGTTTGGAACTTCCTCTTATTTCATCCCCAGCATCTCCTGACCTCTCCTATCTCTTCCCTGGCCCCTCCCCATGAAGCCATGGCCCTTTTTTGGGTGCATTATGTCCCTTTGAAAAATGAGGGGGCGCCAATGCTCTTTCTGGCACAGGGCACCAAAAAGTCTAGTTACGGCTCTGAGGGGTACTACTGTGTGGCATGTGTATAAGAGGCTCTACTGTGTGGCGTAACATGTATAAGGGACTCTACTGTGAGGCGTAACATGTATAAAGAGGTTTAGAGTACTACTTTGTGATGTAATCTGAATGACAGACACTACTGAGCGGTGTAATGTGAATAATGGACACATGTGGTGTAATGTGAACTGGTCTGGTACTTTTGAGTGGCCACATCCCATCTTGGTGAGACCAAGCCCCCTTTACTTTTTGGTGCATGCATTCGCTGCACACTATCCCTGTTTAAAATATAGGGGGGGGGGGCACCAATGTTCTTTCTGGCACAGGGCACCAAAATGCCTAGCTAGGGCTCTGAGAGGTACCCCAGTTATGTCTGTCTCTGCCTGTATGTGTGTATGTGTGACCCTCCCTGCCTGTATGTGTGTATGTATAAATGTATGTATATATGTGGGACCCTGCCTGTATGTATGTATGTTTGACCCTGCTGACAAAACGTGTTAGTGGTGGCCAAGCTGATGTGAGACGTTGTTACATAATCTGCTCCGCTGATTGGGGGGGACGCCGTAGCACAAACGTGCTCCAGGCGCCCTGGCCACATGCGACATCTCTGATCACACAGCTGCCCTAGCAATATTTTGATGGTAAATTTGGTAAAAAAAACAACAACAACTTTTTGTATTGCTGCATTAAGTAGCTATAGGGAATCATGGTAACTATTGTTTTCCTCACATACTGTAAATATTTGTGTAAGAATTCTCTAAATTTTATTATCTCCCAAAACATGTGGCCTGTGACATCTGCCTCTGCCTCCATCATTACAGAATCCATAAACCGTATTAGTAGTTATACAATAATGCAATATATTTACAAAATAATAAATGTATTATCACAGGTTCACAAATGTCCATCCACCTCTGCTCTTCCAGTCATCCCGAAAAACCTGCATTGTTTTTAGGTCCTGGGAAAAGAGACACATATTAAAGAGTTAACTAGAGATAACTACTGTATTAAACTGTCTTCCCATGTGTGAGGGAAAGGGGAAAGGGTTACTAGATAAGTGTATGAGCTCATTATAATTTACATTGATGAATATATTAGCAAGGTGTCATTTCCATCACATACAGTACAAAGTGTGAGAAGCACTCTTCTGCCCCATATCCTGAGTGCTCATCTTACTTCCTGAGAGCGGTGTAATAAAAAAAGGATTAACATCAATATATATGAGGAGAAACAAGAGGGCTGTGACTGGGGAGGGGTGCGCAATGGCTGGTTCTGAAAACACAGGATAAACATTGATTAGGTAATGTATACAGTGTGACAGCTGGAACAAAAAGAGACCCAAATCAATGCAGCATCAGAGCACAGAGACATAAATGTAGTAAAATAAAAGTTGTACTATACTGTAGCAGTAAATGTATGCCCGAACGCCACTATACAGGGCACGCAGGGCAGGGGAAAAATATTTTTTTGTTTTGTACTTTATATAGTATTATTAATATTATGTATGATTTTAAAAAAACATATGTAAACCACCAATAATAGAATAAAAGAAAATCTAGTGTTAGCATAGTATCTATGGGGGTTTGAATTAGCTGTGATGTTCCGTCCTTGTGCGCTACTGTAAAGTGGTTTGTAATCAAAAACAAGTGAGGTTTTCACTCCATTAACTACCTGCAATGTACGCACGCACGCACGCAAATACGGCTTTTCAGAGTTGTACAGTATGTATTTTGCATTTACACACCTTACAACCAAAAAGACGGAATTGAGTCGTGATTGGGCGTTTTCATGTAGGCAAGGTTTAATGCAGGCAATGGAGACTGCAAATATTCACAAATGCGCCTGATAAGGAGGTGAAGCTTTTGAAGCTGCTAAAGGGCAGGTGCAAGTATCCGCTGATAATGTGGACTCGTCCAAAAGAAATTGATATTCTGCCTATGTAAAGGCTAATGCATCTCGTGTGCATCTTATGTGCAGAAAAATACACTTTTTTTGCAAGCATGTTTCATTTGAGTAGTTTACTCACAACTCTGAAACAACCATATGCACAGGAAAAGAAATTGCAGATGCACTATGTGATCATTACTGTTCCAATTTAAATGTACATTGTAATTCTATATCATATCAGAGGTAGTTAGCATATCGTTGGCCAATGATAAGGCCCGTTACTATTAGGGTGTGCAGTCTAGTGCCGCTCCCCAAACACACCTGAAGTCTGAGAATACTTCATTCTACATTGGCATCCCTCCCTCTATATGTTTTTAAGCAGGGCACTAGCATCTGACTGCACTTGGTAACAGGCATAATCTAAAGTAAGTCCTATCTATATTTATATAGTGTCAGTTTATTTGGGGTGAGCGTTTGGGCGTGGGGCCCCCTGAGCTGTTTTGGCTTCAGGGCATCACCACTTAATACACGGTCACTTTTTATATCACTCTTGTTTTTATTTATATATTTTTAAATGAAAATCCTGGTGCTTGCGCCAGAGTCCTACTCTACATACATTTGGCATTCATCTCTGCATTATGTTCATGGTTTCTGTACTTTCTGCAAATCTAATCCTGTATTTTATGTTCATGATTTCTGTAAAGCGCTTTGAGTCCTTTTGGACTAATGTGCTATATAAATAAAATGATTATGATTCTTAAAAATAAGCATAAAAACAATAAAGTGCAACACTATGTACTGTATATACACTATAGTGCAAATAAAACTGAGCACTTGTACTTGCAAATTGAAATGTGGAGATACCTAAAAGTCCTGGTTGCCAGCATTCCACAGAGCCCTACTACTCAACTAAATCAGCACATTGCAATTTGGTGTCATTATACAGCCATTGGCACATTAATGTGGTGCACTATGAGCGCTTCCACTTCAAGTTTATTTGCAGAGTAAAAATGTAAATCTGCATACCATCAGTATAATGATCAGTCAAACCTTGACAGCAATGGTGAAAACCAGCATACAATACCAGCAGCTTGTCTAGGAACGTTCGTCTGTGCTAGGCTACGCGCCTATGCATTTCATCACCTGGCACTTTGTCAGAGGACTGGCCTAGCAATTATCACAGCACAGTTATAAAGGACTACTAACCACTCCCGATATTATATGCCATCTGGACATATCTCCTTAAGATTTCCTGCAGAATAATAAAAGTATTTAAGTATAAAGGAAAGCCCCCAAAATGTAGCAGGTTAGTCATTGCCCTCCACTGCTTTGAACTTTTGACATCTTATATCTTTCAACTTATAAGGACTACAGTATTTCATCCTTTAGAATGTTCAACACTATACTAAAAACATACAGGGTAAGGGTATACTTGCCAACTCTTCCTGATTGTCAGGGAGACTCCCCGAAATAGTAGCAATCTCCCTGACTCCCTGAAGAGTCTAGTAATCTCCACGATGCACCTTACCCCCATTATGTAGCTGTTGTATACTTGAAGAAAAATAAATCATACATATATACATTCAAATTAGATAATCAGTGCCATTTCCCTGCATTGGTGATAAGGCGCAATGATGTATCAGTAGGGGAGATGTATCAACCGCCGAAGCGGCATCAGCGCACGTTATGTGCGCTGGTACCGCTTCTTCCCCATGTATGATTTAGGGCACAGTGGTAAATGACAGGCGCACAATGCACCCCTGTCATTATCGGCACTGCTATCTACAAAATATCAGCGCCGATAGGCAGAGCTATGTATGAACGGTCAGTTCGCCTCACCGTTTCCGCCAGCTGCAGCTGTCACTATCGACAGCTACAGCCTGGTGATGCCCTGTCCCCGCTGCAGGGGCAGCGCTGTCCCTGCTGCGGTAGCTGGCGGCTCCAAGGCTGCTGGCGCAATATTCGCAACACTTGCGAGATCCCGCGCATGCTCAGTGGATCCGACTGGGACTGAGAGTTCTGATGCGCTGCGGTCTCTAGCGGGGATTGCCGGAGGGCGGATTTATCGCTCCCCCGCTCCGGCCAATGAGGTGTTAATACATCTCATCGTTAGTGCTTCCTGCTTCGCCTGGGTAAAGAGGCGAAGCCGTGCCGCTATAATACATCTCCACCAGTGTGTTTTCATCAACAAGTAGATCTTAAAAATGCTGCTTTGGGGATCATTTACATTTGGATGTAAGTTGACTTTATGACACGCCTCCCAGGCAGAACAGTACATGTCCATTTTAACTCTGCGCTCATAGGTGTTGCTTTCACAATCTCCCAGAAATGCTTTTTCAAAAATAGGCAATTATGGGTAAGGGTATTGGTAAAGTACCCTGAAGGCATCAAAAATATTTGTGCTACTGTAAATTTGATATGAGGTAGAATATAAAACTGTGCCCATACCAAACAAGACACTAAGCAGACAGCACACTAATAAAACAAAAGACGTGAGTATGTAGTACGTACACAAGAGGGCACGACAGACAAGCTCACAGGGCTCTTTTAAATATACAAATTTTAAACTTTAACACCTGTACAATGGACAGACAATGAATTATTCCAGCCTAATCATCCATATCCTCTGTGCTGCTTCTCACTGCCCAAATACACAGCAGTTGTAGATGTGTTTGTTACTGATCAGGAAAGACAAATAAATTGATTGTTTACAGTGCAGTTTATTTTTGAATTTTGTTTACAATTAAATGCAAATTTAACTCTGTGTGAATAGATGTAGCATTAGTTTATTATTCAGTACACAATAGATAAAACAGTTGAGTGATCATTTTCTATTTTCTAGATGTATTTTATTGAAAAAGTGGGATACACAAACTGCTTAGTTCTGTATACACACACCATGATCTATGTATATTAAGAACAATATATTGCAGGTAGTGCTCTGCGTGCTCTCTCTCTTCAGTCCGATCTACTGTGTATGTGTGGTTCTCTGTGCATTCTTCTCTCTCAGCGTCAGAGTGTAAAAGATGTGCCCCTGAGTATCCCTACTAACGGAGACTAATATGCCAGAGGTTCCCAAACTCCACCATTACAGTCCAGGTTTTAAGGATATTAATGCTTGAGCACAGGTGACTTAATTAGTACCTCAGTCAATTTGATTTAACCATCACAACAGCAGGTGGTATGTTTTGCCATTCTGCTTTAAGTACAGTGAGCAACTGTGACAGGGAAGAAGGTTGAGTCAGCCTAGAACGCACCCGTCACTCCAATTCGTCCCAGAGGTTCTCAGAGGGCTTAAGATCTGGACTCTGAGCTGGCCAGTCCATCCGGGTTACCGAATTTTCTGTATACCAGTCCAAGCACTACGTAGTGCTCTAGTCGAAACCGCCACATTAGTGGCCATTTGGAGCTTGTGTGCAATGGTATGCATGGCATGCATTTCGCTTGCACTGGGGTGTCCACTTTTGTCTACATAGTGAATGTATATATATATATATTATATATATATATATATATATATTTATTTATTTAATCCTACAAACTCAGCACTCGCCATTATATTCCAAACATTCCAGGGAATGTTAGTTCCAAAGTATTGCAATAATTTGTCAAGCTGACCAACCATATCACAGTCTTCGCATTCTGGTCAGTCCCTACACTGACTCTCAAAAAAATAAGCATTGCTCTGCCTCTGCATCATTTGGCTCCAGGTATCACACAGATCTGAAATACACAATATGCTTCTCCCATAGGTTTAGGCACTGGCTCACTGGCTTAAAGAGACAGAACCTTTTTTATATTTAAATGGTGTGGTGACATACCACAGGCACCTCAGATGTTTGAGTGCCGTGGATCAAAGCCAATTGTTGGAGAAACATAGGGAGGCTATTCGTTGTATATATAAAAAGGACCGCACCCCTACCTGTACCGCACTGGAAAACGCATGTCCACATGACTGGGCTTCTAGTGCAGCACGCAAAGTACAGTCAAGCATGTGCAGAAGAGAACCTGGCTGGTTGGCTATGTACAGTACTAAACTCTGCTTACTGTTACCAGACAGTATCGCTGGGGAGCTGAACATCGCTTGGAAGTAAAATAGGTGACTGTATTTTCAAACCTTTATGGGCCCCTTAATCTTTTTATTAATATTGTTATTGATTTGTAAGCTGCAAAGCTAAAGTGCTTTGCAGCGCTGGACAGTAGAAAAGACTAAGCATACATATAACGGGCATACAAGATAGATGTAATAAGTGCAGATGTGGAAACAAAGGGTGGGGCTCTGCTCGTGACAGGGCTTACAATCTTTCTGTTTACATTTTTGAACACATCAAATAGACCATAATTAGTTGCATGAGCATTTCCCCATGTTTTTAGTACATGGTAGCAGCAGCTTTATCTGCAAATATAGCTATAAGACTGTCTGTACCAGCTTTGCACATCTGGACCCTGCCATTTTCACTCATTCTCTTTTGCAATATTGCTTGTCAGAAATTCTCAATGAGATTGAGGTCTGGAAATTGTGGGAATTGATGGGGCCAATCCAGGACATAAGTAGCGGTGAAAGTTTATGGCCAGAGAAGGAGGAGGGATACGAGGGATCCAGCTTCGCACTCTGGATCTTCTTCCAATAGAAATTATCGGGGCTCCAGGTACTAACTATGTCTGAAGATGGCATCAGTTCTTGCAAAAAAACCCACAAAACTCTCAGTTTTCAGAGGTTGATAAATATTCATGTCCTCGACAGGCCACTAATAATATATGGACCAGTAATTGCCGCATGTGTAACGTGTTAATTAATAAATAGGGCTAAAGAAGAGTTCACAACATGGATCATATACAAAAATGGACTGTAGTAAAATAGAGTATGCCTTGACAAAGATACACACTGGTTTAAGTATCGAAATGCATTGGATACCTGGAGGAACTATTTCCTTTTGCTGAGGGAGTGGGAACTCACCTGTAAAGAAAGGTCATCCTGGGACACCTGGAGAATGCTACCTTTATGCCTTATCTGTCTACAAATTTGTGGACATAGAAATCTGGTGAGTGACCACCCTTTCATTTAGCTTTGATGTGAAAAGTTGAATATTTTTTTACTCTATTGTACTACAGTCCATTTTTGTATATGATCTGCCTTTGGTGAAAACATTTTTTCACCTTGTTTTTATGTTTGTCTTGGTTTAATGTGAATAAATTATGGTAATGCACTATGGAAGCACTTTCTTTATAATTTTTTACATATAAACCTGAGAGAATAGAGGGGAAGAACCGAAACATCCATATATACACCTCAAGGAGGGATCTTCCCTACCAGACATCCACAAGCGTAATTGTCTGCTCATTTGATAGACCACACCTTCTGGTAAGGCGTACTACATATACAGTATTTTCCATAGGAGCTATTCCTTCATACTGCTACACTATGATCGTGTTTTTTATTGTGTTTTCGAGTCTTCTTTAGATAAAAGTGGAAATTATATTCCTGAAAGAAAGGAACAGATCCATGTTGTGAACTCTTCTTTAGCGCTACAGAAAGTGATTGGTGAACTATTGTATGACTTGAACTGTTTTCTGTGTTTGGTGACACAGTCACATCAAGAAGTTCTAATAGCTGCTTTAGCGCACTGACCTGCTCCACAATTTTTCTATAATTAATAAATAGGCCCTTATGTCCTAGGTCCTCTTGTAGACTACATAATATTTTTTCAAGACCTCTCTATGTATTGTGCCATCCATTTTGCCCTCTATGTTGACACGTTTTCCAGCCTCTCAAGCGGCAAACATTCCCAATGATATTATGCTCCTGCCGTCAGACTTAGTATTAAGTGGGGTGATAAAAAGTATCAGGCTTGTGCCAAACATAGCACCTAGCAGTGAAGCCAAAAAGTTAGTGTCCGCAGGCCATAGAATCCTCCTTCACCTGATATGTGGGTCAATAGCATGCTTTTCCAAACTCTAGGCAAGATTACATATGTATTTTCTGGTTTTCTGTTTCTACCCTCCTATATAGTGCAGATGCAGCCTGCCCTTAGCTTATTATTAAGAATAATGTTATCCTATCTCTGCCATGAAAGACTGCAATTATACCAGAGTTGCTATAGGCCTCTGCGCTTATCGCAAGGATTCTCAGTTTTAGAGAACAGCCTGTAAACTACGGGTATAATTCACTACGAAACGCAACTGCGAATGCAATAGCGATTACGCCCGCAGTTCAACTGTGATAGTATGCTAATCCATTGCGATCGCAATGCCGCCGCTGTACTACATAAGGACGCCCACTTTACCTTATGAACATCCATAATGTTTAGCAAGACTGCGATAATATCGGTATAATCGCGTACCATCGCAGCCTCATGCACACTTGCATAAGCTCTGACCTTACTCAGAAATACAATCGAGTACCATCGCAGCCTTGCGCACACTTGCATAAGCTCTGACCTTACTCAGAAATTGCTAACTACATCGCACGCTATCAGTCCTCAGGCTGCGTAGGGCATCGCAGTGGATACTTTATGCATGCCCCTGCAACGGCGTTCAAATGCACTGGCACGTGTGCATTCGGCCAACCACCGCCCCCTAGTCACCACCCACAAACAGCACTTCCTGTCAATCACTCTGCGATGGGTCTGCATAGTCACTGCAATGGATAGTTTGCGCACGGGCACTGCGATGCATACGCATGCGCAGAACGCAACAATCGACCAATTGCGTGTGTATTAGCAACTACGTTCCTTGCTGAATCAGGCCCTTCATGTTCTATACTCTCTCCATTTTTATATGAAGGAATGGCAGTGCTTCATAGTAAAAAAAAAGGGAAGATTCAATCCAGTGTAAGCTGCTGGGTGCATTTTTCTGCCCAATACGGTAGGCTGACACTGCTCACACCTCTGTCAGTCAAGGAACGGGTTCCAGCAGCTTCTGCGTATGATTGAATCTTTCCTTACAGTATGGGGCTGATTCAGACGCAGTTTCGATGTTGGACGTGAGCAATTTTTTCAGTCTGTGCATGAATCCGAGACGCACTGCGCATGCCATGATGGTTACCGCCAGGTGACGAAGAATGAATTTGGACGCAATAGAGCCAATTTCAGTGGGTGTTCCTGGGTGGTAACAGGGTTAGCTAGCCAGATCGGGCATGTCTTATCCTGGATCATCCCTCTCCTTCAAACCACATATCCAGAACCTCTCACAGTCTTGTTTTCAATCTCAAAAATATTTCCAAGATCAGACCCTATCTCACCCAGGATGCTACTAAAACCCTCATACACTCACTTGTCATCTCCAGATTGGACTACTGTAACCTCCACCTATCTGACCTCCCCAACTCCCATCTCTCTCCCCTCCAGTCTGTCCTCAATGCTGCTGCTCAGCTCATCTTCTTCTCCAAATGCTCTACATCTGCCTCCCCCTCTCCTACAAGCCCGCCACTGGCTCCCCTTCCCTTTCAGAACCCAATTCAAGGTTCTCACGCTCGATTACAAAGCTCTCACCCATTCCTCTCCCATTTACATTTCTGATCTCTTGTCCCTTCACTCTTATGTCCGCCCTCTATGTTCAGCAAATGCATGCCGCCTCTCATGCCAACTGATTACTTCCTCTCACTCTCGCCTCCCAGATTTTGCCCGTTCTGCTCCCCACCTTTGGAACTCTCTACTTTCCTCATCAGACTCTCCACTTCTCTACAATCATTCAAACGTGATCCACTACTTCATTAAAGCCTTCCAACTCTCATCCTAACTTGCTGCTACATGTTCCTTCCTCCCTGTCTACCCCATCTGTGTCAGACCTGCTTGTCTGCCCCTCCCCTTTAAGCTCTTACGAGCAGGGCCCTCTACCCTCTTGTGCTTCTCCTTACTTTACTTTCATCTACTTCTTACTCCCCACTAGGGCACCTAACACTTGGATACTTTGTTCTGCTGCTTACGCGGGTGTTATGGTCACTAATGTAGCAATGTATATTATCCATGTCCTTGTCTTGCATTGTATTGTGTTGTACTGTAAGTCACTGGTCACCTATTTGTTTATGTACTGTGTAAGGCGCTTCGGAACACTGGTGGCACCATATAAATAAATGATGATAATAATTTCATGGACAGTGACTGCGTCTTTATCCTCAGTTGCGCCGATTTTGGCGGCCATGTTCAGATGTACAATATGCGCCTCTATAGGGCTAATGCAGTGTCCAATGGTGCGACAGATGGTGGGTCTTAATTACTAGTAGTGCTGCAGTCGATGAGCGTCTCTGTATGAATCCCATTGGTTGCAGTAATAGAAGCAGTTGTGTTCCGGAAAGACGCAGTTGCGGTTGCTTTAGCGTCCACCTTTGAATCAGGTCCTAAATGTCTTCCTCTAATTGGTGCTTTTCAATAAGCGACATGCCCTGGGGGTGGAATATGCCATGCTCACCAGCCGCTGCTACCGCTTTCCACCGCCTCCCGGCTCCTGCACTGTGTGGGTAGAGATGTTATGACGTCTCCCGCAGTGCCATAAGAGGTGCCCTGGGATCTGTACAGCCGCTTGGTGCATCCTCAGGATGTTCTGGGCAGTGCCATTGTTACCTGATGATGGTGGTAACGCCCTCCCACCCCCTAGGGTGTAACTTTATGACCATATTCGCTCAGGCGAAGGGGCGGCAGCGGCACAGGGTGCACTGTCGTCTGTTATGGGGCAGGATGGCGGCATTGCAGTGACATAGTTGCACCTAACTCTGAATACAGGCAGATAGTCGCCCTTATCTCTGAGAATGCGGTGCAACCATAGATGTGATCGAATTGCAAGAAACTCAATCAGTCCCTTTTTGTGGAATACAGGAAAAAAATATGTTTTCATTATATTTGGCAATACAAATAAATCTACTTGGCTTTCTAGATGTAAGAGAATAAAATGTGAACAATATTTAAACTGAGCCAAAATAATCAATTCAATAGAAAATCACATCTTCACAGTAATACCCCTTTTACACCAGAGCAAAAACCTGGGTTTTTGCTGGTCTACCCGGGTTGCAGCTCAGTGTAAAAAGGTCCCTGAAAAATAACCCCGGTCAAGTTACCCAGCAATCCAACCCAGGAAGTTACCAGGGTCGGACCCAAGATGTACCTGGATAATGGTGCAGTGTAAACAGCGCAACCCGGGTTATCTGACCTGGGTCATGCCTAAAATGAGCTGATTGGTGGTTGTTGAGCAGTCACCTCCCACTTTTTATGACCTTGCAGGGCAGACCCAGGTTCAGTGTGAACGGGGCTGACCTGAGAATAACCCAGATCGATGGTGCTGTGTAAACGGTGTCTGACCTGGGCCTGACCTGGGTTGGAACCATGTCTGAAAACCCAGGTCGGACCCGGGTTTTTGGTGGAAAGAGGTATTAAATAAAATGTTAACTTCATAAAATAAATGATCGTCTGACCAAATATGCCCAGTTATGTACCGTACTGTACTTACAGGATATTTGTATTTCAAATATAGGAATTATTATAAATTGTCATCTGGGTAATGGAGAAAATGGGCCTCAGTCTGTTAGAGAATGAGGGGACAGTGAAAAATATATAAAGTGTAAACAGGTATATTATATTAACAAACGAAAACTGCATAGGTTTGAGTGCGATAAGAAGACTGTTTTTTGCTGATGGCAATGATTGACATGCTTGTTGGCTCAGGTGACTTAGTGATGTCAGTGGGTCAGTTTAGCCTATAGGGCTTCTTGTAGGAGTGGTTTGATTTACAGTATATAAGGACAGGCTCTGTCAGCGTTCAGCCTCTCTTCTCCTGTTTTTTTTATGAAACAGGCTGAGTATCCACTTTGTGGTTCCTATATTTTCTACAACTGTTTAATCATGCCCCGTCCACGCCGTTCTGCCCCCCCCCCCCCCCCGCCCCGCCCCGCCGGCTGGTGGATTTTTGGCCATCCACTGCGCTCCGCAGCTACATGCGGCCCCCCCCTCCTCATTCACCTATGCACGCAGGTCCCAGCGCGCCATTGTCCCCTGTCCCCTGCCCCATCGCCCAGCCCCACACTCCCAAAAGGATGTGCCTCAGGTAATTGCAGGGACCGGCAGCATCACTCCAGCACCCCCCCCCCTTCATGGCTGGCGTTACACTGTCGGGCCTTATGCCCCAGGCGGCTCCGGCTGGCAGCTCACTGCAGCCGGCGGTCGTCCCACCTGCCACCTTTTCCAATTCCAGGTCCCCCTGGTCCTTCTCCCTCCCCTGTAGTTTCACAAGTGTCCTGGCTGCCCTCCACAGTCTCTCACCCCACTTTCTTTTCCTCTGCTCCAGTGGTATCAGCAGCGGGCCCTTCCTGGGGTCAAGCTGCCTGGAGCACCGGATTTCCCCCCCCAGTCTATCCATCCGTCTCCGTGTCTCCTTCCACACTAAGTTACCCCCATTTCTCTGCCTCTTCCTTCCCCTCTTACCCCCCCTTTTTACAGCCTTACACTCACCAACCTTACTTTTGCCCTTGGCTTTCTTCATCTTCCTTACCTGTGTCTCGTTTTCAGCCCATCCAAGTCGCTCCGCCTGCTCCAGCCACTTTGGCCCCTTCTACCACCCAGCGAGTAACATCCCCACCCCCCATAACCCACCTATTCCCCCTCCTTCTCCTCGTCCCCCGATACCTCCAGCCCCGATCCCTGAGTCCTCTTTACCCGTTACTCACCATGTGCATGTAGTTTCAGGTCCACCGGCTTCAGGCGGATGCTCGATAGAAGATTCTTCAGCTAGTGCGGCTGCTATTCCTGAACGTATCGAAGAAACCCCGGCTGTTCGGCTGGTGGCTTCTCCTCGTTAAGAGGTCGACGGCGAAGTTCCGGGTCCTTCTCAAGTTGGTGAGTATGATTCCACATGTTCTTTTTCCAGTTTCTCTTCTCATTCCTCTGATTCTCCCGCTCGCTCACGTAAAATTGCCAGGATGGTTGTGCGGTGACTCGCTAAAAAGGCAGATAGCAGCAACAAGAAGGTGGAGTCAGCAGTGCCTGAAGCAATTCTTTGCGGATTGCGTAAAAGTGTTCGAGACAGAATCCGCAAGGATAAATTTGTGGATTTTTTCTCGCTCACGGAGGAAACAAAATAAAGGTTTGGCGAAAGCAAAGAAGCCTGGTGGTGTGGGGGAGGATACCTTTTGTAATTTTAATGCCTGGTTGAAGGGCATGCTGATGTTTGCGGCATGTTACCTCCACTCACGGGCGGACGAGCATGTTAACATTCTGAAATACATTTTTTTGGTGCATGACATGTTTGTCCGTTCCAGAGGCGTGGCATGGCGTGATTACGATGTGCAATTGCGCAGAAAACACAAGGGTAGACGTATCTTGCAGTTCGGCGTAAAAGATGTCAAGGTATGGTTGGAAGTTTCTCAGAACCGACGGCCCCCCTTGGATGCAGCTCAGCCCCGCAGGTCCCCGGCGTCCCTGAAGCCGGGTGCGACGGGTCTGGCGAGAGGCAAGTGTTTTGCCTTTAACGACTCGAGGTGCACACGTGGCGCCTCCTGCCATTTTCGCCACTCCTGTCGTCTCTGCGGTGGCGAGCATCCGGCCAAGGACTGCCGACGGGGAACGGGTGGCTCAGTACCCGATCGCCCCGAAGGAGCAAAGAATGCTAACTAAAGCTAGGTTCCCTATTTGCCTCGAGGCACTTTCCAGGTGGTTAGGTTGGTACCCCTTAGGCGAGTAGGCTAAATTCTTGTTAGAGGGTATTTCAACGGGTTTTCGTTTGCCCATTTCGGGCCCTTTGTTTGTCAGGCCGAGGTCCTGTTGGGGAGGATGGAGGGCCCTTTCCCTGTCCCTCCTTTGAAGGATCTCTGCATTTCCCCGGTAGGTGTGGTCTCTAAGAAGGTTCCGTGAAAGTTTCACCTCATCCAACATTTGTCCTACCCGGCGGGAGCTTCGCTCAATGATGCACTGCCGGCAGCAGCCTGCAGAGTGGTATATCAGTCGTTTGACGAGACATTAGGACTCTGCACTCGGAGGCTATGCGTTATATGGGCTTTCGCCTGCCCTCCGGTTATTTTGTGGACAAGTGTTTGCCCATTGGTTGTGCGGTGTCCTGTTCCTATTTTGAGAGATTCAGCTCCTTTTTGCACTGGTGCATTCAGGCTGGTACAGGCCGGGATGGCGTGGCACATTATTTGGATGATTTTCTCTTTGTAAGACAGGGTGGGAGTGAGGTCTGTGCAGACCTCCTCTTTTCCGCACAAGCGCTTTTTCGGAATTTAGGGGTCCCCGTAGCATTGGATAAAACTGAAGGTCCCAGTTCCCGTTTGTCTTATTTGGGTATTGAGATTGACACATTAGATGGTTGTTGCCGTCTGCCCCAAGACAAGGTTTCAAAATTGCTAGACATGGTGTCGTGTTGTTTGGCGTCTGATAAAGTTAGATTGCGAGCAGTCCAATCGCTATTAGGTTCCATTAACTTTGCCTGCAGGGTTATCCCGATGGGCAGGGTTTTTTCTAGGAAACTTGAAAGAGTCACGGCAGGTGTGCGTCAGCCTCATCACTATATCCGTCTTTCAGCGGAGATAAAAGAGGATCTACGAATTTGGGCCAGATTCCTGGTCCAATTCAATGGCGAACGCATCTGGCCTTCGCCCCCCGTGGCCAACAAGACGCTTCAGCTTTTCACTGACGCTGCTGGGTCATCTGGCTTCGGGGCTTATTTTGAAGGGGATTGGTGTGCCGCTCCATGGCCGCCAGATTGGCGTGACGAGGGCCTCACAAACAACCTATTACTTTTGGAACTTTTTCCAATAGTGGTAGCTGTTGAACTGTGGCATGCGCGTTTAAGTAACCAACATGTTACATTTTGGTGTGATAATCTAGGAGTAGTGCACGCCATGAATAATCAGAGAGCAGCTTCCCCTTTTGCTTTACACTTTTTGCGGCATTTGCTATTGCGTTGTTTAGAGTCGAATATTAGCTTCACGGCGTGCCATGTCCCTGGCATAGTCAACAAGATTGCTGACGCATTGTCCCGTTTTCAATTTGCGCGCTTCCGCTCCCTTGCCCCCTTGGCTTCCCTCGAGGGTTTGATTTGCCCCCCGTTTGCATGGCAGATTATCAGGCCGGCTTAGAGGGTTAGCTCGGCATTCACTTGCCCCGGCGACCCTCAGAACATACACTGCAGCCTGGCAGGACTGGCGAGCTTATTGCGCCCAGCCTGCTATGGAGGGTAAGTCTGCTCAGGATTTGATCTTGTCTTTTGTTTGGTTTAAGCACCAACAGGGCAGGTCCAGGGCCTCCGTGGTTGCGGCGCTCACGTGGATCTCATTCTTTTGCAAACTCAAGGGTCTTTATGACCTCACCAATTCATTCATGCTTACTAAAGCCCCCAAAGGTTGGACGAAGGAGTTCCCCGCTCGCGCCGACTCACGATGGCCGGTTGACCAGCAGCTGCTCCATTCTTTCCTGACAGTATTGGAGAAGGTGGCTACGGATTCATTTGAAGTGGCACTTTTTAGCTTGGCATTTGCGGCTGTATTCTACGGTGCATTCCGGGTTGGGTAATTAGTCGCAGCTAGTAAGAAGTCAGTTTCTTCCGGCCTTTTGTTATCTGATATTGTGTTTAGTTATTCTGCGGTGCTCTGTAAATTGAGATGTTCAAAGACGGATCAGTTGGGGAGGGGTAGATGGGTGACGTTGCATTGTCAGGAAGACAATTTAGTGTGCCCAGTTAAATGGGCATCCTCCTACATGGGTGTGCGCCCATCCGGGGGATCACAATGGCTGGTGCACGTTGATCGCACCCCCCTCACTAAGTTTCAATTTGCGGCTATTTTTAAGAGTGCGTTAAGGGAGTTAGGTTTGGAGGTCTCAGCCTTTGGGACGCATTCTTTTCGCATAGGTGCGGCTACATGCGCGGCTTTGGCAGGGGCTTCCCCTGCTGCCATTCAAAGCGTAGGTAGATGGAAATCAGTGGCTTATAAGTCCTATGTGCGCTGTGATAAGTTATAGGGCGCACCTTGCTAACCCGAAAACGTTGTTTACCTGCCAATTGTTGAACGACGGCTAGCGTTCAGCAATTGGAGGTGTGAATGGATTTTTTTTGTTTTCCCCCCCGGGAGCCAGGATCTGGGCCACTTTGGTTCACGGGTTGGGTTTGTTAGTTTTTCTTCTTCACTCGGGTTCTTTGTTTCCCCCTTTGTATGCATCCCTGCTAGTTAGTTGCCATGTCGTTCATTTAAGTTGTGTTGTGGTGGTGGTTTTCTACAATTTCTCATGGTTAGGCTTCTGTTTCCTTTTCAGCACCTACAAGGGAAGATGGACAGGTCTGGTTTGTAGGTAATTCCTATGTGTTCTGGGCAGAAAAGCATGGGCTGGCTAAGAGGGCTAGTTTGTTACTTGGTGGATGGCGAGTCCGTTGGATTGGTGTAAGAGGTTTGCGTGTGGAGGCTGTTCTGGATTTGCTGATCTCATCCATTGCTTCTTGGGGGGTCCCGGAGTGGTTGGTGCTGCATGTCGGTGGTAACGACGTTGGTCATCTAAAAGGTGTTGAATTGATTGTTCGTATGCGAGGCCTGTTGGAGGACGTGCGTATGCGATGGCCAGAAGTAAGGATTGTTTGGTCATTTAACTTGGAGGGGCGCTTGAAAGCATGCTGCTGTGGACAGAACGAGAAAGAAGGTGAATGTGGCAGTGGACCGTCATGTACTTTCCTTGGGTGGTGTGGTTGTGAGTCACGGCTTTTTGACTGGCGATTTGGTTAGATTTTTTGGCCCGGATGGTGTGCATCTAAATGCTCTTGGCCTTGGGCTTTTTATTAAGGATCTGCTTTCCTTTCTAGATTAGTTTTTTCGGTGGTGGCGGGCCAGTCTTCCTTTGTTGTCTGGCTTGGCGGGAGTTCGCTACAGCTCGGTGGCTACATGTGGCGCAAGAAAATATTGTGGGGGCGCTTGCCCTCGATGTGCGTGGCAAATTTGTCCTTCTCTGTACGGGGGGACCCGAGCGCTTTTGTACGGAAGCGTTTTGGGTTTGCCCAGGAGGCAAGCGAGACCCCCACATCGTAAGAGCGTCTTTAGGAGGGTCGTTTTAGTCGTCCCTTGAGTCATTCGTTTTTTCTAAAAGCTAGAACCGAGCTTGCAGTGTCTCTTGCCACCTTTTTTGGTTAGGTTAATTAATTCATTATTAATAAAAGCTGTGACCTTTTTAGCCAAGCTGCTTTGTGTCTGTGTCATTATTTATTAGTTAAGTTAAGTTAAGTTAAGAAGGTTGTTTAAGGTTGGAAGCAATAAACCAATGTATCTCTTAATTCATCCTGAAGAGACTCATCTGTTACTCTTATAACAACACTGAATATAACCAGCTATTTTATTGGCTGCTATTTTCAAACATTCCACATTTTCATAGATTTTTGATGCAGTATTTAAAGTGGCAATATTATTATAGGCAAAAGCTGCTTCAATTCCTGCAACAAAAATTACATCATAATTAATGAGGTTCAGGAACAGATTTTTTGCAATGTCCTGGGCCAAGATGTATTTTACGGAATCGGTATAAACCACTGCCGGACCTAAGCCCGGCGGATGAAATACCGACGCCGGCAATTGAAATCCCGACTGAGGTAAGTAACACCCCTAACCCTCCCCTATCCCTAATCTTCCCCCAGGGGTGCCTAACCTAACCCCCCCTCCCCGCACCCTAAACCTAACCCTCCAGGGGGGTGCCTAAACCTAACCTCCCCCCGGTGGTGCCTGACTCTAACCCCCCCTTACCCTGCATAAACCTAACCCTCACGGGAAGGTGCCTAAACCTAAATCCCCCCTGGAGGGTTAGGTTTAGGCTAGGGGAAGGGGAGATTAGGGTCAGGAACCACCAGGGGGTGGTTAGGCTTAGGCACCCCACCGGGAGGGTTAGGTTTAGGCACCCCTGGGGGGAGTTTAGGGTTAGGCACCTAACCATAAGTCCCCCCGGGAGCCCCTAATCCTAAACCCACCCACCTTGAGCGTCTAAGCGCTCCCGACGCTTGGCTTAACTACGATCGTTATGCCGGGCATTGGGATTTCAGTATGGGGCTTTTGATAGGCTGTCGGTATTTAGACGCCTATCATTAGTCCCATGCCGGGATTTCACAGTCGGGAACCTGGCGGTCGGCATTTCAAACCCGGGCTTCCTGACTACATCCCGTATTTTTCCTAAGATAAGTTTCATTTTAGAGTCCATTTTGCGTGCCGTCTTTTGTAAATACTATATGTATGTGTATATATATAATATATATGTGTAAATATAATATATATAAATTTGCTTTTCTATAGCCCCACTCACAGTTCCTGAACCTATTTTTCCTAGAAAAATAGCCCTGGTTATAATACTGTCTAGAAAGTAGGGAATATACTGTATATTTATATCATGTCACATTTTAATTATTTTAAATACATTGACTTCTGTACCAATATTGATGTTCTCCATACAATGGACCTGATTCAGAACTGCGCGCAGAAGCACATGCAGTAGCGTCTATTGGCGGTCTCCCGTCTGCCACTTTATGCAAATGGCCTATAAACTCCTTCCCATGTGGCTGAATGTGCAAGGCCTGAGATGCCCACTTTCAGTGTCTATGCATGCTGTAATATAGATTGGTGCATCCTTATCGGTCGCACCATCGAAACTTGCACCATTCCTATGGCAGGTGCAGTTTATCCATCTGGCTATGGCGTCCTATGCCTGTGGCTGTGAACACAGCCGCTTGTATTGAAATGCCCACAAGACTGCCATGATACACTAACTGAACGGACCATGCGTGCACTAGTAGCCACTTTCCAGGAACACACATCACTTTTCAGCCACCTCTCTGAAGCCAGCTGACCTGATCGCAAATAATCGCTCAACTATGTGAACATCGGCATTGCATGTGTCTCTGAATCAAGCCCAATGTGCCTATACTGTGCAAATCGCTTCCTGTTTGGAATGAACAACACTTAACACCCCTAAAATGACGCAATAATCTTCCTTAATCACTCTACTGAAATTAGCAATTTGTTTTATATGATTTTTGATGATCTTTTCGTTCTGCTTTCAATAATACCATGTCCTATGTGTGTATATACACAACATCTTGATGCACACCATCAAGAGAATATGCATGGTGTGTTATTATATAAAGGCACACTTCCCTGTAATTTCCTGATGACCTTAGCATAAACACACTCTCTTACATACAGTACCTACTACATACATGTAAACACTTCAGTCAAGTCTCTACTAAGCTCAACATTTCTACTGTGGAACTGGGACCCTGGTTTACTCCTCCTATGGCGTACAGCCTGTTCTTCAGTACGATGCTGGCACAAGCACATCGTGGGGTGGGCATCGGACTTAGGCTTTCCCATCTGTTCTTCAGTGGATGGAAGATCTCTGCTGTTTCCAAAACTGATGGTTGGTTTCCTGAATGGATAGGACAGTTGAAAAAGTATTTTAGAGAGAAGATTCAAGAGTGTGAAAAATAAGTTTCCACCTAACTTTGAAATATGAATGAATTGTAAGCTCTCTCTCATGTACAGATGTGTCCACATACACCTTTGCTCAATCCCGGCAAATATTGGTGCACCGTGGACTTAGCTACTTAGCCATACTAAGCATCCAGCTAGAGATTTTTTTTAACAATATGTGTCTTATTCACTGACTACTGCTGCTGGCGTTTCATGTATGTACTTCTGTGTGCAAGTAAGGACCTCATTCAGAGGTGTACATAAATCCGATGGTTTGCGTACATCTCAGATGGTGAACATTCTAGCATGCACAGGATATGTACTGCGCATGTGCAGGCCTCCATCTACGAGTTTGCTCGTAGTATCTCCAAGCCGCAGCCTGCGTAAGGGGGCGGGGAAGTGGTGACACTGCCCTGCATTCGCGGAAATGGGGGTGTGTTGCCCCCTTTTTCTGGGGGTGGCGAGGCCAGGGTCTGCTTCGGAAAATGCATATTTTGTGGCCGTGGCAACACAGGTAAGACGGTCATTCTGAGTAGCCTTTGGCTTTCTCATATGGCCGATGCTGCAACCATCGTGGGTGATCCGATGCTGTGTCTACGGACGCAGCACTTGGATCTGCGATGCTGTTAGTATGCCTCCTGCTGCATTAGCATAATTCCACATCACTGCTGCGTCCAAAGATGCAGCTGCAATGTGAACTGCGTCCATCTCTGATTCAGACCCTAAGTCACTAAATCTGGTTAGAAAAGACGACTATGGCCGATATGAGCGAAAGCTCCGGTTATGATTAATCTGCAAATTTATACCAATTCCTGTGTGACAAATGTATTAATCTAGTGTGCCTGGTACACTGTGAGGGACTTTGTATGCGGCTATGATGTGAATAAGAAAAATTCGGCAAAAAAGTACATATTGCTACACATGGTGGAGCGTCTAAGTGGCGCCAAGTATCTCGCACAGTATGTGCACATGTGTAATGACTCCTCACATTGCGCTGAGTAGTGATTGGAAGTAAATTGGCTTCCTGTAAGCATCTCATTGTTTTTTTTTCATTAGAATGTTGTATTCATCAGCTTTTATTAATCTCCAGTACATCATGTCCACAGCACTGTATAATGTATGCAGACATCCCACATTCTATGTGACATGCCTATCCTTCAGGCATATTTGCTTTATTGTTGTTACGTAAGATTAGGTTTATTGAAAAGTATGTTGCAACAATGAAAATGAGTGTGGGCTTTTTTATTTTTAAAATAAATATATTAAACATTCTCCATGGGAAATAACCATTGTGTAATAATGGCTGAAGAAATCTTTTGATCTTACCAAGACCTCCAGCCACAACAACTCTCCCATTTATTGCACCTGCAACAAAATCAGCTCTTCTCTTCCTTAGAAAGCAGGAACGGTCTGTCTTCGACCAGCTTCCTGAAAAGAGGAGAGATAAGATCAGGGTTATTCCGCTAGACAAGAGACGTTCGGTTATGTCATGCGGTATTTCTGTATACACTTATTCTAGAATGCTGATTGTTGTACATTAATATAGTAGTTTTACACTTATGTGATGTAATGTATACCAGCCATTTAGTGCTAGCTAAAGTAATTCAAGAAAGAAGCAAACTGCACATTTTATAATAATATATAATATAATAGTTACAACATGCAAACATACTAAAAGTAATTACAAAAAATGCATTACCTGCTAAATCAGAAGAGCACACACACATATTTATTTATTTATTAACATATAGGGACAGATTCAATTAGCTGCAGGTTGAGTCGCATGGCCTGTTCCCTTGTTCAATGTGCTCATATATATTAATATACTGACCTGCGATCGACCTACAGTACAAGCAGCCCCGAGGCAGCAGTTAATGCTTATGTTGCGCTTTACAAATGAATGGAAAAACAGCAATAAGTGTGAATTATAGACGCAAATCTTGCGCAGAGCTGTGAGATATTTTGAGATACTTGAGAACAAAAAAGAATATATTAAGTATGTGAAATGTTTGCAACTATCAAGAGTTTGCATTTATTTACAGGTCTAGCCAAGAAGACACTAGTTAAACCCCCCAAAAAACAAATGTAAAATGTGGGTCTTTGTTCCTCTATCTGATCCTGTAAAATAATATTATGTTCTGTATTCATTTTGTAGATATTTCTAATAATGCATTCTAGAACACAAGTCCAGTTCCTTATAGATAAATGTGTTGTGCATATGAGTCATTTAAACTGGCAGACTGAGGGGAACGCCCTAAACCCCAGGAAACCATTTTAAACTGCATGACACAAAAAGATTCACATCCACCTACTCACAACACTATTTATAAGGGAATTGTCATCCTTCATTTTGACAGGAGACCCAAATACCACACCTCATGGCAAAATAAAGCAAAGCCGACATAAGGTCTCTTTTATACAGAATACAGATATAAAATAAAAACAAATATCTTTTTCCAAATTCTACTCTAAATTAAACCATGACATACAGACCTGAATTTAATCCCCTGACCCTTTTTCTGTACTTTGAATCCTTCATTGAGCTCCAAGGCCACACACTGACACTCAAATTAATTTGGTTTATGTTATAGAAATAGATTTAACAGTAATTGAAATGATATACAATATACATGTATGCTATTAGCACAGGTGTGCTCAGGGCCGCAACTTGGGCTGTGTGAGAGGGGCAGCTGCCCAGTGCGCCAATCTGAAGTGAGCACAGGGAATTCATATTTTAGGTTCATTTTGTTACAACTGAAGGTTTGGAATCATCACATTTCCTTCTTGCCACAGGCAGTAAAACTTCTAGTTATGGCTTAGGAGCCACACGGTTTTCCTTTTATGTGTTCATAGTCATAAAAGTTTATTTCCACTAAGAAAACAAGAGGTTTGCATCTCCCATAACCATATGGTTTGATCTTTCTGCTGTAGGATTACTACCCATCCGGAATTCCCCGGACAGTCTGGAAATCACAAGATTTGTACAGAGTCCAGAGGCTTGCCTTTCCCGGATGGGTGGTGTCCAGAAATCACACAGCCCCACTGCGGCTCCTTCTCACCCAGCCCCTGCCCGTCCCATTGCTCGTCTCCTTCCATGTCAATGATGCTTGCCTCCGCCAGTTCCACTGCCCATCTCTGCCTGTACCACTGCCCATCATTGCTTGCCTCCGCCCACCCCACTGCCGGGCTCTGCCTGTACCACTAACTGTTTCCTCCACCCAACTGGCTCCGCCTGCCCCACTGCCGGTCTCCACGCATCCCACTGTCAGCCTACGCTCATCTCTCTGCCTGCCTCCACCCCACCACCACACTGCTCATCTCCTCCTGCTTGCTCTGCAGACTGTTCTGAGGCTGACACTGTGACTGTGGGTAAGTAGATGTCATAGCAAACAGGTCCCATCATACATGTACACATGCCTGGTCCTATAGGCAAATAAAAATGGATATTTTGCATCTGTGGTAAAAAAACAAAATGAATACCAAAGCCTATAAGGGATATTGCATTGTATGCCTTTGTCATGTCAAGAAATTAGTTCACTTTGATAAGTTGGCATTTTAATAAGTTAAAATCTCCAGCTTATTAAAGGGAACTATTTTCTTCACACTCCATGACAAAAGCATAAATGCAATAAAACCCCTCATAGGTACAAAGCTGAGCATTGATGTCACATATTCCTAGTTGGTAGGCTGTATTTTTGTACATTATCATGCATGCATAAACATATTGGCTGCTTCCACTGTGTGTGTTGTTTTATGGAGTTGATTTACTTGAAGATAATGGGAATAAAACTGCATTGATACCATTTCTAACAGTAACATTATGTAATTATATAGCTCAATACAGCATGAGGGGTCTCTTATGGCATATGAGGAGCTCTGATGCCATATAAAAGGGCATGAGGGGGCTGTGGCATAAAGATGTACGGTGGGGTGCATGACGCATTGCACTCGGGATACGATGCATTCTGCCGCTCTTTGCATGTATGCTGGCGATGGTAATGACGGCATGACGATTACCGCAAAAGGCTGCTCTGTCTGTAAGAGCGGCCCATTGCGATGGAGGGACTTACGGGTCTATGACCCAGAAGCCTTTCACGTATGCGCAGAAGGACGCGGGTGGTGCTGGGAAGGATACAGCACTCTGTAGATAGAAGCCCATAGGCTTCTATGAGTAACGCCATCTGGAAGATGACGTTTCCCACCGCATCCAAGCCCCGGAGTGCATCGCATTCTGGGGCTTGGTGCATATGAGTAATGCTGTCAAACCCGCATTTCCGGGTTTGACCGCATTTCTCACCTTGCTGCATCCCACCCATAATGTTAAGCACATGGGCTCTATTTATCAACATTATTTTTACTAAAATAATGTGAAAAAGGGTGTTTTCACATTATTTTAGTATCACCTATAGTTATTACAGGGCAATTGGAGTAGAATTCGTAAAATTCTACTCCAACCCCTAAGTATCACTTATTTTTAGTAAAGCAGATCGCATTTCCCATAACTGTAATGGGAAATGTGATCTGACCATAGTTACTAAAAATAAATGTGAAAAATATATCGGGGAAAGCCCTGTGATAATAACGCCACCTGGAGGTGGCGTTATCCAGGGTCTCCCTCAGTTACCGGACTCCTGGCCTGCTCTAACGGGGAGAGCAGAGCCGGGAGTCGGTCCCTGTAATCAGCTGTGTGGTCTAAACAGACCGCAAGCTGATTACTGTAAAAAAAAAGAAAAAAAAATAGTAAATAAAAAATTACTTACCTTCGGTCAGCTGGTCTCCCACAGTGCACTGCTGCCCGGTCATCAGGTGATCGGGCCCCAGTGCAGTATGGGAGATCACCTGACCGGAGGAATGGAGAACATCACCGGAGGCCTGGAGCATGCAGGTAAGTGTAAGTAAGGGAGAGGGGGGTCGCGGGGGGTCCGCGTTTGCGGGGCGGGGCTTAGCACCAGGGGGCGGGGCTTTTGCAAAAATACCGTGATAAGGCTCCGAAGGGGATTAGCAGGGACAGAGCTTTATCGCAAGCTCTGTCCCTGCAAGGGATTTGTAGTAAATCCTTGTGATATTGCCTGAATTCGCAATGCGAATTCACTCGGTAATATCACACTACAATCTGCATTACCAATGCGGATTGTAGTAAATAGAGGTGAGGTGTGTTTTAAGGAAACGTGTTTGACTTATGGATAAGTGGGAGGTATATCCTCAAATCTGATGCCACAAATGTATTATTCTGTCTTTTTTAGAGTAGTAAGAAAATGGCCTAAATCTGACAATTAAAATGATGGTAACCCTACTGCAGTTTTGCTGCCTGAATTGGCCGTTGTGCAGAACTTTATTTAATTGGCAAATACATTTTTGAGAGAAATATAGTTTCAGGTTATGATTTAGAAACAACAAAAACACATGGCCAGTTTATTGACCAAGTAGTAATCTAACTAAGGTGACTGAGGGCAGACCGACATATATGATAGGTGCTACTATAGTTTGTATAATTTATGACAGTTCAAAAATGGAGTGAAAAATGTTATAGCAAACTGCTATGCAGTAACAATTGAAGGGAACCAGTGCAGGAGTAACCTAGGAAGCTATAACGTAATGTACTAAGAGAGAAGTAGCAGGGGGTTAGTGTGTGATAGAATTTAAAATGCTTATGATAAACATAGAGGTAATCCTCCTACAATGAAAAGGGTATAATAAAGGTCTAAAGTGATATATAGGGCCAAATGTAACAGGGGTGAGAGTTTAGAAAATGTGAGAGCTTAGCAGTAAACTCTTACACTGTTACATTGGTTGAGTTTTATCTTCAAAATGGGAAAACATCTAAATGAGATTTTAAATCTTGAGAGTTTTTCGAGTCTAAAAACATGCCAGTTTCCATGTTCTCAGACTCTTACAATTTGGTCGAGTTTAAAGAGTGTGAGAGTTTACTGCTAAACTCTCACATTTTCTAATCTCTCACCCTATATTTGGCCCATAATGTTTATACATACCTTGCTCCATGTCAAATATATCCACAGTCTTTGTAAATTTCGGCCTACGGTATGTGCCCCCTTGCCGCAGCCCTCCTAAACTGTAAAGTGATTCTTCACTGAGCACATATCTGGAGTATGCCCTCTTGTTGGGAATACTGGTGAACTTTGTCCAGGAACGGGTCTCTATGTCAAAAACTTCAAAAGCATTCACTGCATACTTAGATTGCCTCCCCCCTGTGGGTATAGAAATTTGTGTCACCAGAGATATTGCAATAGTGAGATATAGCTATGTAATATGCTACAGCGTCAGCAAGTCTATTAAACTGTGCAGTTGGTGTCGGAATGAAGAACTCAACACTCCCGGTTAGATAGGACATCCTTGAAGTAACCACAGTAGTATAAAACAATTGTTGAGTGAGCGATATAGTGCATCATTTTAATGATTCACATGTAAGCTAAAACCTATTTATCAATTTTCATAGTGATCATTATCAAATATTTTACACCAGAAATGCCAACTTCCCTTATTTATTTTACATCAAACATCATTATTTTTATTCCTTTTACAGACGTGTCTTGTTAATGATTTTGACTATATTGGTGTACTATTCCTAAGCAGCGGTAATAAGCACTAATGACAAGATCAGCAATATAAAATGAATGGAATAATTATAAATAATGCAGTGTGGCCCAATTCACATGACTCAACCACAGTGCTAGGCAGTCAGGTGCTAACGGGTGCAGCTGGGGGAGGGGGCAGGGCATATCAAAGCTATCACTTTCCAGGGGCTGACTCTATTAATAAGCTGCACAGCCCCTGCCTCCTCTGCTAGACCCTTTTCCTCACCAGTTCCTTCACTCTGCATTTAATTAGCCTTAAAGGCACTATGCAGCTACTTTTGAGAAGGGAGGAGTAGGGGAAGGCAGTGGTCTGCAGCATAAACAGATATAGAACTTCATCCATGGGCCATGCTGTGTGGCTGTGATACTCTCTGTATGATATGCTAGTCACTGTGATGTCCTCTGTACTTTATGGTGGTCACTGATGCGCTGTATTATATGGCAGTCACTGTGATGCTCTGTGAATCGTATGGTGGTCACATGGATGGTTTGCGCATTGTACGTATGGTGGTCACTGATGTTCTCAGTATTATTTGGTGGCCACAATGATTCTTCCTGCATTATATGGCATCACTGATGCTCTCAGTATTATATGATGGTCATCATGATGCTTCCTGTATTATATGGTGGCCACTTTTTTTCTCAGTATTATATGCTGTACTCTGTATTTTTATCACTCCATATAATATGTTGTACTCTGTAGCAATCACTACAAAGGTCTGTGAATTGTGTGGCGGTCACTATTATGCTCTGCATTGTATGACTGTGGTGAGTGAGGCACAGCAGCAGTCTCTTCTTCTACAGTTGTCATTCCTCCAAGAAAGAAATCACCGTGCTGGTTCCTTGTACCTATTGAATAGTAATGCAAAAGACCAAACTGCTGTTTCTGTTGAGCATGTGCCATCTGCCCAGCATGAAAAGTTCATGAAGTACCCTGCAATAATGGCCATACAGTATATAATAATCCACCCAGAACAGAACATCGTTAGCTAAAAATGCCCTGACAGAGCGAGTTGAAAGCCAGAGGTGAAATGTAGACTATGCACAATATCTACAATGTATGTTAGGTATGTTAAGACTTAGAAATTCAGCGCACCTGAGCCAGCTGTGGATTAGTGACAAGTGATGTCACAGGTAAAGTCCCACAGCACCGTGGAATGTGGAACTGCAGGTTTGGGCAGGATTATGCTGATCCATAGCACTTAAGTGGGCAACTAAAATTCTACTTGAATTTTAAATATTACATATGATGGCTGGCAGCTAGGCATCATAGATTTCAGCTTTAGGCAAATGCATATTTCTCTCAGAAATTCTACACTTAATGAACTAGACAACAAGTTGATTGCCTAATGTAGTGGTTTTTTCTGTTCATGGCACCCTTAGTCTTTTAAAAATTAATTTTTTCACGACACCCCTAAGCCAAGCAGTAGACTCAATTAACTTTAAGGTTCTGTTGGAACTTCTCAAGCTAATGTAACACTAGAAAAAGCAAGCAAGGTTCTACAGTAATAACCTCTTATTTGTACATAAGACATACACATATATACAGTGCCGTATTAGGACGGCAGTGTGCTCTGTGCTGCACTGCCGCCACTCTCGCTCCCTCCCGCCCCCTCCTCCCTGTATGGACATACCTTTTCAGCCAGTGGAATGGTGGAGGGTGGGGGTTTCTTCAGCGTTGCTCTGTGAGAGCCACGTAGCACTCCAGGAGGTCTCTTCCTTGAGACCTCCAAAGCCGGGCAGGTTGCGGCCGGTGACCTTGGAGGATTCCACACTTGTGCGGAGGCAGCGGTCGCACCACCCTCCCTATGGCCCTGCATATATATATATACATACATGCAGACAGGGTCACACATACATATACACATACAGTCAGGGGTACAGATAGACACATACACACAAACAGGCAGGGTCACACATACATTCAGGCAGGGGTACACATAGATACATACACACATACAGGCAGGGTCACACAAACATACAGGCAGGGTCACACAGTAATAACCTCTTATTTGTGTATAAGTCATACACATGTAAAGGACGTTCGTACGTACGTACGTACATGCAGGCAGGGTCACACATACACTCATACAGTCAGGGGTACACATAGACACATACATACATACAAGCAGGGTCACACATACATAAAGGCAGGGTCACACATACATATAGACGGGTAGACATAGACACATACACACATACAAGCAGGGTCACACATACATACAGGCATGGTCACACATACATATATACAGGCATGGTCACACATAGGCATATACATACATTCATACAGGCAGGGTCACACATAGACACATACATACATGCATACACAAATACAGGGGGTCACACACACACAGGCAGGGTCACACATAGACATACACACATAGACACAGGATTTTCCTTCATCGCGTTTCAACTTAAATTGAAGGCCGATGTCGATGTCCGTCAGATTTTGTAGGTGTAAATGCCATCTGTTTTGATCTTTCAGTTCAAAACCGATGGCAAATAGAACCTCAAACATGGTGGCATACCCATCAGTATGATCTGTTCAGGCTTCTTAAACTGGCCACACACTAGACCAACTTACATCCAACCAGCCAACTTGTTGATTGGTTGGAATGAAAATCTGGTAAGGAATGGGAGTAAATGATGATCAGCAATTTGCTCCTAAATGCCAGAAAACAGATGAAAATGGTCGTTCAGACAAGTTTGTTAAATGTTTGATCTAAACTATTTGTTCAAACAACAGTTTTGGTCCATTTTCCAGCGTTTTTGAGAAAATTGCTGACTGTATACCTTACCAGATTTTCATTCCAACCTATCAACTAGTTGGCTGGTTGGACAGATAATCTTTAGATGTGTGGCCAGCGTTAGGGTTACAAATAAAGAGTTAAAAATTAAAAAAATTTAATAAATGGAGTGGGGTCCCCCCTGAATCCATAACCAGGCCTGGACCTCTCAGCTTGGTCTGGTCATAGAAAATTAGGGGGGAAAACCGAAATGGGCTCCCCCTGATTTTCCATTAAACAGCATCAGGCTGAACCAGCCAGGGGGCTTACACTATAGCAGGGAAACAGAGGGCCTGATTCAGAGCCGGACGCTATTTGCGCTCGCTCGTTCAGAAAAAGGGGCCGGCTATTTAAATTGAGCGCTCACTCTTTGCGGTCTGTTGACGCCTCTATGTCTGAGCGAGCGAACGAAACATGCGCTCGCTGTTTTATAAAGACACCCCCTGGCGGCTCGCATCCTACGTCATCTCCGCTATTTATTAGATTAATCGAGTACATCGAAAGGTGTCTGAACTGCTCGCAGTGCTTGTGGTTGGATTTTCCTACCGCAATCATGCGAGCAGTTCAGGCTAAGAAACAACCAAGTGACGTGGTCGATGACGCTCCTTTACTAATTATGCACACCCTTAAAACGCCCGTTTTGACCGTTTGGCACGCCTGCGTTCGGATCTCCACTCCCTGTTTTCAAGCACCTTTCCCTGTTACCACCCACAAACGCCTCATCCTGTCACTCAAATTAGCAGGCAATCGCTATTTTGCGAACACACGATTTCTGACCGCACTGACTGGTTGGTGCATGCGCATTACGACCCATACACATGCGCAGATGTGCGAACATCGCTCGGAGCGAACGAGCGGCCGCTTACGAGCGGCTCTGAATCAGGCCCAGAGAGTGTAGGGTCCCCCTGCCATAATGTCAATTTACACCTTAGGGGCCCATTTATCAACAATTGTATTTGCAATGTAATCTGGTTTCATTACTAGTGCCCATGATCGCAGTGCATGATGCGATCTTAGCGCCGGCATGTATCAAATAGCCCTAGCAGAGATCATGCTTGCAGTAAAGAGACCATCTCTTCACTCCTGTGCCGGGCTCCTGTGCATGCGGGTCTACAGACCAAGCAAGTGCAGTGGCCATTACCGTGGGGGGTTTCTCTGGAACCCTCTCATGGTTAGTTTTGCGATGTGTTGCCCATAGGCTACAGCAGCACAACGCCATCTTTAGATGGCATTAACTGTCTGGGCCAAGTTCTGCAATGCTTTGTTCTGGAGCATGGTATATAGAAACATGGGGGATGCGGCTGCTGTCGTAAATGGAGGGACAGCAGCAGGTATCGTAGCCCCCTTAGTGTGTTTGCCAAGTTCTCTTGAAATACAGACAGCAGCCATTGCAGTGCTTTTATGGATGTCAGAAGTAAATGTGTATCTTCTTCTTGGTTATTGAATTGCTGAGTTGGTGGTGACAGCTATGAATGTACAGTATGTTACTATATTATGTAGGGGAATTCAGTAAAGGAATGAGAGTCAGCCTAGGTCTGTATGTGTCAGTGTCTCTCTTTTCTATTCTATGCTGTGTTAACTGATATAGAACATTTGCTAATGAAAAGGTTATGGCCATTGCTGGCATTTCAGTCACAGCCCATAGAAAAATATAGAAGGGAATGATGACATTAATAATATTAACTGCAGTTTGCTAAATGCCAAGGAATACCAATCTGATACAACCGCAACAAAATGTGGCACATGCACGCCACGAATGAAATTAATATCTTGAGCTATTTTACATATTTGCCTTTTCAAATACCAACTTATGACAATCCTAAAACTACAAGTTAGTTGGCCAATCTCCATTAAGGTAGCAAGGGGAGTGATGTCCACTAATCCTTATAACAATGTACTCAAGTTAAATTCTGTGGCTGACTGTTTTGGACCTGGTGATATGAAAACTTGAGTGTGGGAGTTAATGTTGTAGAAGAGAGGAGACAATAAAGCTGGGTACAGACCATGAGATGGTGCGACCCAGCGCTCTAATGGCAAGACTGTTTTTTACTTGATTCATGATCTGCCTGCCAGGACTTAGGTAAGACTTCATTGTAAGGTTGTCCTCTCTCCAAACATCTATTTTTCAATATGGACAGAGTAATAATGGCCGCACACAGAACAATCATGTTGCTTGGTTTCAGTGCCCACACAAGCAAGATCAGTTTTCAATATATCCATTCATGGGTGGCAAAAGATCATGTAATTTAGTGCATGAACTAACCTGCCAGATCTCTCTGCTTCTGACTCACAAGGAAAAACACAAGATACAGCCCAAGCGCTGAGGGGTTGATATTTACTGAACAGATTCAATGTGGTTGTGTGGGGTAGTCAGTCCCACTCAATAAAAAGTACATGAAAGATAAAGCAACCACAGATTCTGTTAGTATAATTAAAAATCACTCAAACCAGTAGCAACAATGTATATAATAAATGAATTATATCTTTATTAAGACAAAGCAGCCAATGCTTATAAATTCAATAAGAGCAATAAAACACACATGTAAATAATGAAATTGCATGTAAATAATGGTTCCTAAAATGTATGAATATAGAGTCCCGGACTTTTGAACAACATTTGGTGAAACCCTCTGAAGAATTCCTCCATACACAAATATATTTTTTGAACTGATGTTGATTAGATCATCATCCGGTATAAAAGTTACAAAGTAATAAATGGGTGTCGATATTACCTTCCGTATAGTTGGATCAGACCCAGATCTGGGTATATGACCACAATGTGGATGTTCAAACTTGCAATGCCTCATTCACCTTGAAAAAGGCGTCAGAAGGACATTGAAACGCGTTGGTGCTTGATTTTGCTACATCTACCCGGTTTTTGATTCCTGGAGTCTCATCACTGGCTCTCTCTGCACGTCTACACACCGTGCCTGGCAAGCTTCAAGCCATTCTATCAGCTTGCAGTGGAATATCCTCCATACCCATCCGGGACGCAGAGCCCTCTGTTCCTTTCCCCCTGACACGGAGCCTCAGAGCGGCGTCATTCAATTCTTCCCAAGTCTCCCCGCTGGCCGGGTAGAGCACGTGCATCTTGGTCAGACGACCCATTCACTCATAGAGCACGGAGTACATTGTTTTGCCCCTCCTGTGCCGGACCTGGAGCACTAGAGCGACCACCCACTCCCCTCTGCATCTCCATCGTCAGCTGGGTCGAGATCGGGAGGTCTGCCATCTTCAGCCACGGTAACCATCATCCACATTGTGGTCATATACCCAGATCTGGGTCTGATCTAACTATACGGAAGGTAATATCGACACCCATTTATTACTTTGTAACTTTTATACCGGATGATGAACTAATCAACATCAGTTCAAAAAATATATTTGTGTATGGTGGAATTCTTCAGAGGGTTTCACCAAATGTTGTTCAAAAGTCCGGGACTCTATATTCATACATTTTAGGAACCATTATTTACATGCAATTTCATTATTTACATGTGTGTTTTATTGCTCTTATTGAATTTATAAGCATTGGCTGCTTTGTCTTAATAAAGATATAATTCATTTATTATATACATTGTTGCTACTGGTTTGAGTGATTTTTAATTATACTAACAGAATCTGTGGTTGCTTTACTTTTCTGACTCACAAGGAAATGTTACTGTTGTAGAAATAGGATCACATATAGGCCTATAGTGGCCATTTTGTAGCCAGATTTACTGCCAATAGCAATCAAATCAATTAAAATTATTGTAAGTCCACACGCTTATGATATTGGGTGTGGCCAGCTTAAAGTGACACCTTATGTGGAAATACTATACATGTCAGGATCTGTGTACCAAAAAAATAATGTGTGGGATGGTCATAATGCTTACCCAATACATAAATATTAGTGCCTCTGAGAAAGGAGGTAGCGCCATAACGGGGTGTTGGCATCGGGGCAAAATGGACCCAAATATCTTTGAGCATGTCAAATTGCTGAAGGAAACAATGCGGTCGTAAATCTGAACCCATTCCTCCAGCAGCATACACCCTGCAATCTGCAAAGAGGGAAAACAAAAAATCTCTTTAGGCTGTATCCCATAAGACATGGAGCTAAAAGCCCAATTCAGGCCTGCTCGCTATATGCGTTCACTCGCTCGACGCGTATGCAAATTTGGCTAACTAACAGCAAGGCAGGCGATTGCATGGCAAGGCATAAGCACGCCCACCACTGTCTTGGCGTGTGGTCGCCCTGTGTATGCAGAAGCCCACCAGCCTGGCTTAAGACCCCCACTTGTGCATGTCATCTCCAGGAAGTTTATGCAACCATCGGTAACAGCGAGTACCATCGGAAGCGAACACAGCACTTGTGGTTGACCATACCTTACTGCAAGCACTTCAGCGTAAAATCCAGCCAGGTGTTGTGTACTATGATGCTGCGTCTTAATTATGTACGTCTCTGAAATGGCGTTGAGTCACTCAGGCACGCCTACGTTCACACCTCCATTCAAAGACCAACCCCTGTCACCACCCACAAACGGCTTCTCCTGTCACTCACATAGCTAGGCAGTCTATGCGCAGCGAGCAAACGATTCCCGATCGCTTGGACTAGTTTGTGCACGCGCAGTGTGATGCGTACGCATGTGCACATTGCAACCCATCAGCAGCTACAAGCGAACGCATCCTAGCGAGCGGGTCTGAACTGAATCGTGTCCTAAGCTCTAACACAGTGAGGAGTTGATCTATGTTGTAGACTTACAGGACTAAGGGGCCCATTTATCAATAATCACATTTGAAATGCGATCTGGGCGCGATATTAGCTCCTATGATTACATTGCAGTGATAATGACAGGGAATCATGCGATGTGCTTGGAGTGCAGTGACCATATCAGCGGTCTCTTCACTCCCATATCGGGGCTACTTTGCATTCGCAGTCTATAAACCACGCATGTGCGGTGGCCATTGCCAGGGAGAGTTCCTCCAGAACTCTTTCCTGGTAATTTTGCACAGTGTAGTCCATACGCTGCAGCAGCACAAGTGCCATCGCCAAGGCTACGGGGGCCAAACTGTAAATCTGACAGCATCACATCCCCCATAAAAACTATGGGGGTTATGGTTACTGTCGGAAATGGAATACATCTGGGGGATATTTAATATTTGCGGATATCCCACGAAAACTGTCATCATATGCCGCAAATATTGAATGATAACTAGGCTCTAGGGCATTTCTAGAGAGGAAGGGGCCTGTGTGCAGTCTCCGACACGGGCCCCCTCCTCTCCGTCCGCGCGGATAGCGCTGCACTTATAGACTCTGCGCAAATGACAGGAAAACGCCCACGCTGCCATTTTCCAGTCGTTTTTCCGGGCGCAGACACCGGAGCCGACGTGTGACTCTGGAGAGGTAGGTTTTATGGGTGTAGGGTGTGTGGTGCGGGCCCCCCCTGGACCCAGGGGCCCGTGTGCAATGCACACCCTGCACCCATTATAAATACGCCCCTGAATAGGCTCCTATTTAATATATAGTGCACTGATAACGTAGAGAAAAATTACTTAAGATAAGTATTTTATTTTTATGACTAAGGCAAGGGTTAGGTGTGCTGAGTCTTCTACTTCATTTTTTATGCAAAATGCACACATTTATAGCTCATGTGCATGTCAATGAGTAGTTTGAAGTTGTATTAAGAATGATAGGTAATTCTTAATGCAAAGATGTATAGTAAGCATTATAGTGTTTCTACATTCCCAGCACAGTGTCATCGCTCAGGTTAGAAATATAATCTTGCTACAAGAAGGAAATAGACAGATACCTCTCACAGTGATAGATATTCCCATGGCTGGCTCACGTAGGGAGCTCTTCTTCTTCCACTTGCCCTCATCAATGTTATAGACTTCTACCACCTTCAGGGGTGTCTGGTTTTCCCCCACTCCTCCAACGACCATGATTCTCTTGCCAACTGAGACCACTGCGACCCCAGCTCTGGCAGAGGGCATGGGTGCCAGGTTTGTCCAGCGGTTGACTTCTGGGGAAAATACCTCAAAAGAATTCATTGGGTTTCCTACATCATCACATCCTCCAATGGCAAAGATTTGTCCTCCAGATTCTACCAGTGAACAATACACGCGGGGGCTGGAGAGAGGTGCCAGTGTCTGCCATTGGAAGTCTTTGGCAAGTGGCACTTCCATGCTGGATCTCTGAAACAGCAGAGGCTCATCTGGGTGTTGGCATCTTCAACACAAAATTAGTAGGAAACCATGAGTGATGTACTAGTATTTCACTGTCAATATCTAGATTATGACATAATGCTCCATTATTAAATATGCAATATGTTGAAAAAGCACAAAAAACTCAAATTTAATTTCATATTTGGCTTCAATTTTTGAGCAATGTTGCAAATTCTTAATTGCCAAAAGTTCCACAGCATTGTAAAGTTTGTTATACACTACATGATTGTATGCCCAGCTGAAGGGACGACATGATGTATGTAATGATATACACTGCAGTGTACAATGACGAAATGCATCGTTCCATGCTGCATTTAGCACAGCAGATGGGACATTGCAATGGACGTGGTCACGCGCAATCGGACATACACACTATGCGATCCACACGCTATATCGTTCCGATCCGGATGGATTGCATAGTGTGTACTCAGCTTACAGGTGAGCTGCAACTCTTTATCAGCTTTTATATACAAAAAACAGGATATAGAAAAAAACAAACAGAAAAGGTAAATCACAGAATAGGTGATTTCAAATATTTGTTGTTGCCTTAGTTTATAAACAAACCCACGACCACTGATGTTTAGGGGTCTATTTATAAAGCAGCAATAACCCCTTTCTCTTTTGTGAGGGGTTATTAATGCTTCCTTCTATTTAAGAAGTGGGATAATGGAAAGAAATCATGGATGTCTCTTGCAGTCCCTACCTTTTAATTTGTTAATGTGTCCTCATAGCCTGCTATGGAGACTGTGGTGTCTGATCTATTTACCAAGCGTCGGAAAGCTTGATATGGCATTACCCCGGCTAATACCAAATAATTGGGGAATTGTGAGCTCTCATTGTGCATGGGCATAGTGCCAGCATTTCTTGCTGGTGAAGAGGAGAAGACAACTGTAACTTAGTAGCAGAGTTTTTGCCACATGGTAAATTGCAGAGTATGAATACTATGTTTTGCTGCTACATGTTTAGAGCAAACCATTAAAGCAATTCAATATAAAGTAGACAAATGGATGGAAAAGGACTAACACTAGCTGACAGAACGCTGAGCAGAAGCACACAGTTCCTGAAAGCAGCTGCTAAAGCAAATGAAAGCATACAATGCATAATAAGGATAATAAAAGCATTTGGTGCATAGTTTTAAAGTATAGGTCACTAGATAGACCACACCTTGAACAATGGCTATGATTTTGGACACCTCACAAAGAGCCTGATTCACTACGATCGAAATATAGCGCACGCACGCAGTTCAACTGCGATAGTATGCTAATCCATAGTGATCGCAATGTAAACTCAGCACTACATAAGGACACCCACTTCACCTACATGCACATAATGGTTAGCAAGACTGCTAAAACATCGGTACAATAGAGTACCATCGGACCCATACGCAAAGTTGAGGCAGGTCAGACCTCACTCAGGAATTGCTAACTTCAGCGCACGCTATGAGGCCTCAGGCTGTGTAGCACATTGCAGTGGATAAACCCGACCACCCCCATATCACCACCCACAAACGGCACTTCCTGTCAATCACTCTGCGATGGGTCTGCGTAGTCACTGCGATCGCAGTCCCGATCGCAGTGGCCGGTTCATACACGCGGATTGCGATGCATACTCAGTACGCTACATAAATTATACAATTCAATCATAAAGAGAAAGTCATAATCAATGTAGCACATTCCTGGTGGATGAGTGAGCCAGGGGACATACATATATATATATATATATATATATATATATATATATATATATATATATATATATATACATACATATATATACACGACTGCCCTTTTTAGGGCCAGGAAAATGTTGTTTTCTTCCCTGAAAGGCTAAATTGGCACATGCAACATTGGGGGTTTTCTTTTCCTTCCTCTGGATCAATGCAATTAGAATAATGAAAGAATTAACTTGATGAACTTGCGTCTTATTTTAACCTTCCTATGTAACAGCAAGAAACATTGCGAGTATCATTGGGCTCTGTCTGGCTAGTGATAACCTAACCCCAGACCTGCAGTGAGCCACCTTACAGTGGGCATGTTTGCAATGTTGTGCAACAGTAAAAAAATATATAAAAATTATATATATACTTTACAACTGTGCCAGTCTGTAATGCTGCCCATATGAGGGTAGGTTTTAGGGCTGGGCAAACATCCCAGGTGCCTGGATGCAGGGAGCATGGACCTGTAGAATATTTTCTACCTTGTTTCTTTTTTTAAAAGTAGGCTGATTTTATTATAAATTGGCTTCTTATTCTAAGCTAACTATTGGAATACTGCTTTTATTTTATTTTTACTTAATTTATATTTTTGTCCTGGGCTGTTAAAACTCTAAACTTTACCTTGCTCCACTTTGAATATTTTAAAGGTTCTCCAGGAACAAGATTTAAGTTTTGGTATATGTATATTCATGTACATGTATCATACCTCTTTGTGTATTAATATCCAGTCTCGTTTCATTACTGTGTTTGATTCCAGATGTAATTGCGTACTATGCTTGTGCTATAAAAATAAATGGTAATAAAATATAAAAATGAGCATTACTTCATTTTCAGATTAAATTGTGTTTTGGCGCCATCTGTTGGTTATTTTCTTAATGCATACGAATAAGTATAAATCATGCAGAAAGCAGTGTTTATAACCTTCCTACTAGTCTGCTGAAATCCTGCTGGCCGCCAATAGATGCGATATGGAAGTAAGTGCAGTGTTCTGATTTTAATCCTTTTTGCCCTATAGCAATATTCTTAAAGCCAGTAAAATTCTCTGGCTTTTCTGAGTGAATGCTTCCCCAAATGTACTGCCATAATACCTATTGTGATTAAAATAATTTATTCACTTCAAAAATGCTTTATTCCTTGAAGAAATAATTTTGGAATGTATACATAGTTTTAACTTTAACTATCTTAACTTTAATTTTCACTCTATTTAAACTTTTTAAAAATTTTTACTCCAATATATTATAAATGCCAAAATGTAGTAAGCAGCTCAAAGGTTGGCCTGGCAAAAATGGTAAGTCAAGTCTTACTGATTTGGGCTATTATTATTGAGTATCGATAAGTTGTCTGGACAATGTTTTTACGATAAATTGTGATAATGGTTTAATTTTTATTTTGCTGGAATAGGCAGCGATAAATAAATAAATAAAAATATTACATATGACCATAGTTGGGCTGTTCATGATTAAAAGGTCTCAAATATTTGAACTGGATAACTTGCTTTTAACAGAATAAACTTCATTCAGTTCCCTGGACATCTTGATAATGGCAGTTTAGACTTGTTATGTTGCTTTACAAAATATAAATAAGATTTTTTTTAAATGTAGTTTTTGGGACGTCTTTTTTAAGAGACCTTAAAATATCAGACTTGCGATTACATAACATATTTCCTTTATATATCAGTGCCAGCTTCCCACATGGATGGACTCCATTCTCCTGCCATACTCCGGAGAAGCAGACAGGTCCGAATGCAAAACACCAGGTAGATGGCCTGTAGTGTATGACACTTTACTTTTATTGGTGCCTGTGGCTCTTTAGTGTTGTGGGACTACAGAGCAAAGCATATTCTGCCAGAGGGCATGCCAGAACGTCTAGTTCCAAAATAGCCAGGGGGTGCGAGCTGAAATGGGCAAAAAATGACCTGTTTGGGCACTTTTCTAAATCACGCCCAGCACTTTGGTCAGGGTTAGCCATTTTACATGGCTAAATCCGACCTCTATGGGCATGATCAGCGCGATAACAGACATCAATTGAATAGCGCCCAGCGATCTCCTGTTACTTTAGACGGGAGATTGGGCACACATTAAACAATTGAATACCGCCCATGAAGTCATTATCCATGCACTATAATTCAGTACTGTGTGCTAACCCCCAGTGTAAAATTGATGGCCATGCATTGTAGTTGCCTAAATGCTGCCCTCCATGTTCACTTGTATGTCCTATGACACTGCCCTGATTTTCTTTTTTTTGTCACTTCAACATGTCCCCACATGCTTAGGGTCATAACAGGATGATTCACCACCTGCGCCGCATGTGCTTCCGAACATGATGTCACGCTGAGGGGGAAGGGCAGCCAGGACAAGAAAAAAAGCAGACTGCACAGGGAGCCCTCAGAAAACTCCTGGCTGCTTGGTAAGCAACAAGCTAAACGTCCTATGGCTGTTTTGTAGACTGCGGGGTGCCATTTCATGTACCCTGCAAGCCAAAAGCATGTGCTGTGCGGGAGTGATGGTGCTGCATCCTAGGCTCTGCACCGTCGGCGGTGGCACCACTTGCCCTCCTCTAAGTTCTGGCCCTGCACATGCTGGATCCCCCAAAGACACTTCAGTTATCTGTAACACTAGGGGTATATTTACTAAAGTGTAGGTTTTTAGAAATGGAGATGTTGTCCATAGCAACCAATCAGATTCTACTTAACATTTATCTAGCACCTTCTAGAAAATAACAGCTAGAATCTGATTGGTTACTATGGGCAATATCTCCACTTCTAAAAACCCACACTTTAGTAATATACCCCTGAATAATAGCGACACCTATGATAAGAGAACCTCTGAGGGGTAACTTGCAGCGGTATCCCAAAATGTAGAGTCTATAAAATTTTCTCAGGAGAGAAGTACAAGCAGGGCTGAATAGGGAACTTAATGTGGCCTCATCCAGGTAGGATCAAGCCAACTGTTGCCAGGCTAACAACAAAACATATTCAGGGTTAGCAAACCATCAACTCTAGCCAAATCGGTGGTAGATAAGGCTACTTTAACTTAGCGACTGTATACAAGGTAGGCATTTTAGGGAGCAATATACAATATATGGAGCTTCCCAGAAACTGATATATAATACAGAGTTAGTAGATTATGGGCTGAGCTATGAATGGATGAGCTGAGCACAACTAGAGGCCTATTCATCATCAGAGACTGTATGGCCCCCGATGATTAAGTACTTAAGTATCCAACTCGCAGCAGGGGAAACTTGACACCGGAGAAATTCATCATTGCTCCGGTGCGGGGACAGTTGCTCCGAAAAGTAGCTGTCCCCTCGGTTAGTATCGCAGTTACAGATGCGCAAAGCCGCAGGGGAGGTGGTGAGAAGGCGGCAGAAGGATCCCCTCTTTCCCTTAGGAAGGAGCGGGGCTATGAGAGCAAGCGCCGTCTGAAGATGGTGCTTGTTCTCGGAAGCAAACTCCGAAAAGTCGGACCCCTGACGATGAATACCCCGGTAACCTAAATAATTTCCGCATGGTTACTGGGCCATTTATCCGTTGATGAATAGGCCCCTCAGTTACTGAATGCTGGGGCAGTGCAGTGCATGTGCCATCACAGGTACATTATGGAGGTGTTGTTAGCAGTTAGTAGGCCAGGACAGATCAGCCTGTTTTAATAAGGTGGCTGGTCCCTGGGGAGGTGGCATCCACCACAAAGCAGTCCAGTGGCGGGGGCCATCCATTAGTATGCCAGGGCCTGTCCCAGGTAGAAAACAATAAAGACAAAGTAAAAAGAATGCTTGAAGTGTCCAAATGGCCAACCGGGTACAAGTTTTCCTTACATGCCCACTAGTACGAGTTACAATGTGTGAGATTTTTATAGGAGCTCTGTTAGTACGCAGGATTCTTGTCTGAGAGCTTGAGTATTTTTTATACACATTTTTTTATATATTTATAATTTTATACAAAACTAAATATAACACTGGAACAAAACAACACATTGATAGACAAACCACAAAATGCAGAAATCAGATAATGGCAGCAAGTGCAGAAATATCAGAATGAGGCAGAGAACACCAGGACATTATCATAATTACAGATGAGTGTATAGTAAAACTGGAAAAAAACACTAAAGGAAAAGAAAATAATAGGGTAGCAGGAGGAAGGAAAGCAGGAGAAGGGAAGGGGGAACCCAAAGGTGGGGAGACACTGATGGAGAAACACAGTATAGATGCCAGAGAGTAACGCTGGAAACAAAGGGATCAACATGGAGACGCTGGTGATATTAGAACCAAAGGTCTGACAGTCCTGTGGAAAAGGTAGAGCGGAGGGAGGAATTGTGAAGAGAATACCATAGTCCACAAACCTGTAGGAACTTAGGTTATTTGTTATTTAGGTACGTTGTAATTTTTTCTATCGCAGCTAGGTATCAAATTTCGGACACAAACGCACGCAGGGAAGGAACTTCAATGCGCTTCCAGTTGGTGGCAATCAAACATCTAACTGCGTTGAGGATCTGAACTGCAAGTTTATCTGCAGTGTTATCTAGGCCCTCAAATCACAAAAGAAAAGACCATGGGTTCATAACAATGGTGACTGGCTTCTTAGTACTTTGTGCAATTCTAGTCATCTGTCAAAACATTGTTGCTCTGACAGATGCTAAAGTGCATCTCTTATGACAATCTGCATTTTCCATTCTCTGCTGTCACTAATGGAACTTTAGGACATTGCTGTTTGTTCGTCAGGAGGCTTGCCACTTAGCAATAGCTGGTGAGTTTGGGTGCAGACATTGACACCACCTCCAATGCTTCTCTCACAGCCTGGGGTGCATTTACAAAACACAAGGCGGTAATAGGAAGGTGGTCGCCCCAGGAATCTGTGAACTACATCAACCTTCTGGAGCTGAGAGTGGCCAAGTTAGCACTGCTCTCTTTAGTGCCCCCACATATTTGGGAGATCTCTGTCCAGATTGGTTTCCTACTTCAAAAGAATGGGAGGCACTCGATATCTCCTTCTCTGATGAGAGGCGGTATACTGTAGATCTGGAACTGGCCGATGGAATGCTCCATTCTTCTGTCTGCCACATACGTTCCAAGAGTTAAATGAGCTTAACAATTCCCTGTCCAGAGAGAGACTCACATTAGACCAAGAAAGTCTTAAACCAGAGATTTTTCTCAAAATAAGTCGCAAACTTTGGTCAGCTGCAGATGGACCTGTTTGTGAACCCATCCAATGCGCAATCCCCAACTTTGATTTCCCAAGGTCTGGACCCAATGGGCCGATCACATGGATGCGATGTCCTTACCATGGACCGATCATCCCCTCCCTTATGCTTTTTTCCCTCCTGCACTGCTCCAGAATTTGATTCCCCTTGATCTCCCATCTCCCCAAGGGGCACAAACTTCCCCTAGGCATATATTAAAGGATTGCTTCCAGGGAACTCCGGACCTTCCTCAGGAACTTCCCCAATGCATGTGGATAGCAACACTACTCGACAGTTAACCGACTCTAATCTTTTGGTTCCAGACACCAGGTCTACATGACCTGTATCCGCCTCTTCAATTTCCGAACTCAACTTAGATTTTCTCGCTGCTAGATTCGACATGGTTTAACCTCAGCTACAAATCGCTCTTATGGTTCTGCCTTAACCCTCATAATTCCCGGCCTTACAGAGAATAAGCTATACCTATTGTTTAAAGGTATTTTCTTGTTCAGGCTATCGTGCCCATGCTACTCTTCCACATAGAAAATAGATCCTTTCCTGAACTTTTTAGCTTCTAAATCTTCCTCCGCTGACATATTCTGTTTATCGAGGAAACTCGCTTTACTGCTGGCTTTGTCTTTAAGAGCCAGGGTTGCTGAGTTTTCACTGATAAACACCTCAGAACCTTGGAAGACCCTCATTCTGGACAATTTCCGCATTATCCTTAAAGGTCACACTAAAACCATTTCAATTTGAAATCCCTTTGTAGAATTTGACCGAGTTAGGAACCAATCGGACCTCATTCTTTGCCTAGTTCAATGCCTATCATCTTGCCTAACTTACACAACCTCATTAAGAGGTGGCATTTGCAGTCTTATTATCACCTGCCATAAGCCCATTCACCCTGCTAGACCTTCCACGATATGCGGTTGGATAGTCTCCACTATGCGGAGCTCAGGGATAGACACTTCCCTTTTTAAAGGTCATTCATTATTTAGAGCTGCTGTTACTTCTGCAGCTGCTAAAGGTTTGTCTTTACAGTACCAAATGCAAGCAGCTCGTTGGTCTTCCACACGTATCTTCGTGAAGCACTATTGGAGACCTTCTGACTCCCAAAGGATCGAGCTGCTAAGGAGCAACCACCAGGTATTTGGTAGACTGCCTACCAGCTGTTGCTAGGTGGCAAGCCTCCCGACAAACAAACATTAGTTTGCAGGAATCTATAACCTGCAAGCTCTTTGTTCTAGGGCAGTGGTTCCCAAACTTTTTGGAATCACGGCACCCTAGTGTATCAGCATTGTTTTCATGGCACCCCTAAGCCAAAAGTTTGTTATTGAGAAATTCAGAAAAAAATGTAGTGAAGTAGTAGAGTGATATAAATTGTGCTGACCTGTCATCCTTAGGTTTGGTTATATAGTGGTGGACAGGTTTGGGCTTCTGTTTGTGCACATATTTACATTACACTGACCATAAAAAATTTGATTTGGTGCTAGACCACCAACCAGAGGCACCCCTTACCAAATCGTAACAACATATCGTGCATATTGAGCAGTGTGTATGTACAATATGCCCGCTCCCGCGTTCGCATGTGCATGCGCTGAACATCAAACCTGACGATATTGCGATCGATCGTTCTGTCTTTAATGACATCATTCTGATGTGTACCCAGGATCCGATATGTCTGCCCGGCGGCCTGACATATCGGCTGGGTACACATCGCTCAGTGTGTACCCAGCTTTACACATGATGCAAGGTTGTAAACCTAAAACGCTTATTTTTTTAGAGCTAAGCTTGAATAAGACAGCTAAAGGAATGTTACCAAGTGCAGTTCAGCTTGCAGATTCAGATATGCTTGCTCAGTTCCAAAGCGGCGGGGGGGGGGGGGGGATAAGGGGGGTAGGCACGGCATGATCTCCCCACAATCCATCCAGTACCAATCCCTGCTTTTGGTGCAGAGTGTATTGCTACTAAATGAACATCTGGAGGCTCTGTTGGGAGGGAGACATTGAGAGAGGGGCAAGGAAACTAAAGTTGAAAAATAAAGGAGAAAAATTACAGGGAAGGTTGAAAATTCCAATGTGTTTTGCTATAAGGATAATATAGTTGGTAAACCACCTCCCACCCCTCCCTAAACAAGAAAAAGTGTAGACCAGCACCTAGCTCACACATACCTACTTTTGGGACCTTCTTCCAGGTGATCTCAGGGTAAAGGTTTAAGTGGCAAGTACAGGTGCTGCTCTCCACTGTGTACTGTGCAATGCTGTGATACATAAAGAAAGGAGATCCAGAAGAGTCCCGGAGTCTCCAGAACATTCAGCCAGCGTGCAAAAGGGACCTTGATCAGACAGTCAATTTGCAGAATGCTGTGAAAACTCTGCAGGCATTGAAGTCACTGCTCCTGGTGACTGCACACCACTGATGTTCATGAACACTTCTATGAACTGTGGGACAGTCTAAGACGTCTAACGTCTACAAGATTTCCCAGTGCTTTCTTCTGACATAGCTTACACTTCTACTCATGTAAACAGCATAGTACAGTAGGGATCAATGATCCCAACGCAATGGTATGGGTTGGCCCCTACCTCAGTCAGTTTCAAACACACTTCTGCCAAAATGCTCCCCTGAATGAGTCCTGAAATGTACGTGTAGTATTTTGCGAAGTTAGAGGAAAATGTTTCAAGACCGCTTATAGTTATAACCCCCCAACTTATAGTTATAACCCCCCAATACTCTTCCTGAATGAGGGCAAGAATGATTTTCACTACATTACTGCATTCACTCAGGGAATGTGCAGGGATCTATTTTGAGAATTGCAGAGGCACATAAATGATCCTAAAACTGCAATACATGCAGAACGTGCTTTATATTCAGCCCTGCTCTGAGGAGAAACACTGGCTGGGAACAGTCTATATCTATGCAGACACGTGCACACTGATTAAATAAAACAATTCAGATTCTGATCTACATTTCCAATACGGGAGCTATGAGGACAATAGGGGGTTAATCTCAGCATCACAAGTATCGCACCTATCTACCAATTCGTTAGCACTCAGCTTGATGAGTTCTGGTTACTAAGCAACCAACGCCCACATGAACTAACCATGCGGTACAACAAGGACAGCATGAAAGAACAGGAACTGGGCCGTACAAAAAAAAGAAACAGAAATATTAAGACTAAGCTGGAGTATACCTAGGAGGAATTTATGGTTATTATACTGACATTACCAATTACTATTTACAAAACATGAGTCTGATTCTCTGGCAGATAAAAAAGAGTCTCTGTGCTTACAGTAAAAAAATAACTGATACTGAGCGGAACAGATGTTTCTAGTAGTGAAAGGGTTAAAGGAAGAGTGACAGATATACTAAAGGAGACTTAAATTCAGGTCACTTCCATATTGCTTAAAGCCCTTGGGTGGACTGCTACGCATTAGTCACGTGTATCCTTTGCTGATGTGGTCTCCTGATCAAAATCACATTGCAGTACGATTAGGACCTAGATTCAACAAATATTACATGACCTAGAAAAACACAGGAACTAATAATGCTAGCCTGCATCTAGTTACAATAATACGGTTATCTCTACCCTAACGACTCTATACTGACATCATGAGCTTTTATTTCCTTTATAGTTACTTGCTACAGGACTCATCCTCTATCAATGCAGGACGATAGCTCATTCTCTTGCTTTCCGCTATGACAAATTACATGGATATACTCATGTATACTGTATATTATTTGCTAAATGCAGACCTAAAGAGGCTCAGCTGTTAGAGGTGCAGTTCACCATTTCAGTCAGATACCACCAAAAACTATAACAAGGTTTGGGTGAAGCTAGACAAGATGAATAAAAAAACCAAAATTAAATTTAATTTAACCTCCTCTCTCCCATGATGGCTATAATGGCCTGAGCAGGAGGATCTCTTTCCTTATGGATAATGCGGTATTAGAGAAATGTCAATTCCAAGCAAGAAAAGATTTCCTTCTTTCACCAGTAGAGTTTATCGTGGGACCTGTTGGATAGGAGGCAGGTAAGGTTTATTGATCTCACCTAACTTCACCCAAAGTACATTTTTAGTTGTACAGTATGTGGAATTATGTTTTAAAACTCTTCCTTGACTATTTCAGAATTTCAGTCAGGGTGATTAGTTAATTATTACTGTTTTTTGTTGACTTAAAAAGTCTTAAAGAGCCACTAAAGTTAAAATATAAGTTACTTTTTTCTGGTCACAGAGGCCGATCCTGGCAATCAGCCCTCACCCTATTCCACCGTATCAATCTATTCCAGTGCATAGACTGAACTGATGTCACCGAGCTTCTTATTGCAGTATAAATTATAACTATTCACACAAACTGAGAATGCCCTTCTTCCAACTACTTTTAAAAACATGTTTGAAAATGATTATGTCAAAATAATGCAAACAAGATCCTTATAAGCCATCATAGTATGTATTGGTCAACACATGTTGCAATTTCTGCCTAATTGTTCAATGTATACTGCAATACTACAGAATGTGTTACCTGCTAATATTAAAGAGCTATTAATAACATATACGTATGTGTATAAAGGTTTTATGTGCATCAAAACTAAAATATTAGATAAAATTGTAATTGCTAGGTCACATGTCTATTATTCACTGGATATATTTGGATCAGTCATACAGGACACTGCAGTGAGCATCTTAAATGATACACAACTTTTAAATTACAACTTTCTGTTACACACACATACGCATAATGTATATATATACGTATATATATATATATATATATATATATATATATAAATATATATATATATATATATATATAAATATATATATATATATATATATACAGTCAGGTGCATAAGTATTGGGACATTGACAGAATTTTCATATTTTGGCCTCTATTCACCACCACAATGGCTTTGAAATGAAACAAACAAGATGTGCTTTAACTGCAGATTTTCAGATTGAATTTGAGGGTAATTACATCCAAATCAGGTGAACGGTGTAGGAATTACAACGGTTTCTATATGTGCCTCCCACTTTTTAAGGGGCCAAAAGTAATGGGACAAACTAAACAATCCTAAATCTAACTTTCACTTTTTAATACTTTGTTGCAAATCCTTTGCAGGCAATTACAGCCTGAAGTCTGGAACGCATAGACATCACCAGATGCTGGGTTTCATCCCTGGTGATGCTCTGCCAGGCCTCTACTGCAAATGTCTTCAGTTCCTGCTTGTTCTTGGAGCATTGTCCCTTCAGTTTTGTCTTCATCAAGTGAAATGCATGCTCAATCAGATTCAGGTCAAGGGATTGACTTGGCCATTGCATACAATTCCACTTTTTAGCCTTAAAAAACTCTTTGGTTGCTTTTGCAGTATGTTTCGGGTCATTGTCCATCTGCACTGTGAGGCGCCGTCCAATGAGTTCTGAAGCATTTGACTGAATATGAGCATATAATATTGCCTGAAGCACTTCAGAATTCATTCTGCTGCTTTTGTCAGCAGTCACATCATCCATAAATACAAGGGAACCAGTTCCATTGGCAGCCATACATGCCCTCGCCATGACACTACCACCACCATGCTTCACTGATGAGGTCGTATGTTTTGGATCATGAGCAGTTCCTTTCCTTCTCCATACTCTTATACAACTCCCATAGGATGTTATTCCAGAACTGTAATGGCTTTTTTACATGTTGTTTGGCAAACTCTAATCTGGTCTTCCTCACCAATGGTTTACATCTTGTGGTGAACCCTCTATATTCACTCTTGTGAAGTCTTCTCTTGATTGTTGACTTTGACACATATACAAATACCTCCTGGAGAGTGTTCTTGATTTGGCCAACTGTTGTGAAGGGGTTTTTCTTCACCAGGGAAATAATTCTTCTGTCATCCACCACAGTTGTTTTCTGTGGTCTTCCGGGTCTTTTGGTGTTGCTGAGCTCTCCGATGCGTTCTTTCTTTTTAAGAATGTTCCAAACAGTTGATTTGGCCACATCTAATCTTTTTGCTATCTCTCTGATGGGTTTCTTTTGATTTTTCAGCCTAATGATGGTTTGCTTCACTGATAGTGACAGCTTTTTGAATCTCATATTGAGAGTCGACGGCAACTGATTCCAAATGTAAATGTCACACCTAGAATCAACTCCAGACCTTTTACCTGCTTAATTGATAATGAAATAACGAGGGGAAATCTCACACCTGTCCATGAAATAGCTTTTGAGTTGATAGTCCCATTACTTTTGGCCCCTTAAAAAGTGGGAGGCACATATAGAAACCGTCGTAATTCCCACACCGTTCACCGGATTTGGATGTAATTACCCTCAAATGAAATCTGAAAGTCTGCAGTTAAAGCACATCTTGTTTATTTCATTTCAAAGCCATTGTGGTGGTGAATAGAGGCCAAAATATGAAAATTCTGTTAATGTCCCAATATTTATGCACCTGACTGTATATATATATAGTTATTCCAGTATGTAAGTACACACTGTACAATTTATACTTTAGATGCGATGAACTCACAATTTGTCCTTGCAAGGAAAACCTCCAATACTAACGTGTACACACTGTACAGTTGTTTCTTCCGATCCTCTTATTTATCTGTCCTATTGATTGGATGGAAAGATCATGTCCTTGTACAAGCTGCACAGATATTGGTTGTCAGCGCATACACACTGCAAAATGTTTACGATAATGGGATGAGACTTATCACACCTTGTGAGTGTCCTAGAGGATGCAATCATGCAACGAGACTGTATAATGTGTACGTATTTCTGTCAGATAAATCAATCGTCTGTCGGGTCATGAAATTCTCATATTATCTGACAGCTAATTATACAGTGTGTATGTGCCTAAGTTTTTAGTTGTATGGATACATTTTAGTAAATCCCTTCAGAATAATAGTACCTTGTTGGGGATCCCTCCCCTGTAGGTGAGATCCAGCAAAGACACTCTAATTGACAGCCTTAGAGCTATTTCACACACTCCGGTTCTGGCCGGCCAGGCAAGAACCGGGCGGTAGCTGGCCGGGGTTTTTCAGGCACTCTGTGCCTTTCACAATCAGCGGCTTTGAGCCGCTTTTATTTATTTATCCTATTGGGCATGCACAGAAGCAGCTGCTGCACAAGGCCGGCCGGCAGAAGCCAGTGTGTGTGAAAGGAAACATTGTTTCTTTCACACTACTGGCGTGCAGGGACGGCACGGCCACGGCACGGCACCGTCCTGCATAGTAGTTTTTTCCGGCTGTAACACGGCGACCGTGCCGTGGCCGTGCCATGTGAAAGGACCCGCTGAATTCCTGCATGTACTAGATTTTACACCAGGCTGAAAACCGGGCAGCTTTTTGCCGCCCGGTCAAAACCGGAGTGTGTGAAATAGCTCTTATAGGTGCTGTAACAGAACTCCCCTGCTATGGAGGAAGATGAACATCATCAAACATGAGTGGCAGAGATCCTGGCTATAAGTAACTGCTAAATACAACAAATAGTGGGGGTCCTAAGGAAGCAGAAACACATTTTTATTCATGTTTTCTTCACTTACTCTAACCAATACTTTTTTAGTATGTACCATTTTAATATAAAAATGCTCTGTGTTTGCATGTTGTTACTGACTCAATTGCTGCTGTGCTTGTACTATGCAAAAAAAGAGACAGTATGTTAGGGGGGAGATGTACTAAGCTTTGGAGAGTGATAAACTACCAGCCACTCAGTTCCTAACTGTCATGTTACAGGCTGTGTTTGAAAAATGACAGTTAGGAGCTGATTGATTGGTAGTTTATAACTCTCCAATTTATCACTTTCCAGAGCTTAGTACATTTGTCCCAGAGAGAGCAGAATCTTCAATTAGTCACTCATAGAGGTCATGTTATCAGCATTGAGGGCACTGAGAAAGTAACAATACACTGTAATCACAAAGTTTTACACAGCCAAAATGCTGAGCTGGACCAAGACTAGTCTTGGCGAGACCGATTCGCACATGCACATTTGATTTTATTTAGTCATATACATTGACTTAAAGCTCAAATTATCATATTTAATTCTTACTTTACTTGTTCTACATTATCGATACAAGACTCACTAGATGAGCTTTGTCTGAGAGCAACAAAGGGTTAAATCCAGATACCCGATATGGAATTCCACTCACAAATTATTTACTCAAAGAACTCCAGGGAACCTCTGCAGGAGAAGCATAACCAGAAATATCTAATTACACATCTGTGCTGCTGATGCACCTACAGCATCTAAATTTACAACCAATAGAATATTTTTGTATCCGACATAAAAATCTCTATAATCTTCCACACCGGAACCTTTTAATAATATTACCTCATATGATAAAACAACTGTTCAGTAATATGTCATAACAGAGGGTGAGTGCTAATGACAGTCAGACACACAGAGACATTGATGGCAGATCAGAACAGCTTTGGCTCATCTAATCTGCTTTTATCCTACCAACTTAAAACATCAGTCCATGTTTAACCCTAGAGGCCAAATGTAATAGGGTGAGAGTGTAGAAAATGTGAGAAATGTAATAGGGTGAGAAATTTGAAAATGTTACATTTTTAAACTCAGCCAATGTAATTAAGTCATAGAGCATACAAACTTGCATGTTTTTCAGACTCAAAAAAAAAACTTTAAAGATTTAAGGGTCTAGTTACTAAGCAGTGTTAGGAGACAGAGTGAAAAGTGATAAGAAAGTGATAAGCTGCCAGGCAATCAACTCCCAACTGTCATTTTTAAAAACAGCCTGTGAGATGGCAGTTGGGAGCTGATTGGCTGACACCTTATCACTTTCTTATCACTTTTCACTCTGTCTCCTAACACTGCTTAGTAAATAGACCCCTCAAACTCTCATCCAGGTGTTTCCTGTTTTGAAAATACAACTCGATCAATGTAATAGTGTGAGAGTTTTATTGCTAAACTCTCACATTATCTAAACTCTCACCCTATTATATTTGGCCCTAGGTCTTTATTCAGGAGAGCCTGCTGTCTAAATTTCTTCCTTGTATTTACCCCAACCACCTATGATGGGAACCAATGCCATAAACACATTTGCCAACTCTCCCTGATTGTCAGGGAGACTCCCTGAAATAGTATCAATCCCCCTGACTACCTGAAGTACCTAGCAATCTCCGTGATTGCTCCTTGTATGAATAAACGCATGCAAATTACGGATGTATTTTACAAACAGTAGTTGTGCCAGACTCCAAAAAGAGAAGAAAAATAAAACAAAGCAAAACCAAAAAAATAATGATGGCTTTATAGCTTTGAGCCATTATAAATCTACATTACATTGCATCATAACACTTTCTTATAGCATTTAGTTATAAAAAAACAAAACACAGAAAACCTTTCTTTTCTGCTTAATAATCTACTAGCATTATGTCATATCTGTAATGGGAAATATTGCTTTCCTGGAAAACCAGTGTGATGCTCTTCTGCCCTACATGTCTGAGAGCTGTTCATTGTAATGTAGGCTTCAGTATGAAAGCCCACTTGTGAGGTTATTTATCAGGATGTACGCTGTTGTCTGAAAACTGTGAAATGAAACATTCTCCTAATTAAATGGTTAGCAGCGAGTGAGCAGTAGTAGTTTGTATCCATCCGTGACATTGAGAGCTGCTGTTGGAGACAGGGACTGCAGACTAGGACAATGTTAGATCTCTGCGAAGCCCTTGTACTGTGGGTACTGGGTAGACCTTCAGCACCAGAGTCAGGGACGCATCGCTTGGTGGTGTGTAGCAGAACTGTACTAGTAGGGGTTAATAGCTTACAAAACAAGAAACCGCTCTACTCACCGGAATCTCCAGGATTACCAGCGTTCTGGGTGCTGCCTGGTCCTCTTTCAAGTTTGAACCAGGGAAAGTCCAAATATATATATAGCAGTAGCTTCCTGAGAGATTGTCACTCCCAATATTCCGCTGCTCCCCTCTCATAGCCTACATGCCTGTTCTCCCTCACAGCATGTTTCTGCCTCTCATCTTTTCTGCCTGCCCCCCGATTCCTCACATGCACACGTTGTCAAGTCTGTGCCTTTATATTTCTCCCTCCTCGCAGCCCGTAGGGAATGAGAACAGCTGTGATTGAATAATGATTCAGAGAGGGAAAATACCTGGAGAGAGAGAGAAAGAGAGAGTGAGAGAAAGAGAGAGAGAGAGGAAAAATGTCAGCAAGTGAATTGTCAATTATCCATGCATCAAAGCTAAATTTAAAATGTGTCCCAACAAAGCCACAGCTGGCGATGTCAGGACAATACTTACATTGATTTTAAAGGGAAGAGTAGATAAGACCAATCTGAACATATTTACATCTTATGCTGGGCATCCACTATGCAATTATCTATCAGATATCTGTCCAATCTGGCTGGTTGGAATAAAAACCTGGTAATATATGTGAGTAAATGACAATCAAATATATGGTCTTAAACACTGGAAAACGGACAAAAACAAGTGTCCAAATTGGTTAAATTCATTTGATTTATCCAGTTTGTCTGAACGACCACTTTTATCTTGTTTTCCAGTGTTTGTGAGCAAATAGTTGACTGTCATTTGCTCCCATACAGTACCAGGTTTTCATTCCAACCAGCCAGATTGGACAGATATCTGACAGATAATTGTAGAGTGTATGCCCAGCATTAATATATACTGTATGCTGAATTCTATACACAATAATATTGGAAATATTAATTGAAGATAGACAGATATTTTAATAATAACTTAAGCAGATCAGACATTCTTTTAAGTGAACTATCATGAGAAAGTTGAATGTACTGCTGCCTCTTAAACCCATTGGCTGCTGGTTAGGTCTAAATTCAAGTAGGCTAAAGGACCTATGATGTCACAACCATGTGACCCGCGATGGCAAAGGGAGAAACAAGGTCGGCTCAAGTTCAGAACATGCGACCCAATGTGTGCCCTTGCAGGCTTACTTCACTCGACGCACTTCGGATAGTAAAACTGTATGACCACCCGGTGTGGTGTACGACCACCCGATATGTCATTCCCCTGCCACATCCACAATCATGGTGTCATTCATTTAATCTTGTAATGAAGGCCAATCTGAAGATGTGACAAACAACGCACAGGAGCGCGCATATGAGCATACACATTTGACGATGTGGACGATTTGTCGTTCCGATCTGTCTTAAATTGCCAAATTGTCCAATACATTGTCTAATGTGTACCCAGCTTAAGGCATAGGTGGGTGTAACCCATGAAAAGGATATGCTGCATTATATAAGGTGTTAACATTTTTACTTTGTGTTCTAAAACTTACAGTAGGCCTTAATTATGATATAGAACAGTTAACAAATTGGTCACCTCTAATCTCCCTAATGATGGGAATACACTGTCAGATAAAATGCCTGTCAGTCCGACAGACATTTTATCTGGCAGCATGTCACCCAGCAGATATCACGGGCATACCTGTGTACACTGGAGTCTATTCATCATCGGGGTCTATATTAAGTATCCAACTCGCCGCGGTGGATACTTATTATCCAGCAATTCCGTTGACCCTGCGATCAGTAACACTGCTACTTCTGTAGGAGCGTTACTTATCTCTTCTGTTGCCCGGGTCGCATATGTGCAGAACCATTGGTCATGCAGTGAGGAGGTGGCGAAGGGGTCTGCTCTAGTCCATCTTCGCATCCCTGGAACTCCTTCCCATAGGAAATAGCGGGGCTCCAACAACAAGCACCATCTGCTGATAGCATTAGTTATCGCAGGTATTTTCGAAAACGTTAAGTTTTTAAAATATTGCTGAATATCAGGTGGTCATGATGATGAATGGCATGTTACCTAAAATATTCTCAAACTACCGTTTCCGCATGTACAACGGGCCATTAAGTGATGATGAATGAACCCACTGTGAGATATCTTACAGCGTATTGGCCTCGATACCTGCGATCCGCCCCTGGGGAGGACACATTTCCCCTTTCCTTTCCTGTGAAAGGAACAGGGGAAATGCCTATTGGTCGGCATACACTGCCCGATGCGGCTGACTTTTACTTTGAAAATATAGGATATAATGATCGAGCATGCCCGACCGATCAATATTTTCAGATTGTTCGTCTGCATACACTGTGCAATTATCTGGCCGATCTGCCGATATCGGGCAGATCAGACAGATACTTGTCTAGTTTATGCCCAACATTGGCAATATAATAATACAATTAGCTACAATAAAATGTTGTCAGGATGATATATTTTAATGCATGTTAAACTGGCATTCCATCTTCAAATTCATCACTAATATGGTTAGTCCTTGCATTTCTTTAATTCAATCCAAATTGTAACATGAATCTGGTTAAGGTTTTTTACAAATGGGTCCTAAAAGTGTTTTGCTTTAACCAAGCATTTGTAGTATTTAATTGGACAAGGTGAGATGAAGAACAGACACAAATGGAGTTGGTCCCTACTCAAGGGCTGGCTGGCAACTTTTAGCCTGGGGGGCAAATGCATGCAGGCGGCCCTGGCAAAGGAGTAGCGTGTAGCCAGGGTGCCCGGAGCACGTGCGTGCTACGGCGCCCCCCCCTCAAGTGTTCCAGGGAGGAGGCAGGTCCATATAGAATTAATGTAAAGTAAACATAAAGATTAGGGGCAGCCCCCTGTAGTGGTGCCCATATGCAGTGCTCCCTGTGCCCCAGGAGAGGACCCCCTTAGGCAGGCCTCCAGTAGTGCCCCCAGTAGTGATCCCCCTATGCAGTGCCCCTTATATAGTGCCCCCAGTAGTGGCCCTCCCTGTGCAGTGCCCCTTGTGCCCCCAGTAGTAAGCCCCTTATATAGAGCCCCCAGTAGTGGTCCCCCCTGTGCAGTGCCCCCAGTAGTAAGCCCCTTATATATTGCCCCCAGTAGTGGTACCCCCTATGCAGTGCCCCCAGTAGTAGTCCCCCCCTTGTAGTGCCCCCAGTAGTGGTCTCCCCCTTGTAGTGCCCCAAGTAGTGCTCTCCCCCTTGTTTTGCCCCCTGTAGTAGCCCCCTCCTTGTAGTGCCCCCAGTAGTGCTCTCCCCCTTATAGTGCCCCCAGTAGTAGTCCCCCCCTTGTAGTGCCCCTAGTAGTGGTCTCCCTCTTGTAGTGCCCCCAGTAGTGCTTTCCCCATTGTAGTACCCGCAGTAGTGCTCTCCCCCTTGTAGTGCCCCCAGTAGTGCTCTCCCCCTTGTAGAGCCCCCAGTAGTTTAAGTGTTGCTTTACTAATGGAACGGGGATTATAGGAGATACCCGGTGGAGCATGGTAAATAGATTTAGCGGCAGTCCATTGGCAGATTGTGCAAGCTTGGCAGTATCTCTTGACCGCCATGCAGATGCCCGGCCAGTAAAACCTTTGGAGCGCCCAATTGAGAGTTTTTTCCTATCCCAAATGCCCTCCCTTATGGTGTATATGAGCCGCTGCCAATACCAAAGGAAATGTACCCATGGCACCAAGAGCTGCTTAACTATTTCTCTTGCACCACCGCTACCAACGCTAGCAGGTTGCTTTCTATTATAAAGTATGGTTCTCTCTCAGCCATACTCCATTCATTTTCACAACAAATCTCTAGGCATTCTAGGCACAAGCTCTTCAAATGACTGCATATGACTCTGCAGAACCCATCTTTGCAGCTACCGGTTTAGGTTCCACAGGCAATGGTTGATTGTGAGAACTTCCAAGATTCTGGAGGTTTTTGTTAGCTTCGCCAGGTTGGCTAGCTGAGCACGCGTTGCGGACCCCAGCTTAAATCGCCAGTCATAAAAACATTGTGCCTTCCTGGGCCTTGTCACCCCTATCCATGCCAGAATTGCGGCCTTTAGTTGCCGATATTTCATCCCCTTGTGCTTCGGGCATATCCACATAGGCCCACTGTGCTTCGCCTGTGAAATAAGGAGCCAGTTTTGCCACCCACTCCTCTATTGGCCATTTAAGCCAAGTTGTAGTCCGCTGAAAGTAAAAGAGTTTTTGCAGTGCGCGTGTCCAGAATCTGGGAATTGTTATGGGAGCTGCTAATGCTATAGAGGTCACCAATCTCTAATTAAAACCATACAAAAATCTGTTAGCTTGCGCTCACCTTATGATGTTAATGTGAGAAGGTAATGTGTGTAACTCTGACTAATATAATAATCTCAGATACATTTAATTGAGGTATCAATATTTTTATTGGTTAAAATCTATCCCAATGGGGGAGACAAACAAACTGACATGAAACAAATGGGAGGGGTGGGTGGGAAGGTGTGGGAATGTTAATAGTCCTCAAAAGTACATGTGCTCTAATATTCAAAATATAATAAAACTTCCATATGAATTTGGAAGTAAAAAAGGAGACTTATGTCTTACCTGTTAAGTCCTTGTCTTCAAACTCCATAGGGGACACAGGGACTACGCTGGGGTATAGGCAGTCACGGCATCAAACAGTTAAATTCTTCAGCAACGTGCAGCCCAGGCTCCTCCTCCCCTATACCCCACCCCCAGCTCAGGCAGGCCAGTCAAATTAACAAGCCTAAGGCAGGAGCTGGAAGAAGAAGGAAGACCCACAAACACAAACATCCGAAGAGACAGGGAAACCAGAAAATGAGGAGAAACCCCGCCAGTCATGTACGTCAGGGTGGGCGCCCTGTGTCCCCTATGCAGTTTGAAGAAAAGACTTAACAGGTAAGACATGTCTCCTTTTCTTCTTCACTTGTCCATAGGGAACACGGACTATGCTGAGGACATCCCAAAGCAATCCCCCTAAGGGAGGGGATGCTCTTGAGCTGCACTGAGTACCTGATGCCCAAAGGTCACATCCACGGAGGCAAAGGTATCAAAAGCATAAAAGCAGATAAACATGTGAACAGAAGACCACGTGGTTGCTTTGCATAGCTGCTCCACAGAGGCACCACGATGAGCTGCCCAAGAGGCACCGACCGATCTTGTGGAGTGAGCAGTCACTAAGGCCAGGGCCAGAAGGTACGCCGCCAGGTAAGCGTGGATGGCGAACAGAGCCACCTGGCTAAGGTCTGTTTCTGCTTCGCAGCCGGTCAGGCTCACTTGTGGAAACCATAGAGCATTAAAAGGGAATCTGACTTCCGGCTATCCCTGGTATGCTGTACATAGATGCGGAGCACCCTCACAACATCCAAAGAGGCCTCTTCTGCCGAATCTTCCAGAGACTGAAAAGCCAGAACCACAATCTCCTTTCTGGATACCACCTTAGGAAAGGTGGTCAGACTGAATCAGGGCCGTCCTTCCTAATTTCAGAGCGGCCTCCTGGCCGCTCGCATAGCTCTGGGTGACCACCCACAGCTATAACGAGCGGCCAAAAGATGATCACGATGGTCAAGACCATCGCGACCATCGGGCTTGCGACGAGACCCTTGTGGTAGGGTCTCGTTGCCGCAAGCCCTGGAGTGCTTTCGGCTCTATCAGAGCCGAGAGCACTCCCACTGACATCACTTGTCAGTGGGGCCGGCCCCAGACGGTAGGCGTTCCCATGGGAACACCTCCGACTGGGCAGCAACGCCCCGGCATGCCCACCAAAGGGGGCGTGCTGTCACTCACCATCGACAGCAGTCCCCCTTTGTAGCGAGACCCATAGCGACGGCTTGGCCGTCGCTATCCGGGTCTCGCGCAAGTGCACGACAGAGCCGGCTCCCTCGTGCGCATGCGCACTGGGCCAACATCGACCCGCTTGCGAGCGCTCAGCGCTCGCGAGTGGGTCTGAATTAGGCCCATTGATCGGGAGATGGCTCTTCTGAGACATCCATCGACCCTGGAAAGACTGCTGGCAAGACTGCTGGCAATTTACAGCTCCACACCTGCGAAGACTGGCATCCGATTTGAGAAGGACCCAGTACAGAATCCAGAAGGGGCAAACCTTGTCCAAGTGGGAGCTCTGGTGCCACCACACAAGGGAGAGATGAACCTCCCGAGAAAGGATGATCATCTGCAGCTTAAGCTGGAGATGGGATCCAATCCAACGAGCCAGAATCTCCGCCTGGAGAGGCTGGTAGTACTGGGCGTACTCCACCATGTCGAAGGTGAAAACCAGAGATCCCAGGATTCACATGCAAGTGTGAATTGTGAAGTAAGAACCCCCAAATCCTGTACTGCAGATTCTGAATCTTGTCCACTGGGAGAAACACTCTCTGAACTCGTGAATCTAACAGGGCCCCGAGATGGAGCATCTCCTGGGCCGGAGTCGGGAGGACTTCTTCCAATTGATGACCCACCTGTGTGACTGTACAAAATCTATTGTGAAGTGAATGTGCTCTCTGAGCATATCCGGAGATCTGGCTAGGATAAGAAGATCGTCCAGGTAAGGGAGAATTCTTACACTCTTGCGCTGTAAGTGAGCTGGCATGACCGCCATGACCTTCGTTAACACATGAGGAGCTGTGGAAGATCAAAGGGCAAGGTACAAAACTGGCAGTGCTCCTCTTTGACTGCAAACCGGAGGAAATGCTGGTGGCTGAAGAAATATGAGGCTGCCATAGCAGCCCCACTGTTTGAGGTGCACGCTCCTGCGGCAACAAACTTAGACTGGACTGCCTGGTCTGTGGATGGGGTATAGGGGAGGAGGGGCACGTTGTTGTTTAATTGTTTTGTGCCCTGACTTCACCTGCCAGCCTTATACCCCAGCGTAGTCCCTGTGTCCCCTATGGAATCCTATTTAAACCTCTATGCAATCCTGCCTATAATCACAGTTTACAAAAAAACTATGCAGTTCGATCGCGCTACCCAAAGAACCTAACTGATCAATGGACTTTGCGATTAATGGGTGTTCGGACTGGGAAGACCTTGTTTCCCGAAACCACAATGTATCTTCTTTGTACACTGGCCCAGTAGTTTGCTCGGCCTCAGGCACCTACTGAGTTTACACTTTGACGTTTGACCAGACAGTAACCTCCGCTAGGCTTAACTAGACAGTAGCCTTAGCTTTTCGGGCTTAAGTAGACAGTAGCCCCCACACACATACACACTTCAATCACATACCCTACTTCTGTGCAGAAAAATAAAACCTTTTCCCAAAATATAGCAGTACAATTAAGAGGTTTGAACAGGTAATCACACTACAAAACACAATGACCTTTTTGAACATGCGGCAGCAATACAGAAAACATGCAGACGCTAATGTGCGACTTACCCCCTAACACAGTTTTAACACCAAAGGAAAACACACTTTTCCTTCTTCGTCCCTGGTTCTAATCAGCGATCCTTGATCTTACACGGTGACGGTAGCGCTCTCTCAGCAACCAAGTGGTAGCAGGTTTTCGAAGGCAAAGCATTCTTTCCCGCTTATGGCGCCTTTCCACCCTTTTGATGAGCGATCGCTAACTGTGTGTTACCATGTAAGTGGTAGCGTGACTTCACTCTGAGCCCCCAACTATGGAATCCTATTTAAACCTCTATGCAATCCTGCCTATAACCTCTATGGAATCCTGCCTATAACCCCTAAGCCTTAGACGATTAGCCAGAACCACAATCTCCTTTCTGATTAGCGTTATGAATAGTCGCACATAGCAATAAACACTTTCAGACTTTGATTGTGGTTCTGAAGCACAAAAAGTTATTATTCAGCATAAATCCAGAAGCCTGCGGTCATCCAAGAAGAAAAATGGCCCCTAACTGGGACCAGTACACAGGCTATATAACCGAACTGATCATGATAACAGCAATGTAGACAGACAAACATAATTTCATTGGTTCTTGCTCTTGGTCTTTGAAGTACACTGTAGTTCAAAGGGCAGTTCACTAGGGGTATGTCCACTTCTTCAGATTGTATCGTCTTTCTTTAATTGATTTAAATTAACCACAGGCTCAGCATACAGAGTTTTATATTTCAACCAATAATCCACTATGGTCCATAACTCCCGAACGCATGATCCGATTCCCTTGCCGATATAACCGGAGATCTGCAAATAAACAGCAGATCAGAATGGCACCAAACATGGTCTGCTTATCATGTACTAAACCATAGATATCATATAACATGCACTTTACAACATTGCTGATATAAATAAAACATTGAATATTAACCTAAAATACTGCTGAACCTTTTAATGTAATTGTGTGTATATTTGCACGCATTGTGAATACACATGCGATTGTCTATGTGCATGCATTTATTTATCTTGAATTAATATATATATATATATATTTCTCTATGCTTTACTTGGTTTTGATATTACTTATCTGGACTACAAAAATGACAGGCAATGGGGGTGACCAAAAGATGCCTGATGAGATCACAAAGGCAAGGCTAATCTATCTAAGCATCAGACTCAAAGACAATGGCTTACCCAGAATACAATTCATTTCTCCACATCACATTAGATACAAGGCCTACAATGGCTAAAGATAGCTTAGATGTCTAACAATTGTTTCCGAATTCACTCTGTCTGAGTTTATTAGTGTCTGTATTGTACTTCAATTTTCATAGGCATACTGTTCTGTATGCAGAGCAAACGCTCACCATATCTTTGTGTATTCTCTAGTTATTCGTCACAGACAAATCAACAAAACCTCTCTTGTCATCACTGAATATTTAATGTAAGGATTTTCTTAATTGTAGCTAAAATGGCGTTTTGCGACCAGTCGCAAAATGGCTTCTTGCAGATCTTGATTTGAAACAGATTCTGTCTCAGCCAATTATCCGGCTTCGACTCCCCTATGGACAAGTTAAGAAGAAATGTAAATATATAATAATTGGTTAAAAAATCCAAAAACATGAAAATTTAAATAAAATAAGAGTAAATTGTATTCCAATCAGAGCTAAGAACAACTTGAGAGCCTGATTCTGGGAATGAGACGCCCACATCTTTTGCCTCAGTTACATCTTATGCTAATGCTGCCGCGTTTTCATGTAGACTGAGACAGCCACTTGCAGTGTCTTGAGAATGTGCTTTTCTGCCTTGGAGCATCCTTAGACACACCATCAGTGCACCATCAGTGGCCCCATCTAAACTTGCACCAGCCTTACGGTAGGTGCAGTTTCTCCATCTGAGTATGAAGTCCGATGTGAGTTGCTGTGTGTCCTTGGACGCAGCCACTTTCAGTGACACGACTATGTCACTAGGGGCTCTATTTACTACAATCCACACTGGTAATGCAGATTGTAGTGCAATATTACCGACTGAATTTGCATTGCGAATTCAGGCAAATCACAGGGATTTACTACAAATCCCTTGCAGGGACAGAGCTTGCGAGAAAGCTCTATCCCTGCGAATCCCCTCCGCACACTAGTCACGTTATTTTCGCAAAAAAATACTGTGACAAGTGCCCCGCGCATGCGCCGACCGGTCACCGCTGCTAACGCGATCGCGGACCCCCCGCGACCCCCCCCTCTCCCTTAAGTACACTTACCTCCATGATCCGGGCTCCGGTGATGTCCTCCAGTCAGCTGACATCCCATACTGCATTGGGACCCTGTCAGGTGCTGACCGGGCCGCAGTGCAGCATGGGAGACCAGCTGACCGGAGAGAGGATATCACGGGAGCCCCGAACTCCGGTCCCTGGAGTCAGGTAAGTTTGGGGGTTTTTTTTTTTTTTTTTTTTTACTGCTGATTACTGGGGCCGGCTCCTGGCTCTGATCTCCCCTTCAGAGCAGAGCACGAGTCCGGTAACTGGGGGAGACCCTGGATAACGCCACCTCCAGGTGGCATTATCACAGGGCTTTCCCCGGTATTTTTTCACATTTTATTTTTAGTAAGTTTCAGGCAGATCACATTTGCCATTACAATTATGGGAAATGCGATCTCCTTACTAAAAATAAGTGATACTTAGGGGTTGGGTAGAATTTTACGAATTCTACTCCAATTGCCCTGTAGTAACTGTAGGTGATACTAAAATAATGTGAAAAGGGTGTGAAAACACCCTTTTTCACTTTATTTTAGTAAATATAATGTTAATGAATAGAGCCCTTAGCCTCTCCCTTGTTTCCTCCCACTAAAACCCACTGAGTCTGTGTCTATTTCTTTACTGTGGGCCTGATTCAGACCCGCTCGCGAGTGCTGAACGCTCGCAAGCGGGTCGATGTTGCCCAAGTGCGCATGCGCACGAGGGAGCCGGCTCCATCGTGCGCATGCGCGAGACCCGAATAACGATGGCCAAGCTGTCGTTATGGGTCTCACAGCAAAGGGGGCATGCTGTCGATGGTGATTGACAGCACGCCCCCTTTGGTGGGCATGCTGGGGGCGTGGCTGCCCAGACGGAGGCGTTCCCATGGGAACGCCTACCGTCTGGGGCCGGCCCCACTGATATCACTAGTGATGTCAGTGGGAGTGCTTTTGGCTCTGATAGAACCAAAAGCACTCCAGGGCTTGCGGCAGCGAGACCCTACCGCAAGGGTCTCGTCGCAAGCCCGATGGTCGCGATGGTCTTGACCATCGCGACCATCATTTTGGCCGCTCGCTATCGCTGTGGGTGGTCACCCACAGCTATGCGAGCGGCTGAGGCCGCTCCAAAAAGGAGCAGGGACGGCCCTGATTCAGAGCGAGCGCTCTGTCAGAGCGTCCGGCTCTGAATCAGGGCCAGTGTCTCTAGGCTCTATTTACTACAATCCGCATTGGTAATGCAGATTGTAGTGTGATAGTACCGACTGAATTCGCATTGCGAATTCAGGCAATATCACAGGGATTTACTACAAATCCCTTGCAGGGACAGAGGGCCTGATTCAGAGCCGCTCGCTCTGACAGAGCGCTCGCTCTGAATCAAGGCCGGGCTTTTTTATTTTTGGTGTGGCCTTTTGGCCGCTCGCATAGCTGTGGGTGACCACCCACAGCTATTGCGAGCAGCCATGATGATGGTCGCGATGGTCTTGTGGTCCCTTGTGGTAGGGTCTCGTGGCCGCAAGCCCCAGAGAGATTTCGGCTCTAACAGAGCCAGAATCTCTCCAATGACATCACTCGTGATGTCAGTGGGGCCGGCCCCAAACGCCTCCCTTTGGGCAGCCACTGCCCCGGCCCGCCCACCAAAGGGGGCGAGCTGTCACTCAACACCGACAGCTCGCCCCCTTTGGTGCGAGACCCGGAGCTGCGGATTCCCCTTCGCTAGCCGGGTCTCGCGCATGCGCACGACGGAGCCGGCTCCGTCGTGCGCATGCGCTGTGGGCCACCATCTACCCGGTTGCGAGCGCTCAGCGCTTGCAACCAGGTCTGAATCAGGCCCCCAGTTTGCGAGAAAGCTCTGTCCCTGCGAATCCCCTCCGCACACTAGTCACAATATTTTCGCAAAAAAATACCGTGACCAGTGCCCCGCGCATGCGCCGACCGACCGTCGCTGCTAACCCCCCCTGCGCTAAGCCCTGCCCCCGTTGTTAAGCCCCTCCCCCAGCGATCGCGGCCCCCCCCCGCGATCCCCAACCCCCCTGCGATACCCCCTCTCCCTTAATTACACTTACCTGCATGATCCGGGCTCCGGTGATGTCTTCCATGTCCTCCGGCCAGGTGATATCCCATACTGCACTGGGACCCGATCACCTGATGACCGGGCCGCAGTGCAGCATGGGAGACCAGCTGACCAGAGGGAGGACATCACCGGGAGCCCCGAACTCCGGTCCCTGGAGTCAGGGAAGTACTTTTTTTTTTCTTTCTTTTACAGTGTATCAGCATGTGGTCTATTTAGACCACACAGCTGATTACTGGGGCCGACTCCTGGCTCTGCTCTCCCCGTTAGAGCAGGGCAGGAGTCCGGTAACCGGGGGAGACCCTGGATAACGCCACCTCCAGGTGGTGTTATTATCACAGGGCTTTCCCCGGTATTTTACAATTTAATTTTAGAAACTCTGGTTGGATCACATTTCCCATTACAATTATGGGAAATGCGATCTGCTTACTAAAAATAAGTGATACTTAGGGGTTGGAGTAGGAATTTTTACGAATTCTACTCCAATTGCCCTTTAATAAATATAGGTGATACTAACAATGTGAAAAGGGTGTGAAAACACCCTTTTTTCACTTTATTTTAGTAAAAATAATGTTAATAAATAGAGCCCTCTGAGTGGTAACAATCGGGACATATGTGCTGTGCATCTCAGGCACATGCACAGACTTACAACATTGGCCAACAACGTGCAGCATCAACACCTTGCCCACCTCTGAATCAGGCCCTTAAGCTTTATTTTTAACAAGCAAAAACATTTCAATTCATCACATATACTAAGACTGAGCTATTGATGATGATGAAAAGGTTATTATTGAGATGTGGTGAGGCGTACATTTTTTCAAAGGAAAAAAAGGCCTATAGGAATTAATATACTTTAATAATTATTACTGTCACCAGATGCAGCTTTCTTCATGTGTGTACATAGGAAAAAAAGATCAACCCAATTGTGTGAAAATATACTTAATAATTCATGTTGTGCCTAATACTTCTGCTTGGTTACTGTGTATTCCAAACATGGCAGCTCCTACAATGCAATTATAATACACATAAAGTGCCCCCATTTGTCACTTCTGATATGTATAGATGTATTACAGTACTTAAGCAGCACAAAATAAAACATGACATTAGCTTGAGGATTCAGCATACAATTACCCTGGTTACCGTGCAGCTTATAGCAGAATGGGATGGCTTGTTGTAGGAAACCCTATAACTGCGAAACTGCGATCTATCTACAACCATCTACAAACTGCGAAAATATCAAAACCTCAGGCTGAGGTTTTGATATTTTCGCAGTTTGTAGATGGTTGAAGGACTCCACATGCGCTGGAGACGCAGTGCACATATGCCTCCATACAGGGGTATGTAAGGTACTTGTGATGGACCAATAAATTGATTCTGAGTAACATCCATTCTGTGTATGTATGTATGTATATGTGTATGTATGTACAGTATGTATGGGATCAGTAGCTGGAGGCAATGCTGATCCTTGTAGTGCCAAATTGGAGGATCTTAAAAAAAAATATGAGATATGGTAAGAACTTACCTTTGTTATCTCTATTTCTACGAAGTCCATAGGGTTCCACAGGATACCTTGGGGTATAGGCGATGGCGGCAGACATCCAGGCACCACAGAGTTAAATTCTCAGCCTCCCAGGATGCACTGGGTTCCCTCTCCTATACCCCGGCCCCGAGCCTCAGGCCACTCAGTTTCGTAACAAGCCATAGGCCGAAGCAGGAGCAAAAAAGAGAGAGAAGAAAGTCTGGAACACACAAGAATCACATTCTCACCAGAAGGAGACGGAGAAACCGGTGACCAGATCAAAGCCCATCTGCAGTACAGGTGCGACAGGGCGGGAGTCCTGTGGAACCCTATGGACTTCGTAGAAATAGAGATAACAAAGGTAAGTTCTTACCATATCTCATATTTTCTACTTCAGGGTCCATAGGGTATCCACAGGATACCTTGGGGATGTCCCAAAGCAGTATCCTTTAAGGGTGGGGACGCTCCTGTGCTGTAAGGAGAATCCGCCGCCCGAAGGAAGCATCCTGAAAGGCGAAGGTATCAAAAACATAATACCTTACAAAAATATGGACAGATGACCACGTGGCTGCCAATCACCGCTGAACCGCTGAAGCGCCACGTCGAGCTGCCCACGAAGGAACCACAGACCTAGTGGAAGAGCTTTAAAAGAGGATAGAACAGGAAGACCTGTGAATCCATCCTGCCAAAGCTAGCGCAGTGGCAGGCCAACCCATTTTATGGAAACCAGAAGGGACAAAACCGAGAGTCTGATTTCTTAAATGGACTGGTACGGTCAACTTAAATTCTTAGAGCCCGTACCACATCCAAAGAGGCCTCACCAGCAGAAAGGACTGGGGAAGTAAAGGCAGGTACTATAATTTCCTCATTGATGTGGAAACTAGACACCACCGTAGGTACAAAACCAGGGCAAGTGCGAAGCACTGCCCTGTTCCTAGGAAAGATGAGAAAGAGGGAGGTCTACATGACAGAGCCCCCCATTCTGAGATCCTACCGGCCAAATCAATGGCCAGAAGGAATACATTCCTAGCAATAAGCCATTTGAAGTCCACTGAGCCCAGTGGATCAACTGGCGGTCCTCAGAGAGCCCTAAAGACCACAGCCAAATCCCAAGGAGCCACAGGAGCAACAAAGGGATGATGAATATAATGTATACCCTGCACAAAGGCGCGGACATCAGAGTAGCAATCCTACGATGAAACCAACAGGGCAGAAACCTGCACCGTCAGGTAAGCAAGGCGAAGACCGTTATCTAAGCCCACCTGTAGGAAAGCCAACACTCTGGATATCCGGAATACCCGAGGAGCAGAGCCTGTAGGGTGACACAACTGAAAGAAAGTATGCCATACCTGATGGTAAATTCTTGCAGATAAAATCTTCCGAGCTCTTAGCATGGACATAGGCCCTGTTAACTATAGAGCTGGAAAAACTCCTAGACCTTAAGAGGGCAGTCTCCACCGCCACACCGGCAAGGACAGACAACCCAGGTCTGGGTATCAGCCAGGATCCTGAGACAACAGGTCTGGTCGTAGAGGTAACAGCTTCGGAGTGTTAACTGAAACACTCCAAAGATCTGAGTAATAGTGCCGTCTGGTCCACGCACAAGCTATCAGCAGGAGCGTGCCTCCTTCTTGCTATTACTGGAAGAAGGGATAACGGAGGGACAAGGTACACAACTTAGAAGGTCCACTGGACCAACATACGTCTACCATAAGAGTCTCATCTCTGAAAGGCTCCACTTGTTCACCAGAAGATTGAACACCTCCTGATGAAGAGGACATTTCCCTGAATGCACGTCCTGACAGCTGGGAAAGCCTGCTTTTTATCTGAGGATTTCTGAATGAACACTGCCGATGACGGCAGGGATATAGCCTTCCACCCAAGCCAGAATTCGGGACACCACTGTTAGTGTCGCCCGACTTCGGGAACCACCTAGGTGGTTTACATAAGCCATCATGATGGCATCAGACCGTACCTGCACGGTATTTCCGTGGAGGACCTGTCCTGCATGCTGGAGAACCGTGAATACTGCTCAGAGTTCTCAGATGTTTATGGGAAGCGCAAAAACTACTGGTGTCCACCTGCCCTGGAACAAGTGTGGACCCATCACTGCTTCCCAGCCACGGATACTGGCGTCCGTTGTCAGAAGGACCCAGTGCGCAATCCCAAAGGGGGTGCCCCTTGTTTAGGTAAGCTTTCCGCAGCCACCAGGCCAGAGAAAGACAAACCTTCGGGGAAAGCACTATTGACTTTATCCTATGGGGCAACCTATCCCATCCGGAGAGGATCAATTTTTCTAGAGTGACACTGGGTACTCTCCACCATGTCGAACAGCGACACCCTGGAACCCAGGAACCACATTGCCGAGTGAATAGACACTCGGCGACTCTGCAGGCAACTGCGTACCTTTGCCTGTAATGCAGAGATCTTTTCCTCAATCACAAAGATCCTCAGATGTTGGGATATGGAGCATCCTCCGTGAAGAATCAGAGAGGACCATTTCCAGTGTATCAGTCAGCCCTAATGTAGCAACACAGATATTGTCCGTTGCAGATGGCACTGAAGTATCTCTGGAGACTCTGGTAACACCAGGAGGTCGCCCGGATTGGGTAACAAGTGGACCCCCTGCATCTGCAGATGGGCTGCCATAACTGCCATGACCCTGGTAAAACTGGAAATGCTTATCGACCACTGCAAACCTGAGGAAAAACACTGGTGTTCGAAGAAAATAGGGACATTCAGGTAGTCACCCTGAATATATCCAACGACACCACAAAATTCCCAGGCTCCATTGAGTGATGGAATGCAGGGTCCCCCTCCTGAACCAAGGAACCCTTAAGAATTTGTTGAAGGATTCGAGGTTGCGGATGTCCAGGTAAGACCCATTGGGTTTCCGTACCAGAAAGAGGATGGAGTAATACCTCATTCCCCTTTGGGGCAACGGAATAGGTACTATAACTCCTGCCTGGAGCATAGAGTGTAACACCCTCAAAAATTACAGGGCCTTGTCTTGAATTGACAGAAGACCTGTAATGAAAAACCGTCTGGGAGGCTTTTACCGGGAGGAGAGGACATACATTCAAGAAAATACTTCTCTTACCCCAGTGTCCGTGGAGGTCAGACACCAGCACTGGGCGAACTGGAGAAGTCGGCCTCCAACTCTGAGGTCCCCCGAGAGGAGGCCCGTCCCCTGAGGCTGAAGGCTTATAGTCCAACTTGGGAGTAGGACGTCTTGTAATCCAAGCCTGTTTTTATGGCTCAGCAGATTTCCTGGTTACTGACTGTCTTGGAAAGCTATATTTTAGACTTACCCTGACCTCACAGGGCCGAAAAGACAAAACCCCAGACAAAACCCCAGACCCCGATGGGACTGTAGCCGATGGCAGGCAGGCAGACGTAGCTGCTGCCTGCGGGGCCACAATTGTGTCCAGATGAGGGCCAAACAGGACCTGTCCCGTAAAAGGCAAAGCATTCCAAATGGAATCTGCATCCGCTTTCCATGAGCGCAAGCACAGGGAGCGGCGAGCCGCTACTGCTGCCGAGCCGCTACTGCTGCCGAGGAGATTCTGGAAAGGAGTAGGCTATAAGACTGTCTCATTATGAACGTGGCTAAGTCTCTGAGAATTTGCCACTATTCACCTGCTCTGCTGGAGAGTCAGTGTGCAGAGATCCAGTTACCTACCCAGCGCTCCATGGCTCTGGCCCCCAGCACACGGCCATAGCCGGCCTGGAAGCCCCTCCAGCAAGGGAATAATTGGATTTTAGATATATTTGCACCTTGCAATGTGTAACCTCCTTCAAGGAGGACCTGGAGGGCATGGACCACGTAACACTCCTCACTAGGCGTGTAATATGAGAATCTACCCGTAACGGTAACTCCCATTCGGAAAAATAATTATCCGCAAAGGGGTATGCAAAAGGTCAACCGTTTTTGAGGCTGGAACCGCTTACCCGGATTTTCCACGCCTCCTCTAAATGATCCACCTGACCAGATAGAGGAATTACAGTGGCAACACCCTTATCCTTTAAGAAGGCATAGTTGGATTTAGCCACGGGGGATATGTAATAACCAAAGCCGCACGGACTGCCCGTATAAGGCCAGGTATATAGACTTTAGACCCAGACTACGCCTCCTTTGCACTAAGGGGCTCGTGTCTGAAAAAGTCAATAATGTCACCGTCATCAGACGTCATGTCCTTACCCGTCTGAGACCCGAAAGGCCGTTTAGAAGGCCGAAATGGTGACTCCCCCTGTAAAACGTCCATCAGGTGCTATTATGCTATACCATTTGGACAAATAATTTACCCACACAGGCTCCTGCGAGACCTGGGGGGGCGAAAAAGAGGATACACTGGGGTACCATCAACTGCCCAGGGACCCCTGCATGTGATGAGACGACCACTCGCTGCGATAACCCCTAGGGGGAAACGCAGGGAGCGTTGCCCACAAGGGCTGTAAGCATCTTAGTCAGCCGAGGGCGGTCCCTTTTTGTGCAGGCACAGTGACAGAAATGGGGCGTGACATATAATACAACATGCCCTCCTAAACCCTCAGCGTCTACATATCCCTCAGCTAACTGCACATGATATCAGTACATTATAGCTGGAAGAGGATATCCTCGTTCACTTTCAGACATGAGGATTGTGAACGGAGCGTATGTGACCTCCCACACAGAAAAACCATGTTTATTGTGATGTAATAAACACCCTGCAACACCGCACCGCAAGGGCTGTAGCAGAAGAACAGGGATAGGAAAAAGGCTGAAAGTCAGAAATGAAAGTACAGGCAAACAGCGCTAGCATTTAAGTCACATACAATGCACAGATAACATCCTGCATTACAAGCACTGCGATCAACTACACAGACCAGAGCCTGGTAGGAAACAGTGCTGCATACACTGACCTTAATTGAAGGAGAGGTATGCGGGGGACCCGGACCGCAATGGCACCTGTAACAGCTTCCAGCAGCATTTGTCATTCCCAGCACATGTAGTGAGAAAATGGCCACCGAGGAGCAGAGAGGAGGCGGGCCCGGGGGAGGAGCGCTGACACAGCCCGCTCAGACCGCTGTGGAATGGCACTGTGCAGCGGGGGAGACGCCGGCTGTGAGACAGGGAAGGCGTTCTCCCCTGGCCTGCTATTAACCCCTGGGACGCCGCACTGTACCGCACATGCTGCGGTCCGCTGTCCCTGGCGGTCTAGTGGAAGGCGCAGGATCAGTACCTGGCCCCACGCGCAGCCGGTCCCCAGGGAGCCCCCTGCCTGGGGACCAAAAAGGACTGTGTTACCGGCGAGTGCCCACCGCGGGACCCCGCCGCTTACCTTGTCCCTCGTGCATCCGGCCACAGTCCAGGTAGCCGGGGTCACCGCTAGCTGTGACCCCAGCTACCAACCAGCATCCCCGGATCGGTACCAGCGTTCTGGTACCGGCGGGGTGTAAGAGTGACAGCATGGACGTCAATACTGACTGTCCTATGCTGGAGCACTCTAGTTGTGCAGCCACAGCTGCGAAGAAATCTTCAGGGGCCTTGAAAAGACCCCCCTCTGTATGGTGCGACTGGTCCGGCCAGGCACCAACGAAAACTGGGTGGCCTGAGGCTCGGGGGCGGGGTATAGGAGAGGGACCCCAGTGCATTCTGGGAGGCTGAGAATTTAACTCTGTGGTGCCTGGATGTCTGCCGCCATCGCCTATACCCCAAGGTATCCTGTGGATACCCTATGGACCCTGAAGTAGAAAAAATATATATAGACCTCCCTACCTGAAGCCAGATCTGACATTAACTGGCATTCATATTTAATAAATTAATCAATTTCCTCCAAACAACATTTAATTGACAATAACCAAACCATGAAATAAACTGCACAATCAATAAATCAGTCTCTCGTACTCCTAAATAAGTAGCCCTAACCTTCATAGGCAAATGCAGTGGGGGAGGGAGGGGGGGAGGTTATCTTGAAACCCTCCTCCCCAGCCCACACCATGATGACCACAATATAAATAGCATATAATACTAATTAATATTACAAATTAAATAATTATCACCGCTTGTCCCATCTTTTAAAATGTGTGAGCCAGTGATGAATACACTTGTGCACCATTTAGGAGATCTGGATAACATGCACTGATAGGCAGGGCTGCCATCAGAAATTGTGGGGCCCAGGACTGTCATAATAGGGCCCCCCTCAACCTTCATAAACCCCCACCACTTCCCACAACCCCCTTTCCCCCGCTACCTTACCTATACACAATATATATATATTTGGCCAATCCAGTAAGGTGGGAGGCGGAGCGGGAGGACGGCTGCCGGGCCCGGCTGGGTGAGGTGACTCACAAGTCACTTAACTGTGTCTAATGTGCGGCAGCGGCAGGGACTGGGGTATAGTAGAGGATGCAGCCAGGCCTGCCACTTATGGCCAGGGGGTTAGTAGTGGGCGGGCAGTATGTAGCAGATGCCGAGTGTCCGGGCCCGGTATTCAAGTACCGGCAGTCCCCCCCTGATGGCGTCCCTGCTGATAGGGGTGCACTGATATAATACTGAATGGTAATACACTATCCAATGCATAAGGAGACCAATGTGTACATATATGTCCAGGGCAGTACTAGGTTCTTCTGTTCCTCCCCCAGACTTCTGGCCAGTGATCTAGAATTGTGCCCACATCTGAAATAAAAACATTTAACTCAGGCAGGATGTGATCACTGGTCTGTGTATCCTGGAATTACTACACACAATATACTTCCTAAATGTATATTATAGTTGGTTAAATGCTGATTATATCCTCTTCATGGACTGGCCACAATTGCTTTAAAATCAAGCATTTGGTAACCCCCCTCCAGAAATCCTGCATTTGCCCCTGCTAACCTCTACCATTAAATTAATAACATTCAGTCCCAGCTAAATTACATAAATAATCTCCTCCCCTCACTATTACCTTTTAACTAAACTGAGCCCTCGTCCCCTTCCCCTCCACCTACATAATATTAACATGCGTCTGCTGTTATTTTGCGTGCAGATAGCACCAATGGTATATTAGATAACCATGGGTCCTGGGCTGAAACCTAGGAATTGGCAATTGTTGACTCCTCACTTACATCATGCTTGTTAAATTGAGTATCAAAATACTTGAACAGCATAATAAAAATACTAAGTGCACCAACATTTGCACACACCATAGTGCAAATAGTCTATACACGGGATCCCTGCTTGGTTCCAGGATCTTTAATGTCACATATTTTTAAGCAATACAAGTCACAGTGTAAACAATGCCTCCCCCTGCGCAGTTCTCTGGACTCCATATCGCACATCACTGGTTCTATCCTCTCCTCACCTCCTTCCTTCCCGATTCTCTCCACTACTCACCCCACCTCTTTCACAGATCTCCCCCTTTACCTACCCTGATTCTCTCCACTTCATTCCCTCCCTTCTCCCGCTCTGTACACTATGCGCACCCTCCTCCCCAGATCTCTCCACATTGTACTTTCCCTCCTCTTTCCTGCTTATTCATTTGTTGGAATTTACTTGAATGTTCTCAAATATGACAAGGCATGTCTCATCATTGTGCTTTGGTGTCATCATTTGTAATAAATACAATCTCATGGAATGTATTTGTTTCTCTGTCAACACATTTATATGTTTAAAGAATATCCTGTGTACAATATCCTGTTTCTCTTTTAAGTCTGCTTGATTGTCTCTGCCAACAAGCTATTTTATTTTTTGCTACAGTACATGGTGCCAAAGGCAAAGTTTCAGCTACTGCCCGCCTCCCCAGTACTCAGTTCCTGGATCCTCACATATCGATCTAGTTTTAGCGCTTTCTTTTTGCTAGATGACTCCCCTGAACGTAGGTCAGACTTAAGCATCACCCCTGGAACTCCAGTGCCTAAACGTGCTTAAATAAATGGTCTATGCATACAAACACATATAAACATATACAGCACACAATAATAGCGAAAATGTAAGAATACCACAATGCAAATTATCCCTTATATACCTAAATCAGTGTTTTTGGCCCAGTCTGAATCACACTCTTCGTTCTTAAGGTTAGGGACTGAGCTGAATGTCCAAATGTTTTTGGCAGGTACACATATAAAGCAATGTTTGAAGATCTTTTAATAGCCACACACGCACAATTATAGATCAGTACCACAGGAGTAGGTAGTGTCTCCTTTTAGCACTGTCCAGGAGAAAAAAAACAAATCTGCCCTGTTTCTGCTTCTTTTAAACCCCTTTCACATTCTCATGTACTGCCAGTGACCCCCTAGTTTTCATTTCATGTGCAGGCAGTCTGAGTTTTGTGCCTCCAGCATGTCTGCTGAAGCAGGATGTCACTCAGTGGACACCTGCTGCCTGTATATAGACAATAGCCAGGAGGCATATTACACTACATAAACAAAAGGAATGCTTACATAACAGTAGCAGTGTGTTCCACCCCCACATTTAAAATTATACAATTAACATAGAAAATATTTATGGTTAACACAATGTAATCAGACAATGTTAAACAGTTTGATTGAGAAGGGGTGTCCTGAAGACTAGTACCCTATTTTATAGGTCCCAACACCTGCCATCTTGTCAAATAAATAAAATGTAATATCCTGTACATAAAGATTTAGATCTGATTCTTATTCTTATGTGTAGGTACAATCTCAATAGTCAATTATCCTGAAGTGAAGAATAAGTAATAATATACAGTGCATCTGGAAAGTATTCACAACGCTTCACTTTTTCCACATTTTGTTATGTTACAGCCTTATTCCAAAATGGAATAAATTAATTTTTGTCCTTAAAATTCTACACACAATACCCCAGAATGACAACGTGTAAAAAGTTTTTTTGAGATTTTTGCAAATTTAATAAAAAAAAAAAACACTAAGAAATCACATGTACATAAGTTTTCACGGCCTTTTGCCATGAAGCTCAAAATTGAGCTCAGGTGCATCTGGTTTCCACTGATCATCCTTGAGATGTTCCTACAGCTTAATTGGAGTCCACCTGTGGTAAATTCAGTTGATTGGCCATGATTTTGAAAGGCATACACCTGTCTATATAAGGTCCCACACTTGACAGTGCATGTCAGAGCACAAACCAAGCATGTAGTCCAAGGAGTTGTCTGTAGACCTCCAAGACAAGATTGTCTCGAGGCACAAATCTGGGGAAGGGTACATAAAAATACCTGCTGCTTTGATGGATCCAATGAGCACAGTGGGCTCCATCATCAGTAAATGGAAGAAGTTCAGAACCACCAAGACTCTTCCTAGAGTTGGCTGGCTGTCAAAACTGAGCGATCTGGGGAGAAGGTCCCTAGTCAGGGAGGTGACCACGAACCCGATGGTCACTCTGTCAGAGCTACAGCATTCCTCTGTGTAGAGAAGAGAACCTTCCAGAAAGAAAACCATCTCTGCAGCAATCCACCAATCAAGCCTGTATGGTAGAGTGGCCAGACGGAAGGCACTCCTTAGTAAAAAGCACATGGCAGCTCGCCTGGAGTTTGCCAAAATGCACCTGAAGGACTCTCAGAGCATGAGAGACAAAGATTGAACTCTTTGGCGTGAATGCCAGGCATTATGTTTGTAGGAAACCAGGCACCTCTCATCACCAGGCCAATACCATCCCTACATTGAAGCATGGTGGTGGTAGCATCATGCTGTGGGGATGTTTTTCAGCGGCAGGAACTGGGAGACTAGTCAGGATAGAGGGACAGATGAATGCAGCAATGTACAGAGACATGCTGGATGAAAACCTGCTCCAGAGCGCTCTTGACCTCAGACTGGGGCGACGGTTTATCTTTCAGCTGGACAACGACCCTAAGCACACAGCCAAGATATCAAGGGAGTGGCTTCAGGAAAACTCTGTGAATGTCATTGAGTGGCCCAGCCAGAGCCCAGACTTGAATCCAATTTAACATCTCTGGAGATCTGAAAATAGCTGTGCACCGACGCTTCCCATCCAACCTGATGGAGCTTGAGAGGTGCTGCAAAGAGGAATGGGTGAAACTGCCCAAAGATAGGTGTACCAAGCTTGTGACATCACATTCAAAAAGACTTGAGGCTGTAATTGCTGCTAAAGGTGCATCAACAAAGTATTGAGAAAAGGTTGTGAAAACTTATGTACATGTGATTTCTTAGTTTTTTTCTTTTTTTATTAAATTTGCAAAAATCGCAAAAAAACTTTTGACAAGTCATTATGGAGTATTGTGTGTTGAATTTTGGCATTTTCTTGTAGTACATACTGGCTAGTGAATCTGTCCTAGCCCTGGCTAGGGTGTATGCATAACCAAGCAGTTTGGGAGGCATGGCGGAGACCCAGAAGGTTAGCCTACAATATTCTTGAAGTCTTCTGGATATCCTGGTAGTGCAGGCACTAACTGGGGATACCAATATAATTGTTTGAAAAAGTTTTAAAGTCTCCATTTCCTAAACAATTTCAAAATATTTTTCTGCATTCTAGTTGACTCTAGATCATGCCAATGGGCCAGTGGCGTAACTAGGGTATTTGGAGCAAGATGAAAAATGGAGCCCCACCCCCCCTATATGCGACCACCAAAAAAGTTGGTGTGGCCACTTGCCACAAGGGGCATGGCTACTAAAAAATGGGGGTGTGTCGACATGACACACCACCGTTTCTCATCACTCAGAGAACATTCCTTTCCATTCCATATGCACCTTAATGCCCCCAGTAGTAGTGCCCCTCTTGCAATGCCCACTGTAGTAGTGCCCCTTATGCAAGTAGCAGTGCCCCATGTAGTAATGTCCCAGTAGTGCCCCTTACACAGTGCCCCGAGTAGTGGTCTCCCCTATGCAGTGCCCCCAGTAGTGGTCCCCCTTATGCAGTGCCCCTTATACAATGCCCCCAGTAGAGCCCCTTGTACAATGCCCCCAGTAGTGCACCCTTATACAGTACCCCCAGTAGTGCACCCTTATACAGTGCCCCCAGCAGTGCTCCTTATATAGTGCCCCTTATACAGTGCCCACAGTATTGGTCCCCCCTCTGCAGTGCCCCTATATACAGTGCCCCCAGTAGTTCCCATTATACAATGCCCCCAGTAGTGGTCCCCTGTATGCAGTGCCCCCAGTAGTGGTCCCCTCTGTGCAGTGCACCCAGTAGTGCCCCTTATACAGTGCCCCCAGTAGTGGTCCCCCCATGTAGTGCCCCCAGCAGTGCCCCTTATACAATGCCCCCATTAGTGCCCCTTGTACAATGCCCCCAGTAGTGCACCTTATATAGTACCCCAGTAGTGCACCCTTATACAGTGCCCCCAGTAGTGCCCCATATACAGTACCCCCAGTAGTGGTCCCCCCTATGCAGTGCCCACAGTAGTGGACCCCCTATGCAGTGCCCCCATATACAGTGCCCCCAGTAGTGCCAATTATAAAGTGCCCCCAGTAGTGGTCCTCTCTATGCAGTGCCCCCAGTAGTGGTTCCCCCTATGCAGTGCTCCCAGTAGTGGTCCTCCTTATACAGTATCCCCAGTAGTGGTCTCCCTTATACAGTGCCCCCAGTAGTGGTCCCCCTATGCAGTGCCCCCAGTAGAGGTCTTCCTTTGCAGTGCCCCTTATACAGTGCCCCCTATAGTGTTCCCCCTATGCAGTGCCCTCAGCAATGTTACAGTGCTCTCGGCCAGTAGTGGCCCTTACATAATACATATACACATACACATACACAGACATACCCATACACAAAACACTTACTTGAATCCCTGCTCCTGCGTCCGCCACCAGTCCGCTCCTCCATCCTCCCGCTCGGCACTATGGGAGAGACATCATGACACCTCTCCCATCACCCACTGCAGGAGACGGAAGCGAGCTCCAGCCTGGCAGCCTGCCAGTCTGTCTGACTCTCATTGGCTGCTTAAACACACACACCGCCGCCAGGTAGTACGAGTGTACTACCCGGTGCCAGCGGTGGTGTGTGTCTTACTGTGTAATGCGGACTGCAGTCCGCACTACACTGACTTTAACGGACCTGAACCACGGCTGGCACGAGCCCCGGCTAACCCCCCCCCCTGGTTATGCCACTGCAATGGCCATGACTTTCTGGGAGACTAGGCGGTCAAGTTAGAAGCTGTTTTATGGTCTTCTTCATCTGGGCTTCATTAATACGCAGGCCCTGGGCAAAATCCCCATATATGGTAATAATGCATGAGCGCACATACCCTGAACAGTGCTAGTGTAAAGCATAGCCATACTGTCAGCATAATATTTGTCCCACCCTCTTGTTAAATGTAATATTGCAGGGGCCCAACAAAATGTTAGCATTTTTCATTGAGGTAGCAAAATATCTTGAATTATATCTTAATAAAGGCTGATGTTATTTGTATTTATGTATTTTAGCATTTAGAACGGTGTAGACTGCATACAGTTGGAACTCTAAAAAGGTTTTTCCTGTGGGAGCAAGAAGTTACCTTTGCTAAATCTGTGTAAGGCTAATGTCATGTACTTAACTCTGAAATGCTGCAATAAGAATTAAAGTGGATTCCCTTTCAAATATCTGCTGCGAGCCCAACTTGATTGTCGGTTGTTCTATATCGTTTAGTGGACACAGGGCCTGATTCATTACCATACGCAACTGTGTATGTAATTGCGATTATGCACGCAGTTCAAATGTGATAGTATGCTAATTCATTGCGATCCCTATCCCGTCGCAGCACTGTACAAGGACGCCTAATTTACTCAGCACACATTCATACTGTTTATCAAGACTGCAAAACCATCAGTACAATAGAGTACCATTGCAGCCTCACACACACTTGCACAAGCCCTGAACTCAATCAGAAATTTCTAACTTCCACGCACACTCTGAGGCCTCAGACTGCATAGGCTATCGCAGTGGATAATTTATGCATGCCCCTGCAATGGCATGCAAACGCACTGGCTCGCCTGTATTTCGCCAATCACAGCCCCCGTCAGCACTCACAAACGGCACTTCCTATCAATCACTTTGCGATGGGTCTGTATATTCACTGCGATCGCAGTCCCCATGCATGCGCAGTGCGAAACAATCGGCAGATTGCGTGCGTTATCGCATTTGCGTACGGTTGTAAATCAGGCCCACAATCTTTAATCTTGTTACGTCATGTTACTCTATAACCTTTATTTTGCACCAATGTGGTTTTAATTGAAATTAATATGAACCTCATTGAACCATATTATTATCCTTTATTTTTATGGTACAACAAAGGTTCTGCAGCACCTTACAAATGGGCAAAACAAGAAAACAGTGACTTACAGTGCAAAACAATGCAGGGCAAGTATATGGTTTATAAGATAGTACATTGGTTTATTGCTTCAAACCCTTAACAACCTTGTATAGCTTACTTAATTAAACTGATAAATAACGACACAGACAACAAGAGCTTGGGTAAAAGGTCACAGCTTTATTTATAATTAATTCACCTAACCAGGGTGGCAAGAGACGCTGACTCAGTTCTAGCTTTCTTTCACTCAAATACTCGGGGAACGACTGACACGTCCCCCCTCAAGACGCACTAACGATGTGAGGGTCCCACTTCCACTCTGGGCCAATCCGAGGCGCTTACGCACCAAAAGCGCCCGGGTCCCCCCGCACGGAGGACAAATTCGCCAGGTTCAGTCAAGGGCAAGAGCCCCCACAAAGTTATCTTACGCCACATAAAGCCACTGAGCTGCAGCGTACTCCCGCCAAAGCCAGACTCCAAAGGAAACTGGCCTGCCACCCAAAACGACCGAGCACCAGAAACACAAGTCCTTATTGCTCACAAAAACCAAGGCCAATTAAGATGCCTTCCAACCAGACAGAAAATTCCAAGTTGCATCGCCGACAAAAAGCTATGACACAGTGCCCCCAAGCTACTCAGCGACGCAGCAGAAATGGTTACTGAACATTCACCCTGTCATTAACACTCATGCTTACATACTGCGCTCTACATCCAAAAAACAAGTAACCCCATTAGTCTACCCAAAACTCCTATCTGGTCATATAATTCCAACCAACCTCTCACTGCAAACAATCAACTCCATCTTCCAACTGCATCACGTCTTTGCTCCCGACAGGCAAGCCCACTCAACCAAGCACCTGATGTGGCCTCCTAGGACACCTCAAATCAAGCACGAAACTCACAATGAAACCTTGCACACCTTTCTACTATCTGTCACCCATAAAACGACAAAAACGCAGCATAACCAAACCATTGTTGATCCAGCCCAAAATTAAAGAGCGGCCCACAAGCCAACCATACTTTCAACTGCAGCAATTCTTGTGAAAATCAAAATTCTGCACCATGAGCACTTTACCAAACCCAACCATCCCGACACAACTTTGAGAAGAACACATAGCAACTACCTAGCAGGGATGCATGATAGGGGAAACAAGTAACCCGAGTGAAGAGGAAAAAACTAAAAAACCTAACCGTGAATCAATTTGGGTCAGATCAAGGCTCCCGGGAGGAAAAATTAAAAAATCCCTTCACAACCCCCCAATTGTTGAACTCTAGTCATTCAACGATTGGCTGGTAAACAATGTTTCAGGTTGACGCCGGGTGCGCAACTACTACCTGTCTCAACATACAAGTCCTGTAATCAGCTCAAATAGAAAACTCTAAAATCTGCAAGTACGCGTAAGATGCCTCTTTAAATGCTGCGCCAATAACTACCCCAATTTGAAAGACTTAAGTACCAAAAAATTTAATCATACAATCCTAACCCAACCAAAACCCTGTCCTAACTGTAGTAGCTGAAATTTGAAACGCAGTATAAGATTGTGATGTAAAGCACCATTGCGACCCACCAGCAGGGAGCCACCACTATAATGTATCAAATGGTGTACCGGGTAAATAAATATCAGGATGTTGAAAAAAAAAAAACTATCTACCTTTGCTGTATACAAAAACTGATTGAGTAAATTGTATATGTTATAAAATAGATAATGCATGTACACAGGAGACCCCCCTACCCGCTACACCTTGAATAATGCATGACAGTCATTCTAACCCCATAATCTACTAAAACAAATTATTTAAAAAACACAATACTTGACGCTGAAGATACTTTATTGACAGCCAAGAACTGTCTCCACCTAAAGCGCCCCAAATTTTTTTTTTTTTTTGTCGCACCATGAATTAACAAGACGAAAAATTTCCTCACCGGACCATAGAACCTAGGCACGACAATTGGAAACAGCTCAAAACAGCAACAAAATAACTAGTCAGACCTACTTACATCAAAAACAAAAGCAAGAAGCCCGTTTACATGTGCAACTGGAAAACTCCAAAAACGCCAGGCGCAGTAAAAAGGAGGTCCGAACATACGACACTCCTGCCTACTCCTGCCTGTACCTGCGTAGTGCCGGCATGAACACACTCATGCAATAGACAAATTGGATTTCCCAAACGACAAGCCACCCCCGAATAACGTAACCTGAAACATCAAAAACTTAAACTGTGGATGAAAACAAAAACTAGTCAAATGTATATACTGCTATGAAGGACCTATGGGGATGGTATAATTAACGTAACTCCAAAATGCATAGGATATCGCCCTGTATAGGAATGAATGCTGTACTAACCGAGACTAACCCGCAACCTGCGTGGGGACCACCCCACCAGAGAGATAGAGCTCCTGCGAGGGGGGAACGAGGAAAAACACCTCCGTCCTCCCTGCAACCTCTCCGCCCCAACCTTGGGTGCAAAACTCAGTAATAAATTCTGACATAATGCAAACTACTGTGTGTCCTGTCAAGGAGAGGCTATACAAACATTCCCGAAAAATGAATGAGACCTACAACCACAATGAAATAAAACTGACCAAGTAGCTGTAACCACCGAGAAAAAAGCGGCAAAACAAAATGATGACTGAGCCTAACTAGCTCCAATGGAGCTAAACCCTAAGTCGGGGGCTAAAAACCCCCTCTCTTCACGTCGGCAATACTTTGCAAGGAACTAACCTGCGCAGAGACGAAGGATGAGCAAAACGACAGCCCGACCTACGAGGGCAGAGGGAATTTATAACAGGCGAAAATTCAGCCTAACGCCGCCTACAAACCAGGTTTACCCACAGTTAGAAGAGGTTATGCGGGGCAACCCAGTGACCAAGGAGGGGTAGACGCTGCTGCGACACCTATAAACAAAACCTATTATACCCCCAAAAGGCAGCACCACCCTACTGTCGTGGTTACCCCGCATTGGGCATAAAACACACCCCCTTCACATTTCTGTACCAGAGAATCATGTCAATCACAAAATCGATGTATTAATAAAATACCCATGCTCCATTCTACACTCGCTAAAATAGCTCCTGGCAAAGCTGAGTATGCCCTACAACCAAAATCTTATATTTATAAGAATTGCGATACTAACCTATGTAACCAGAGTCTACCCTATGACTTATCAAAAAAAAAATCAGCAAATATACTTCTTCGCATATTTTACTCCTGATCCATATTCACTGAGGCGCAAAGCGCTCAGAAAATGCTGAATTCACACCATGTGCAGTATCCTTGAGACTAACTCCTATAACCTGCGACATCAGCCTACCTGAAAGAATCGCCTGACCCCTTGCTTAAACGATGCGCAACCCTCCTGTCAATCTTTCGCGGTCGCGCCAAGTAAATGGAAAATAAGAGACAAACTGGAGTCCTGCAAAATTTGTGACATAATCATACTCACTAGGACCAGGTGGTCCAAGAAACCTCCTCTACCATGCTTCCACGCGGAGTAACCTCTGGCTCGACCGCCGGGGCCACCTCGACTCGCACAGGATCATCACCATCAGCTGTACAAGCCACCGATCTTCTCTCAAAAATCCAACCGCAACCACGTCACAACACCACCAGATATCACGAGAACCGCATCTTCGGCGACTTCATGCGGAGGAGCCACTGGATCGAAACCCGGGACCATTTCGACGTGCACTGGAACAGAAGCCGCACAAACTCCTGCATCATCTTGAGGAACCATCGCTGAGTCCGGCTGACCTGAAACTTAAAGCAGAGAGGTGAGCAGGAGAAGGGGGTGGAGGCATGGGGGGGGAGGGGGCAGGGGTTGCAGGAGCAGGGGTGCATGTAGGGGGTTACAGGGAACCAACAGGGGGTGGGAGGATGATGGATGAAAAAGGAAGATGGGGGACAGGGAGAAGGTACATAAAAAAGGGGCAGGGTCAAAATTAAAGAAAATTACATGCAGGCAGGAACAGAGGTAAAAGGAAAGATGGCCTAAGGCATTGCGGGCAGCAGATGGAAGAAACAATGGGGTGGAAAGGTGCAAATGCAAAGGAAAAAAAAGGAAAAATGGGGGTGTGTGGTAATATGAGGAGCGAAAATAATGCTTATTGGTGTATGAACAGTGGGAGAAAGCACAACAACCCCCTGCACAGGGAGAGAGGGAAATTAAAACGAGGGTTGTAGGTTGCAGTAGGGATGGGAATCATTTGATGTTTCATCGGAAACATCAGTTAAATGGTTTCGATGTTTGATGTTTAACCCTGCAATGTTTTTGATTCAATGTTTCATTACCATCGCAAGATTTCTCCCCCGATGTTTTTCCCTGCTTTTCCAATGTTTTTTTTTTTTTTTGTGACACTGTGTGGTGCTGCCACTGCTTTCGGCTGCCAGCTGGCTCTCTCCTTGTATTATAGTAAGTTACAACTTAAGAATAGAGTACAAAACACTGACTGGGCTATGGCTGCTGTGTGCATGCTGCTGCTGGGGGAGGTGGCTGACAGTGACAAACACTCTGATCAGCCAATTAGCAGCAGCACATAGGACAGTCCTACCCCTGGCTCACTGTCACTGGTGCTGCTCTCAGTGAACATTGGGCCTGATTCAGAGCCGCTCGTAAGCGGCCGCTCGTTCGCTCCGAGCGATGTTTGCCCAACTGCGCATGCGTACGGATCATTATACGCATGCGCGAACCAGTCAGTGCGGTGGAAATTCATGTGCTCGCAAAATAGCGAATGCCTGATAATTTGAGTGACAGGAGTAGGCGTATGTGGGTGGTAACGGGGGAAGGTGCTTGAAAACGGGGAGTGGAGATCCGTACGCAGGCGTGCTTAAAGGTCAAAACGGGCGTTTTATGGGTGTGCATAATTAAAACAGCAGCGTCATTGACCACGTCACTGGGTTATTTTATAGCCAGAACTGCTCGCAAGATTGTGGTAGCAAAAATCAACCACAAGAATAGCGAGCAGTTCATACCCTGGTCGATGTACTCGATTAATCTAATAAATAGCGGACATGACGTAGGATGCGAGCGGCCAGGGGGGCGTATTTTTTCAAAAAACGACTGCAAGTTTTGTTCGCTCGTTCAGACCTAGAGGCGTGAACAGACCGCAAAGAGCGAACGGCTGATTTGAATAGCCGGATTTGTCCTCACATCCCCAGGGGAGTGCGAGAAGAAACCCTTAGCGCGCCCAAACAGCGCGGTGTATTGAATAGCTGCGGGAGCTCCCTTGAAAACAAACACCCTCTTGTGCTGCTTTGTATGTATGTCTATATGTATATATATATATATATATATATATATATGTGTGTGTGTTTGCCTCCATGAAGATAGCCATATAGTATAAGCTTATTTTAAAAGTTTATTAGTCTATCATATGTTTAAATACAGTTTACTTAAAAAAAAAAAACATCTGTAAACATCGGTTCCAAAGAACCAATGTTTATATATCTAAATAATGTTTTGTATTCAATGTTAAAAACATCGGTACTTCCAATGTTTTCTTTCGATGTCCCATCCCTAGGTTGCAGGGCCTATATGGGGAGGGGCATGCTATGATGTGATGCCTGCTGCCAAGTGATGTGCTTGTGTGCATTGTGACTTAACTGGTGTGTAAGGGGAGGCAGGATGAATGCCTCTGCAGGGCGGCGCTGAGGTAAAACTACCTGCAAAATGGCCGCCAGGGAGGTAAAATGGCCGCCGGGCCTGCCGCGAGGGCAGGATGCCGGGGCCAACAAACGGGTGGTAGGAGGCATAGCCAGACCGTACGGGGATGCACGAGGGCGCTGGAAGCCAGAGGAAGCAGGGGTAAAATAGAAGGGTGGGCATCGGGAGTAAAATGGCCGCTGGGCCCGCCAAAGGGCAGGACGCCGGGTGGTGTGAGGCATAGCTGAACCGTCTGGAGCTGCGCAACGGCACTAGCCGCCGGAGGAAGGCAGGGGATGAAATAACAGAGTGCGCGGCGGGAGCCGCGGAAGTGGAAGCTCCAACTGGCACTGTGGGGCAAGTGTGCTGACAGGGCTCCACAGGCATAAGACCGTGCAGCCCCGGGGAGAGCCATTGAAAGTGAGAGAGGAGGGGTGGCAGCCCCTGCACGAGCTGCGCTGATGTGACAAAATTTTACCAGCGGGGTGGGGGACTTGGTGACGTGGAGTGAAGTGGAAGCTCCAGCAGTTGCTGTGGGGCAAGTGTGCTGACAGGGCTGCACAGGAATAAGACCGCGCAGCCCTGGGGGTGCCATAGAAAGTGAGAGAGGAGGGGTGGCAGCCCCTGCAGGAGCTGCGCTGATGTGACGACATTTTACCGGCGGGGGGGGGGGGGCTTGGTGGCGTGGATTGAAGTGGGATGAAGGGTGCATAGAGGTAAAAATCTCACTAAAGCGAAGAAGGGGAAGTCATAGAAAAAAGTGGGAATACAAAGTTGACAGAATATGAAATGCAAAGCTACTCAGCCTGATCTTGTTTCAAGGATCCATCAAGCAAATGAGCCAATATATACTGATAAACAGACCACTCCTTCAAGCAATGTCATTGGCTCTACCAAACATCTGACCAGCCAGTGCTATAAACAACAAGGCTGTCATAAACAGCCATACAGCAAAAACATCTGACCAGCCAGCACTATAAACTGCCCAGCAACAAGGCTGTCATAAACAGCAAAATACCAGTAATATTACATATCCTCACGCTTAATCAGCCTTCGCATACTAAAAACATTGCTCTGTCGATGATAATAACACTCAAATAAGCAGCAGGATGGCAGCAACCAAAGGTTAGGTGACATTGTAGGGAGTATAAGGTAGTGTAAGTAAGGGTAGGAGAAGCACATGAGGGAAGAGGGCCCTGCTCATGAGAGCTTACATTCTAAAGGGGAGAGGCAGACAGACATGGGTGACACAGATGGGGTAGATAGAGAGGAAGGAGCAGTGGGTTAGGATGACCTGGATGGTTTGATGAAGTGAGTTTTGAGACCCCTTTTAAGGTTTAGTAGAGAGGTGTGGAATCTGATAGAGAGATATTTCCAGAGGTAGGGAGCAGCACGGTGATAATCTTTGAGGCAGGAGTGGGAGGAAGTACTCAATTGGCAGCATTTGAGGAGTGAAGTGGGTGGGCGGGAATGTGAATGGAAGTAAGGTCAGAGATGTAATTGGGAGAGGATTGGGTGAAGGCTTTGTAAGTAAGTGTGAGAAGCTTGAATTGGGTTCTGAAGGGGAATGGAAGCCAGTGTAGAGCTTGCAGGGAAGGGGAGGCAGGTGTCGTTTGTTTGGAGAGGAAGATGAGTTGTGCAGCACCATTGAGGACCGATTGGAGTGGAGAGATGTGGGAGTCAGGGAGGCCAGATAGGAGGAGGTTACAGTAGTCCAATCTCGATATGACCAGTGAATGGATGAGTGTCTCAATTGCCTCCAGGGTCTTATTCTGGAAATATTTCTAAGATGGAAATGGTAGGACTGCAAGAGGTACTGCAAGTGTAGTTTGAAGGAAAAGGAGGAGTCAAGGATACCTCCAAGACAGCGCACTTGGGGGCTAGAGGAGATGGCTGTGCTGCCAATAGATAATAAAAATGTGGGATGTGAGGTTATGCAGGAGGGTGGGGAGATGATCCGCTCAGCCTTAGGCATGTTGAGTTTAAGAAAGCGCTGGTACATCCATGAAGAAATATCAGAGAGACAGTTGGAAATACAATATATTTCACTTCTATTTTCATGGAATTGCTGCACTCATTCAATAGGTGATTGTGTGTAAATTATATTTCCTTTTCTCACATGAAGTTTACAAAGTGAGCACTTTTTTGGATACACTATGGAGAGCATAAGACAAATTTCCTCTAAGACTTCAGGGGAGATGTACTAAGCTTTGGAGAGAGATAAGGTACCAACTAATAAGCTCCTAACTGTCATTTTTTGAACACAGTCTGTAACATGACAGTTAGGAGCTGATTGATTGGTACTTTATCCCTCTCCACTTTTTCTTTCTCCAAGGCTTAGTACATCTCCCTCTTCATCTCCCTCTTCATCTCCCTCTTCATCTCCCTAATATGAAACAAATGCCAAAAATAAGAGTTATGGTAGACTTACCATTCTTTGTCTTTGAAGTCCATAGGGTCCACGGGGATACCATGGGGATAATGTGGTTGGAGTGATCCAGGCACCAAACAGTTAAGCTTTCAGCTCCCAGGATGCCTCTGGTCCTCCTCCATATATACCCCGCCCCTGGCCACAGGCATTCAGTTCTGTAAACAAGCCCAAGGCAGGAGAACGAAGAGGAGAAGGAAGAACAGTCATACACAGGAACTCTCTCAGAAAATGAGGAAATCCGTGCCCGAAAGAAAAATTGCTCAATGAAGCGAGGTGCGTCAGGGTGAGTGCCCTGTGGACCCTATGGACTTTGAAGAAAAAGAGTTATTAATGGTAAGTCTGCCATAATTCATAGTTCTTCTTCAGGGTCCATAGAGATCCACAGGGATAACATGGGGATGTCCTAAAGCAGTTCCTCTAGGGGTGGGGGATGCTCCTGAGCAGAAAGGGAAACTCATCGCCCAATAGGAAGCATCCTGCGAGGCAAAATGTCAAAGGCGTAGAACCTAAGAAAAGTATGGACATAAGACTACTCGGTTGCCTTGTACAAATGTCCAACATAGGCACTACAATGAAACGCCCATGATGGTTCCACAGACCAAGTAGAATATGCTGTCGCCATGTTTGAGACAGGGAAATCAGCCTTAGTGTAAATCTGGGAGATAATCATACGTAACCATCGAGCCAGAGTTTGTTTATTGGCTGGCCAACAGTGGTGTAGCTAGGGTATTTGGAGCCCAGGGCAAATTTGAAAATGGAGGGCCCCCCTCTTATGTGCGTGCGCCTCAGGCGCGTGTGGCGAAAATGGACGTGGCCACTGAAAAATGGGGCGTGTCAACATGACAGACACCCCTTTCTTGTCACTGGGAACAATTCTTTCCATTTGCACCTTAATGCAGTCCCTCTATGCAGTGCCCCTAGTAGTAGTCCTCCTTATGCAGGCCCCGATTAGTTCCCCTTATACAGGCCCCCAGTAGTGGTCCCCCATATGCAGTGCCCATTACACAGTGCCCCCTGTAGTGGTCCCCCTTATGCAGCCCCCCATTAGTTCCCCTTATACAGTGCCCCCAGTAGTGATCCCTCATATGCAGGCCCCCAGTAGTGATCCCCCATATACAGTGCCCCCAGTAGTTGTCCCCCTGTAGTGGTTCTCCCTTTTCAGTGCCCCCTGTGGTGGACCCCCCTGTGCAGTGCCCCCAGTAGTGAGCCCCTTATATAGTGCCCCCAGTAGTAGTCCCTCCTATACAGTGCCCTTTATATAGTTCCCCCAGTAGGACTCCCCCTTGATGCAGTGCCTCCTGTAGTAGTCCCCAGTAGTGGCCCCCCATGAGGCAGTGCCCACAGTAGTATCCCCCCCAGTGGTAGTCCCCAGTAGTGGTCCCCCACAATGCAGTGCCCACAGTAATATCCCCTCCAGTAGTGGTCCCCCCCTGAAGCAGTGCCCTTAGTAGTATCCCCCCCAGTAGTATCCCCCCAGTAGTGGTCCCCCTTCCCGAGGCAGTGCCACAGTAGTATCCCCCCCAGTAGTTGTCCCCAGTAGTGGTCCCTCCCCACCTGAAGCAGTGCCCACAGTAGTATCCCCCCCAGTAGTGCCCCCAGTAGTAGTCCCCTTCTTTGTAATAGAGCGCACCTCCCCCGAAATACACACTAAATTGAAACAAAAGAAAAATACTGTATCCACACTCCTGCTCCCGCCGCCGTCCGCCCGTCCATCCTCCCGGGCCGGGCCGCTCTTCATTGTGGAAGAGACGTCATGACATCATGACGTTTCTCCCATTACCACTGCAGGAGCCAGATAGAAGCCCAGCTCTTGCAGTGGGCGCGTAGCAGTCAATGAGAGACTATCTGACTCTCATTGGCTGCTGATTCACACACACATCGCTGCCGCTCGGCAGTGATGTATGTGCAGCAGCAGCTGCCAATGAGAGTCTGTCTGACTCTCATTGGCTGCTGATTAACTCACACATCACCGCCAGTGCTGGCGGCGATGGGTGTGTTATGCACAGTCTGAGCCCGCCTGCCACCCTACTCCTGGCGCTATTGGGCAAGCGCTCAGGGGGAGGGAAGGGGCTCAGCTATGCAGCACAGGACTGGCGCTGGAAGCCTAGTGCCGGTCCTGTGTAAATGTGTAGCGCTGACCGCACTCACTGCGGTTGGCGCTAAACTGGCTAACTAGGGCGGGCTGGTACCGTGGCCGGCGGCGCCCCCCCGCGCTGCCTGTCTGCCCTGCTGGCCAACCTGGTTTGTGAAAACTATATAACACAAAAAGAGCGTCTGATTTTTTAATAGAGTTTGTACGCTCCACATAGATACAGAGAGCATGAACCACATCCAGGGAGGCATCACCTATAGTACAAAAAGGTCTGAAGACTGAAAAAGCTGGAACCACAATTTCTTCATTCACATGAAGATGGAACACTACCTTATAAAGGTAACCCTCCCCTGTACGGAGGCCAGCTCTAACCTGGTGAACAAATCAACAACTGGGGAGCAATGATAAAGTGCTGCCAAACCAGAGACTCAGGGCCTGATTCAGAACCGGACGCTATTTGCGCTCGCTCGTTCAGAAAAAGGGGCCAGCTATTTAAATTGAGCGCTCGCTCTTTGCGGTCTGTTGACGCCTCTATGTCTGAGCGAGCGAACGAAACATGCGCTCGCTATTTTGTAAAGACGCCCCCTGGCCACTTGCATCCTATGTCATTTCCGCTATTTATTAGATTAATCGAGTACATCGAAAGGCGTCTGAACTGCTCTCAGTGCTTGAGGTAGGTTTATCCTACCGCAATCATGCGAACAGTTCAGGCTAAGAGACAACCAAGTGACGTGGTCGATGACGCTGCTTTGTTAATTATGCACACCCTTAAAACGCCCGTTTTGACCGTTTGGCACGCCTGCGTTCGGATCTCCACTCCCCGTTTTCAAGCACCTTCCCCTGTTACCACTCACAAACGCCTCATCCTGTCACTCAAATTAGCAGGCACTTGCTATTTGGCGAGCGCTTGATTTCCGATCGCACTGACTGGTTGGCGCATGCGGATTACGACCCATATGCATGCGCAGATGTGCGAACATCGCTCAGAGCGAACGAGCGGCCACTTACGAGCGGCTCTGAATCAGGCCCTCTGTGTGCAGAAGAGATAGCGAGGAGAAGAAAAAAATGTTTGCACTGTCAACCTCTTCCAATCTACTGATAAAGGTAGATTTCTTGGATGAAGGCATTTACTTATATAGGTTACAAATTAATGATTGGTCAATCTGATTGTATGAGATCTGATTGTATGCTATTGTGATTCATAATATTGCACCATTGTTTGGGCTTGTTCTATTCTGTATTCCAATAGGATAACTTTGGTGACCCTGCAGAAATCATCACACCGTGCGGTTATGGAATATCATTAATATAAAGTTCGTATTTTAAATATACTTTAAGTATATTTATAATGTTACATAACTGTATATTGATGTTTAGTCTTATATTAATCAGCATTTAATTTGTAGTGTATTATAGGTAAATACTGCATCTCTGTTGTAAACATAAATGTAATATTATTGGTATAATGTTTTAGATCCCTTTTATTTGCAGTTAAGCAATGTAATGTGCTATTCCTGAAACTCAAACATTTCCCCCTCTCCCCTGATACTGTAAGACAAAGGAATTCCAGAATGGGATCATTTTGGCATGGCCCTCTGGCTAATGAAGATCTGGCTGCACACACAAAGAAGAAAGAACTGACCTATCCGACATTGAGTATATACAGATCCCTGCCTGTACCCAATGATTTTATTCCCTAAAGCAGAGGTTCCCAAACGCGGTCCTCAAGGCTCCCCAACAGTTCAGGTTTTAGAGATATCCATGGTTAATCACAGGTGGTTATATCAAATTGACTTTGCTACTAATTAAATCACCTGTGCTCAACCATGGCTATCTCTAAAACCTGAACTGTTGGGGAGCCTTGAGGTCCGTGATTGGGAACCTCTGCCCTAAGGACTATTTGTATGTGACCTTATAAATTGTACTGCAGTGACTGTTGGAAGTCAGTGCAGTCAGAATTGAACCCTTGTGTTGTGCCAACCGCGCATGCGCAGTGTAAGAGGGCGGTAGTCTTTGTATTTCTTTATGCAAATAAATCTTTTGGACTTTGGAACCCCAAGAAGCTGAGCAGACTTCACAATTATTTATCTTTAATACTACAGAGTCCAGAGGTTCCAATAGGGGAGCTTGTAGCCCCTTGAGAACAAAAGACAAATCCCACCGTGCTACCGTTGGTACAAAAGGTGGCTGAACTCAGAGAACCCCCTGAAAAAAAGAATTCTAACTACCGTCAAAGAAGCAATTCTCTTCTGGAACCAGACTGACATCGCAGAAACCTGCACTCCCAGGGTTGCTAGGCAGAGAACAAAGTCTAACCCAGCCCAGAAAAAATAAGTACCCGGGAAAACCTAAAACCTTAGGGTCATTCTTTCTTGTGGGAACACCCAACAGAATGCCAAACTCTGTAACAGATGAAGGCTTTCATGCCCTAAGCATCGTTTAAATCAGAGAGCAGGAGAAACCTTTGGCGCTTAAGATGGAAGTCTTAAGAGCCACCCCCTCAAGGACAGACGAGGTAAGTTTGGATGCAGGCAGGGACCCTGCACTAACAGATTCGGCTACGGAGGAAGAGGAAACAGACTATCTCTGGATAAATTCCGTATGTCGGTGAACCAATGATAGCTAGGCCAAGCAGGAGACACTATTATTACTGTTCAGCCTTCCTGCTTGAATTTCCTGAGAAACCTTGGGAGGAGGGAAAATCGGAGGAAAGAGATATGCCAGCTTGAAGTCCCATCTTACTGCCATAGCATCCCTGAAGGCGGCTGAGGGGGTCTTTGGTCCAGGACTCGTTCCTGGAGACCTTGTGGTTGTGGCGTGATTCCATGAGATCTATGTCTGGTAGGTCCCATATGTCATCACAACTGCCATTATTTTTTTGAAGACCCGCGGGGCCGTCAAGAACCCAAAGTGCAGTGCCTAAAATTGATAATGTTGTTTTAAGACAGCAACCCGTAGAAATTGTTGGTGAGATGGCTTAATCGGCACATGGAAGTACGCACCCTGAATGTCCAGAGAAGCCAAAGAAGAATCCCTAGGTTCCATTGACCGAAGAGTTTCCATACGGAACTTGGATACACAGATAACCCTGTTGAGGGTTTTCAGATTTAGAATAGGGCAATGAGACCCATTCTGTTTCTGATCCAAAAATAAATTGGAATAATAATCCTTTCTCTGTTGAATTATTACCCCTGTCTGCAGCAGATTGTAGAGACAAATTCATGATATGGAGGAATTAGTGCAAAAAACTTCTGGGGAGGATGTCTCCGAAAAGTGAGAGCATACCCCTGAAAAACCACTTCTCGGATCCAGGCGTCTGTTGTTATTTGATGCCAGCAGTCCACAGATTGAAGAAGATGGCTTCCCATTCTGCCCCCCCCCCCCCCCCCCAGGAGGAGGCCCGCCCCATCAGGCAGAGGGTTTGTCTTGCTTGGTGGTCCTGCGAAGACTTCCTAGACTTTAATGTACAGTAGCTGTTGATGACAGACCTGCAGAGTTTGAAACTGCCAAAGTAGCCAGTATCTTATTTAATTCTGCTCCAAAAAGTATATTTCCAAAGTAAGGATTCCAGAGCCTTTTTTGACCCTGTATCTGCTTTCCAGGACCTTAACCAAAAAGGCTCTGCAAGCTACAGCCGAGGCTGATGCTTTAGATGCTAGGAGCCCAGCATCTATTGCAGCTTCTCCCAAATAGGGGCCGATTCCTGTATGTGGGAGATATATGTCTGGTATATAGATAGCTGTTCTCTGGTAGCATTTGGTAGAGTATCTTTCAATGCCCCCGTCCATTCTTCAATAGCCTTGGATACCCAAGCCCAGCCATAGCTGGTCGAGTAACAGCTCTATATGATGAAAATACTGCTTTAAGACATGTTTAAATTTTCCTAATCTGTAGGATCTTTAAGAGGATATGCTGAAGGAATAAGCAACGTAGCTTTCCTTACTACATGTGTCACCTGAGAATCCACGGTAGGAGGTACTTCCTACTTAGTACTCAGTAGCTGTGAAAAGATACAAAGATGCTAATTTTCCATTTATCCGGGTTACTCCATGCCTCTTCCATCAGTTAAGCGAGTTGACTGGCCCCCCCTCAGACTTAGGAAATTCAGGTTTTACCAACTTCTGGTGTTTAAATACTGGAGCCTTCTTTCTAGGAGCCAGCACAACATCATGTATATTTAGGATTGATTTGACCGCCCTCGCCAAAGAAAAGACATCCATTGTAGAAGGATGGTCCTCCTCTCCCGAGCTAGACTCTGGAGAAGAACCCGGCGCATCATCTGATTCCTCCGATGATGTGCCTGAATCTACATGCAGACCAAAAAAAATAAAAAACTAATGTCCGCTTAAGCACCTTAGCACCTACCGGTCTGTTCATAACAGCCGCCATACTCTGACCTGAGTGGGTATAAACATCCAACCAGGAAGGATGTATAGGAGGGACAAACATAGCATGCTGTGAGTATCCCATTAAAGGAGGCAGTGTAGGAGTAGCCAAATGATCCACTAGCTGCGTCATCACCTGGGACAAGGAGGCACCCAAGATGGCTCCTGTAATGGGGCTGGCGATGTAGTTCTTTATAACAGACATCACACATCATCCTGTATAAAGTCCTGAGGGGACAAGCCTGCCAAACAGGATTTACCTGAAACCAGCACACAGGCCTCAACTTCCTGTTTCCCTTTACTTCTTGCATATTCCATTATAAAAGGTAACAATGCAATGCAATGCAATGTGACATCCTTCGCAAATACTAGCAAATATGAAGTACACAGAAAAAAACCCATCCACCTGTTCCAGAGGGATGAGGAGAAAAAACAGTGATATTAAAAGTGACAGTCAGAAATAAAAGGCAGTATCAACACAGCAGCTAGCAAACAGTCACATACAATGCATATGTAATTTAGTTGCAATAGACTCTGAATCAACTACTCAAACACAAAGCTTGGTAGGATATAGGGTCTCATTCAGACCCGCTCACAAGCGCTGTACGCTCGCAAGCGGGTCGATGTTACCCAAATGCGCATGCGCCCGACGGGAAGCCGTCGCTCGGGGTCTCGCACCAAAGGGGGCGTGCTGTCGATGGTGAGTGACAGCACGCCCCCTTTGGTGGGCGTGCTGGGGGCATGGCTGCCCAGACGTTCCCATGGGAACGCCTACCGTCTGGGTCCGGCCCCACTGACATCACTAGTGATGTCAGTGGGAGTGTTTTTGGCTCTGATAGAGCCAAAAGCACTCCTGGGCTTGCGGCAGCGAGACCCTACCGCAGGGTCTCGTCGGAAGCCCGATGGTCGCGATGGTCTTGACCATAGCGACCATCTTTTTGGCCGCTCGCATAAGCTGTGGGTGGTCACCCACAGCTATGCGAGCGGCCAGGAGGCCGCTCCATTTTAAGCTAGGCCGGCCCTGATTCAGAGCAAGCGCTCTGGCCAGAGCGTCCGGCTCTGAATCAGGCCCATAGAGCACTATATACCTGACCCCAGGGAGAGGTATACACGGAGACTGACCAAAAATCCTCCTGAGACCAAATTGCTTCAGCAGAGCACTGATAGTGGACTGTGAGCGTCCAATATACACGAGGAGTGTAGGAGGAGCGACCCAGGCACGCAAAAACCTTTGATGGATCTGCGTCTGGGTCGGGGAGGAGCTGCCAGGCGAGAGCCTACCTCCCCTAAGCTGCATCAACTGACTGGGTACGCTGGCCTCATGGCAGCAAAAGCGGCTACTGCCGATCCCCGGCATGAGACGATAAGGCCTCGGTAGTCTAGTTAGGGAACGGACACACCGGGCCCTCACTGCAGCAGCTTCTGGTGCGTCTCCAGTGCCGGAATCAAGGACTGCCACGCGGGATTCCCCGTAAGCAAGGAATCGCCTTACCTAACATCTCCGTGCGTCCAGTTGCTGTCCGGACCCCAGCATCGCTGCTAGCAATCTCTGCCATGACCCGCCGAAATCACCAGAGACGTTACTGGTGTTGCGGCCCGGCGGAGGTAGACTGAGTCGCAGTGCATGCGTCTTAATACAGACGGTCAGCACTGCTAACTCAAAAACATAGAAAAATAAAACATGAAATAAAAACTTGGGACTGTCTGAGCAACGAACAACTGAATGCCTGTGGTCAGAAACAGGGTATATGTGGAGGAGGACCAGAGACATCCTGGGAGCTGAAAACTTAACTGTTTGGTGCCTGGATCACTCCAACTACATTATCCCCCATGGTATCCCTGTGGATCCCTATGGACCCTGAAGAAGAAAGGAAGGATACATGATTTATTGAAGGTGTAGTCTCTCCAGTAGGATATGATTCAATATTAGCTATCTATACTGGCTTCTGCCATATACTGTAGCACAGTGGAGAATGATCAGAGCAGGTGCTATGTAGAGAGCATAAGGACCAAGATAATCCCCCACTACATGGAAGATCATACTGCAGTCTAAATTCTTTGTTTCAGATTTCCTTTGAGGACAGCCCTGTGAAATATAAAAGAGAAAGGGTAAAACATGAATATTGTTCAAGCTGATGTGCTCAGTAATTAAGATTGCCTTTGTTTAGAAAGATTCCTTAAAAATCCCCTTATTTAAATTCAAATGAAATCCTCCCATAGGAAGAAGCTAATAGAAAATTAAAATGCGCTGGCATCAGCTTGTAAAGCATTTGGACAGCTGCATCTGTGAGCACTTTCCCTATTGTCTACAAGTCCTTTAGGATACTGTAAGAAAATAATGTTTTAAAAGTCATAGGGGGAGATGTACTAAGCCTTGGAGAGTGATAAAGTGGAGAGCGATAAAGTACCACTCAATCAGCTCCTCACTGTCACTTTACAGGCTGTGTTTGAAAAAATGACAGTTAGGAGCAGATTGTGTGGTACTTTATTACTCTCCAAGGCTTAGTACATCTCCCCCAAAATATGTTAAAAACTGAATTTCAAGGAACACAAAAAAGGAATATACAAATAGAAATGTCATAGGGCAAGTGCAAGTTTTTTTGATAGTGGGACAGATGGTGCATCTAAAGATGCATCAGTCTGTATTTCAGCGACTACTGAAGCTGACAGTGGGCATCTCAGTCCTTGCACATTCGGACTCACGGATGTACATTACGGAAGGATTTGGTAGTGTTATTTGCATAAAGTCGCAACGGGGAACCGCCAATAGACGCAGAATCAAATTAAAATGTACAGCTATTACTATTCATTTCAATGGAGTTCCCAACATGTGCATTATAATGAAACCCCATCAAAATGAATTGGCCCAATGAATGTTAGAACTAGATGAATCCCTAGAACCAGAATTTTAGAGGTCTTCATCTATAGCAAAGCAGCTTTCCCACAGAGCTAGTTTTGCACACTGGTACTCAGATACCCCCAGGACTTCACGCTCAGAACAGGTGACCAGCGGCAGCTCCTACCTTTATGTTTGGAGAGGCCTACAAGTGTGTCCCTGACCCTGTGCCATCTAGCTCCTCCTCATATCACACCTCTCCTGCTCTGCTTAAATATAATGACAATCCACTGCAGTTATAAGTAATGTTTGAGGGGCGCCTCCTGAGTACGGAGGGTCCATGGCCCCCATTTAATCTAGCACTGTGTGCACATGCGCAGAAAACATCAATCTGACTTCTGCATCGGCATTCTTGTATGTGACCATAATAGCAGGGTGTGCTTAAGTAATGAATTAACTTAATCAAGTTACTACAGAAAGAGTACCCCTTGGAAAACCTTGGAAGTGTTGTCGTTTTGGGTTAATCTGAACATTGAAAGTACCACCTGGACATCAGATAAGCTTTTAATATACCGCCCCTCAGGAGAGGTGGCAATCGGAATAAACTCTTATTACAGAGGGAATGCTTTTGGATTAGTCGTCTGAATACAGTAGCACCAAACGGTCTTAATGAGGCACTAACGCTTAGCTGCTTCCTATAGTTCTTTGACGGTGGTCTCCTGATCTTTGTAATGAGATTTAATGTCTGTCTTTTTCTTTTCTTTTGATTTATTCTTTTTATGTACTAATTTGTCAACACTGTTCGTTTTATAATTATTTACCTCTATGTCTGACATACTGTAGACTGCCTGACTATAGCTGTATCTCTAATCTATTTTTGGACTACACCTCACGTTTGTTAAAGGTTACCATGTTTATGTTTACATGGTTGCTATGATACTTTGTAACTTGGATCTTCCTTCCGCTTTATGCGTCAATGCATTTTGGGTAATGTAGTCCTCTGGACGGAATGTTATTTCCGCTCTCTTGATTAGATTTGCAGCTGATCTGATGTTCTGTGCGGAACGTCACTTCCGCCCTCCCTGCCGCGGTCACTTCCGCCCTTACCCGGCGATGTGTGACTTGTTGCAGGTGTTTGAGCAGGTGAGTCTGGTAGTTTGATTGGTACATATGGGTATATAATTTGGTGTGAGGGCATTGCACAGCATGCTCATGATTAAGGTGTTTGGAGATCACCGAAACGGCTCCCGTCGAGAGCATCACTGTCTCAGATGGAATCGGGTCTATGCCACTATGGATAAGTACACCCTGGTTTGATGCACGCTATCTTGACCTGGTTTTTATGCCTTCTCTTGAATATGCTTAATATTTGGATGCACTGAAAATTTATATGTGGATAAATAGTTTTTCTATTTTGCATAACCTTGGATGTGCTGGCTCCTTTTTTACACACACACACACACACACACACACACACACACACACACACACACACACACACACACACACACACACACACACACACACACACACACACACACATATATATATATATTTATATATATATATATATATATATATATAAAATTGCTTTTTGGGGTTCTTTTTTTATTATTTTTATTATGGAGTGGTATATATTTATTTTTGGGTTTATAGAGTGTTTACTGATTCTGCTTGTTTTTTTGCTTATCTTTTATATTTTTTTGGTAATTGGCAGTGTTATAGTTGGTGGGGCTTTGATATGTTTTATATTTATGGTATCACATGGAGGTTTGGTGCCTGGCAGACCGCAGCCTACTGTTCTCATCTGTTATTCAGTACATTATCCAGATTGTAACCAAGTGCTGCCACTATTGCTAGTGTTTACAGCAAGTTTTTGTATATATGTTGCTATGGCAACTAGAGACAGCTAGCAATAGACTAATCTGTAGACATCGCCGCCATGCTGCAAGCCGACTGCTGCGTCCCCGTAGGTATATCTGGGAACCCGGCATGCCTAGCAGCACTGCGTCATTCCACTTCCCTTCTGCCCGTCCAATAGACAGCGCCAGAGAAGCACCGTCACTGGGCTGGACAACGGGACATCGTGAGAAAAATCGAAAGATTTCGGATGTAAAAAATTTGGTTTAATTGGATACTATGAAAAAAAAATCTGTGAAAAAGACCCGAACATCGTTGAAAAAAACTATTTTTTTGCATAATTTATTTTTTGCTGCTAATGGACTGCCTAAGGGGTCTATTCATGTAGAACATGAAGTGGCTACTTAAAAATACCACTATATGTCGCATCACATCGATGCAATATATAGTGATGTTTTAGTAGCCATTCATGTAGACTTACCTGTCCAATGTCTTCCTGCGGTATCCGTTCCCTCCGCGATCCTGGACGCAGTGAGAATACAGACATATCGGGAGCCCCATATGTCTGTATTTTGCTGCAAAGGACACTAGGCAAAAGGGGGCGGAGCCAGCTCCCGGGTGCCGAGTAGACAGAAGGGAAGTATTCAGTTTCCTTGCTCTGTTCGTCTAGCGGTACAGATTACGCCATCCTTTATGAATTGCACGCACCATACAAAAGCATGGTGATGTGATTCATACAGAAAGCGGGGGTGCCGCTGGAGAGGGAATAACCATCTCCACGGTAACCCCCTCTATGAATCTCCAAAATCAATGAAAAGTCCTGTTTTCAGCTAAACAGGACTTTTCACTGCTCTATGAATTAGACCCCTAAGATTGGTGGTGGGATTATCAACTACGGGGCACCAGCCAAAATCTTGCCTAGGGCACCAAATTGGCTAGGGCTGGCTCTAGCCATCTAGCATCTAGTCCGGGATTGAATTGTATTGAAATATAACCCGCTCCCCTCCCCCATTCAAAATTTAGAAGACAAAAAAAAACACTCACTGTCCGGCCCCGAAGTATAAAATCTGCATAGTAGTATTGTATGTTTTTACTTACTTTCTGGCCTGGGGATTAAGATTTTCATAGTAGTATTGCATTATTTTGGGCCGGGCAGTGCTCGGCTCAGTCTCAGCCACTGCCCGGCCCCATCTGCCCAGCTGTGCGCAGCATGACCTCGCTGATGTCACAGATATCTCCTACTTACCTCATCAAGCGTGACTGCGAGAGCATTCGCCATCTTCAGATGGCGTTTGCTCCTGCTCGCTGTGAGCAACCCGTACCTTTCCTATGGATCTCTCCGCCCCTGTCCGGCTCCTTCCGCCAGACGTCAGGGCTCTTGTGTGCATGCGTGACCTGTAGGCCACGTATGCATGCTTGTGTCACTGCTCCGAACGGAGCAGTGACAATTTCTGTGGAGACAGCTGATTTTCGGATCAGCTGTCTCTGCGCTGGAGCAATGATGAATTGCTCCGGCACTCGCAGCGAGAAGAAATGTTCATTATCAGACCCCGATAATCAATATGATGAATAGACCTCTTGATCTTTGTTCCCCAGCAATAACCATCAGGATGCATGTGTACAAGAGCACGGCAGCATAGTTGCTATTATTGATAGGAAGACTCAGCAATCCTTGCAAGGTAAACTGTACAGAACCAATCACATTGCTCCCCAGGAGCAAGCACACCATGACAGGACTTCACAGAACTTGCAGTATGTGACTGCCGATGCCGGGAAGCAGTGTCTGCCTGCACGTGAGCCAACACTGATTACGACCACCAAATCTGTCACTGAAATTAATTGTTAAAGCAGCCTTCAGCTCACTAGAAATATTAAATGGGTTTTCTTCCCCATCAGCAGTGCTTTATATGGGCCTAATTCAGAGATGTATGTAAATTAGATATTTCCGTACATCTCCGATGCTTGCAGATCTGCGCTGGAGTCGCACTGCGCATTCATGTGCAGATCTGTTTCTGCGATGCCAGTCGCAGTGCCCCTAATGCCACAGAATGATTGACATGCTGCTGGTGTTTGAAGGGCAGCGATGGGGAGCATTGAAGAAAACAAGGGAGGGGGCATTGGCCCTGTTTCTCTATGCAACTTCACATGCCCCAGCAGCATGATTTACCCAGACATCCTGAATAAACTGAGGGCCAATCTGTGTATTACTAATCTGAGAGGCAGGTATTGGATCAGCAGTTGGACGGTATGCTAATCTGTGCCATGTCAGAGTATCCAGGGGTGCCTCCAGGTGAGTTAGCTCTCAATTTAGAATATATATATATATATATATATTATATATACAGTATATATATATACACACACACACATATACAGTATATGTATGTGCTAATATATATATATATATATATATATACAGTAAATGTATGTGTTATTATCATGTAGCATAAGAAAATACACAAATGTATTATCCAAAGTGGGTACTATTATGTAGCGTTAGGACCACCAAAACAGCCTTGGTCTAGAATGGTGGCATACTATATGTTTGCCAATATATGCAACTGAGATCTTTGAATTGCTATTATTATGTAGGGTGAAAATCAAATTTTCTGGTCCTTTGCATTGTGCTGGGTAAATATGTTTTTTTTTTATTAACCTGAGGGTTACTCATATGTCCGATGTTCACATAGTTGATCTGATGCTGCCTCTTCGGACACAGCAGCGAATCAGAAGTTGGAAGGAGGCGTCTTTTGCACAAGATGCCTCCTGCAGCATTTCCATATTGTCACACAGCTGCTGCATACAAATCCAGTGACCGGCTGCAGCAAAAAGAAGGGAATATGTGCACTACCTCAAGGCCAGTAAAAAACTAATTACATTTACACTTGTACAATTAGGTCCATATATATATATGGACACTGACACAATCTTCATATATTGGCTCTGTACACCACCACAATGGATTTGAAATTAAACAATGGAGATGCAACTGAAGTTCAGACTTTCAGTTTTAATTCAAAAGGTTGAACAAAAATATTGTATGAAACGTTTAGGAATTGCAACCATGTTTATACACAGTCCCCTATATTCAGGCGCTCAAACATAATTGGACAAATTAACATAATCATAAATAAAATGTTAATTTTTAATCCTTTGTAGGCAATGACTGCCTGACGCCTGGAACCCATGGACATCACCAAACGCTGGGTTTCCTTCATTGTTATGTTTTGCCAGGCCTTTACTGCAGCTGTGTTCAGTTGTTGTTTGTTTGTGGGTCTTTCTACCTCCAGCAAGTGAAATGTATGCTCAAGCAGATCAAGTGATTGACTCGGCCATTCAGAATATTCTACTTCTTTACAAAGAAAATAGATCTCAGACTGCACATTCTGGACATATATATATATAATTGGAGGTGCTACCTGTGGAGACCATTGATATATACACAAAGAAGAAATACAGGTGCACAACTCCAAATTAACTGATTATATATAAATAAATACATTTTGCAGTAAATACAATAGAGGTATTTGGCATAATCTTGGCCAAGCTTATGGGCCTGCCCACCATATCCGGGTAACCTCTTGTCGGGCAGGTCCCTAACATACTAAGGCTCAAATCCAGAGCGCAGGACACCCCCAAACTGGCCCAGCCAATCCACCCCAAAGCACCGCTCTAATAAGAAAAGTGCACCGCAGTATAACACATTTTCCTTTAACACATTTTAATACTTCACTGTCTGTTTCCTTTATATATATGTATTTCACTTTTTTATTTTTATGCTTTATATGCGGCCAGCGGCTGCTCTTAACACTTCTCTTTTCTTATTAGAACGGTGCTTTGGGGTGGATTGGCTGGGCTAGTTTGGGGGTGTCCTGCGCTCTGGATTTGAGCCTTAGTATGTTAGGGACCTGCCCGACAAGAGGTTACCTGGATATGGTGGGCAGGCCCATAAGCTTGGCCAAGATTATGCCAAATACCTCTATTGTATTTACTGCAAAATGTATTTATTTATATATAATCAGTTAATTTGGAGTTGTGCACCTGTATTTCTTCTTTGTGTATATATTCTACTTCTTTGCCTTAAAAACCTCTTTTTTTTTTTTTTTCAAAGTATGTTTTGGGTCATTATCCAGCTGTACTGTGAATGGCGTCCAACCATCTTTGCTGTATTTGGCTTAATCTCTGCAGACAATAAATCCCCATACACTTCAGAACTCATCCAGTAGCTTCTATCTTCTGTCACATCATCAATAAACACTAGTGACCCAGTGTCATTGGAAGCCATACATGCCCATGCCATTGCACTGCCTCCACCATGTTTTCCAGATAATGTGTTATGCTTTACATCATTCCAAGCCTTCTCCATACTTTTTTCTTTCCATCAATCTGGTACAGTTTAATCTTGGTTTCATATGTCCAAAGAATGCTGTTGCAGACTTGGGCTGGCTTTTTTAGATTTTTTTTATGGCACAGTTTTTGCCTTTCTATTCTTGAGGCTTTGCTCTTCTGAAGTCTTCTCTTTATAGTAGACTTGGATAATGATATGCCGGCTTTCTGGAATGTTCTTAACTTGGCTGGAAGTTGTGAAGGAGGTTCCTTACCATGGAAAGGATCCTGCGGTCATCCACCACCTGTCTTCTGTGGACGTTCAGGCCTTTTTGTGTTGCTGAGATCACCAGCATGTTCTTTTTTTCACAGAATGCACCAAATTGCTGATTTGGCCGCTCCTAAGGTTCCAGCTGTCTCTCTGGTGGATTTTTTTTGTTTTGTTCACAGCAACAGCTTCCAAATGCAAATGCCACACTTGGCATCAACTCCAGACCCTTTGGCTGCTTAATTGATAAAGAAATAATGAAGGAATAGCCCACATCTGTCCATGATCAGCTTTTGAGTCAATTGCCCAATTACTTTTGGTCCCTTGAAAAAGAGGGTACAACATATTAAACAGCTGTAATTCCTAAACCCTTCCTCCAATTTGAATGTGAATAGCTTAAAATTAAAGCTGATAGTCTGCACTTTAAAATCATATTCACTATATAACTGTAACTTGAATATGTTTTAGAAAATAGCTAAAATATAAAATATTGTGTCAGTGTCCAATATTGGCCTAACTTTACGTGTTTATGGTTTTACTAGTTAGACTCTGGAAAAAAATTCCATCTTATTTATTAGGGAGATACAGTAATTTATTGATCTGTATAGTACATAGCTGCACATAATTATTATATATTTAACCATTTTTGGGGCCCATTTAACAGCGAGACATAACCTCTTTAGCACTTGCTCCTTTCATTATTTAACAAACAGCAGTAAACTAACATTACCACTGTTTGTCACTGTATCGCTTGCGCCTTCTAGGCTTTGCTGTGTCCCTGCCGGATGAAAGTGTAATTTGCAGACTGGCCGTTGCACATGCTCAGGACACAGCAGCCCGTCACTAGCAGAGATGGGCTGCCAGCAACAGAGCAGAGGATGCTGCTGAGGAGAGTTACATTGCTGGACCTTGCCGGAGGGGTAAGTAATGTTGTATACCAGTGGCATATTCATTAGTATCACTGCCATACTAAACGAAATATGCCGCTGGTATTAAGGTTCATTGTTAAATGGAGCCCTTAATTTTGTATCTAACAATTATTTTTAACATATACTGTATTTATTAAACATAGAGTTAGGAAAGTGTCTTTACATGTTTACATTTTTTCAGCATTGGGGTTGTGGCTGCGCTCCAAATAAAAATACATAAAAATACCTGCCAAAACTTTTTAGGTTTCTGTTAGCAGAGCAATGGCCAGAAGTTGATTAATAAATAAACATAATTTGAAATTCAACAGTGCTCCCAATTTCTGCATGGCCTCACTGTCTGCAAAATGTTTGTGGAGTGTTTGTCTCTCTGCCTGGGGTGTGTACCTACGGGAAGAGTCGTGAGATGATCATGGTTGTTAAGCGAGTTTCTGTGAGAAGCACCACAAGGGGAAATACACCCAGTTTATTACACGCGCTTAAAACCCCATTGTAATGAATAGGAAAAGCTCTGTAAATGCATGATAGCCATGTGTTTGTTTTTGTTTTAAAATTAACTTGTCTCTCAAAGCAGTAAAAACTATTTAAAAATGTAATAAATTGATCCTTCATATATTCACTTTTAACATTGAATATTTGTGATTGTAGTGATTTTGCACAGTCTGTTGATCTTTTGGGGGATATTTGGAACATTGGTGATTTATAGGTTGCTTTGCCTTTAATAGTTTGGGATTTTTTTAAATTAAAAAGACATTTTTTTCTTCAAATTGACCTTTTGGATTCCAACCCTCTCCCTTCCTGACACTGAAAAATTAGTCAGCCCTTTAGAATAGCAGTAATGTGACTTCAAGATCTGTTGCTAATGCTGGAAAGTATTCAATAAAAATGTATACATCTGACCTGAAACCTCACTATAGGACATTCATTTATTCGGGGGTAATGGGTGGGGAGTCTTCCTTTCTTATACACATTCTGTAGGTATTGGTGATGTATGGCTTTTCTGTCTGTTCCAGTTTCAAAGTATGACGTAAAAGGCGAGGGATATTTTTGTGTTAAATCTGGTTCTTGTTCTAAAACTGCTAAAAGCCTTGTGATAAATGTCATTGAAAGTGGGAATGTTTATTCAGGAAGACAGTATCCAGAGACAGAGAGGAGCCAAGAGGAAATAGACTGCAGCCTACATTAACTCATTTAAGTAGAGCAAGCAGTTAAACTAGGTTAACTCTATTGACAAAAAGTATGATGCACTCACAGGGTCAAAATAAAACTTATGGTGAGTACACACGTAGCGATTTAAATGATCGATTTGAATTATAATGATATCGTTATCGTTTCCGTTATCGGTCATTTAAATTGTCCCTACCAACTCACCATCGACCAGCGATGCACGGACACGTATGGACGATTGCAATATCGTCCATCGACCGTGCATGCCAGTCAACTTGCTCGATATCGTGCAGGTTACTATAGGGACCCACGATCGTTGATCGCAGGTCGCTATAGTCATCGGTGAGTAGGTGGTGTGATGGATGATCGACATCGATCATCCAGCATGTAACCCTGATTCAGGGTTTAATATAATATTGCCTACACCCAAGCTATATGTGCAGTGTTACTCAGTCAGGCTTGCTTGGGTAAGCCTAACATACACATGTTCCTGTAATTGGTAATAATATATTACACAACTATGATGGTATGTTATGCACCAATACTTATGTGTACATATATTTTTACACCTTTTTATTTGTTTACCAACTTTCTTCCTTCTCTCCACAGGTCCGGACCACACAGGATTTCTACTGACACTCCTCCTGGTAAATAAACTTCACAAATACATAATATGTTTTCCTCTCTTTATCCTAAGCAAATGTAGTTAGTTCTTATATATTACACATAAAGGTCACTCAATACAATGCATTACACAATACACTTTAATACATACAATTGTTATTAACTAGTAGATGGAACCTATACTTTTATACTTTATCCTATATTGCCATCAAATAGACTTGTGTCCTTAGAGTGAAAAGTCCAAGTAAGTCCCTAGGTCTTCTGGCTTTGAGAAAAGTTTGTTAGTTGAAGTTTAATAGTAGCTATCTTGACCTCCGGTTAATATGTGGATAGAGATATAAGTTCCTGTAAATTGTATCTCTTGGCCTGAAGCTTGTTGTTCATATAAATTATAGTGTACTTTGACTTAGGTGTTCCTTCAAAGCTGTAGGGGTTAATACTTTACTGTTAGTTCATAAGGCAGAAGCCAGAGCAGGACGTTATGTATATGGACTTAGTTACTAATTCCCAACACCAGCCTTATGATATTACAGGTCTCATTGTCTGCTGAGACTTAAGGTGCCCACACACATACCAATGTGCTCACAATCCGATTTCTTGTCCAATTTCCTCATGAACTTTCATGGGAGCTCCCTTGCCGTCGTGATCACGGTTTTGGAAAAAAGACACCCAATCTGTTTTACGATCTCACGATCTATCGGGTACACATCGTGAGATTGGCCATAAAAAATCGTGAGAAAACAAAAACAGGCTCTTGACTATTGGTGGGAAATTTAAATAGTCATAACAATAGGAGGGGCTATCTAGGGAGTATAAACAGCAGACGCCCTTTAAACTCTGTGGGCCTGATTCAGAGCTGAACGCTCTGACCAGCGCGCTCGCTCTCAATCAGGGCCCTCCTCCATGAAAATGGAGCGGCCTCCTGGCCGCTCGTATAGCTGTGGGTGACCACCTACAGCATATGCGAGCGGCCAAAAAGATGGTCGCGATGGTCTTGACCATCGTGACCATCGGACTTGCGACGGAGACCCTGCGGTAGGGTCTCCCTGCCACAAGCCCTGGAGTGATTTTGGCTCTATCAGAGCCAAAATCACTCTCACTGACATCACTAGTGATGTCAGTGGGGCCGGCTTCAGACGGTAGGCGTTCCCATGGGAATGCGTCCGTCTGGCAGGCACGCCCCCGGCACGCCCACCAAAGGGGGCGTGCTGTCAATCAACATCGACAGCACGCCCCCTTTGGTGCGAGACCCGGAGCGATGGAAAGCCCGTCACTCCCCGGGTCTCGCACATGCGCGCGACGGAGCTCCCTCCGTCGTGCGCATGCACAGTGGGAAACATCGACCCGCTTGCGAGCGTACTGCCGCTCGCGAGCGGGTCTGAATGACCCCCAGTGTACATACTGCTCTGTTACTAGATGAGGCTAGGTGTATTCCTGCTGAATCCTGTACATTGCTACTGTGCTCTTTGTATTTGGCTTGCCTTTTACAAAGTTTATTCTATCTGCAAGTGTGTGCTACCTACCTGCATTCTATCTTGCCTTTGGCTTGCCTTTTACAAACTTTATTCTATCTGCAAGTGTGTGCTACCTACCTTCACTTTGTATTTGGCTCGCCTGCATTCTATCCTGTTCCAGAATTCTGTACTGATGCGTCCCTATCAGTATAGAGTGTTGGTCGACGAAGCTGGGGTCCGGGAGATTAGGAAGAGGGCCCAGCGAAGAAGGACGAGAGCATGCTGGACCAAGGAGTGGCTGCTACAAAGGGATACCCGCTCTCACATGTCCCTGCTGATCGAGATCAAGGAGAACAACCCGGACGACTATCGTAACTACCTGCGCATGGATGACGCCACCTTCCAAGAATTGCTGCATCTGGTGATCCCCCACATCCAGAGACAGGACACAAGGTGGCGGAGGGCAATCCCTGCTGAAGATAGACTGGTGGCTACCCTGAGGTACCTGGCTACAGGAAGGTCACTGGAAGACCTGAAGTTTGGGACACTCATCTCACCTCAGTCCTTGGGCGTCATCATTCCGGAGACCTGCAAAGGCCATTGTTAAAGTGCTGCAGTACCAGTATTGTAAGGTAAGTAAAAAAAACACCACACATTGGTTTCTTGGGTAAATAATTTTTATTAACTGTGCCAATAAGGCAGAAAATGGTGCTGTATAGCAGCCATCAGGTGTAAACAACACAACATAATTGTGCCATTAAGGCAGAAAACTGTGCTGCATAGCAGCTATTTGGTATACACATTTTTTGTTATTTTTATGCAGCAAAAAAAAGGCTGCATTAAGTACAATGTGCACTGACCTGTAGGCAACCCAAAGTGTGCACTACACTGTATGCATTATATATTGCAATAACAGTTTTACAATACAACATTATCACCAAATTTTATGAATCCCAATAGGTAGCCGGCTGTATGTGATAGGGTGGGTCAGACGCCAGTTTGAACAGGCCAATACACACATGGCACAAGTATACATTGTGGTCCCGGCTTCCAGCAATGTGTACTTGTGCCATGTGTGTAGTGACCTTGTCCAAACAGCGTCGTCACCACCCTATCCCATGCAGCCAGCACCGATTGGGAGTCATAAAATTTGGTGATATTTTTAAAAGCAAGAAAAACAAACGGGGCGATTCATCTTCTGCATCCAGCAGAGCATTAAATATGGTAGTGCTGCTGTTTGGGGTGCTGGGTGGGGCAGTAATATCTAACTGGGCTGGGAGGGCCTGACATAGGTGTCTGGGGCCGGGGAAAATAGCTGTCAGGGCTCAGCCGGGGATCGGCTCCCGCTTACCGCGCCGCTGGCTTCCCCTGTCATTCTGGGTGGTCGGGCAGCTGGCGCGGCGGCGGGGGAGAAGCTGAGCATTCTCCCCGCATGCAGTGACTTCCTGGTGGGCTGGTGTCTGGCATCGCAATTCCGGACATGGGTGCCGCCATGACAGTCGGCCCATGTGACAGTACCTTCTTCCCAGGATAGGTGAGTGATCAGCTGACGCTGTGCATCTATCAAAGGGTTTCCCTGGGTATATAACTGTTCCACAGGTTACAGGAAGTTGCCTGAACAACGGTTGTCTCCTAGCGTGCCTTAGTGAGTTCCCGGTCCAGGTTCCTAACCTTCCTTACAGCAGCAGTGTTACCATTTCTACCTGTGTGCCTCCCGTCTCTAGTGAACATCCGTGCAGCAGTGTATACCATCTCTACCTGTGTGCCTCCCGTCTCTGGTGAATATCCGTGCAGCAGTGTATACCATCTCTACCTGTGTGCCTCCCGTCTCTAGTGAACATCCGTGCAGCAGTGTATACCATCTCTACCTGTGTGCCTCCCGTCTCTGGTGAATATCCGTGCAGCAGTGTATACCATCTCTACCTGTGTGCCTCCCGTCTCTAGTGAACATCCGTGCAGCAGTGTATACCATCTCTACCTGTGTGCCTCCCGTCTCTAGTGAATATCCGTGCAGCAGTATATACCATCTCTACCTGTGTGCCTCCCGTCTCTGGTGAATATCCGTGCAGCAGTGTATACCATCTCTACCTGTGTGCCTCCCGTCTCTAGTGAACATCCGTGCAGCAGTGTATACCATCTCTACCTGTGTGCCTCCCGTCTCTGGTGAATATCCGTGCAGCAGTGTATACCATCTCTACCTGTGTGCCTCCCGTCTCTAGTGAACATCCGTGCAGCAGTGTATACCATCTCTACCTGTGTGCCTCCCGTCTCTAGTGAATATCCGTGCAGCAGTATATACCATCTCTACCTGTGTGCCTCCCGTCTCTGGTGAATATCCGTGCAGCAGCGTACACCATCCCTACCTGTGTGCCTTCTATCTCTGGTGATTTCTCAAGTAACCGTGAGTCTCTCTCCACTTGAATTTCTTATTGATATTTGATCTACGTGTCAAGGTATAGTTACTGTACGGTTAGGGTATTGCTAGTGCCTATCCAGGCATAACCTCTCTGGGCCATGGGTGTTGTGTCTCTATTCCCGCAGGGCTTGGGTACCTGGTCAAAGGACCGCGACCTGCTCACGGGGTGCAGATAAGCCCAGATCCCAATTGGAGGGGTCACTGGCGAACACCATCCTGTGGGTTAGATTCCGCACCTTTGCCCAGGTCTCGCCAACACTCAAGACCTGTGGATGAAGAGAACATATATCCAGGCCCCTCGTCTCTGCTTCCTCCCACAACCTAGGCCCACCACGTCTCCTACTCCAGTCTCAGACGTGACAGTTTGTTCAGGCCCAATGGAGGCTGCAGGATCCCAAGGTACTGGGTCACTACAAGAGTTGACCTCTCGGATGGACAACCAAGAGGCGGCCCAACAACAAGTGGCTCAGTATTTACAGGAGCTCTCGAGGCAACTGGTTTCTATTCAAACCACGTTGGCTTCTATTCTTCCGGCTCCTCCAGCTGCAGCTCCCGCACCTTCTCCATCAGTTCCTCCACTGGTGGCTCCTACCCCCAAACCCCGACTCCAGTTAGCTACTCCGGAAAGGTTTGACGGTGATCCCAGGTGGTGCCGCGGATTCATCAACCAATGTGAGATCCAATTTGAATGCCTTCCCCAGAATTTTCCCACGTCTCGGGCGAAAGTGGCATATGTGATATCACTGTTAACAGGAGCAGCGTTAGACTGGGTATCCCCTCTATGGCAACGGGCCGACCCCATCGTATCTACTTACAAGGAATTCGTTTTAGCATTTAAGAGAATTTTTGATGAGCCAGGCCGTTCTGCATCTGCATCTTCTGATCTTCTCCGTGTGCGTCAGGGCACACGATCCGTAGGGCAGTATGTAGTCCAGTTTCAGACCCTGGCATCGGAATTAAAATGGAATGAGGAAGCTCTTAAAGCGTCCTTCCTTCATGGACTCTCTGAGAGGATGAAGGATGAACTCGCCTCCAGAGATTTGCCAGAATCCTTTGTTGACGTTATCTCTCTCTGCATCAAAATTGACCTTCGTTACCGGGAAAGGTGGGCTAGTAGGGGAAGAGGTGAACGTCTACCAGCTCGTTCTTCTGCTGCCAATCCGCCTATGCCCACCTCAGCTAGTGAAGAGGAACCGATGCAGGTCAATAGAACCAAACTCACCCCGGCAGAGCGCAATAGACACTTCCAAAATAAATTGTGTATTTATTGCGCTGCACCTAACCACATTCTGAAGAATTGTCCTCTACTTGCGGGAAATGCAAGACCCTGACTGAAGTAGGGAGCATTCAGTTGGGGGACATTCTCAAGCCATCCCAATTCTCAGAAAGTCTTCTAGTAGTGTCGCTTTCCCATAAGTCCAGGACAAGAAAGGTTCATGCTTTAATTTATTCAGGAGCCGCTGGTAATTTTATTGCAGAAAAATTGATTCACACTTTGGGTGTTCCAGTCGTTCCCCTACCTAATAAATTGTTACTGTCCGGTCTAGATGGTAAAACTCTGGTGGAGCTACCCATTTCTTCGCTCTCTTATCCTGTGACTGTCCGAGTTGGATGCTTACATCAGGAAATGCTGGAATTTTTTGTATTACCCGAATCCTCCTATGAGCTGGTGTTAGGATTGCCCTGGTTGAAAAAACACAATCCTGTCTTCGACTGGGATGCTATGCAAATCCTATCCTGGGGCTCACATTGTTTTCAAAATTGTTTGACCAAGGTCATTCCAGTATGTAACCAAGCAACAGTTTCCAACTCAGCTAAGAAGTTCCTCCGTCCTGTGTCTCCAAGTCACCCCCCCCAGCCGGGATTGCCCGAGGCTTATCAAGAGTTTGCTGACGTATTCTGTGAACAAGCCGCAGATGAACTTCCTCCGCATCGACCATGGGATTGCGCTATCGATTTACTTCCCGGGAAAAGTCCTCCACGTGGCCGTGTTTACCCCTTGTCCGTGCCAGAGACCGCGGCCATGGAAGAATACATTAAGGAAAACCTTGCTAAAGGGTTCATTCGGCCCTCTTCTTCTCCTGCAGGGGCAGGTTTCTTTTTTGTAGGGAAAAAGGATGGAGGACTCTGTCCTTGCATAGCTTACCAAGGCTTAAAGCAAATCACCATAAAGAATCGGTACCCCTTACCTTTAATTTCAGAACTTTTTGACAAAGTCCGAGGGGCTCAGGTCTTCACCAAGCTGGATCTACGTGGCACGTATAATTTGATTAGAATTAAAGCTGGGGACGAGTGGAAGACCGCGTTCAATACCAGAGACGGGCACTTCGAGTACCTTGTAATGCCCTTCGGTCTTTGCAATGCACCAGCTATTTTTCAAAGTTATGTCAACGAGGTCTTCCGGGATATTCTTAATAAATTTGTTGTGATTTATCTCGATGACATCTTAATTTTTTCCAGAGATTTACAGATCCATCGTCTTTCTTGTACGGGAGGTATTGTCCCGCCTTCGTGTTCATCACCTCTTTGGAAAACTATCCAAATGTATGTTTAATCAAACTTCGGTACCTTTTTTGGGTCATATAATCTCTGGGAGGAGTCTCCAGATGGATCCTGATAAACTAAAAGCAATCTCTGAGTGGCCCCTGCCTACTTCTTTAAAAGGTACTCAGCACTTCTTAGGATTCGCAAACTATTATAGGAGATTTATTTCACACTTTTCTACGCTGGTAGCTCCCATTACCTCCCTCACAAGGAAAGGAGCCAATCCTTCTAAATGGTCTGTTCCAGCAGTACCTAAAAACAGCAGTACTGTTCCAGCAGTACCTAAAAAATGCCTTTTCTAGAGCTCCAATCCTCTGCCAGCCTCAAATAGACAAACCATTCATTGTGGAGGTGGACGCATCCTCTGTTGGAGTAGGGGCGGTATTATCTATGACTGCTGAAGACGGGAAGACTCAACCCTGTGGATTTTTCTCCCGTAAATTTTCTCCTGCAGAAAGGAATTATATTATAGGCGACCAAGAACTTTTAGCTATGCATTTAGCCTTGGAGGAATGGCGGTATCTTCTTGAAGGGGCTAAATTTCCTGTCACGATTATTACAGACCATAAGAATCTGATCTATCTGCAAACTGCACACCGGTTGAATGCCAGGCAGGCACGATGGTCACTTTTCTTTTCTAGGTTTAATTTAAAACTTCAGTTTCGTCCAGGTGTGTTGAACTAAAAAGCTGATGCATTATCTCGCTCCTTTATGACTAAGTTGGAGGAGGAGGAGTGTTCTCAAGTTCGTTCCATTTTGGACCCCATTGTGTTTGCTCCTACTCAAGTAGTAGTAAATTTTGTACCTCCTAATTTACGCAAAAAACTACTGGTTTGGGCTCATGCATCCTTGTTTGCTGGTCACACTGGAATCACCAAAACCTACCAGTTCTTACTTCGATCTTACTGGTGGCCTACCATGAAGAAGGTTGTCAGGGAGTTTGTCCTGTCCTGTATTAAATGCGCCCAACATAAGACTCCACGTAGAAAGATGGTTGGTCCTCTACGTCCCTTATCTATCCCAGCTGCTCCATGGACCCACATCTCAATGTATTTTATTTCTGAATTACCTCGGTGCAAGGGGCATAACATGGTATGGGTGGTTGTGGATCGTTTTTCTAAAATGGCACACTTTATCCCGCTGGTTGGCCTTCCTTCAGCCCCTCAATTAGCAAAAATGTTTATTCGAGACATCTTCAGATTACACGGTCTCCCAAAGGAAATAGTCTCTGATCGAGGTGTTCAATTTATAGCCAAATTCTGGAGAGCCCTATGTAATACTTGTGGAATCAAACTGAACTTTTCCTCGGCCTACCACCCACAGTCGAATGGTCAAATGGAAAGGGTCAATCAAGAGCTGGAGATCTTCATTAGGCTCTTTGTGTCATCCTCCCAGGATGATTGGGTGGACCTCCTACCCTGGGCAGAGTTTTCTCATAATTTTAAGTACCATTCTTCCTCTAAATCCACTCCTTTTTTTACGGTTTTTGGTAGACACCCACGAGTTCCAGATTTCCAAAAGCTTCCATCTATGGATGTTCCGGCTGTGAACCAAGATATCCAATCCTTTTCAGTTTTGTGGAGTAAAATTCATAAATCATTAAAGCAATCTTCAAAAAATTACAAGAAATTTGCGGACAGGAGACGTTTGGCTGTTCCACTGTTGAGAGTTGGGGACAGGGTTTGGTTGTCCTCCAAGAATATTCGGTTAAGAGTACTGTCCATGAAACTCGCCCCACGTTTTATTGGGCCATATCGTGTCCTTAAGGTAATCAGTCCAGTAACTTATAAATTGGAACTTCCCCTTCAAATGAAGATTTCAAACACTTTTCACGTTTCTCTTTTACGACCTCTGGTGCTCAATCGTTTTCAGAGTTGTTCTCCTAAATTACCTCAAGTTAAGACGTTACAAGGCACTGAATTTGAGGTGGAGAGGATCCTAGATTCTCGGCACAGATTTAACACCCTTCAATATCTCATTGATTGGAAGGGCTACGGCCCCGAGGAAAGGGCCTGGATCAAAGCCTCTGATGTGCACGCTCCGCAACTAATACAGAGTTTTCATAGGAGATTTCCAGATAAGCCTGATGGGTGTCCAGTGCCCACACTGAAAGGGGGGGGGGTACTGTCGGGGCTCAGCCGGGGATTGGCTCCCGCTTACCGCGCCGCCGGCTTCTCCTGTCATCCTGGGTGGTCGGGCAGCTGGGGCGGCGGCGGGGGAGAAGCTGAGCATTCTCCCGCATGCAGTGACTTCCTGGTGGGCTGGTGTCTGGCATCGCAATTCCGGACATGGGCGCCGCCATGACAGTCGGCCCATGTGACAGTATCTTCTTCCCAGGATAGATGAGTGATCAGCTGACGCTGTGCATCTATCAAAGGGTTCCCCTGGGTATATAACTGTTCCACAGGTTACAGGAAGTTGCCTGAACAACGGTTGTCTCCTAGCGTGCCTTAGTGAGTTCCCGATCCAGGTTCCTAACCTTCCTTACAGCAGCAGTGTTACCATTTCTACCTGTGTGCCTCCCGTCTCTAGTGAACATCCGTGCAGCAGTGTATACCATCTCTACCTGTGTGCCTCCCGTCTCTGGTGAATATCCGTGCAGCAGCGTACACCATCCCTACCTGTGTGCCTTCTATCTCTGGTGATTTCTCAAGTAACCGTTAAGTTCTCATGGCAGTGGTGAATGCCAACTACGAATTTCTGTTTGTGGATGTCGGCAAGAATGGCCGTGCTTCAGATGGTGGGTCCTTCAAATAGACGACTTTCTACCAGAGACTCACCAACAAAATCCTTAACTTGCCCTCACTGGACCAGACAAAACACGGCCTAATTATATTTTCATCGCAGACGAGGCTTTTGCATTACATGAACATGTGATGAAGCCATTTGCACAGAGGGGCCTGACCAGAGAGAAGAGGATAAACTACCGTTTATCCCGGGCACGACGCATTGTGGAAAATGCGTTTGGAATAATGAGCAACCGCTTCCGCATTGTCCACACCACCATCAACCTACGTGTGGAGAAGATAGACTGGGTCGTGATGGCGTGCTGTGTGCTGCATAACTTTCTGCGAAGAAAAACTACCCAATGAAGACCAGTCCCAGCTAGAGCAGAAGATGTAGGACTCCTGGAGGACATTGGACATTTTACATCTGTGTCTGCACCACCAATTACAACAACATCCACCGCACGTGCCAAAGAAGTGAGGGAGGAGTACATGGCCTATTTTAACGGACCAGGTGCTGTGCCATGGCAGGAGGAAAGTCTGTGAACTACTGACTAAATTGGACATTTTGGATTTCCCAAAAAAAACATTAAGGATTTTGGTTTAAACTTTGTCACTACTTACCAAGACTTCTGTAGACAGTCCAGGCACTTCTGCAACCTCCTCTTCTCCCTCGCGCTCAGCCATCAAGACGATAGATTCCCTTTGAAGCTCTTGATCACTGATGAATGACATCATATGGTAGTACCAGAGGAGCGTGGGCTCATATATATCATCTGTGCCCGCTCCTGATCTTTTGGAGTCATCCACCTTCTTTTTTCTTTTATGTACACTGTCCTGAGATTTTGAATCTTCTGCCGGACAATTTTCAGGTCTGCGTCAGTAATGTACTTTTTCATATACTCCAAGAGCAGCTCTAGTGCGGCCAACTTGTGCGACTCGTTATGGTACTTGCGAGAATTGATCCTCCACAGACACTCTTTCGAGTGCAGGATTTTGCTGAATCCTGTAAAGAACTAACGTTGACTATCCATGGACATATCTATGAAGAGGAAAAAAAGGAAATATAATTATTAGTGTATATAGTTTTTTTTCTATTTTATGTTGTTATGGTTAAATTTTTGTAGGTTTTAATATGTTCTTTTTTACAGGTTTTTACAGTTTGGTAGGCATGGTATTGTATTCATGTTTTCTTTTACTGGAATGTCATGTGTTTGTTTTGTGGTATTTTAATGTTTTTCTTTGTTTTACAGCATGGGTCTTCCACCTTTGCTCCTCCAGCTGTTGTGGAACTACAAATCCCAGGATGCCCTGTCACAGTTTTAGCATGCTGATATTTCCAAACCTTGGCAGGGCATGCTGAGCTGTGTAGTTCCACAACAGCTGGAGGACCAAAGGTTGAACACCCCTTTTTTACAGGAATGATGTGTGTTTTTAAATATAATGTTTCATGTATGGTGTTTTTTTTTGTTACAGCAAACACATGGTTTTTTGTTTGTTTTTTAAGTTTTATTACTTTAAATGTATTTGTTTTTTTATCTGTATTGTATTTATTTGTAAACATGTTTTGACAAATATTTTATATAATTTCAATATGAAAAATCTTCCTGTAATGTATTTGTTTATCTTGTTTAAATATATTTGTTTATTAATTTTTAAAAAAGTTGAATTGTTTTCTAATTTATTTTTAGGTAGGCCCATGACATTGGGGCCAATTGGTTAGGTGGGTGGCGCACATTGGTGGGCAGCGGGGGAGCTTAATGCATGACCCAGCCACCGCCCGCCTCATTACGGTGGGTGGTGGCTGGGTCATGCATTAATTACCTGGGGGCGCACATTGGTGGGCAGTGGGGGGGCACATATTGGTGGTCAGTGTGGTTGCATTTAAACTGTACAAATATACTCACCAAACTTCCAACAAAATAACACTTCAGTGTGCAGGCTCCAATGTGCGTCTATCTTCCTCCATACACAATGCTGCACAAGATGGCGATGGGGCGTGCACAGGAAGCTGTCAATCAAATTCTGCATTGTGCAATGAATCGTACGATTCGTCGTGAGAAAACAAAACCCTCACGATCGGCTCCCATCGTGATCCAGGTTGGCTAATCTGACCTACAGCACGGAAGATCAGAGAATGCGAGGTACGACGAGTGGGGACGCGCATCGGCATCATGCTCGTGAGCATAAACTGACGATTTGGACTTATTTTACCCAATTCGTCATCACGTTTCGTCGAAATCGGCCAAATTGGATGAAAAATCGCTATGTGTGTGGGCACCTTTATACTGCAGCTGATGCACTTTCACTTGCAGTCCTGGGTGTTATATTGCCTGTTCTCTACACCTTTCAAGTCCTTCCTTTTATTAGTTGACAATATTGCTCCCCTGACTTCCTCCTTAGCACTATGCTGAATAGAAGGGTATATTGTTTAGACTCCCTTTATAGTAGTGTATCTGTCCAGTACCTAAGGGGTAAATTCCCCTCTTTGGCTACAGCTAGTTAATGTACAGAGCTAACTGCTTAATAATTAGCCCTCAGTGTGTTGGTGCAGGAGTTAAATTAAGGTGGCCATACACAGCTGAATAGCTGCATAGCAGCATAGCAGAGCAGCGTGTATGCTTCCCCCAAAAAACGGGACTGTCCCGCTAGATGCGGTACAGTTGGGAGGTATGCATACAAATTAAATACATTTATTTAATAAAGTTTACCTCATATAATGAATAAATAACACTGTACATAGTATTAAACAATACACATACATAACTAAATAAACAATTACTACATCCTCCTATACTCTTAAGCAGTGTGAATGATAATTAGGTAGATAACTATATAGATCCCTCTTTATTAGCCATACGGTATACATGGCAACAAGCACACCAGGGAGGGTGCATGACGATCAGCCAGCGATATCGTATTGCTGGCTGATCGCTACGTGTGTACGCACCATTAGGGTTGCTGTTCCACATTCTCTACAGAGTACAACCCCCTCCCCCCTCCCACACACTCACATTAAGAAGATTATGTTAATTTGACATATGAATATAAAATACTGGACATAATTTAAACAATGTGCTTTAGAAATTAATTGTGACTTTCTTCCCAGGGGCTTAGCTGGTACAGTGTGGGGAGCTGGGCACATGCCCCAGGTGGCAGCAGGGAAGCTGGATAGGGATGGATTAAAAAACTCTGTTTACCAGGGAGCAAGGATGGTTGGCCGCATATAGTTATCCCTTCCCAGCAGCTGTGTGCTGCAGCAATCAGGGCAGTCAAGAGCCGCACCGGGCCCAGGTGACATGGGATGTGGCCTAATTGTGGGAGGCGTGGCCACGCCCCTTTAGGGGAAAAAAAAAGCAGAAAAAAAAATATTTTAGCAGAGCTGGGAGGGGGACTCTGTGAGCCCCTCAGCCCGACGCACACCCCATAGGCATAGGAGACTGCTCCAGCTGCTGCTTAGCAGCTGCGGGCAGTCTCCCACTGCAGCCCAGCACACAGCAGCGTGATGTAGAAGGGAGGGGAGGTGCTGGACCCGGTCCCCCTCCGGGCCTCTCCAGCAAGCCCAGGCGTGGGTAATTTGTACCCGCACCCCCCCTCTCTGTGCCCCTGGCAGCAATAGGCTGCACAGTCCCTGTCTCTGTCTTACGGTCCCTCCTCCTCATTCTTTCCTTAACACTGCTGTTATTGCAAGAATACCAGATAAGATCTGCAACAGTTAAAGGCCCTCATACATCAGCGATGGATTGTCGCAATTCCCTGATCCCCAGAAGCTAGTGTTGAGGCATCGGTGAAATCCAACATGCTGTATTTCCCTGATTTGCTGATCCCGACCAAAATATTATAGGGATCAGCAAATCAGGGATTTTTGACATGCAGAATTTCACAGATTCCCAGACGGCTTGCTGATCATCGATTGCCGCCATACATTAGGGAACAGGAAGGAATGGGTATAGATTATGGTAGTAATATCAAGAATAAGGAGTAAGAAGTGAATGCTTTATTAAGTGTTATTTCAGATGAAGATTTTTTTATAAGACGGGGGTAATTAGGGGGTTAATGTACATAAATGGAAACTATATGTTGATATTGGGGCTAATTAATATTGGAGAGTATGAAGGTCAGTGGTGTAACTAGGGTACTTGGCGCCCAGGGCAAGTTAAAAAACGGAGGCCCCCCCCAAGTATGCGCGTGTGCGCCGAAAAAGTGGGCTGGGTCACATGCCACAAGGGGTAAAGCCACTGGAAAATGGGGGCGTGTCAACAAGACACACCACCATTTCTCGTCACTCTGGGAACATTCCTTTCCATTCCATATGCACCTTAATGCCCCCAGTAGTGGTGCCCCTCTTGCAATACCCACTGTAGTAGTGTGCCTTATGCAATGTCCCCAGTAGCAGTGCCCCTTATGCAGTGCACCCTGTAGTAGTGCACCCTTATACAGTGTAACTAGCATATGATATGACTAGCCCTACTGGTAACTCTAATGAAAATGTAGACATTATACTGTACAATCATAATCAATGCACACTTTCTGCTGTCGACATTGTAACCAGAGACATTCTGACTGCATACCAATACTGCATGCTCATGAGTAACACCACCACCAAAACTACCTTGCTGTAACAAAGTTATCTGTTCTGGATAGGACAAAGGGGAAAGACTGTTTACTTTAAGCTAATTTGGTGCATGACGTATTTAATTCAGCATTGGCACCATAGTGACAGATGGTATGGTAATCTGAGCCAGAGTTTGGGAGAGAATGAGGTTTTTTTTAATAGCTGTAATAAATACATGCTTTGTGTTTGCCCGCTTTACTGAATATCTTTCGGCCACTTAATCTTGAATATCCCTGGCCATCTCAAACTCACTCTTTGAATAAACTGAGCTAATAATCTGTCCACCAATCAAAAGAATCTACCTGACATCTGTTTCTGTTGACAACAAAATAATAAACATTACCCCCTCCTGCTCGCTGCCACGGTATCACCCTTGACCATACTTGCCTAATCTCCTGGAACGTTGTGGAGACCTCCGAATCTCGGGTGGCTAGTTTGGATTCCAGGAAGAGCAGGCAAGTCTCCAAAAATCTGTCGGTGCTGTCCTCTCCACTTGGAGTGAAGTGGGTAGTCTGGGCAGACTGATTTGCTCCATCGTGGCCCAGCCCCCTGCCTTATCAAGCCGGGAATTGAGGCTTTCTATATCAGGGGACCGGCAACGATCATACAAACATAGCACCACCTCCTGTACCGCTCGTCTGGCTTCCACCCTTCACTGGATCCACATTGAGAGCCCGGTGAAGACAGAACTGTAGTTGGTTTCCCACATCAAATATGCAACCAAATCTTGATAAATAACACAAGGAAATATAAGACCTGCGCATAGGAAATTCACATAAACAGAAGTGTCTCATAAATATATTAATTTAATAAACAGAAAAATGAAAAGTTATCAAATAAATAACATACAATCTAAAATAAAATTATGTAGACATCTCAAGAAGGTATGAAAAAATAAAAATAAATAAAAAAATTAAAAATACCAGCAGTCTGCTAAACCAGGGATATCCTGGAAAAAAAAAGTTCAAGTGCTCATGAGTCAAAAAATAAGCAGGGTGTCAAGGCCCCATCAGCGGCATTGATATAAATATATTCCAATGTATCCTGACTGAAGTATATGAATGGATTAAATCTGTGGGTATCAGTAAGAAAGTCTCTATATTAGCAGCAAATGGTAATAGATGTATAGTTCCTCCGTAAAGATCTAAGGTTCCAATGTTAATAGGCAGACTTGTTAAAACAAGTAATTAGAGACTTGCAGATTTTATCCCCTCCGTCTGTCTCCGGAGTCCCGCTCACGGAATTGAGCAATCCAGCACTTGTTGTAGCAGGAAGGGAGAACCCGGAGTCCCACTCACGGAATTGAGCAATCCAGTGCTTGTTGTAGCAGGGGGGGAGAACCCGTTAATGTGAGCACAGATGTATAGCAAGTCTGTCCGAGTGTCCACGGAGACTGTGCTGGGCAATACCTCCACCGGCGTCTGTAGTGCAGTTAGTGGGATCGAGCAAGAGATGAAAGAATAGTTCCGTCCTCCAGTATGTGTAGTAATCAGGTAGTGGAGCCCTTGATAAATATATATACTGTAAGTAGCATCTCCAGTACATAAACATAGATACTCCAAAAACCTTAGTTCACGCATTTATTCTGCCACATTGACTATTGCTAAATACTTTTTTGTGTACTGGTCTTCAACTAACTAGACTATCACATCTAAAATCTGTTTTGAATGCAGCAAGTGGACTAATTTCATCTGAACAACATTCACCCACTGCAACTAACCCATTTCTTACAATGGTTGTATGTACTTTACAGAATTAAATATAATATATGAGGGCTGATTTAAAAGTAATGGGATTGAAATTTTTTTTTTCAGAATCAGATGACTCCACAGGATCTGAACATTTTTCTTTTTCAAAGTAGCGTCCTTCACATTTAATATATTTTTTGCAGCGTTTCAACAACGATTCAAAGACATGCAGTAGACTGTTTTGTGACATCACTTTTAGTGTTGCAACTGCGACATTTTTCTCTTCATCATCTGAACTTCTTTCCGCACAGTTGTTTTTTCAGAGTTGGGAATGCCCAGAAATCACAGAGCGCTAAGTCCAGGCTATATGGACGGTGTTCCAGTGCTGTCCCATTAATTTCAGTCAGTGCTGCCAATGAAACAGCAGCAACATGTGGTCGGGCATTGTCTTGGAGCAAAAACCACTGTTTCTGCAGCAATTGTGGTCTTTTCTTCCTAATGGCTTCAGGCAGTTTGCATAGTAGTCACCATTACCTGTCCACGGGGAACCGAGTGCTGTAGGATCATACCGTGTGCATCAATGAACAGCAGAAGTACACGCCGAAGGAATAACACAGAATTTTTTGGACGGAAGCGAATATGCTTGTTTCCATACACTAGACTATTGTTTGGATTCCAGATCATAATGACGAATCCATGATTCGTCACACATCACAATCAATGTCAGGAAATCGAGTATCCTCTCCGACATATTCTAACGGTGTTCTTGCACGATTCAACTTGTCGTCGCATCTGCTCTTCTGTGAGATTACTGGGTATCCACCTGGCACACACGTGATGCATTTTCAGTTTCTTTGTCACAATATGCGGAACCCGTTCAAATGAGATGCCAAGTAAAGCCGAAAGTTTGCATAAAGTTAACCTCTTGTCATTTTGCAACATCTCCACAGCTTTGGCAATGTTGACATCTGTAACCATGGTGAATGGTCTCTTGGAATACTTTCAAATGGGTGCAAGTATATTTTAGTGACGCAAAAGCACACTTTTAAAAACTGTTAAAAAAGCGCCTGCTGCAACCACGTGCGATGTTTAAAACATTTGACGCATCTATATTGCCCTCCGAAATACAAGACCCAATACGTTAAACCCATTTTCATATATATATATATATATATTTTTTTTTTTTAAATGTGACCACTCATTTTTCACTAAATTACACAACTTTCAAAAAGGTTTTAGGGTAATTATCATTAGGGTGGTATCCAAAGGGTTCTGAAAGAAATCCCCACATTTTTAATCAAAAATAGGGATTTTGCATTTTTTTTTTCACCTGGTCTGAGATGGTGAAAACTTTTTGCTGAAAATCATCCGTTTTCACCATTTTATATGGCTAAAATCATCCGATATCACCGTTAATTGAATCCAGCCCTATGACGTAATCTCACAGACCGCTCGGTTTTCGCTAAATTACACAACTTTCAAAAAGGTTTTAGAGTAATTTATCATTAGGGCGGTGTCCAAAGGGTTCTGAAAGAAATCCCCACATTTTTAATCAAAAATAGGGATTTTCCTTTTTTTTTACACTTGGCTTATATGGTGAAAATTTTTTGCCGAAATTCGTCCATTTTCAACGTTTTTTTTTCAGCAAAAATTGTCCGATATCACCGTTAATTGAATTCAGCCCTATGACGTAATCTCACAGACACGTCTTCCTCATCCGCCATGACGAAATGTACGAAGATCTTCCACTTGCTATGACCAAACAAAGAAGACATCGATGTATGAGCATCACAATAACCAGCATAGCGTTGCCATGTCTACCTATGAGACAGAAAAACAGAAGAAGTCTCATTACTTTCCATTCAGCCCTCGTACAAACAAAACTTGGACAAGACTTTTCCCTATTCTACAAACCTTCCAGCATACTCTGACAACTCTCCTCTTTTGGCAAATTTAACAAATTATCCTCCCAAGACTATTCTACCAGATTTTCTCTCCTCCATACAGTTCACACAAAACTTACACTTGTTCTCTTTCTATATTCGACCTGCTGATCTCCAAACTAATATTGCTGTCTGACCAGATCTAATGACCCCACCTACGCAATTTCCCCATTGCAATCTGTTGGGCCAATATGCAATGATCAGCCAGAACATTAAAGCCATTGACAGCTGAAGTGAATAACATTGATTATCTCATGACAATGGCACCACTCGGTGGGTGGGATGGCAACTAGTGAACACTCAGTTCTTGAAGACGATGTGTTGGAAAAACATGTCCACGCCACGGAGGTCCACCTTGCAACTTACAGGGCTTAAAGGATCTGCTGCTAACATTTTGGTGTGATACCACAGGACACCTTTAGAGGTCTTGTGGAGTTCACATCTCGACAGGTCATGTTATGGCTGGTCGATGTAAACTATGTAGCACTTAACCTTATGTATTAAACTCATATTTTTATATAGATTGTACGCTTAAGAGCAACACCCTCCCATCTCAGATGATCATTTTTAGATACATCAGGGATCACTAACCCCATGCATCATAGTAAGACTTGATAAAAAAAATGAAAAAGTCTATATGCATCCCAGTAAATGACAATAGTTTTATTGTTAATTTTATAGTATACATTGTAAATGTGAGAAATATATATTGTTGCAGTTCATCCTATTGTCTTTTTTTATCTTGTTTATCATACATTTATTGCTTTTTGCTAAACATTTCAGCTACAGTATCATTCCGAAGCAGTCCTAAATCCAATATGTCACACATTGAAAGCAGTAGGAAATGTTTTACCCTGTAACACAAGAGCAAAGTAGTGTTTTGGGAGTCTAAAACCACCCAAGCCAGCACTCCTGTAAAATCATATGCACCCGGTGCCCTCCTAATTTCCTCTTCCAACGAGATGAGGATAAATATATTGTAGGTAGGGCCATCTCTTCCATTGGGCTTGTTGGGCAATTGCCCAAGTGCCCGAAGCTTGTAGGGGCCCGCCAACCCACACACCCTGCAGCTGCGGCCAGTTGGTAAATTTGTGATATTTTTATAAGCCAGACGCCGGTGCACTGTATTCCAATCTAACCTCCTCCCACCACATCCTCCCTCCTCCCCCAGTGACGAATACTCACCTCAGTCCCAGTTTCACTTCATCCGCCGGCTTCAGACCAGTCAGACAGAGTCTCTTTGCATGTGTGGGAGGTCTGATGGGCATGCAGGAGGGTTTACTTTTATTGACCATTTACATTCTTTTCCCGTGAATGGATGGGTAGGGGCCCCAGTGCATTGCTTTGCCCAGGGCCCACACTGCTGTTAAGACAACCCTGATTGTAGGGTAGGCGGCACTCACGTTGTCTTGTAATAATACTCAAGGCATAAGTAATAATACTCGAGTCATAACCTCCCTCCGAAACGGAGTTCGATTCCCGTCAGCGGCAGCCCGACAGGAGCAGAGTGCGACGCAGCGGAAGCCCGACAGCGCTCGAAATCCCGATAGTGGGTAGGTAAGTATCCACTAACCGAACCCCCCTAACCCTAACCCTCCTTAGGGGTGCCTAACCCTAACTTCCCCCCCAAGTGCCTAACCCTAATCCCCCCTCTAAGTGCCTAACCCTAACCACCCCCTTCCCCGCTGCCTAACCCTGAGTCCCCCGGGGGGTTGCCTAACCCTAACCCTCCCTCCCCCTAGCCTAACCCTCCCGGGGGGGGTGCCTAACAATAAGTCCCCCCTGGGAGCCCTAAACCTAACCCTCCCCCCGCGGCTGTCCGCTCGCGGCGCCCGGCATCACTACGATCGTGATGCCGGGCGCCGGTCTCCCGGCGTCGGGGAAATGCGGGCGTCTACATCTAGATGCCCGGCATTTCAACCTTGCCGGGATAAGACAGTCGGGAAGCCGGCTGCCGGTATTTAGGCAGTCGGCTTCCTGATTGCCTCCCTCCTAAACAGTTGTCGGGCCACTTCACTGATCCCATAATGCTAGTTCATGTCCTGCACTTTTGGAAGAATATCACACGTGTTTAACTTTTTTGCACAAATGCACAACTGCACTTTAAATGTGAACTGATGTTTTTTTTAATTTTTGAGATATGCGATCTTGGTATGTATATGTGATAGATGTGTGATAGATAATATATAAAAAATGTTGGCATGTAAAAAGGTGTGCTGGCCTTCCAGTTCTTCTGCTTCCTATTATTTTGTGGACTTTGAGTGTGCAGAACTTGCTGGACTTTTGCATATATATATTTATTTATTTATTAACTGTAATTTCCTGTGCAGACCAGGTGCCCCAGGTAGGTGAGGTTGGCAAACATATAGACATTGTCTCAGGCTTCCACATTGATTACTAGGAGATGGGAGGCTGGCACCGATCATAGCAGGGACAAGCATTTAACCCATAAGGTGTGACTGCACATAAACCAGATCAAAGACCATATGTTATCTGATTTGGACACAAAATTTAAATTTCTATAACAGCTAGGAGTTTTTAAAATCATACAAAAATATCTGAAGTCTATATGCAGGTTAGGTGCGATTTGAAAATTACTAGGACTTAATGTTTCGGAGAAATTAACTTTCTAACCAATGCCACATCACATTGCAGTCATGTTTGAATTCATATTATAGCTTAAATAATGGAGGTTAATGTGAGTATACCCTATTTCATGGAGCTATCACACCGGGGAAGTTATATGCAGTTATTTGTACTTCAGTTAAAATTAAGTGGGCAGTCCTAATATGAACCCTGATTCAATTAACTGGTTAGCTAGTCAGCAGAGACTTCATTATGACTGATTAGAGAGGTGGGACAGGTGATAAAAGGTATGGGCATCTTTAATTCTGTGACAGCCTGGGGGATTCATTTTTAAGTTGAAGCCCATACAGTACCTTAATTTTCTGCCATTCCCCCTGGACAAAATAGGCTGCATGTTATGCTGCCAGTTTCTTCCTTTTTATTTGAAATTGCAACACGTTTGTCTATGTGATCTGTTACCCTTTTTCTTTATAACTTTTCTGTAACTATGCATTGTACATCTTTGTAAATAAATGTTACAGAACTCAGGGCCTGATTCAGACCCGGACGCTAAGCCGTGATTGCTCGCTGCCAAAAGGGGCCGGGTATACAAATTCCGCGATCGCACTGTGTGGCGTAAGGATGCCATCTATGTCTTAGAGAGCGACAGCAGTGAGTGAACGCTGGTGTATAAAGACGCCCACTTTCCTTTCTTAACACACGTCATCTCCAGGAAGTGCATGATTAATCGGTAACATCGAGAGACATCGGAGCTGCACACAGCGCTTGAGGTAGACGCTACCCCGCCGCAAACACTACAATCAGTGCTGACTGAAATACAACCAGGTGACGTGTACAATGACTCCTCCATGCTAATTATGCACGCCCTTTAAATGCCGTTTTGACGGCCAGACACGCCTGCGTTCGCACCACCACTCCCCCGTTCACAAGCACCTTCCCCTGTTACCACCCACAAATGGCACTATCTGTCACTCAAGGTAGCGCTCAGTCTTTGTACTATGAGTGCACGATTCCCGATTGCAGTCACTGGCTCGCGCATGCGCACTGCGATGTATATGCATGCGCAGACGGGCGACAATTGCTCATAGCGAGCGATCGCGGCTTAGCGTCCGGGTCTGAATCAGGCCCTCAGTCTTTGAGGAAGCCAATAAGATTGCTAAGGTTACACTATATATATTGTTATGGATTGTTAGAAGCAGGAGGAAACCAAACTAACTGTGTGGTTGTTTGTGTCACTAGACCTGAGCAATTGTGATAGAGTGTACAATAAAACTGTTATTGATTGCTAGAAGCAAGGGGAGACCAAACTAACTGCATGGGAGTTATGCTGTGAATCCTTAACGATTTGGGATTCTTCTTTGAATACTAAAACAGTTGTAAAATCTTCTAACCAGTATAATCTCATTAATAACGGAAATTCTAGGAAGTACTCCAAACACCCTTAAGGCTTCTGCTAATATATTGTGGCCAAAGAGGCTACTGAGGTTAAGGTCTCTCCTTCTGTGCAGAGAAAAATAAATATCGGAGCTACCCACAGCCCAAGCTCTAAGAAATTAAACGTCAGTGGCGCAAGGAGTTTAATCTCTGCCTTTACTGTGGGACCACAGTAAAGTACCAGCTTGCGGGGGAGGCATGCTGGCACCACTACTGCCCCTGTAAAAGACAATATTATTTTTTACATTATTATGTACCCCATGAACTCCGCACCCACCGACCAGGGGCGCAGAGCATAGCTCAGGTTTCAGCCCACGTCTCGGGTACCCAGGAGAGGGGGGACTCCTTTATTGGAGGGTCCCCACCTCCCCTAGGATGAATAGTTTGGGGTGATAATGCTTTGGCCAGGGGATCCAGTGAAGCGTTCCCCTGGCTACGGCATTACACCCAAGCTAGTGGAGCCCAGTGCTAGTTGCAAAAATATGGGGAACCTCACACCATTTTTTCCTCGTAATTTTACAACCAGCATCTAGGCCAAGAGCCCGGTGCTGGGTCATGAAATACAGGAGACCCCTGTTTCTTTGCCCCCCATATTTTGTGAACCAGCGCTGGCTCAAAGATCCCGATGCTGGTTATGCTCTGGAGGGGGAACACCAGGCCGATTTTTCTATTTGCTTAAAAACAGGCCAACATGCATCTTACTGATCTGTGTATGTTTGTGGACTGAGGGCCCGATTCAAACCCGCTTGCTAGGATGCATTCGCACGCAGCCTGCCGATGTTTGCAATGTGCGCGTGCATATGCATCGCAGTACGCAAACTAGTCCATGTGATCGGGAAGCGTTTGCTCGCTACGCATAGCCACTTCGCTAGAATGAGTGACAGGACGAGCCATTTGTGGGTGGTGACAGGGGATGGTCGATGGAAATGGGGAAGTGGTGGTGCGAACGCAGGCGTGCCTGAGCATCTTAATGCCGTTTCAGAGGCGTGCATAATTAAGACACTGTGTCATAGTACACGTCACATAGTTGAAATTCACACTGAAGCACTCACAGTGCTTGCAGTAGGCAGGGCCGTAACTAGGGTAGTGCGACCAGCGCAATGCACAGGGCACCGCAGGGCAGGGGGGCGCTGTTTCGGCCTGTCAATTTTCCTGCTTATTATCATTCTCACTTGTAGCTTCCTCTTCTTTTATCCCCAGCATCTCCTGTCCTCCCCTATCTCTTCCCTGGCCCTCTCCTGGCCTCCCCTATCTCTTCCCTGGCCCTCTCCTGGCCTCCCCTATTTCTTCCCTGGCCCTTCCCCATTAGGCCATGGCCCTTTTTCAGGGGCACTATCTTATGTCCCTATTTATGAAATAGGGGGGGGGGGCAATGCTCTCTCTGGCACAGGGCACCAAAAAGTCTAGTTACGGCTCTGGCGGTAGGGTTTGGTCAGCCACGAGTGCTGCGAACGCTTCCGATGGTACTCGATGTTACCGATGATTGCATACACATCCTGGAGATGACGTGTATCTGGTGAGCGGGTTTGAATCGGGCCCTGAGTTTGCTTAATTTACACCAGGGATTATGATCACAATTCTTTGTAAATTCCCATGTTGTATTCTCATCTGTTGAAAGCATTTGCGAGTTTGGCCGATGGTGTATTTATATCTATTTGTGAGTTCAGAGAGAATCATTAAATCACACCCATGTTTGCCTTTAGTAAATTTCTGAGTTTGAAAAAATGGCCAAACACACCCGTGATTGCAATCTCAGACCAACACGATTCTTAGTAAATTTACCCCTAAATGTCTGTCCATTTGGATATTTTGATGCATTTGTGTGGCCATGAACTCCACCAGTGTACACTCAAATGCTGCTATGCCCTTCAGAATCTCAGCTGCAGTATCTCTTCCAGGTGTCATTGGTGCTGTAGGGGACCCATCTGCAGTTTTATCCTGCCCATCTTGCACCGGTGGAAACAGGCATCAAATTGAGAGTCCATCTCTTCCTTTTCTTCAACCTCATCAGAACTTGGATCAAGTGTGGCAGACTCTTCCAGGAGAGATATGTCTGTTTCTGAGAACTGTATACACAGATAATAAAGTGTGTGATTGCAATGTATTGGGCTACAACATTTAGAAGTAGATATATGAAGCCTTGGAGAGATATAAAGTGGAGAGACACCTGGGGGCGTTGAAACGTGTAGGTGTCCTGCCCACCTGTGTTGCTTGGCCATCTGGAAAATTCTAACTCATACTACTCCTCAATGACTGACAGCTGCCCCACTGAGAACTTTCATTGCAGCTCATTACATTGGAACATTGGTTCATTGTGAGCTCACATTGCGGTGTCCCTCACAAGAGCACGCACAATCTGCTATAACCACTGGGCTCCCTGTCCTCATTACCACTCAGGGTGATTCATTTTCCTCTAGCTTACTGCGCCATCTGGGCAGCACCTGCACTAGCATTGGCTACACTCCCTTTGGAGGACTGAGAACAGGTGCTTGCCATCCGTGCAACTGGACCCTGGTTTCCATGTATAGGCAGCTCTAAACAATGAAAGGTGTTTTCATCCACTGCTACACCTTCTACCAGCACTCTATTCAGGAGTAACAATTTGCATCTACAAGTACCTTTATATAATCTTTTGCTTTTATTCATATTGTTTTTATTCACTCACATTTATTTTCACACCTGGGGCATTTATTGTGTCATATGAAATTGTAATTTTTATTGTGATTTTGATAAATTCCCTTTATTACCAAGTGAGTCAATTGGCATTTCACACAGCTGATGAATATTTACCCGATGGACCTTAAACAAAACCAAAGCTTGAATGCAGTATATTGATGAATGTTAATAATCTAACTTTTTTTAAGTAAATGTGAAGCCCCACAGTGATGAGGTATCCATTACTTTTGTCTGGGAGCTGCAGTGCTGTATAATAGGAGACTAGAGCCCCCACAGTACTCTGGGGTACAAAGAACAGACAGTTAAGTTTGGTGCACAGCAAATGGCCCAAGGCAATGACTGATGTGGTGCAGTTACCTGTACATGCAGCATGTAACAACACATTGCGCTGTCATACACCTGACTGTGCAGTGAGCACGGTGCACGCAATGCATGTTACATTGGATTGCACCGTCGGCTGGGTCACACATCATATAGCAGTGATTTTCAACATTTTTAAGCCTGCGCACACTACGCCAGCAGTCCCCCACTGGGAAAAAAAACACACACATTGGCCCCCATGGGAAACAACACACACACATTGCCCCCCCACAAAAAAAAATACAATGGCCCAGACAGAAACAAAACAAACACATTGGGCCCCACAGAATAAAATATAAAACAAAATGGTCCCCAGAGAAAGAAAACAAACACACACATTGGTTCCCACAGAAAAAAAAAATCAATCACATTGGTTGGCCCCCAGAGGAAAAATAACAATCACATTTCTCTCCACAGGAAAAATTAAAAATAATATTAGCCCCCACAGAAACAAATAAAATAACCAGCTGAGGAAACACACTGTTGTCCCTGTCCTGTCCCTCATCGGCTGATGTTGCTCAGTAACACTCACTGACTGAGCACACAGTGCAGAGCTGGGAGCAGAGTGCAGGTGGGCGTGCGTGACCTATGTCATGCCGTCACATCTCCATAGGTCACAGGGCCCAGGCATGTCCGAGCCTCCCAGAAGAGCCCAGAATTGCCCGGGCCAACAGTACAAGTAAAGTCAGCTCTGACTTTGCTGACCTCGCGACACACTTGACAACCACTTACGGCACATTAGTGTGCCACGGCACAGTGGTTGAAAAGCGCTGTCCTATAGTGTGTACCCAGCTTTAGAGAGAGGACAGATGAGTGGCAGTAACTATCAGCAGGCTGAGGAGTTTTTTTTGCTGAAGTGGCAGTTATTAACCTGAGGCGCCATCTTGTATAGAGCTGAGGTGGATGGAAAAGCAGCTCCAGAGAGAGGGTGACATTCTAAGAAAAAGAGAGAGGGTGACATTCTAAGAACAGCAGCAGAGAATACACAGTGGTTTCAGGCTGAGACATGTTACTCCAGTGATGCTGACACCTGTGACTGCAGCCATAATGTGAGAACCCTATACCAAAGGGGGATTAATATTGAATCCACCTCGCACCTTTATCTCAGACAGTGCTACAACTGTGCTCATTACTATACAGAACATTAAGGGTGATTCTTACTCTAATGCTAGCCAACGTCTACTGTGCACCAACTGACTGCAATAAGTATTCTAATGCTTTATATTGTAGAGACTTTGGCCCTGATTCAGAGGCGGTCGGAGGATGCAAGCGGTCGCTCAGAAACTGGGCGGCCGCTTGCATCCTGAACGGCCGCCTCTGTTTCGGTCGTTAGGCTGTGGGTTTACACCCACAGCTCTAACGACCGCTAGGGTGATGGTCGAGATGGTCATAGACCATCGCGACCATCGGGGCTTACGACGAGACCCTAGGGTAGGGTCTCACTTGTCATAAGCCCCGGAGAGCTTCTGACTCTGTCAGAGCCGGAAGCCACCAACTGACATCACTAGTGATGTCAATGGGGCCTCCCCCAAACGACAGGCGTTCCCATGGGAACGCCTCCGTTTGGGCTGCCACCCCCCCGGCCCGCCTTCCAAACGGGGCGAGCTGTCAATCAACATCAACAGCTCGCCCCCTTTGGAAAGAGACCCGCTACGACAGGCGCTGTCAGTCGTAGCAGGTCTCACGCATGCGCACGAAGGAGCCGGCTCCCTCGTGCGCATGCGCACTGGACAAACATCGAGGCGGCCGTGCAGTCGTAGACCGTACGGCCGCCTCTGAATGAAGCCCTTTATCTAGCATAATTGCTTAATTTACTATTTTTGTGTAGGATTTCATTGTAATTTCATTTGTATAGAGTAAGATAACTTTGATTTTATATTGTGTTTAAAGTAGGCCTTATACCAGATCGAGATATAAACAGTGTCATTCATTTGCATTATATATGTGTCTCTATCTTTGTTGTCCTGGGGGAAAACCTTGCCTCTCTGCCAGGGCAGGGTACAGCTGTAAACAATTTTCATAAAAGACAACAAGTTACCTCCACTCTGTAAGCATTGAACCCATTCCACCCCACAAGCCACCAGGGTATTATATAAACAATACCTGACACTTCACAATCCTCAACTCTAGGTTGAGCAGTAAGCAATCAGAATATGACCATTTGATTGTGGCAGATGTGAGGTGCATTTCTGTCAATGACATTCACTTCTTCTACAAGCTCTGTTGGGATGATCTTAATCACTGGCTCCTCATATTCAAGATATTCAATGTCTATGGGAGGGACCACCACCAGTGCGCTGTGCAGCCTCGTGCTCTTCAGCCATCTTCACCTTCATTTTCCTTTTGATGCCTGAGAAGTGTTTCCCACATTGGCCAACAGCACTGACTGCCTCCACTGCCACTGTCCACAACTGCTTTTTCCACCTGGATGAGGTCCTGGCAGCTGGCCTCTCAAAAAGTGACTCATAATTAAGAACCAACGTATTAACCAGGGACACATTCCCTTCAATACAAAGACAGACATTATGTCCTACTTTAATTTTCCCTCCCTCCCTCTTCCACCTCCTGCGAAGGCTCCACTACCTCACCCTTCCTATCATCCTCTCTGCTCCTCCTCTCCCCCTTCATTTAAATAAATAAAAAATAACACACAAGACAAACAAACCCAGAAGTATAAAACCTACACTAAAACTACACTCCTCACAAGCACGCCACAAGCACACACAAATGAACACTGACAAAACAGAAAACAAAATGCACAGCAGATAAAACAATTATACAAACTTTTTACTAAGGCCAGGAACACATCAGCCGATATATACTAAATGATATATATAGTTCCGCGTTGATTGGAACGATATGTTGTCCATATCACTCAGTACGTATCCTCAATTGTACGTTCACGTGCATTGTCAGCGAGGTCATTCTATCTGATGATCTGCATGTCAGATGGGTTGGCCACAGGATGATGGCATGAAGGTGAATGCGTACAGTGTGTACAGCCGTCCGGGGTACCCGGCCTAAGACAAGCCTACACACAATACGACAAGGTAACTCAACAACCACAAATTAGCTCACCAAATAACCCCAAACTTGTATTTTGAGGGACAGGTAAAATATACATTACATTTGTTTGCACTCGTCTCTTTTCCCCACTTCCTACTGTCAGATTCTGTATTTGTTGTGGGCACAGAACAGGGACCTCTGGGGCAAGTTAGTGAGAACTGGAGTGGGTAAAACTAGGTGCATGGATGATGCTTTTATTCATTGGTTGGAGCTCGCAAGAATAAACCTAGGTAGAGGCACTGGTGGACAGCCTGGATGAACGCTGGCCAAACCTAGAACACTTGAAGATGAGTGGTACTTTAAGAACTGTATGATAGACACTCTTTGTCTAATTATTTTTAAACATGGGAATAAATCGACTTTTATACAATTTAGTAAGAAGTGTGCATTCCTCCACATTGGTTACTGCTTTGTAACGTATGGATGATACTTGAGCTTATAACGGTAGAGATATTAATGGGATTTTCAGGGATTTTTATGACTCCCTATACTCACAAGGTCCTGCAGACGAATCCCAAACAGCTACCTTTTTGGCAAACATCTCTATGCCCAGAATTTCTGAGGAAAAGGCTTAGGGCCTGATTCAGTGCTCGCAAGTGGGTTGATGGTCCCCGACTGCACATGCGCTGCCTCCGGCGTGCGCATGCGCGAGACCCGTACGGCGACGGCAACTCCGTCGCAACGGGTCTCACTACAAGACGGGGCGGCTGTCGATGTTGATTGACAGCTCGCCCCGTTTTGTAGGCAGGGAGGGGGGGTGGCTGCACAAACACCTGGCGTTTGTGGGTGGCCCTACTGACATCACTCGTGATGTCAGTAGTGGACTTCCTGCTCTATTAGAGCAGGAAGTCCACTCGGGCTTGCGAGTGCTGAGACCCTACCACAGGGTCTCCTCGCAAGCCCAATGGTCGCGATAATCGCGACCATCGCTAGGCCGCCCACAAAATCTGTGAGGACTTCAGTGTAAAAAACAGGCACGTGACGTGTACTATGACACTGGCTGTTAATTATGCACGCCTTAAAAACACAGAGGCACACCTGCATTCGCACCTCCATACCCCCGTTATTAGTGTCCTGTCCCTGTAACCACCCACAAACGGCCTCTCCCGTCACTCATTTGACTGGGCTCTTTGCTGGGCGAGCGAGCGGGCTGCGATCGCACAGAGTAGTTCGCGCACGCGCAGAATGAAGCTTGCGCATGCGCGTTTGCAAACCATCGGACCGCTTGCGAGTGGCTCTGAATCAGGCCCAAAGTGTCATAAAACCTAAGCCCTCATTCAGAGCCGTACGCTCTGAGCAGAGCGCACGCTCTGAATGAGGGCCGTCCTCCATAACTATGGAGCGTCCTCCTGGACGCTCGTATAGCTGTGGGTCACCACCCACAGCCTATACGAGCGTGCAGTTTGATGGCCGCGATGGTCTTGACCATCGAAACTGCGAGCCGGAGCCTGCGGTTGAGGTTTTCAACCGCAAGGCCCGGAGTGATTTTGGCTCTATCAGAGCCAAAATCACTCCCACTGACATCACTAGTGATGTCAGTGGGCCGGCTTCTGACGGTAGGCGTTCCCTTAGGAACGCCCCCGTCAGGGAGGCATGCCCCCAGCACGCCCACCAAAGGGGGCGTGCTGTCAATCAACATCGACAGCACGCCCCCTTTGATCAGACACAACGAGCGAAGGAAAGTCCTTCGCTCGTCGCGTCTGGCGCATGCGCACGACGGAGCTCCCTCCGTCGTGCGCATGCTCAGTGCAGAACATCGACCCACTTGCGAGCGGACAGCCGCTCGCGAGTGGGTCTGAATCAGGCCCTTAATTTGCATCTGTACAAGCCTTTGAGCCAGCAGAAGGAGGGCTGTGTGACAACACAGCAGACATAAAATTCCATGTAGAACTCTGAAACTTTGTACAATTCTTGGGAGTCAATCTGATATTGGTAATTGCTCCATTTTCTTGCATCTCCCCGATTCGTGAAGTGATACTGTTTTGTTTGTTTTTAAGTAAATTATTTGCCTAAGACTTTCTTTGTATGTCATTGACAGTATTTTTCTCATATTAAACTTAATTTAATAAGATTGGTCTGTGATTCATATCGGAACCATTTTGAATGTGGATTAGGCTAATCCATGCTAAATATCTGTAGTACAGGTTATTATTTGATTAATGAAAACTGGGACTTAAGTGGAGTTGTAAGGAGGACTTAAGGCTTCCTATTTGGAGTAGCCCCTGAAAAACCCTTAAATGGTGGCAGATAACTTAATAGTGATAGTTACTGGGGAGTGTAAACATTTTTGTAGACAAACCAGGTGGTTGTTTTTTTATAAACTCTGACAGAGCCACTTCACATAGGCTCAAGTGAGCACCGATCTTGACAAAGTTATGGACAGCAGTTAGATTATTGGAGTATCTTGGAACTGGGTACATGACACTGAGCCACACTTCTGAATGAGAAGATAATTACATCCAGTGAAAGTTTACAAAGGAAATAAATCCCTGTTTGCATTACTGCAATATTTTGAAAACATTGTCTATTTTATCTTGCTTCTACCCATACTCTAAATACTCAGAAAAATTAAGTCAAACCAACACTGGACTTAAGTAGCCTATGGGCTACTATTTTGCTAATTTTTACAGAGAAGGAACTGGAGCAGTCAGCTCCTGGTGATGCATGCGACAGTCACACATGCAGTGTTCCCCGAGGACTTGAAGCAGGAAGCAGTGTGATAGCGCTACTTTTTTTTTTTTTTCAAAATTTCTTTATTGAATTTTTCATAAGTGATATACACAGACTTTTCCAAAACCATAGTAAATCTCTTCTACTAAATATCTTTTAATAAATATATCACAAAGGTATAAGATTGGGTACAAAAAATCTTTGACATATTGTGTGTAAAGAAACGCATATAAACTTTATATAAAGCACAGCAATATATATTGGTATGGACTTTATATCAGAGATATTCTAAACATAAACCAATCTGTTTTTATCAGAGTAACACAAATAGGGGGACATTTAACAACAGACCTTAGACAATAGACAATAGGCATAGGAGGAAACACAATAGAGAGGGATAGGGGAAGGGAAATATTAATAAGTGTATAGTATTTCTGGATTGTGAGATGTGTTCAGTGATCTTCAACCAATCATTTAGCTATATGAGAGTAGAGGCTTCAAGTTAAACTTATATTTAGTATAATAATAATAATAATAATAATAATAATAATAATAATAATAATAATAATAAGGTGAGACGAGTTCATCGTCATGTCCCAACAGAGAGCAATCAGAACAGAAATAAGTGGTCCCGGGACCACGATAACTCAGAAGATTGTATGCAAAAAATTATTTTTCCCTCTTCCTTGGTATATCGATCTGAAATTTATGATAATTTCCTGTGGAGGAACCAATCAGTTTTCTCAAAAATTTTGAAAATTTGAGCCTGAGCCTCAAGATCCAGGGATTCCACAAATCTCCTCCATTTACGGTAAAATTTAATCACTCCCGTTTCAATATTTGGGAGAGTAGAATATCTATCATAATACATTAATTTTAGCAATAACTCTCTTACTTCTTGAATTGTGGGCTTAGAGTGTGTGGTCCAGTGTCGTAGTATGACCTTCTTAACCACAGTAATAGTTATAAAGAGGAAAGAGGTTAGTGATTGAATGTCAGAGTTTATCTCCCATCCAGCAAAGTTTTCAAAAAGTAGGGCTAATGGGTCTAAAGTGAGGTTAAGATGTAGTTTATTGTTTAACTCTATCACTAGTTTGTTCCAAAACTTTCTGATCACTCCGCATTCCCACATGCAGTGGATGAAGGAAGCATTCGAGTGCCTGCATTTACTGCAGGATCCCGATTCTGATACCACCATGTGTTTACGTTGAGAAGGGGCGATATATGCTCTGTTTAGGGTTTTGAAATGTACTTCTTGTAATAGGGAAGAACCCAGGGTGCGCATAGTGGATTCAAAATTATAAAATAGATTTCTCTCTGTATTTATAGAGGGGATGTCTGCTTGCCAAGATTTCAACGTTTTTGACCAAATTTCTTTATCCTCCGGTGAGATTAGTTCCTTATATAAAAGTCTGGTAGTCTATGTGGTTTTTGCAACCCGATAGACTAACAACATCAGAAAATCTTGTGAACGAGTTGACATCATAGGGGGCAGTATTGATTGTATGTAATGTCTTAATTGAAGATATGAATAAAAAAGAGAATGGGGAAGTTCATATTTCTCTCTGAGCTCTGAAAAGGTTAATAGTCTGCTGTAGACCGAATACCTTTGAAGTATAGTTTTTTAAAAAATAGGATTTTCCATACCAGGAAGAAATTGAGGGTTTCCCCAAAGTGAGATAAATTTGGAGTGCTCAGGGTTCCTCTTCAGAGACTTATTGATGGCCCACCATGAAACATTAAATTATGTAAATAGTCGGGGGGTATTAGTGCTTTCGGAGAATGTATGAGAGCTCTCGGGGAACAAGGTGCCATTAGCTCCAATCTACCGGATATATAGCATAAATGTTACGTAAAAGAAGCCAATCCAAGATGTAACGAAAATGTACAGCGTATGTAAAGCTTAAGAGGTCTGGGAAGTTGACTCCTCCGTTTTCTCTCATGAGTTTTAATTTGGCTTGTGCTATTCTGGGTTTTTTGTTAGACCAAATGAACTTTATAAATAATCTAGAAATACGGGTAATGTCAGCACGAGGTAAAATAATGGGCAGCATTTGGATCATGTATGATAGTTTGGGAAAAAGAATGGTTTTAATTACAGCCAGTCTCCCAAACATCGACAAGGGTAAAAGCATCCAGCGGTCTATCATCCTGCATATCGACTGAAGCAAAGGTGAGAAATTTAGAGAGTATAGTTTAGATGCTAGGGCAGGTATTTGTACCCCTAAATATTTAATATGGGTGTCTAGAATCTTACATTTATTCAATGCAGGGGATTGAGAGATTGAGGTTATATCTCCAGAGACAACCAGGATATCAGATTTCTCGATGTTAATTTTGTAACCCGAAAATTTCCCGAATTCTTCAATGATAGCCATGACCTTCGGAACAGAATCTGAAGGGGGATGACAAAAATAGCAGCATATCATCATCAGCGAAAAGTGTGACACGTAAATCTATATTGCCAACCTTAATGCCTTGATATAGTGGGGATTGTCTTAATGCAATCGCCTGGGGTTCAAGCGCTATGGCAAATAATAAGGGGGATAGTGGGCATCCCTGGCGGGTACCTCTTTGTATTAAAAACGGCGCAGAAATGTGTCCATCGCAGACTACCTGAGTAGAGGGATTAGTGTAAAGAGTTTTTAGAACATTTATAAATTCTTTTTTGAAACCAAACCTCTCCAAAGCAGAGTACAGGTGTGGCCACAGAACCATATCAAATGCTTTTTCTGCGTCGAGTGACAAAATAATTTTATCTTTGGGATTAATATTTTTGTTAGTAGCTACAATAGCTGATAGGACACGTCTAATATTGACCACCGAGTGTCTACCAGTGATAAAACCAGTTTGGTCCTCATGTATTATGGAAGGTAGGAGATGTTTAAGCCTTTCCGCCATTATTTTGGTTAATATTTTGTAATCTAAATTGAGAAGAGATATGGGGCGATAAGAACTGGGGTTACTAAGATCACGACCTGGTTTCGGTAAAATTTTTAGGGTTGCTGAATTAAAATGAATTGGCATGTTGTTATGTTGGATAATATGGTTTAATACATTCGTAAAAGTGGGACAGATCTTTTTAGAAAGTATGTGATAATATTCTGTCAATAGGCCATCAGGGTCTGGAGCTTTGCAATTTTTCATATTTTTTATTGATTTGTGCACCTCTGCTTCGGTAATCGGGGAAGCTAACATATCATTAAATGAAGTGGAGACCTGTGGCAAAGGCAAAAGTTCCCAAAACTTTTCCGATGTACCTTGGGGGGTGTGATCTTTCTCCTCTGAGTATAATGCTTCGTAAAATGACCTCATTACCTCCATTACCTGAGTCCCTGAGGTAGTAACGGATCCGTCAGGGAGGCGTAGAGGGTGTACTACTGAGGGTGGGTTGCTACTACGGAGCAAATTAGTCAGTAACTTCCCAGATTTATTTCCAAATTTATGGAATCTATGGTCTTTCTTGAAAGTAAATCGACTTTCCATTTTGATGAAGAGACCATCAAAATATGACTTGGTTTTTAAATAGATAAGTCTATTTTCATTACTAGTGCATGAGGAATAAGTCTGAAATGCCTGTGTGAGGGATTGTTGGGCAACCAGATAATCTTCTGCTAACTTTCTCCTATGTGACATCATGTAAGAAATAATCTCACCTTTAATCACCGCTTTGGATGTTTGCCAAAATAATATCGGGTCAGATTCAAAGTTATTTTGCTTATATTCTTCCCAAGTTGTTTCTAACTTAGATCTAAATTTTAAGGATTGTGCTAGGTATGATGGAAACCGCCACATTCTATAATTTCCTTTGTCACAATTCACATGAAGCCCCAGTCTCAGAAAAGCGTGGTCAGAGAGGCCAATTGGTTCCATCTCAGCTTCTGTGATATGCTGAAACATTGCAGCGGAAAACAACATATAATCAATTCTGGAGAGCGTGCCATGTGCCGGAGAGCGTGCCATGTGCCGCAGACAAGCAGTCCTCCAGACATCTAACAGGTTTAAGCTGGCTGCAAAAGATGGTACTCCCAGTTTAGGAGGTTTCCGACTCAGATTAGGTGTCGTCTGTCTATCTAAATGCAGTAAAGAAATTAGGTTCATATCTCCACAAATACATAGGGAGTCGGCAGGGTATTGACTTAGAAGAGCAATCATTTGTTGAAAAAAAGGTTTTGAATAAACATTTGGTGCATAGATATTACAAAAAGTTCATTTCTTCCCCGCTAGCAACACTTCACTTATCAAGTATCGGCCCTCGGAGTCTACTTTCGTGGATAACACCTCCATCTGTAGGTGTCGTTTGATCATTATCACTACTCCTCTAGCCTCTGATGTATATGGGGCAGATGCTAGAACTTTCCATTGAAGAATATTCAATTTGGCAATCTCAGAGGGTATTAAATGTGTCTCTTGCAAAAAGGCAATATCAATTTTAAGCTTATTTAGGTAAAGGAGGATCTTTTTCTAAAAACAATGTCTCCACAGAGCTTCAGTAACAATTATGCAATTAGCATTGAAACCATCCGGGGAACAAATATATTATAATTATTCCAATAAAGTACAGAGAGAATAGCTCCTAACCAGACCTGCAGCATTTAGTAAACATAGATAGAGCCACTATAATGAGGTCTATTGTGATATCGTTTTAAACGGTGAATGCCTGATATATAGTCCACAAAATAGATAAAACAACTAGAACAGTAAGAAATGAAGGACCCGAGTTCCCCATTATCTCCAGCCTATGAACAACATAGTAATATTTTTTTTTCAGTGAGACTGACATTATACATAACAAGATAGTGTAAGCCTTTACTTAAATGAATCAAGGGAACCATACAACCTGAGGGTGATTCAATGTACCATCATATGATATTATCCTTAAGGGGATGACATTGTGGTTTCCTGTGTTAACCCTAAATATGCCCAACGGAGGCAGTGATTTACGGTATTATTCAGCTGTGTCTGGGTTAAGTCCCCTGGTTTCTTTGTCTTGTTCTTGGAGGAAAGCATCTGCAACGGATGTGAAATCGACAAAGGATGAGCCATCATATAAACGAAGCCATGCCGGGTAGAGTAAAGCGAATTTTCTGTTTTCTCGGACTAGGTGGGAGCATATAGGAGAAAAATCCTTTCGCGCTTTTGAGAGTTCTGCTGAATAGTCTTGGAATATTAGCAATTTACTTGATTCCCAGGTAATATCTCTTCGTTTCCATGATGCGTTCCAAATAGCCTCTTTGTGGAGGTAATTTAAAAACATTTGAAGAGAACTACTCGAGGACGCGCACCGTTCTCAGATCTCTGCTGACCTACTCTGTGGGCTCTTTCTATAACCATGCCCTGTCATACATCTTGTATTTGCAGCATAGCGGGGAGAGTGGTACGTATAAAGTCATAAAGCCCCGGGCCTTTGACTACCTCAGGGAGTCCCACAATACGCAGGTTATTGCATCTCGACCTGTTTTCCAGGTCATCTAGTTTGCTCCAAATGTGATGCCGTGCCTTTTTCGTTTCCCCCACTGATTTTTTGAGATTGGCCACATCATGGAACATTTCCCCAAGCCTGTGTTCTGTAGTGAGGACTCTTTGTGATAGTTGGGATAGTTGAGCTTTGATGTCTGCTGTTTGAGCCTGTAACAATGGGCCCATGGCTTCCCTAACAGCATGAACCAATGATCCATATGTAACAGGAGTTTCCTCTGTATTGGCTAGAATCTTCTGACTTATCATAGTCGTCCTGGGGCAAGCTTTTAGAGGATTGGGGAGACTTAAGGTCAGGCGCTGTATGTCCCAAGGCTTGCGACGCCATATTGGGATCCAGGGTGCGGCGGTCAGCTCACTGGCGCTGCTGTTTTCCAGGCCCTGGTGACATAAGGGCTCACTTTATGTGCTACCTGGAGGGGCTCAAGAGTCGGGGGAGCAGAGGGTGGCTGTCGGGAGGCTGGATATCAGCCTTGATATCGCTGTGCTGCCAGATGTGTAACGGAGCTCCTCCGTCTAGCAGCCGCTCATTTCAGCGCCGGAACCGGAAGTCCATGATAGCTTTACTTAATACACTGCTTCCAGCTCTTCGCCAGAATGGGCTCTTATTGAAGCCACTCTTCTTGCAAGAGTCAAACAGTAAATTTACATGAAAATATACATTTTTACGTTGGAAATTTACGTGAAAATCTTTCATCACATCCAAATAAAAAAAACGTATTGTGATAAATATGCCCCATAATGCCTAATAAAAGGACATTATGAATGGCATGCTAACCAGTCTTCCCAAAGCCGAACAAACATTGAGCAGACTACATGTACTGTAGCCAGGCAAGACAGGCAATTCACATTTAAAGTTTTAAGAAGTCTGGTGTTCAGATTAGTATTTTTGTAGACAAGGCAGTTATGAAGTTTTTGCAACCAAATTGTCTTCATATGCAAATTCCTATGGACCTATGCATTTACCATGTGAAGGGCCTTGGTTATAATGATATTTCATCTTTATTCCTCTAGGACACAGGTTCTCAAACTTGGTCCTCAGGACCCCACACAGTGCATGTTTTCCAGGTCTCCTCGCAATCACAAGTGAAATAATTAGCTTCACCTGTGGATCTTTAAAAATGTGTCAGAGAGTAATGAATATACCTGTGCTCCTGCTGGGTGACCTGGAAAACGTGAACTGTGTGGGGTCCTGAGGACCGAGTTTGAGAACCACTGCTCTAGGATAATGTGGAGAGAGATCAGTGAGGTCTCTGGATTGGGGATACAGATCAAAATGTCATTCACAAAGAGGCAGATTTCGGGTTGGTCACACTCAATGGTTCTATGACTAAAAAAAACAAATAGAGTGAAATAGGCCTTTATAAGTCCTTCAAAGAACCCTCAGTAAAGCTGCAATGACATTACTAGGAAGGACCTTTTTTGGTTGTATTCAATCTGTAGTAATATAGAATATTCCTCTAGAAATCCCCATGAATGTCAGGACCCTGTATAGCATCTTAACTATGGAGAGTGCAGCACAGAAGTTTAAACAAATTTACCTTAAACATTCGTGGTATATAAAGTGACCCAAGTAGTCAACCTATCATACAATGTAGCAAAAAGAAATAAGACCTGCTAGTCTTTTCCACATACTTAATGAAAACAAATGGGCAATCACAGTGAATTAAAATAGCATCCACATCTTTTTAGCATGAGCTATTAGCCATATAGTAATAGCAAAACTGTAAAAAAGCAGAGGGGAAGAGGCCTCTAGATGAGTTTTCTACACTGCTACAATGGAGCCAACTTTCTATCTACAGGGGAGGTTATAACGTAAGTGTAACCATAACTATGCAAAAGTAAGACTAACAAAGGGACAAAATGCCTCAGCTCAACCAATGGAGCAGGAGGTCCAGCACTGACTTAGAGTTGAAAGTATCATAAAATGTTTTCAGAGGTGAAGGGTGGTGTAGAAATGGGAAAACAGAAACTGGTATAAATGAGATCTTCCTAATAACTAACCACACAAGCAGAGTGGAGAAGGGTGTTCTAATGAGGGTAGTGGCATAGTCCCGCCACTCAAAAAAGGATCAAAGGAGCACAGAGGAACAGCACTAAAACAAACTAACACTGCAGTCGTAACTGCAAAACACAAGAGGGCAGTAAAAAATAATGAGATCATAAAAAGAAAGAGTACCAGGACAATATAGGCATGGCTAACTGAACATCAAAATCATCCAACCATTTTTAGCACTGTGGGGTTGCACTAGAATATTGTCATAGTTGACTTGGCGACGCGCAGTCTCAGCGGCTGCAATGCTCACACTCACGCTTGTTTGGGGAGGTCGGCGGGGGTTGTTGGTGCCCGGTCTGCTTCTGCTGTGCCTGGCTGTTGTGGCTCTGGGCGGATTCAGGGCTTGATTCTGACCCGCTCGCGAGGGCTGAGTGCTCGCAAGCGGGTCGATGGTGCCCTAGTGTGCATGCGCACGACGGAGGCGGCTCCATCGTGTGCATGCGCGAGATCCGAATAATGACGGCCAAGCCGTCGTTAAGGGTCTCGCACCAAAGGGTGCGTGCTGTCGATGGTGATTGACAGCACGTCCCCTTTGGTGGGCGTGCCGGGTGCGTGGCTGCCCAGACGGAGGCGTTCCCATGGGAACGCCTACAGTCTGAGTCCGGCCCCACTGACATCACTAGTGATGTCAGTGGGAGTGCTTTTGGCTCTGATAGAGCCAAAAGCACTCCTGGGCTTGCGGCAGTGAGACCCTACCGCAGGGTCTCGTCGCAAGCCCGATGGTCGCGATGGTCTTGACCATCACGGCCGCTCGCTATAGCTGTGGGTTACCCACAGCTAAGCGAGCGGCCAAGAGGCCGCTCCAAATAGTAAGAGGGCCGGCCCTGATTCAGAGCGAGCGCTCTGTCAGAGCGTCCGGCTCTGAATCAGGGAGTCAGTACGCCAGCTGTGACCTCCTGATGCTGGGGAGCTCGAGAGCTGCAGGAGCAGGGAGAGCTGGAACTGGCGCTGTGAGCCATCGGATTGGAAGCCGTCCCCTAGAGGATGCGTCCCAGAGTGATGTCGGGGTCAGCGCCGAGGTCACCACATCAGAGGACGCATATTCTGCTGTCCCCAGCGCCGGCTCCCGGGAAGGATGGAGCATTAATTATTGCGGCTGGAGTGAAAGTAGGAAGGAGCACTGGGGCTTGGCCAGAAATCGGGAGCAGATGCAGCTGTCTCATGAACGGCGCTGGCGGCACTCACGGAGGCTGAGGTAAAAGAGGGAAGAGTGCTGGCACCCTAGCAAGACTGAGGGACAAGCCATTTAAACCTTCCCTGCCTAATGTGTTTTTATCCAATGTAAGATCTCTTGCAAATAAGATGGATGAAATCAGGCCGAGAATCATCTGCCATTGAAGAATTGCTCCTTATTGATATTTACGGAGACATGGTTGGGAGTGAATGATCCTGTCTGCCCCTTTGAATTGCCTGGGAGGGCTTTGTTTAGGGCCGACAGGACATTAGAATCCGGCAAGAAAAAAGGTGGTGGCCTTTGTATTTACATCCATAACAACTGGTGTTCAGATGTGGATATAATTGAGAACTATTGCTCAACTGATTTGGAATTCATGTTGTTAACGTGTAGGCCATTTTATCTGCCTCGGGAGTTTTCTGTAGTTAGTTCTGGTGGCTGCAGTTTACATTCGGCCCCAAGCAAATGTCACCATAGCTTTGAACACTTTGTTTGTTTCTATATCTAAACAGCAGACTGCCTATTCAGATTGTGCTATTATTGTTGCCGGGGATTTTAACCAGGCCAATTTAAAATCTGTATTTCCGAAGTTTGTACAGAATGTGGATGTACCTATGTGCGGTGATAACATACTTGACTATGTTTACACAAATATCAGTGATGCCTATAAGTCCACCTCGTGCCCCCATATTGGGCAATCAGATCATTCCTCTGTACTCCTGGTCTCAAAATATATTCTGGTGATTAAAAGGTCTAAGACGGTTATTAGGAATGTCACTGTTTGGCACGAGGGAGCTCTGTTAAGTTTGCAGGGCTCTTTTGAATGTTCTGGCTGGGACTTGTTATTGAGGAGGCAATGGTGGATTCATGATGTAGATGCATTGGGCTCTATGGTTTTGATGTATTTGAATTGTTGCATAGAGAGTGTAACTAGGAAAAAGGTAATTCGACTATTTCCAAACGAGAAGCCATGGATGAATAGTGAGGTCCGGTCTCTAAAGATTTAGGGATAGGGCATTTAGGGCGAAAGATAGCATGGCTTATAAAATCGCCCATTCAAATTTGAAAAAGGGTATTCACTTGGCTAAAGAGGCATACTCAAATAAAATTGAGTCATTTTAGAGAGTTTGGTGATGCTAGGTCAATGTGGCAAGGGATTAAGCATTTAACTGGATTATAAAGGCATCATTCCTGTACTTTTAAGAAAGATAGCCTCTCTCAGCAGATGATTTTAATGCATTTTATTCTAGGTTTGAGGAGGCTAACTCCATTCCTGCAGTAAAAATATGTGATGCCACATCAGATGGTCCCTTGGAATTATCGGTGTCTGAGGTCAGGTTTTGCTTATGTAGAACTAATGCTAGTAAGGCACCAGGTTCGGATTGCATTCCAGGTAGGGTCTTGCGGGTGTGTGCTGATCAATTAGCAGGCATTTTCACCAAGATATTTAATATTTCATTAGCTCAATGTATTGTTCCGCAATGTTTTAAATTGTCGACAATTATTCCTGTTCCTAAATCTACAACAGTAATGGGCCTGAATGACTATCGCCCAATTGCCCTTACATCATTATTGATTAAGTGTTTTGAGAGCCGTCTTGGGCCACCTTAGGAGTAGCGTACCAGTGGGTTTCGACTTCCATCAGTTTGTGTACAGGTCAAACAGGTCCACAGAGGCCACTGCTCTTACGGTTCTTCATAAGGTTCTTTGTCATTTGGAGAACAAGGATTCTTATGTAAAATTGCTGTTTGTGGACTCTAGCTCTGCCTTCAACACCGTTGCAATCTATGGTGCGAATTGCCAAGCTCCGAGAGATTGGTTTTGATGTGCCTATATGTAACTGGTTATTAGATTTTTTTTGACCAATCGCCCGCAGTCAGTCAGAATGAGTACGACTGTTTTGTCCTTAGCTTGTACTGAATACAGGAGTCTCTCAAGGATGTGTTTTAAGCCCTTTTTTATATTCACTATATACTTCAGACTGTACTATTAAAACGGAGTCCAATTTTATTGTAATCTTTGCAGACGATACTATTCCTGTGGGACTGATTAGTAAGAGGCAGCTGGTTATATGGGGACAAAATAACAATTTGTTGTTAAATAGGAAAAAAAAAAAACGTGGAGGTGGTTATAGATGATAGAAAATCTAGGAAATCCACTCCACAGCTGTTTTTGAATGACAAGAAGGTAGAGATAGTTAGTGGGATTAAGTTTTTAGGTATTAACTTTACTGAGGATTTATTGTGGTGCTCCCACATTACAGCTGTGATTGGTAAGGCTCAGCAATGCCTTTTCTTTCTACGAAGAAATCGATCAGTGGGCTTATCGAAGCCAATGCTTTTAAATTTCTACCGCTGCGTGATTGAGAGTCTTTTGACTTAAACTGTAACGGTGTGGTTATGGGAATTGCAAGTGTTCTGATCGCATCTCTTTGAACAGGGTCGTTAAAGCTGAGGAGAGAAGTTTTGGCCAATCTCTGTCAACGTTGGATATTTTCTCTAGGAGTATAGCAAAAGCCGAGAAAATTATTTCTGATCCAAGCCAGCCATGTTACTCGCTCTTTACATTTTTGCCCTCCAAAAAATGTTATAGATGTCTTAGATGCTGAACCAGCAGGTTGCGTAACAGTTTCTTTCCATCTGTAATCGTTAGTCTGAACCTTTAATACTGTGTATTTTAAATTTTTATGTGAGTTGTAAGTGTATTGCATTATAATTTCACTTATGCATTTTTTAATATTGTAGTGACAACAACAAATTATTCATTATTAATGGAACAGCCTAACTGGTAAGTTGTAACCAGTTTGCATGGCTAGTTCAGAGTGGTCCTTTAAGTACAAGATGACACTAACAAGGCAAAAAACAGGAAAACACTGAGCGCAAAACAAATTAAGTAAGTTAATCAATCGACTTCGAAAGTCCAAAGAACCAGTTCAAATGTATAAAATGTATAGCAAGTATCAGTCTCTTAAGATGAATGTGAGAAAAAAAGAACCGTTTCTTAAGCTGCATACACACACAACGATTGAGTTAATGAACGATTTTAGTAAACGATTTTCTACCTTGAAAAAATGAACTAAAATCGTTTACTAAAGTTGTTCATTTACTATGTTCATTTAAATGTAATTAACGATTTTTATGAACTACAAACGATTTTTGCATATTAACTTAATGAAAATCGTTGAGTGGACAAGTCTGACTGAACTACAAACGTGAACGCGCATGAACAATAATCGTTCATCGTTTGACTCAGAAAGTGAACGATTTTTACAAATGATTATCGTTAAACAATAATCATTCAAAAAATCGTTGTGTGTATGCACCTTTAAGAGTATCTTTTCTCAATTTTCCATGAATCTTCAGTGTACAGCTATACTGTTTTTAAATACATTTTGTTTCCTCATGACCCAGCAAATGACGGCTCCAAAATACTAGTGCAGTTATATTTCTATTTTAGTATGGATCAAATCAGAATCGGTTTTCTTTTGTATGAGAGGGATATTACTCTAATGCTATTTTTTTTTTTTTTTAAATATTCTCTATAAAAGTCCCATAAAAAAATTTGATACCAACAGAAAAATGTTGGTCGTAAAGTAAGGAGAAAATCCAGCTACAATGCCCAGTTTTACACCTTGATAAAACCATGTTGCGCTGCTGTGGTGCCCAAATTCGGAATGTGATTTAGATTTCAAAGGAGTCCTAATCTAATTTCTGTGTAAAAATAAAGCAGCCTAATATCTGTGTACTACATGCCGAAATACGACAATATTATTATTTTGCTCATAATTAAGTGGTTAATTATTCCCATAGTTGCATACATTTAGAACAATTTCAGAATATAATATGAGATATGGTAAGAACTTACCCTTGTTATCTCTATTTCTACGAAGTCCATAGGGTTCCACAGGATACCTTGGGGGTATAAGTGATGGCGGCAGACATTGGGCACCAGAGTTACGTTTTCAGCCTCCCAGGATGCACTGGGGTCCCTCTTCTATACCCCACCCCAGAACCGAGGCAAATCAGTTACATAACAAGCCATAGGAGGAAAAAAAAAAAAAGAGAAGAAAGTCTGGAACATACAAGAATCACATTCTCACCAGGAGACGGAAAACCGGTCACCAGCTCAGAGCCTATCTGCAGTATAGGTGCGACAGGGCGGGAGTCCTGTGGAACCCTATGGACTTCGTAGAAAGAGATAACAAGGGTAAGTTCTTAACCATATCTCATATTTTCTACTTCAGGGTCCATAGGGTATCCACAGGATACGTTGGGGATGTCCCAAAGCAGTATCCTGTAAGGGTGGGGACGCTCCTGTGCTGAAAGGAGAATCTGTCGCCAGAAAGGAAGAATCCTGAGAGGCGAAGGTGTCAAATGCATAATACCTCACAAAGGTATGGACAGAAGACCACGTGGCTGCCTTGCAAAGCTGAACAGCAGAGGCACCACGGCGAGCTGCCCACGAAGGACCCACAGACCTAGTGGAATGAGCTTTAACAGAGGATGGTACAGGCTTCCTGAATGTAAGCCTCGGAGATCGCCATGCGAATCCATCCTGCCCAAGTCTGCTTAGTGGCAGGCCAACCCTTCTTACGGAAGCCATAGAGGACAAACAAGGAGTCCGACTTCCTAAATGATTATCATTAATGTGGAAACTAGATACCAATTTAGGTAGGAAACCAGGGCGAGTGCGAAGCACTGCCCTATCCCTACGAAAATCAGAAAAGGGAGGGTGACATGAGAGAGCCCCCAAATCTGACACCCTTCTGGACGAAGCAATGGCCAGAAAAAACAGTCTGAGCTGTAAGCCATTTTAAATCTACTGAGCCCAAAAGGCAGTCCTAGAGAGCCCTCAGGTGGATCAAAGGGAGGCTGAATACAAAGTACACCTCGCGTAAAGGTGCGAACATCAGGAAGGGTATCAATCCTATGCTAAAACCACACTGACAGGGCAGAAACCTGCACCTTCAAGGAAGCAAGGCGAAGACCGTGATCTAAGCCAGCCTGTAGGAAAGCCAAAACCCTGGATATCCTAAACACCTGAGGAACATAGCCTCTAGGTCGACACCATTCAAAGAAAGTATGCCACACTCTGTGGTAAATTCTTGCAGAAGCAGGCTTCAGAGCTCTGAGCATGGTGTTAACTACAGAGCTAGAAAAAACCCTGGACCTTAAGAGGGCTGTTTCAACAGCCACGCCGTCAAAGACAGGCGACCCAGATCCGGGTAATGGCAAGGACCTTGGGACAAGTCCGGACGTTGAGGCAACAGCATCGGAGCGGCTATGGAGAGGCTCAGAAGATCTGAGTACCAGTGACGTCTGGGCCACACTGGAGCCATCAACAGAAGCGTGCCCCCTTCTTGCTTGAATTTTCGAACCACGCCAGGAAGAAGGGAACACTGAGGGAAGAGGTACACAAACTGGAAGGTCCACCAGACCAACAGAGCGTCTACCAGAGTAACCTCCGTGTTTCTTGTTCTTGACCCGTACACAGTTAGCTGCTTGTTGTGTCGGGAGGCCATGAGGTCTAACTCTGGAAGACCCCACTTGTTCACCAGGAGTTGAAACACCTCCTGGTGAAGAGACCATTCTCCTGGATGCACGTCTTGACGGCTGAGAAAGTCTGCTTCCCAGTTGAGGACTCCTGGTACAAACACTGCCGAGATGGCAGGGAAATTGCTCTGCGCCCAGGCCAGAATGCGGGACACCTGTGTCAGTGCCGCCTGACTTCTTGTCCCTCCTATGCGATTGATGGTGGCATTGTCCGACTGTACCTGCATGGGCTTCCCGTGGAGAACGTGTCTTGCCTGCTGAAGAGCACTGAATACTGCCCGAAGTTCAACCTGCAAGGTGTGACTAATGTGAGCAGCCATGAGATGAGATGTGCAGGAATACAACAAGGTAGGGTCACAGGCAGTACAGGTACCACAAGGTAGGGTCACAGGTGGTACAGGTGTGAGGGATATGGACAGCCCTTATGCCAGTTTCCGTTTGGAGTTCCTCCCTGCATGATGTCATGCATCTTCCCACCGCTGCATACTCAGTTCCACTGTAAGAGGAAAGAATCACAAATATCTCATCTCCATAGACTCCAGTGATATTTATTCATTATCAGTTATATATAAAGTGCACACATTTTCCGCAGCTCTTTTGAGATTTGGACATTCACATCAGTCCCTGCCCAGTGGAGCTTACAATCTATATTCCCTATCACATGTACAGCACACACATACAAGGGTTAATTTTTGTAGTTCACCTACCAGTATATTTTTTGAGTGTGGGAGGAAACTGGAGCACACAGAGGAAACCCACGCCAGCACAGGGAGAATATACAAACGCCTACAATTAGTACCGTGGTGGTATTCAAACCCATATCATCAGTGCTGTGAGGCAGTAATGCTAACCATTACATCAACTGTGCTATTATGTACATGCTGATACAATTTACAGGTACGTTTACTAAATGAATCGGAATTGAATTCAGGAAAGCTGACCTTGAGCACTACCAGTTCTATTTGCACTCATGTCTCACTTGTAATATCTGAAGTTGTGAACAAGTACATAGATAGGGTTATGATCACTATGACTAATGTACGTCTCTACTTCAACAATTTTGCCTTGCCGCATAACCCTTGCTAATTTAAGTTACTTTGTTTTTCTGCTGCTTGCAAGAAATACAGCTTAACAAGACATGTTTTCCCACCTGCTTAATCGTTACAAATCAGCATGGTTAATAAAGATACTGTGACTATACATATTTAAATATGCTGCTCTCCTTACTTTTCAAGAATTCCACTAGTGAAGTTGTTGCCACAGCACAGGGAGGGGAAAGGTGTGGGCAAAGCAAGGGTAGGGGAAAGGTGTGGCTTGCTATATGTAATGGCCGCACGATTGGTTGTGCATCGCTACTTTGAGGCAGTGCACACATTTTGTTCCCATGACAATGCTACGAGGTTTGGCATAACTGTAAAGAGGTTCCTTTTCCACTTCAAAAAGTGCTACCTCTCAATGTAGCCCTCAAACTAAAAAAAAAAAAAAAAAAGTTTGTGCACCCCTGCTGTGAACTATGAAAACACATCCAGTTCTGACGTTGAATGGAAGCTTTCAAATATATTTAATTCTGTTTTTGAGGTGTAGATTGCGCTATAACCTCTCATATTTATAAAAGTTGTGGAATGCTGCTGAAAACTCGCATCATCTTACAAGCTTGGAATAAAATTTTCCTGTTCTCATATAAATGAAGACTCAGAAAGGGAGGAAAATAAACAAATGCTTTATTAGAACACTGAATAAAATAACTTAACACTTACATAACAAACCATGAGAAATGAGCCAGAAATTGTCCAACAAAGCCAGTCACCAAAAACAGTGTACAACAGTACATATTTGCAAATGCAGAACCAAAAATGGTACTGGACATAATAAACAGATAAACCAAACCCTGATGTACGTCATGTGGGAGACATACCATCAACAAGCTAGTTTGGATATTTAAGGTGTTAATTTTTCAGCAATAATTGCTTCTTTTGTTGAATTTCAATCTCAGTGACCTAAAATCACTAGTTTTTTTTACAAACATAATCTAAAGAAAATAGAATATGAAATGGGTGTAGCACTACCGAATCCAGTAAACATACATTTTAAGTGACGCAGACCATTTAAACACTTCCATAAACCCACTTAAAGTAGACAAATTTTAAAACAGAATTGTGTTAGTGATTTCTCTCTTCAAATGAGAACTCAAAGGAACGGATTTATATAGGTTTCGGATATCAGTAAACTGGTACTATACAGAAGAGATATGTAACTTAATGCACATAAAAGCAACAGTGTTAATACTAGGTAGCTAGACTGCCAAGCAGGTCTAGCTTAAGAGACGTAGGCAGTGCTCATCATTTTGGAAGACTCCCAATAATTTTCTCTTATAATGTTTTAATGGTGATTGCTGAGGTTTGGAAACCACTTACCATTCATTTGTGTGCAATTGAAGTGAAGAATCACATTATTAATAGCAGCATCTATGGCCAATTTAAGGCCCAACATAACTAAAAACTTTATATTGAAGAACATAGGTTCAACCATTAGGTGTTATGCAATTGAGAACAGTGTTTTGTTGCAACTTCTATGCTCACAATCATGAAGAACCACTTAACATACCCAATTTACAAGAAACAGACACATTACAAAGAACAAGCATTGCACATTTGGGTAGTTTATAAAAGATCCTCAATGTAGCATTGTATTTTCTCTATTAAGGTTGCTGGAATTCAGCATCTCCTTCTGTGAGGGGTTTGAACGGATTCTCTGGGCTGTTCTCCATAGTAAGAATAACTAGGGCAATGAAAGCTACAAAAATAAAGATGGCAATTTTAACTGGCACAGGGATCAAGCGTTGTGCTTTTGTTTCTGTCACCACCTCCTTGGTCTGTTCCTGCATCCTGGCCCTGGCAACGATGTCATCATATCGGAACTGAATGGGACGACCAGCTGCGCCCTTTATAGGTTTCCTGCGGGTTGCGCTGCAGATACATAAAAATAACACAATTTTAAATATATATCAAACCTGGAAAAAATAACACACCAGTTCTTGAACACCAAATGTTTCATATTTAGTCATTAAATAAAAAAGTTTTATGGGGTGCTTGAGCGTACGTACACTATCAGAGCTCCTCCAGCCTAGGCTTTCTGAGGGTACTATTCATGAGCATCCTTACCCCCCACAGGTATAATTGGTGCCCTCAATCTCAACTCATCTTCCTACAGCCTTCTTCAGCAATAATAGCAAGGGTAGAATTTCTACATCAGGAGTTGCCATTTTATTTTCCCTGATGCCATCCTTATCAGGATATAGAAAGGTTTAGTTTAGTGAAATGTAGGGGAATTATGGCCAAATGTACACCTTTATATACCCAATCAGGAGCCAGAGTGTTAGATCAAGTTGACTCCCTTGCCAAAGGTATTTTCATTGTCAGGGGAGGGGGATTTGAACTGGACCATCCAGCCATAATTTGATGCCTCTAGGAACTCCGCCAGATACTCTCTGAATTTGAATAGTCAGGTAAGAGGCACCCTACATGATCATGTTTATTATAGATTGCGCTACCACAGAAGACTTTTGCATCGCATTCAGCATAATTCTATTGTCATTACTATATGGTCAGATCATGCCCCAATCATCCACACACTACAGTGTCTGTGTAGACTTGCATCCATTTTCCCTTTGCCGGGTCAAACTGGGTTGCGTCTCTGTGAAAAAGGGTCCTTGGGAAAAAAAAAAAAACGACGCTTCCACTGTAATTCCAGAAGACCCAGGTCTGGGGTGAATGGCCGGACTCGAAAAATAACCCAGGTCCAGCTGCCGGCGTGAAAGGGGTAAAACCCAGCTCCAACCCATGCTCAGTATCCTAGGTTGGTGCTGGGTTTTTGGTAGAAAAGGGGTATTAAATAACTCCTCCTGACCCATGCTGTAAATCCCAGTTGGATGAGGCAAACAGTGATTACTTTGATCTTATCAAGACCCCTTAATTGTCCAAATTCACGTTGTGGGAAGATCTAAAGTGTGTACTGTACGAAAGCTTATCCAACTGAGTTCAGTATTAAAAAAGGTGAAGGAGGGTCAGAAACATCTCAGTCTACAAAAGCTTATTACTATAGAATTGTCACATAAGGCCTCCCAATATGATACAGTCCTAGCTGAGTTGACTGATGCAAGAGCGGCACTAAATAAATTGCTTCGTGAAAGAGTAAAGCGGGATTACCGCAAATTCCGAAACCGTTACTTTCAGTGTGGCAACAAGCCTGGTAACATACTAGCCCAAGCCCTTTGAGCACAAAGAGCCACTTCATACATATAGCTCATTAGAGACCCCAAGAGCAGAAAGCACAAACTCATGAGATATCGTGGATGCATTCTACTCCTACTACACAAAATTTTACAAGTTGAATGATCCCAAGTCTCCTGAAGGAATAGCATCCTGTGGAGATTCTGGAGCCCAGCACCTGAGGAACTCAGATTTCCCCACTCTTTCAACGGCTGACCAGCTTTGGCTTAACACCCCCCTTTTCTGCTGCTGTGCTGGAAGAGGCCCTAAAGTCCTATGAGAAAAGTCTGAGCTCGGATAGATGAACAATTTTGTAGTACAAAACCTTTACAGATACACTTTCCAAGATGCTTCAGGCCTTCAAAGAGATCTAAGAGGACCATTATTTCTCAGGCCAATCCTTGGAGGCCCACATCACTGCCATAGGCAATAGTGTCCCAGTTTCATCAGTTTTCATTACTCAATACTGATTATCAAGTTATTTGCGAAGCTCAAAGCTACTAGACTCAAGACCCTGCTTTCTGAGCTGATGCACTCAGACCAGGTAGGCTTTGAACTTGGTTGTGAGGCTTGAGACGCCACCATCATCATCTTTATGCATTTAACCTTTAAACCATTCCATCCCAGTTGTCTTACTCTCCACAGGTGTGGAAAAGGCCTTTGACAGGATTAATTGCCATTTTATGCAGGGCCTGCTGTCACGCTCGGATCTGGGTCCTACTTGCCTTCATAGGATTTTCACTCTATCACTACCTTTCCACGAGAATTAATGGTATCACTTTGAGCCTGTGTTAATCAATAATGGTAACAGGCAGGGGCATATCTATAACAGGTGCAGGGGGTGCGGTGCACACGGGCCCTTGGGTCCACACCACACACCCTGCACTCATTATAGTCTTTATAGTTGCCTGTCTGCTGCAGAGCAGCAAAAATCACTGGGGAAAATGGTGGCGGCTATTTTCCCGGCGACTCACTAATGTGCAGTACTGATGTCACTGGGGAAAATGGTGCAGGCACCATTTTCCGGAGACCCGTGCATGCGCAGTAGATTCTGGCACTTAGCCAGACTCTACTGCACCCGCGGCACCGCCGGAGAGACGAAGGGGCCCGCACTGAGTCTGCACATTGGCCCACTCCTCTCTTAAAATGCCCCTGTACCAGGCAAAGGCGCCCTCTTTCCATCATTGTCATACTGTATGTATGGAGACCCTTTCCTGTACCATTAGGTCTAACCATAACATCTCTGGTATCGTAGTGGGTGACTGACAATAAATTGGCAGTGTTCATAGACGATTAGCAGTACTGTCCAATCCGGTCTGTCTGCCTGCAAAGCCCCCTCCCCAGCCCACACCATGACCACAATAGAAATAGTAATGTAATAGAATTTTACTAGTGCTGCATATTCTTCAAAGTATCACAAATGAAATAATTAGCACCACCTGTGGATCTTTTAACATGTATCAGTTAGTAATAAATAACCTGTGCACCAACATTCCCTGTTAGGGATGTGCTGCTATAGAGCCCAATATGGACATATATGTCCAGGGCAGTGCTAGGTTATTCTGCTGCTCCCCCAGACCCTGGACTTGCTCCAATGCTCTGGAAAGGTGCCTAAAAAACATTCAGCTCAACCAGGATGGCCCTACTGCCGCATTTAATGGCTTACTGTGATTGCTGGCCCTCTGTGTGCTGGAATTATGACACGCAATATACTTTGTATGATGCATATTAAAGCTGGTTAAGTACTAATTCTACCCTCTTCATAGACTGGCCACACTCACTGTAAAATCAAGCATTTGGAAACCCCCCTCTAGAAATCCTGCGTTTGCCACTGTTCCTCCCACGTAATCATCAGTTTTTGACAAATATAAGATTGGTGAAAGTAGTCGGACATTACAAGAAGCGCCATTATACACAGTAAAGGGTTGTTTTAAAGATCTACTGGAATTCCAACAGCATTCAGCTACTGGACCATGAGAGTTTGCTTGTAAAGGTGTAATTTAATAATAATAATAATAATAATAAAAGTGGTGACAGACATGGCTGCCACCTGCTAGCTGCCTTAACATTTGATCGCCAACCTTAATTGAGATGTGAGCTACTTTAGATAAACCTCCGGAAGAGTTACTAAAATTGTAGAAAAAAAAATCTGGCTAATAACTGAAGGTCATTTAATGAAAAAAATGTTTCATAGAAAATAACAATGCATTTAATTATTACAGTGATATTGTTGCGCTTAAATTTTATTTACAAACTACATTTCACTGCTAATTACCGGCCCCAAGGAGGTATGTGCAGTAGAGGAGCAAAAGATATAGGCAGAGCTGCTGTGTAATTTTCTGGCAGGGCTGGGTGGGAGTCACTCGCTCCACCGTAGAATAGATGCTGTGGGTGGAACCACGTCAGGTGATTGCTGTAGAAGCTGCGGCAATCACCTGACGTGCTTCCCTGTGGCTACCCCATGGTGTTGACGCCAAAGGGGAGTACACGTCAGAACTTCCTCCTAGTTGACTCAGCAGTACTGCAGCTAGGTGAGCTACCAAAATTAATACTGCGAGCTACAGGTTGGCGACCACTTATCTAACAGGTCTTCAACTTCCAGTCTCTACTCATTTCAAAGACACCATTAGCTACTTTAATATTGGTCATCCCTCCTCCGGCGCTTGTAAATATAAAACAAATGAGGACCAAATGAATATGGTAAAAAAAAAAATCATATTCCGTTCCTTTGGAAAAGGTGGTTTATACGGGTTTTCATTTTGGATAAGGATTTACTTGAGCATTCTGCCTTGAGAAAGACACAGGTGCGGGTTGAAACGCGTTGGCCTTGTATAGTGTTATCCAAATATTGTGTAAGGGGACGGTGCCTGGTAGCTACTGTGGATTTCCAGAGGGAACCCCGGGAATCCAGCGGGATACTTATTTCATCTTGCTTTATAGAACTTGTAACCTGGATGTTACCCATAGTTCCAAAAGCCCTGCTTTTAACCCTTCATGTTTTACTTAATGTATGTGCTATGTATTTTCCTTTTCTCCATTGCATATTATACCCTAGTAGATTCAGGAGTTTCTTGAAATCAAGAAAGGGCGGAGGACTTACCTGTTGTTGTTGGAGGAAGTTCCAATGAGGAGAAGTTGTAATATGGGAAGCAGCGTGGATAATCACCTTTTCTAAAGGAATCTAATATGATTTTTTTTTTTTACCCATATTCATTTGGTCCTTTTTTTTTTTTTTTTTTTGCAAGTGCCGGAGGAGGAATGGCTATTTAATTTGTTGATTGAGCTATTGTTTAGAGGTTGGTGAAACCTCATTTGGTGTGTCCACCCTTAGGCTGCTGTCCTTGCCCTACTGCACGGCAGATCTGAAGATGCGATGTGCAACCAGCAGGGACGCGCATCGCATCGTGAGTGGAGACTCACGATTTGGCCATATTTTACACGACCTGTCGTTCCAATGCGTCGGAATCGTCCAGATCGTGTAAAATATCGCTATGTGTGTGGGCACCTTTACTCACGGATCTGAGGTCTTTGATCAATTCATTATTTCTATGGTTTCCTGTGAAGGAAAGAAGAAATGAGTGGTGCCATCTGCCACCATCCTCAGTCTATCTAGGCAGTACATACCATAGGGTGTGGCACTTTTCTGAGCTTAATGCTCTGTTCTTTTGCTCATCCTGTGAGTAAATCCACTCTTTAGTGAGTCCAAAAACCATCCACTCCTGAGTGCGATTAGGAATACTATGAAGTTCTAACTCAACTTGCCTCATTGGAGGCTGTAAAAATGTCCTAAATAGGTTATAATTGTACCACAAGGTCATAAGGATTTCTCTTATGCACCAAGATCTGCAACAAAAACCCACAAGAATGTGTGAGGCGACAACACCGCAGCTCAGCACCTGTGGAGGACACAGTATTGATGTAGGTAGAGTTGGCCAATTTGGTGACAAAAAAGGCTACCTGTAAGAAGCAGATTGATATGGGGGAAGGCGAAGGTGAAATAATTTGAGCTTTGCGGTGTTGCCAGAAAGGACAGAAGTATTTTTGAAAGTATTTGGCAAGGAAACAATTGTTCTTTATTCAAGAGAATGTTGTGCAGAATTTGCAGGTTCAACCTAGTCTCTCCTGAAAGAGACTATAAAATCATGTGCCCCTTGCAAGGGTGAGTAACATTTTTTCTTTGGTAAAGCAATGTGGAAAGGTGGGCCTGATCAATGACAGGACAGCCTTTCAGCTCTAAATCTGGAAATATAACATCTGTGGGCAGGGTCAATTTACTACATTATGAAAGGAAGAAAGACCTTTTAAATTATATATTTTGGAGCTGCCAGTTCAACCCTCAACTCCTTGACACTGCGTGACGAAAAAGGACGGGAGAAGCTGAATTTAAGAAGCACAAGGAGAATTAAAATGCATCCAGTTTATGATACTTTACTAACATTAATATTCGTTTCAATGGGTAATCCACAAATAGATTTGACATCTGCTATGGTTAAATGTCATTAAAAATTCTACTACTGATCCCAACCGAAAGACAGCCTATGTGGCTGCAATGTGTACATCTTACAGTTCTTTTGAAAGGACTTTGGCTGCATGGACATTGGGAAAACCAAGCCCAGATGAGAGAAACAATAAACCAAGATCATCGAGCCTCCAGGCTGAAAGTGTGTCACTCACTGTGACATGTGCAATACTTCTCACTTTCTCTTCTAGATAGATGGATTTCACCTTACGCCTTTAGTGTTCTTTCACGTTACTGTCATTCAGATACAGCCTCCCCCAATCTCTGAGTTGATCACCATACAGCAAGCCACACTGACATTCATTGCTCAACAGAATATGGTCAATAGTTACATCCAAATATGGGATATGCTGGGTTTGTTTTAAGCTATGCTTATATGGTATATCTATCATTCTAACGTGGGTCATTACCTGTTTCTATCAAAGATCAGAAGTCCTAACTCAATTTACCCCATAGATAGAGGCTGTAAAAATGCATTAAAAAGATTACACTTCAACCATAAGATGGTATTAATTAGCCACACAGTGTATATATACACGTATACAATTTAAACTCGCTGTACTCTATACAATTAATTGAAATTATAGGTCTGTCTAAAAACAAGGCTCATAACCAGTGGCGCAGTCCAAAATTCAAATAGGGGAGCAATATCAACTGCCAGCAAGTTCCAGCCATCTGTTTGGCAGCGTGTGAAATGGCAGTTGGTGTGACTCCCCTATTTGAATCTTGGAGTGCGCTGCAGACCCACCTCTGGATCCACCACTGCTCATAACCTAAGAATTTGACTATGAGCTAGACATGTATGTAGATTACTTTAACTGGGTGTATACACTGTTTGCTAATTTGGAGAACAAAACACCAATTGCTAGAATACAGCAGTGACTAAACTTATTATTCAGTTTTGTATCTTAAACTATTGTTTCTCCTTTGTTTTTAAGTTACATATTAGTTAAACACAGTGTTGGGGAACCTCAGGCTGGGGGGGCCGTACAAGGCCCCCAAAATCATTTGGTCTGGCCCTCTAAGCTTTTTGCTGCTAGCCTCATCTGGCTAGCTGGGTGCCTAGAATGGTACCCTGCAGCCAGAATCTATGCAGCAGGGCCGCCTGGAGCGTCCTTAGGACGCTTCAGACAGTCACACCGCTGCCCTTACAGCACCCCGGAGCATCGCTGTAATCACTGCCGATTGTGGTCCCGCCCCGTGTGACATGACTTGAAGGGGGCGTGGCCAGCACAGGTCCGTGAATAATGTTATATATATCAAAATGGCCCTCGGCAGAAAAAAAGTTCCCCACCCTGGTTTAACACAACTGTTAACATTCTATTTAAATAATTAACCAGACTACACTAAATATTCTGCAAACAATTACACTGTTTGCATAACAAGGAAAAACAAGAGATATGGTAAGAACTTACCTTTGTTATCTCTGTTTCTACGAAGTCCATAGGGTCCACAGGGTTGACCTTGGGGTATAGCTGGATCTGGATCCACAGGCACCACGCAGTTAATGCTTTGCTGCTCCCAGGATGCACTTGGGTCCGTCCTCCTCTATACCCCGCCCCCGACCACAGGTACCTCAGTTGGTAAGCAGCTAAGGCCGGAGGAGGAGACTAAGCAGAGAGAAGGAAGACTGGAACACACAAGAAACCATACTCACAGAAATGGGAGACGGAAAACCGGTGACCAGCCACACAGCCCATTTGAAGCCAGGTGCGTCAGGGCGGGCGCCCTGTGGACTTCGTAGAAACAGAGATAACAAAGGTAAGTTCTTACCATATCTCTTGTTTTCTACTTCAGGGTCCACAGGGTTGACCTTGGGGATGTCCCAAAGCAGTTCAACTAAGGGCGGGGACGCTCCTGTGCTGAAAGGAGTACCCGGCGCCCAAAGGATGCATCCTGAGAGGCGAAGGTGTCAAACGCATAGAACCTCAAAAACGTTTGAATTGAAGACCAAGTGGCCGCCTTACACAGCTGAACAGCGGAGGCGCCACGTCTAGCAGCCCAAGAGGGACCCACAGAACGAGTGGAATGAGCCTTAACAGAGGCTGGCACAGGTAAACCCTCCTGTGCATAAGCCTCACAAATAACGTAACGAAGCCAACGGGCTAAGGTTTGCTTGTTGGCAGGCCAACCCCTCTTGTGAAAACCGAAGAGGACAAACAAAGAATCCGACTTCCTAACCGAAGCAGTCCGGTCCACATAGATTCTAAGTGCCCGGACTACATCTAAGGAAGCCTCACCAGCTGAAAGATCAGGTGACTGAAAAGCTGGCACAACAAGTTCCTGATTAATGTGGAACTTTGAGACCACTTTGGGCAAAAACTCAGGACGCGTGCGGAGCACCGCCCTGTCCTGGTGAAAAATCAGAAAAGGAGGGCGACAGGAAAGCGCCCCCAATTCTGACACCATCCTGGCAGAAGCAATTGCCAGGAGAAAATTGGTCTTAAACGCCAGCCACTTGAGCTCCACCGACTCAAGCGGCTCAAAAGGAGGACCCTGCAAGACCCGCAGTACCACCGCCAAGTCCCAAGGAGCCACCGGAGGCACGAAGGGAGGCTGGATCCTGAGAACACCTTGGAAAAAGGTGTGAACATCTGGCAGTGTAGCAATCTGTCGCTGAAACCACACGGACAAAGCAGACACATGAACCTTCAGAGAGGCCAGGCGTAAGCCGAGGTCCAAACCCGACTGAAGAAACTCCAAGATTCTGGAAACCCGGAACACCTGCGGATCATAGTTTCTGGATTCACACCACTGAAAATAAGTGCGCCACACCCTGTGGTAAATCCGCGCAGAAGCAGGCTTGCGTGCCCTAAGCATGGTACCAATGACCGAACTTGAGAAACCCCTAGATCTCAAGACGGCTGTCTCAAGAGCCACGCCGTCAAAGACAGCCGACCCAGATCCGGGTAAAGGCAGGGCCCTTGAGACAACAGGTCCCGACGCTGAGGGAGAAGGTACGGAGCGTCGATGGAGAGGCACCTCAGATTGGAGTACCAAGGACGTCTGGGCCACGCCGGAGCTACCAGCACGAGCGTGCTGCCGTCCTGCTTGAATTTCCGCAGAACCCGAGGAAGCAGGGATATCGGAGGAAACAGATACGCCAGGTGAAACATCCATTTCACCGACATTGCGTCTACCAGACAGGCGCCTGCGTCTCTTGTCCTTGACCCGTAAACGGGCAACTTGTGATTGTGACGGGAGGCCATCAAGTCCAGCTCCGGCAGCCCCCACCTGTCCACGAGTAGCTGAAACACCTCTGGGTGAAGCAACCATTCTCCAGGATGCACGTCGTGACGGCTGAGGAAGTCCGCCTCCCAATTGAGGACTCCGGGAATGAAGACTGCCGAGATCGCTGGAATGTGACACTCCGCCCAAGCAAGAATGCGAGACACCTCCGACATTGCTGCCCGGCTGCGAGTTCCCCCTTGGTGGTTGATGTACGCCACCGTGGTGGCATTGTCGGACTGCACCTGAACCGCCCTTCCGTGAAGAGCGGGGCCGGACGACTGCAGGGCCCTGTAAACCGCCCGCAGTTCCAGGATGTTGATGGGGAGAAGTGCTTCTTCCGCTGACCAACGACCCTGAAGCGATAATGAGCCGGTCACTGCCCCCCAACCCCGGAGACTGGCATCCGTCGTGAGCAGGACCCAGTCCGGGATCCAAAAGGGGCGCCCCTCGACCAGATGCGCTGTCTGAAGCCACGAAGCCAAAGACTGCCGAACCTCCGGGGACAACACCAGCATCTGAGAGCGGATCCGGTGAGGTAACCCGTTCCATTCCGATAGAATCAGCCCCTGCAGGGGCCGGGAATGGAACTGGGCAAATTCCACCATGTCGAATGTCGACACCATGGACCCCAGAACTCTCATAGCCGAATGGACCAACAGGTGGCAACTGCTCAGGCAACTGTGTATCCGCAGCTGCAGGGAGGAGACCTCTGGAGTCAGGAAAATCCGTTGCTGACGAGAATCCAGCAGGGCTCCCAAATGAACCATCCGCTGTGATGGAATCAGGGAGGACTTCTTCCAATTTATCAACCACCCGTGTGCTTGAAGACAAGCAATGGTCAGGTGGAGATGTCGAAGAAGCACCTCCGGGGAGCTCGCCAGCAGCAGAAGAGCGTCCAGGTACGGCAACAGACGTAGACCCTGACCCCCGAAGGTGGGCAGCCATAACTGCCATCACCTTGGTGAACACCCTCGGAGCCGTGGAAAGGCCGAAAGGCAACGCCCGAAATTGGTAGGGATGGTTGAGGATAGCAAACCTCAGATACCGCTGATGTGCCGATGCTATGGGCACATGGAGATAGGCGTCCTGGATATCGAGGGAGACCATATAATCCCCGGGTTCCATCGCCAGAATGATGGAACGTAACGTTTCCATCCTGAACTTGGGAACTCTGAGGTATCTGTTCAGAGACTTCAAATTCAGGATAGGGCGATGAGAACCATTGGGTTTCTGTACCAGAAACAGAGTAGAATAGTACTCCGTCCCGCGCTGAGACTGCGGAACGGGAACAATGACCCCTGCTTGTAGCAAGGATTCTATAGCTACCTGAATCTGGCCAGCTTTGGTCTTGTCCAGAGAAGGACTCGTGCAGAAAAACTGGTGGGGCGGCCTGAACCGAAAAGACAGGGCATACCCCTGAGAGACTACTTCTCGAACCCAGGTATCCGTGGTGGTATTGTGCCAACACTGGGCGAATTGGAGAAGTCGGTCTCCCACTCTGGGGTCCCCCAGAGAGAGGCTCGTCCCATCAGGCAGCAGGCTTATCCTCCTGCTTGGAAGAAGGGCGCCGAGCACTCCATGCCTGCTTCTTGGGCTTGGGTGCGGCCTTGGTCGCCGAATGTCTCGGGAAGGACTGGCCCTTGGCCTTACCCTGAACCCGAAAGGACCGAAAGGCAGAGCTCCTCACTTTAGCCGGCACAGAGGCCGAAGGGAGAAAAGCCGACTTGGACTTAGCCAAAGTATCCACTATTTTGTCCAAATCCGGACCAAATAGTAAATCACCATTAAAAGGCAAGGCCTCCAGACCCTTTTTTGAATCTGCATCAGCCCTCCAGGACCTCAGCCACAGGGAGCGCCGAGCAGACACCGCTGCAGCCGACACCCTAGAAGTGAGCATGCTGGCATCCAAAGACACTTCCCCAATATAGGAAGCTGCATCCCGCATCTGTCCCACTAACGCTCTCTGGATATCCGGAGCCTCATCAGGAAAGGTATCCTCCAAGGCATTGGCCCAGGCCTCAATGGCTTTAGCCACCCAGGAGATAGCCATGGACGGGCGAGCCACCGCCCCGGAAAGAGAATAAATGGACTTTAAACAAGTCTCCACCTTCCTGTCCGTGGGATCCTTCAAAGAGGAGATAGACGGCAATGGCAGCGACGCGCTTTTGATCAAGCGGGTAACGTGGGAATCCACCGCCGGCGGAGTCTCCCATTTCCTGCAATGAGCTTCAGGAAAAGGATAGTTCACCGCCAACCTCTTCTGGGTAATTGCCAGGCCGCCGCCATATGATCCGTTAATTGATCAGACAGGGGGAACACAGTTGAAGTCACCTTGGCCTTTTTTAAAATTAGGAAACTTCGACCTAGGAGCCGGCGCATCATCCTCAACATGTAGGATAGCCTGCACCGCCGTAACTAAGGCTGGAACATTAATGGAGGACTTAGCTTCCACCTCCTGCTCCATGGCATCAGAGTCAGAGTCCTCATGGATTTCTCCATCATCTGAGGACACTTCCGAGTCCGACAACTGCGCAGCTAGTGAACTCACAACCGGACGTTTAGACGCCCTTGGTGGCACATCACTTTGCAACATCGACTGAAACGCCGAGGATGAAGCCGCCAGACTCTGTACGGAGCTGGAGAGAACATCCACCCAAAGGCGGAGGAGCCGTCGGAGCAAAACTCTGCAAAGGCACTACAGACTGACGCGTCACTGGGGGAGACTGCACATACACAGGCAGTCCTGAGTAAGGACCCACAGTCTGGGCCCCGGAGGGAGACCGCAATATTTGCGGAACACTCGGGGAATGGGGGATGGTGGGCTGAGGCAACGCCCTAGAAGGGACCGCTGATGGGACCGATAACCGTCCGCAATAGACGCCAGCACCTGTGAAAACATCGCCCAAGGAGGGTCCTGTGACCCAGGGGGGTTGGAGGGGCCCGGTACCAGCTGGCACCGCCCGCACAGACCATCCTGAGATAAGTCCTACCCATCAACTCCAGCAGCACAGCGTCTGCAGGAAAATAGCACAGGAGCCACAGAGCGCTCAGTCTCCTCATCAGACATGATACCGTAAATACACAAGAAATACGTATCACCAGAGGAATTACGGTTTTAACACCCGCGCACTCACCAGTATGCGACACAACAGCCCAGATATGGTACTGTGTAGCACACAACAGTATGTGACTGACCCCACAAATACGTGATTTATATAAGTGAGGGTCTCAGAAAAATGCCCTTCCCCCACACACCTGCCGGGCCGTAGGCGAAGGAAAGGGATAGTTATAAGCTGACAGTAAGGAGAATAAGCCACAGACAGGCAGCACTAGCAATAGTCACATACAATGCAGAAAAGTTATACTCACTGCACCTTCCGCTACAATCAACCGCCCAGATTCAGTGTCTGGGAGGGCTATAGCGCTGTGTACACTGTCCTTTAGCAGGGGAGAGGTACACAGGGGGACCGGTCCACTTGATACCGCCTGGGAGTCTGCGATGCCTGCCAGTAAAGATGGCCAACGGAGACCTCAGAGGAGGAGTGGCCGAGAGATAAGAGCAGCTCAGCGACGCCAGACTGCTAGTTGAAAGGCGCGCTGAGCTGAGGGGAGGAGCCGCTAGACAGGGAAGGCTGCCTCCCCTGGCTAGCAATTAACCCCCGGGTTGCCGGTCCCGCTACCAGCCTGTTACCCTGGTGGTCTAGTGGACACGCGGGTATTCCTCTATAGAGGGGGAGCCCGCCGCCGCTAGCGCCTCCGGTCTGTCCCCAGAGACCGGAGGCTTCTGACTGCATTAAAGTATCCGCGGGCCACCGCACGCGGCGACCCGCGGCTTACCTGATCCCCGTCGCGTCCGGCAGCAGTCAAGGGAGTCCCCAGAGCCCGGCTAGTACAGGCTCTGGGGTCCCGCCGCGATCCCCAGAGCTGTACTGGCGTCGCGGCGCCAGAGGGGAGAAAGAGCGGCAGCGTGGACGTCCTAAAGGACAGTCTGATGCTGCCGCTCTAAAAGTGTAAAAAAAGTAGAAAAAAATAAAAATTTCTCTTTTAAAATAAAGCTTAGGGGCTGCTCCTGCAGCCCCACTGCGACAGGGTGACCAGACTCCGGCCTGGCACCAACTAAAACTGAGGTGCCTGTGGTCGGGGTATAGAGGAGGACGGACCCAAGTGCATCCTGGGAGCAGCAAAGCTTTAACAGCGTGGTGCCCGTGGATCCAGATCCAGCTATACCCCAAGGTCAACCCTGTGGACCCCCTATGGACCCTGAAGTAGAAAGTCTTCGGTTTGACACAGACCGAACAGAAGCAAAGGTTAAAAGGGCCATCTGTGTAAGAGCTGACAGTTAAGAAACAGTTAATCAATATTGGGAAACAAAGTGTGACTATAATCTTATAAGCACCATTACCTCTAAATTTCCTTTACATTAAGGATTACAGCATAAAACGTATTTGGATTTCCTTTTTTCTGACAAGATTTGGTAAATTAAACACCTTTTAAATTAAATTCCAGAATTTTTGTCAAACATCCTGACATTCAGAATTAATATGGTGTAAAAACAGGGAACAAAGAATACGCTCTAATACAGCAGACTGCACTGGTGTTAAAGAATGGAGGAGAAACAGCATTACAACCCATATACACAAGCCATGCCATAGTCACAATCTATTACCTTACCAGACACACAAATACACCATGGCTTAAAGTCACAAGTTAATTAAATCACCATGACGACTTTTTGTTGGGAAGAAACCAGGGAAACCTACACTTAAAACTAAAATATTAATTTCATATGCACGGACCATGAGAGAGACCTCCCAGCTAGTGTGATATCTGCATGTTTTTATAGTTTGTAAATTGTAAAAAAAAAAAAAAAACCCCCACACAAAATAAACTTGACCAAACAAGCGCTCAGTTACTGTATATAAGGATTCTACCATTCACCTTGTTGTGCTGCCTGCATATAAAAGTGGGCTCACTGTAAAATTACAAAATAGTTACACGGTGGTATGCAGCACTCAAACCAGGGTAGAAGTCCATTGGGAAGAAATGTTCTGCGCATATTTATATACTACAATAAGTCTCTATAGGAGTAACTTCAATACATTATTATTGTCTATAGACGTCTTTCCCAGCTGTTCTTCTAAAGGAGTGGTGGTGTTACGGACAAATAAACCATCATTATGTCACAAGTGTCCTTTCCTGTGTTTGGCAATATCATCACTGGTAATCATATAGAGGCTGCATAACATGACACAGAGGATCCAGCTATGGGCGGGCGTTCAGGCCGACGGTGCTTCCCGTCACCATGACAACAAAGAGGGCTGGATTAAAAGGGAGGAAGTGTGCTTCAATACTAATAAATGACGCAAAGACTAACCAATAGAAGGTTAGCATAAGAAACATGTAGGCATGAGACAAGACCATAACCCCTAAGGAAGTCACGACAGTGTGACGAAACGTGTTGGGCCACACCCAACACCAACCTATCTGTATGCTTCACAGGAGGCTTACTTGAAGAGCATCCTAGATTTAATCTGAAAACAACGCCTGCATAAACCAATTCTATTTTATAGTTTATGGGGTCTATTCATGTAGCAGTGAAAAGCCCTTTATCAGTGAAAACAGGGCTTTCACCGCTTCGTCCTATTCATAGAAAGTTATCGTAGAGAACACAAGAAATGTGGTAAAAACTTACCTTTGTTATCTCTGGTTCAACGAGGTCCTTAGGGTCCCACAGGGCCTTCACCTTGGGGTATATAGGCTGGGCAACCAGTCCGGGCACCACATAGTTAAAATCCTTGAGCCTCCCAGGATGCAGCAGGCTCTCCTCCTATACCCCGCCCCCCTGCCAAGGCACAGTCAGTTACGTTACCAGGCCGGAGGAGGAGAAAAGAGAGTCCGGCACACACAAGAATGCCATACTCACAGACAAGAGGCAGAAGACTGGCGACCAAAACAAGACCCTTCTGAAGGACAGGGCGTCAGGGCGGGCACCCTGTGGACCCTAAGGATCTCGTAGAAACAGATAACAAAGGTAAGTTCTTACCATATCTCTTGTTTTCTACTTTAGTGTCCACAGGGCCTTCACCTTGGGGATATCCCAAAGCAGTACCCTTCAAGGGCAGGGACGCTCCTGTGCAGAAAGGAGAATCCGCCGTCCGAAAGAAAGCATCCTGAGAGGTGAAAGTATCAAAAGCATAATACCTCACAAAGGTCTGAACCGTAGACCACGTGGCCACCTTACATAGCTGAACAGCCGAGGCACCACGCCGAGCTGCCCACGAGGGATCGACGGACCTCTTAGAATTAGCAGTGACCGAGGGCGGAACAGAAATGCCCTCATGAACATAGGCCTCTGAAATCGCCAAACAAATCCAACGGGCCAAAGTTTGCTTATTGGCCGGCTAACCTTTTGAAAACCGTACAACGAAAAAAAAATAAAAAATCATTTCCGGAAAGAACAGGTGCGCTCCACATAAATGCGATGAGCGCGAACCACATCCAACATGGCCTCACTCGCCAACGAACCAGGAGAGAAAGGCCAGAACAATGTTCTCCTCATTAATGTGGAAACTGGATACCACCTTAGGGAGAAAACCAGGGCGAGTCCTAAGAACCGCCCTATCCTGATGAAAAATCAAATAAGGGGGACGACAAGAAAGAGCCCCCAAATCCGACACTCTTCTTGCAGATGCAATAGCCAAAAGAAAAACGACTTTAGCCGTAAGCCATTTGAGGTCCACTGAGCCCAGTGGTTCAAATGGGGAACCCTGAAGAGCCTTCAGCAACACCACCAAGTCCCATGGTGCCACCAGAGGGACAAAGGGAGGCTGAATGCGAAGAACCCCTTGCATAAAGGTGCGGACATCAACCAAAGGAGCAATTCGATGCTGAAACCACACCAACAAGGCAGACACCTGCACCTTCAAAGGAGCAAGGCGCAGACCCTTATCCAAGCCTGCCTGAAGGAAGGCGAAGACTCTAGAAACACGAAACACCAAAAGGATCATATTTCTGAGGTCGGCACCACACAAAATAGGCGTGCCAGACCCTGTGGTAAATCCTGGCCGAAGCCGGCTTCCTAGCCCTGAGCAGGGTGGTAACCACAGAGCTTGAAAAACCCTTTCACCTCAAGAGGAAGGTTTCAAGAGCCAAGCCATCAAAAACAGCCGACCGAGATCCGGGTAAAGACACGGACCCTGAGACAACAGGTCCGGACGCTGAGGGAATAGCCACGGAGTGTCTATGGAAAGACTCCGTAGATCGGAGTACCAGTGACGTCTGGGCCACGCCGGAGCCACCAGTAGAATCATGCCTCCATCCTGCTTGAACTTTCGCAACACACAAGGAAGCAGGGAGAACGGAGGAAATAGGTACGCGAACTGAAAGGTCCATCGTAATGACAGAGCGTCTACAAGGAGAGCTTCTGTGTCTCTTGTTCGGGAGCCGTACACCCGCAGTTTGCGATTATGTCCGGATGCCATGAGATCTATTTCCGGAAGTCCCCACTTGTCCACTAGGAGCTGAAATACTTCCTGGTGAAGAGACCATTCCCCTGGATGCACGTCGTGACGGCTGAGGAAGTTCGCTTCCCAGTTGAGTACTCCCGGAATAAACACTGCCGAGATAGCTGGTAGGTTGTTTTCCGCTCAAGTCAGAATGCGAGACACCTCTCAGAGCTGCCTGACTTAGAGTTAGTCCCTGATGATTTATATAAGCCACAGTCGTGGCGTTGTCTGTCTGAATCTGTACAGGAAGACCCTGTAGAAACAGTCTCGCTTGTTGTAAGGCCTGAAAAACTGCCTGAAGTTCTAAGATGTTGATTGGAAGAGCAGACTCCGCCGAGGTCCACCGAGGACACAGCGCCCCACCCCCCGAGACAAGCATCCGTCGTCAGGAGAGTCCAATCAGATATCCAGAAGGAGCATCCCCATGAGGAGATGAGACTTCTGAAGCCACGAGGTCAATGATAGACGTACCTCCGGAGACAGCACCAGCGTCTGAACCTTTAGCCGAAGAGGTATCCCGTCCCATTTGGATAGGATCAGTTTCTGTAGATGTCTCGAGTGAAACTGAGCATATTCCGCCATGTCGAACATCGACACCATGGAACCCAGTAACCTCATTGCAGAATGGATCGAGATTCTGCGATCCCACAGGCAAGTGCGAATCCTTGCCTGTAACACAGATCTTTTCCTCCGTCGGAAAGATCCGCTGTTGCCGAATGTCCAGCAGAGCTCAGAGATGAAGCATCCTCTGAGATGACGTTAGGGATGACTTCTTCCAATTTATCAGCCATTCGTGATTCTGCAACACTTGTACAGTTAGTTGCAGGTGCTGGTGAAGTACCTCTGGAGATCCTGCCAGAAGTAGCAGATCGTCCAGGTAAGGTAGGAGGCGTACCCCCTGCAGGCGCAGGTGTGCCGGCATTACCTTGGTAAACACCCACGGGGCTGTAGAAAGGCCAAACGGTAAAAGCCTGAAACTGATAATGCTGAATTGCTACCGCAAAATCGGAGAAAGCGCTGATGAGAGACTGCTATTGGCACATGAAGGTAGGCATCCTGGATGTCCAGACACACCATAAAGTCCCCAGGTTCCATAGCCAAGATAATGTAACGCAGGGTCTCCATCCTGAACCGAGGCACCCTCAAATATTTGTTTAGAGCCTTCAAGTTGAGGATAGGCCTGTATGATCCATTCGGTTTTTGCACCAAGAAGAGATTGGAGTTATAAACCATCCCCTTCTGGGGTAGAGGGACCGGCACAATAACCCCCTCCTGGAGCATGGATCGTACCATCTTGTGAATTTCCAGAGCCTTCTCTGGATTTGAATGAAGATCCGTGGAACAGAATTGATGAGGTGGTCTTTTCCGAAAGGAGAGGGCATACCTGTGAGAGACCACTTCCCTTACCCAAGTGTCCGAGGTGGTCTGACACCAACGCTGGGTAAACGGAAGAAGTCGGCCTCCCACCTTGGGGTCCCCCAAGAGGAGGCCCGCCCGTCAGGCTGTGGGCTTGTCGTCAGGCTTGGTAGTCGGACGTCGGGTGCTCCAAGCGGAGCCGATAGCCGTCCTGCCAGGATGGACATAGCCTGAGCCAGACTTTTCGCCCAAGGAGGCTCTTGCGGCAAGCAGGCGGCCTGAGAAGAGCTAGGTAGCGTACATGTAGTATATAGGCCCCTTCTCTCTGCTTCTTCCTCCCAATACCTGCCTTACATCTAATGCAGGAATACAGGGCAGGTGCAGCAAACTGCACAGGTTCGTCATCCCGACATGATAACAGTAAATAGACACAATGTATACAACACCAAACACAGACTTGGTCTAAAAACAATATATCCCACCCCTATCTGGACTATAAGGGTCAATTTTCTGGAGAGAGAATAAACAGGGATAGCTAAAATGGCTGACAGTAAAAGAAAAGACAGACACAGGCAGCAGTACTCAGCAGAAACAGTGCATCAGCGCTTCCAGTCAACTATCCAGGCACTGGACCTGGTAGGACCGCGCTGTTACCTGCACCTCTCAGTCCAGAGGGAGAGGTATGCAAAAGGGGGACCTGGCTCCACCGCTGTCTGAAGCTCCTGTTCTTAAAATGGCCGCTGGAGCTCAGACAGAAGGAGGAGCCCAGCAATGGGCGCGCTTCTGGCGCTCAGCAGCTGGGGAGGAGCCGGCTGTAAACAGGGAAGGCATCCTCCCCCGGCCTGAAATTAACCCAAGGGACGCCAGAGCGGCACCGCTACTGTTCTGACCTACTGTCCCTGGAGGTTAGGTGGAGCACAGGACTCAGTTCCTGGCTCCACCTGCAGACCAGCACCCCGGGAGCCCCCAGCCCTGGGTGAACATATGACTGTGATGGCGGACGCCCACCGCAGACATCCGCCGTTACTTACCCATGCCCCGTAAATCCGGCCATAGTCAGGTATCCTCCGGGATCCCTGTCAGCAGAAATAATTTCCGGAGGCCCGCCGAGATCCCCAGATCAGTACTGGGGTCTCGGCGCCGGCGGAGCGGACGTCCGTCGGACTGTCCACATTACCGCTCATAGTAATCTTCAGGGGCAGTGAACAGCCCCCCTTGCAGGTGGAACACCCGACTCTAGCCGAGCTCCGACAAAACTGACGGTGTCTTGGCCGCGGGGGCGGGGTATAGTAGAGGAGCCTGCTGCATCCTGGGAAGCTCAAGGATTTTAACTATGTGGTGCCCGGACTGGTTGCACAGCCAACCTATACCCCAAGGTGAAGGCACTGTGGACCCTAAGGTAGAAATCTGATATTTCTCCAGCGGTGTCCCTGCTAAGTATACACATCGCTTCCCCATACATTAGTATGGAGAGAGCGATTCATAGAAGCACAGAAAGTTCAGTTTTCCGCTTCGCTTCTATTAATCTTTCTCCCCATCTCAGGATGGCGTAATCTGCCTCCTGAAAGGAGAAAAGCATGGAAGACGCCTGGCACCCTCCATCCACCCCCAGTCCACTGAGACTCAAGCATTGACAGGGTCGAGCATAGCGCAGCACAACTGAATGGAAAGCTTTCCTGCGTTCTCCCCTGTATACCCATCTTCTGCAATTTGCATTTTACCATTCTTTGCATCAGCCAAAACTGATTTATTATTTGCAAAGCACCACCTTGGAGCACTAGAAGACCACTATTTAATATTTCTGCACTTCAAAGTACTGACTTACAGCTATTGGAATCATTAAATTATATACTGGAGCGGAGTGATTACCAGATGAACTTTCCCATTGTAGAGAGCTTGATAATTTAATAATGCATCTGATGTGTTTATTGTTTGCACATTACCTATATTGCAGTATATACAGAACATTTCATTCCAACGGGTATCCACCCTGGGTCGAGCGCCTAGTTTACTTGTGTTAATAGGGCAATACCTGTAGAAAGAGAAGTTCTCTAGAACTGCTTCTTAAGGCCTTGACCTACTGTAAGCCACTTTTACTATAGCTCATTATACTTACTAGAAGGATCTGTCTCTGCATTTATGTGATGTTGAAGGATTACAGATGTAACATCACAAGGAGATGTATGAGGGAACTGCAACTCTCTACTGAATTTATTCAATGCAAGGCCCTACAGCATATGGCCTTCGGCAATACAGCACACACATGGAAACTTTTATATAGCTCTACTACATACTTGCTGCTTCAAAAGTGACTGAAAACACCACAAAAGGTGCCGATTAAAGGAACTGTTTGCAGCCATACTGTACAATGCCAAGAAAGATCTACCAGGCACCAGGGAGCACTGATTTAGTTACCTGTGAGAGCTGTTGCTCACCACCTGAGGTGTTTGCCACAAGCCTCTAACAACAAAATTAAATGTAACAAGTAAAAAAAGTGGTGGAAGAGCGCTGCAAACACCTTAAACACTCTATTGAGTATACTAATTTAGATATTTATTATACATCTATGAAAAGGATTAGGATTCTATATAAAATGGTAATATAATAATGGTATCACACAAATAAAAAGCAGTTTCATACAATGAGCCTGTATGTACTATACAATGCGCTCTATATATTTTGGTTTCAGACTTCAACATTGCATGAACTATCGAGGGGGATTGTGGTTGGTGGACACTGCATCTAACGAGTTACAGATGTGTCCTCATCCCTTTTCCGTCATATGGTGTGAGACACTTGGCGCAATTCCCAATGAGTGACCTTTTTCTTTTTTGCTACTTTTTTTCTCAATTTTACATCTTATGGCCTGATTTTTGATGTACGAAAAGCTAATATTTATGCAGTTGAGCGATTATCGTAAACTGCACATGCGTCAAGGTATATTAGTCATTTCTCCCAGGGAATTTTTACCCGCAACGTGATTGTCATGGATAGTTTGTGGTAGGTAATGGGGGGGGGGGTGTGGCAAAAACACAGGCGTGTCGCAACAGTTTTCAGAGCATATGTCACCCATATGAACAAATAGCTCTAGCATCTCAGTACATGTGACTGTTCTGTGCGAATATAGGGTTGCTCAGAAAGTCGATCAAAGGACCTGCGACCAAAGCTGCATCTTTGTACAGCTGCTTGGATTTACTATGCCATCTATGCGAGTCTAACTACAACTCCCGACTGTTGCGAAATTTGCATATATTCGTACAAAAACGCAGCTGCGGAATTAGCGGACATCTCTGAATCAGGCCCATTCAAATAGTGTACCAGTTACTTACTGTAGGATTGGTTTTTTCGCTGCAAAAGAATTGGTATAAAGTCACAAATGAAGCACAAGGATGTGTACTTTTTCCTCAACTTTGCTTCTTAATTCGCTTATAGTGTACTAGGTAATTTCTATTCGTGTTTTGGTTCTGCATCTAAGTTGCTAAGTTCTTGGAACGCTAAATGAGATTTGGTGCGATTTGGGGATAGGTGTACGTGAACACATCTATCATTTAATGGAATATGGTACACAGCACGGGGCTGTGAAGAAAGGACTCTGGTGCCCCATCTAATCGCCTAACTTTGTAAGGATAATGATTGTATTTCTGATGAATACCGAATAGATTTAAAATGGGCATGTCGGGCCACAAAACAGCAACTAACCACTTGGGAGAGATCTGCTAGCTCCTCTGTTGCAAAAAGACTCCATCAAATTCTGCAAAGAACCTCTTTTGAATAAGAGCAATTGATAAGTGTTTCCTTGCCAAAGACCTTCAAAAAAGACCTCAGCCCTTTCTGACAATACCACAAAGTTCAAATTATTTCACCTTATCCTGTCCTCCAAATTAGATGGCTTCTTGCTGGCAGCCATTTGTGTGGCCAAGTCTACCTTCACCAATACCGTGTCCTCCACAAGTGCTGTTATCTCCTCACACATTCCTGTGTTTTTTTTTTGCAGAACTTGGCGCAAAAAGAGAAATCCTCTCAACCTTCTTGTGGTACAAGTACAACCTCTTTTTTATAGCCTACATCACAATGAGGCAAGTTGCGTTAGGACTTTGTAATATTCCTAAAATGCATTCTGGAGTGGCTGATTTTTAGACTCATGAAAGAGTGTGGGTGTACTTGCAGGATATGCAAAAGAGCACAGGACAAATCTCAGAAAACTGCAACACCCATATGGTATGCACTTCTAGATAGACTGAGGATGGTGGCCGATGTTCCCACACATTTTTTCTTCCCTTCACAGGAAGCCATGGACTGAATGAGCAAAGGCCTCAGATCTGATTACGAAGTCTATTGTATTTCTATGTAGATTTTGACAGGCCAAGTTAACTGGCTACTGTTATTTCTGTTTATTGGACACTATGCATATATTAAAAGTATAGGCTTGGGCAGTCTCTGGTTGAGAAAATAATGTTATAATTATTTAAAGTATGTTCCTTTCAGTATAAAAATATATACTACAGTGGAGATCCCATGGCTATATGTCCATATATAGTTGGTGCTCCCATTTTGTTTCAGTCTTATTTTTTCTCTCCTTATAGTATACACCTCTTTAGGTACCATTAGGTTTGCATTGGAATTTAGAGGGTATGTTAAAACTTACCTTGATAATGTATTCACGTTTTGAAGGTTTAATTAGGGAATCAGGTATACAGGGTAGGGGAGAGAATGGGGAGCATTAGTTATGGATTATGAAAGTGTAGTGCCTATATGGCCCTGTCATAAGACTACCCAGTTATTTGCATGGGTGACTTCAATAATGTGCAATGGATATACACTGTATGGCCATAAACTTCCAGAGAATCCATTTGGTGGATGTGTGCTAACAGATCTGAAAGTGTAACATCTACATCGTTTAGTGACCATAATCACTGATGTGGAGAATCTTTGTACAGGCGTATTCGCTGTGATAATGTGAGTAGACATTTGTGTGTGAAAAGGGTAGAGATTTTGGAAGCTCCACACATTTAGGGGAATTCAATATGGAGCGAAAACTCAGTTTTTGCGTTAATATCGCACCTAGGAAGTCATTATCGCATGTTTTAGTTTTACACTGTATTCAATTTCAAAGACTTTTCGCAGGTTCGAAAAGTCTTTGAAAAAAAACGGGGACAACTTTTCACCACTGAATAGGTGGCGAGAAAAAGTGCAGAATTGGGGTTTAGGGGTGCAGGCTTAAAAAAAAAATAGCCTGCACCCCTGGGAATGACATTTTAAAAAGAACTGTGTCAAAAAAAATAATAAAAAAATAGGGACACCCCAAAAAATTAATTTAAAAATTGGGGTGAAAAAAAAAATATAATGGGAAAAAAAAAAGTGTTTAAAAATAGGGAAATGGGTTCAGGGCTATTCTGCAAGTATGCAGCAGGTGTATTCTAGAATAGGTTATTAGCGGCAGGTGCATAGTTGCAGAATTTTTAAGAACTTACTTTATCGACATAAAAATATGCTAGTACCCATTTTCATGTACCCCAAATTTGATGGGACCACTTAAATTTTTTAAAAAAAATAACCTAAGTGCTCTTCTGCAACACTTCTTCAATGTCGGGAAAAAACCACCTGCTGCGGCTATTTAAATCCCCGACTTTCATTTGCAGTCTAAAACGGGGGTACCCATAGTGATCCCCCATGTTTTTACAACTTTAGGGGGGTCCTACAATTTTTTCAAGGAAAATTTCGTAGTTAATCGCAAATCCCACTTCGCCAGGTCCCGTTTTCGTAGATTTTATATTGAATACGGGGATAAAGCAGGCGCGCGCCCGATACTTTATCCCTGAAAAATCTCCGATGTGGAGCGAAAAGTCCAGCACGGACTTTTCGCTCACATATTGACTACCCCTCATTGTGTCTTACGTCCATGGCAACAGGATTGAGGAAGTGGGGTAATGAGAGGATTTCTCTACCTTGAATATGCACGTGGTTGGGAATATATAGGTTATGTGATGCATACAAGGCTTTGTTTAGAGCTACTCTTAATATTAGAGTGGTGGCACTGAAGAGATCCTCTAGAAAGTAAGAACTGGAGCAGACCTGCTATGTATTAAAGATGGGCCCACAGACATTATTTCCAGGAACAGTGATCCTAACAGAAGGGGGAACACATACCCAGGAATGGCAAAATGCACAGGATTTGGGAGGACGCATACAAACATTTCTCAAAGCAACATGGTGTGAATGTGTCTATATTACAAATTATACTATAACCATATATGCCTCAAGAGCACAATACACCAACAAAAAGCTTTCCAGGTATCTGGATGTTGTGGCATTGCAGAGTCTTCTGAGGATAAAGATTATTCTGATAACTCTTTCATACTAGTGGAGATAGATTAGTGACTTCCTCCCTTTCAAATTGTAAGGCCTCAGCTCAGGCCTGGATGGCTTACCTATTGAGTTATTTAAAATATATTTTTTTATCCCTAAACTTTCTGAATTATTTAATATTCTATTTGACGAAGGAATAGCCATCCATTTTGGCGGCATTTATAGAAATTGTCAGCCTGGATTTAGTCCATCCTGAATCCTATAGGTCATCTCTACTATCAGAAAATGCAAAAAATTTAAATAATCCAACCACTCAGATCTCATATCAGGCATATCCACTAACACAAATATTGTTATTTGTTATCTCTATTTCTACGATGTCCACAGTGTTCCACAGGATACCTTGGGGTATAGGTGATGTCGTCAGACATCCGGGCACCATAGAGTTAAGCTTTCAGCCTCCCAGGATGCACTGGGTCCCCCTCCTATACCCCGCCCCTGAGCCAAGGCAAATCAGTTTTAAGTAACAAGCCCCAGGCCGGAGGAGGAGAGGACAGAGATAGAAGAAAGATCTGGAACACACAAGAATCACATTCTCAGGAGAAGGAGATGGAAAAACCGGTGACCAGATAAAAAGCCCATCCGCAGTACAGGTGCGACAGGGCGGGAGTCCTGTGGAACCCTATGGACTTCGTAGAAATAGAGATAACAAGGGTAAGTTCTTACAATATCTCATATTTTCTACATCAGGGTCCATAGGGTATCCACAGGATTCCTTGGGGATGTGCCAAAGCAGTATCCTTTAAGGGTGGGGACGCTCCTGTGCTGTAAGGAGAATCCACCGCCCGAAGGAAGCATCCTGAGAGGCGAAGGTATCAAAAGCATAATACCTTACGAAAGTATGGACCGATGACCACGTGGCTGCCTTGCACAGCTGAATTGCTGAGGCACCACATCGAGCGGACCATGAAGGACCTACAGACCGAGTGGAATGAGCCCTAACAGAGGATGGAACCGGAAGGCCTTCATGAATATAAGTTTCCGAAATTGCCATGCGAATCCATCCTGCCAAAGTTTGCTTAGTGTCAGGCCAACCCTTCTTATGGAAGCCATAGAGGACAAACAAGGAGTCGGACTTCCTAAAAGAATTAGTGCGGTCACCATAAAACTTTAGAGCCCGCACCACATCTAAGGTGGCCTCACCAACTGATAGGTCTGGTGAATTAAAGGCTGGCACTATGATTTCCTCGTTGATGTGGAAACTAGATACCACCTTCGGGAGAAAACTAGGGCGGGTAAGAAAGGGCGGCCGACATGAGAGAGCCCTCAATTCTGACACCCTCCTGGCCGAAGCAATGGCCAGAATGAATACAGTCTTAGCAGTAAGCCATTTAAAATCCACTGAGCCCAGTGGTTCAAACGGTGGTCCTTGGAGAGCCCTCAGGACCACAGCTAGATCCCAAGGAGCCACTGGTGAAACAAAGGGAGGCTGAATACGAAGCACACCCTGCATGAAGGTGCGGACATCAGGAAGAGTAGCAATCCTACGCTGAAACCATACTGACAGGGCAGAAACCTGCACCTTCAGAGAAGCAAGGCGAAGACTGTGATCTAAGCCAGCCTGTAGGAAAGCCAACATTCTGGATATCCAGAATACCTGAGGATCATAGCCTCTAGGGCGACACCACTCAAAGAAAGTATGCCATACCCGATGGTAAATTCTTGCTGACGCAGGCTTCCGAGCTCTTAGCATGGTGTTAACTACAGAGCTGGAAAAACCTCTGGACCTTAAGAGGGCTGTCTCAACAGCCACGCCGTCAAAGACAGACGACTCAGGTCCGGGTAAATACAAGGACCCTGTGACAACAGGTCCGGACGTAGAGGCAACCTCAGTGGAGAGTCTACGGAGAGAGCCCGAAGGTCCGAGAACCAGTGACGTCTGGGCCACTCCGAAGCTATCAACAGGAGCGTGCCACCTTCTTGTTTGAATTTTCGGATTACCCGAGGTGGAAGGGAGAACGGAGGGAAGAGATACGCAAACTGCAAGGTCCGCCGGACCGATAGTGTCTACCAGAAATGCCTCCTTGTCTCTTGTTTTTGACCCGTACACAGACAGTTTTTTGTATCGGGAAGCCATGAGGTCTAATTCTGGAAGGCCCCACTTGTTCACCAGGAGTTTAAAACACCTCCTGGTGAAGAGAACATTCTCCTGGATGTACGTCCTGCCGGCTGAGAAAGTCTGCTTCCCAGTTGAGGACTCCCGGGATGAATACTGCTGAAATGGCGAGAGATTGCGCTCCGCCCAAGTCAGGATGCGGGACACCTCCACCAGCGCTGCCCGACTTCGGGTTCCTCCTTGGCGGTTTATGTAAGCCACCGTGGTGGAGTTGTCCGATTGGACCTGCACGGGTTTTCCTTGTAGAACCAGTCTTGCTTGCTGGAGGGCATTGAATACCGCGCAAAGTTCTAAGATGTTTATTGGAAGCGCCGCTTCTGCCGGGGTCCACCTGCCCTGGAACAAGTGTGGACCTGTGACTGCTCCCCAGCCTCAGACTGGCATCAGTCGTCAAAAGGACCCAGTTCGCCACCCAAAAGGGACGTCCCCCGTTGAGGCGAGTCGTTTGCAACCACCAGGCCAGAGACAGGCGAACTTCTGGAGAAAGCACCATGGTCTGCGTCGATCTGCTGAGGCAACCCATTCCAACTGGAGAGGATCAATTGTTGCAGAGGTCTGGAGTGAAACTGGGCATATTCCACCATGTCGAAAAGTGACACCATGGTGCCCAGTAACCTCATCGCCGAGTGAATGGACACTCGGCTGTTCTGAAGGCAACTTCGTATCTGTCTGTAATGCAGAGATCTTGTCCTCTGTCACAAAGATCCTCTGTAGCCAAGAGTCCAACAAGGCTACGAGATGGAGAATCCTCTGCAAGGGAACCAGGGTGGAATTTTTCCAGTTTATTGACCAGCTGTGATCCTGCAATACTGAGACAGTCATTTGCAGATGAAGCTGGAGGACTTCTGGAGACCCCGCTAACAGAAGGTCGTCCAGATAAGGCAACAAGCGGACTCCCTGCTTCCGCAGGTGAGCTGCCATGACATTGGTGAAGACACGAGGCGCTGTTGCCAGACCAAAGGGCAGCACCTGGAATTGAAAATGTGCACCGCAAACCTGAGGAACTCAGGGGACATGCAGGTATGAGTCCTGGATGTCCAATAACACCATGAAATCCCCAGGCTCCATCGCTAGTATAATGGAACGGAGGGTCTCCATCCGGAACAGAGGCAAACTCAAGGACTTGTTGAGGGATTTGAGGTTGAGGATTGAACGGTAAGACCCATTGGGTTTCTGCACAAAAAAAAGAGATTGGAATAGAAACCTATGCCCCACTGGGAGAACGGAACAGGCACTATAACTCCCGCCTGGAGTATAGAGTGCAACACTTTCTGTAGTTCCTGGGCTTTGTTCTGATCTGACGGAAGGCCTGTGGTGAAAAACCTGCTGGGGGGCCTGCACCGGAAGGAGAGGGCATACCCCCGAGAGACCACCTGGTGTACCCAAATGTCCGTGGTAGTCAGACACCAATGCTGGGCGAACCGAAGCAGGCGGCCTCCCACTCTGGGATCCCCCAAAGGGAGGTCCGGGCTGTCAGGCGGAAGTCTTGTCGTCCAATTCAGGGGCAGGGCGTTTAGCACCACAAGGTGGTTTCTTTGGCTTGGTAGCCTTTTTGGGGCCGGCCTGTCTTGGAAAAGACTGTTTTGGACCTACACTGGGTCCTGTAGGGCCGAAAGGATGAAGTACCTGCTCCTGATGGAACTGTAGCCGATGGGAGACACGCAGACTTGGCCTCTGCCAGCGTGGCCACTATCTTGTCTAAATCCAGGCCAAATAGTACCTGTCCATTAAAAGGCATGCATTCTAAGCCCTTCTTGGAATCTAGAGTCTAGAGACGCCTCTAAACTATCAGCCCAGCGTTCCATGGCTCTGGCCACCCAACACACAGTCATAGCCGGTCTGGCCGCCCCTCCAGCAAGGGAATAAATGGACTTAAGACATATTTCAACCTTGCGATCCGTAGCATCTTTCAAAGAGGACATAGAGGGCATGGGCAAAGTGGCACTTCTGACTAGGCGTGTCACATGAGAATCCATTTGCGGAGGGGATTCCCACTTAGAGAAATAATTATCCGCAAATGGATATGCAAAAGGCTGGTACAGTTTACCCGGATTTTTCCACGCCTCCTCTAAATGATCTACTAGCTGACCAGAAAGAGGAAAAACAGTGGCATCACCCTTAACATCCTTAAAGGCATATCTGGTCACGGGGGGGGATCGTCATCCTCAATAACCAAGGCCGTACGGACAGCACGTATAAGGCTCGGTATATAGACTTTAGACAGTCTCCGTCTCCTTAGTACGGAGGGACTTCTGGTCAGAAAGGTCAAAAATTTTCCCGTCATCAGACGACACATCTTCATCAAACTGAGCTGTCTGACGCCAAAAGCCGCTTATGCGGCCGCAAAGATGACTCTCCCTGTAAAACGTCTGACAGATGTTACACTGTATTGGCCAAGGAATTAACCCACACAGGCTCTTGAGACCTGGGGAGGTGAAAGTGGGAGACCCTGGGGTACCATCAACTGTCAGGGGAACCCCTGCATGGGCGACGACACCATGGATTGCTGTGAAAACCCCACCTGGGGAAACGCAGGGGGTGTCGATAGCTGGCCCACCAGGGTTGTAAGTGCCTTAAGCAAAACAAGCCCAGGGTGGTTCCTACACAGGCGCAGTGACAGAAATCGGGCGTGATAACAGATAACACGCCCTACATAACCCGTCAGCGGTTCCATCACCCTCCGCAAATGGTACATTACATTTAGTACATTTTAGCAGAAGAGGAGAATCCCATTCACTTTCAGACACAAGTGCAACGGAGCTGTATGTGACACACCTCACAGACAAATGCTTGTATAGTGAGGCCAGAAACACCCTGCAACACCGCACCGCAAGGGATTTAGCAGAGAAAAATAGGGATAGTGAAAATGGCTGACAGTGAAAGTACAGGCAGCAGTGCTAGCAGATAGTCACATACAATGCAGAAGTAAACCCTGCACTATCAGTGCTGAGCTCAACTACACAGACACAGAGTCTGGTAGGAAACAGCGCTGCATACACTGACCTTACTACCGGAGGAGAGGTATGCGACCGCTATGCCACCGCTTTCATCCACGTCCAGCAGCGTTTGCCAAGTTCCAGGAAGATGGCTGCTGAGGAGCAGGGAGGAGCGGCTCACACAGGCAGAGACCGCTGTGGAGAGGCTGTGTGCAGCAGAGCAGGCGCCGGCTGCTGTGCAGGGAAGGCACGCTCTCCTGGCCTGCAGTTAACCCCTAGGATGCCGGAACGTATCCGCACCACCGCGGCCTGCTGTCCCAGGAGAGTAGTGGAAGCGCAGGTTAGTTCCTGGCTCCACGTTGCAGCCAGTCCCCAGGCAGCCCCCTGCCTGGGGACTTAGGACGGTGTTGTCCGGCAGGGACCCTCAGCGGGCACTCGCCGCTTACCTGTCCCCCTTTGATCCGGCCACAGTCCAGGCATCGGGGGTCACTGCTAGCTGTGACCCCCGATACCTACCAACATCCCCGGATGGGTACCGGCGTTCTGGTACCGGCTGGTGTAGGAGTGACAGCATGGACGTCAGTACTGACTGTCCATGCTGTACACTCAGATATGCAGCCACAGCTGCATTGTTGAAAAGCTTCAGGGGTCATACAGCCCCCCTCTAGAACAGGTGCTCCGATTCAGAGCCGGCACCAACGAAAACCTGATTTGCCTTGGTTTGGGGGCGGGGTATAGGAGGGGGACCCAGTGCTTCCTGGGAGGCTGAAAGCTTAACTCTATGGTGCCCGGATGCCTGACTACATCACCTATACCCCAAGGTATCCTGTGGATACCCTATGGACCCTGATGTAGAAATTACACTGTTTACCCAATTGCTACTGGCATATGAGATGGATGATTCGGTAGTGGTGCGGTTTTGAATCTGCCAAGGTTTGATACTGTGTAGTGCATTTGCCTTTGGAAAATACTGCAATGTCTTTCATTAGGTTTTAAATGTCTTAATTTGGCAAATGTTTACTCTGCTCCTATTGCAAGGCTCTGTGTGTATGGTTATACAGACTAGTAACTTCAACTGTAGAGAGCTACATGCCAGGGCTGTCCAATCTCTTCCTTTTTTATTTATTTGGCTATAGACCCTTATACTGATGCACCCATTGGTTCGTGCGTCAGCAGCACACATTGGAACGCTAGGGGCAAAAGGTCCAGAGAAGATACAGCTAATCAGATGCCTGCCCGGTGTGGTTCCGCAATAAATCTTCCCCGTTTAAACATAACTTTTTATCTAAGTGCTATCTGCTAAATCTCTTGGAACAGAAAAATTCCAAGCGCTTAAAAAAACAAGAGATATGGTAAGAACTTACCTTTGTTATCTCTGTTTCTACGAAGTCCATAGGGTCCACAGGGTGACCTTGGGGTATAGCTGGATCCTGGATCCTCGGGCACCACGGAGTTAAAGCTTTCAGCTGCTCCCAGGATGCACTTGGGTCCAACCTCCCCTATACCCCGCCCCCGAGCCACAGGCACCTCAGTTGGTAAGCAGCCCAGGCCGGAAGAGGAGACGAAACAGAGAGAAGGAAGACTGGAACACACAAGAACCATACTCACAGAAATGGGAGACGGAAAACCGGTGACCAGTCACAGAGCCCATATGAAGCCAGGTGCGTCAGGGCGGGTGCCCTGTGGACCCTATGGACTTCGTAGAAACAGAGATAACAAAGGTAAGTTCTTACCATATCTCTTGTTTTCTACTTCAGGGTCCATAGGGGTCCACAGGGTGACCTTGGGGATGTCCCAAAGCAGTCCAACTAAGGGCGGGGACGCTCCTGTGCTGATAGGAGAACCCGGCGCCCAAAGGATGCATCCTGAGAGGCAAAGGTGTCAAACGCATAGAACCTCAAAAAGGTCTGAATGGAAGACCAGGTGGCCGCCTTACAGAGCTGAACAGCAGAGGCGCCATGGCTAGCAGCCCAAGAAGGGCCCACGGACCGAGTGGAATGAGCCTTAACAGAGGCTGGAACAGGTAAACCCTCCTGCATATAAGCCTCAATAATAACAGAACGAAGCCAACGGGCTAGAGTCTGTTTGTTGGCAGGCCAACCCCTCTTGTGAAAACCAAAGCGGATAAACAAAGAATCCGACTTCCTCACAGAACTAGTCCGGTCCACATAAACCTGGAGTGCCCTTACAACGTCTAAGGAAGTCTCCCCAGCCGAAAGATCAGGTGACTGAAAGGCTGGTACAACAATTTCCTGATTAATGTGGAACCTGGAAACCACCTTAGGCAGGAAATCAGGACGAGTGCGAAGCACCGCTCTGTCCTGATGAAAAATCAGTAAAGGGGGACGACAAGAAAGCGCCCCCAAATCTGAAACCCTCCTGGCAGAAGCAATTGCCAAGAGGAAAACAGTTTTAAAAGTTAGCCACTTGAGCTCCACTGACTCCAAGGGCTCAAAAGGAGGACCCTGTAAGGCCCGAAGAACCACCGCCAAATCCCACGGGGCCACAGGTGGCACAAAGGGAGGCTGGATTCTCAAAACACCCTGGAAAAAGGTGTGTACGTCCGGCATAGCAGCGATCCTGCGCTGGAACCACACCGACAGAGCAGACACGTGCACCTTCAGTGAAGAAAGACGTAATCCTAAATCCAAACCGGACTGAAGGAAAGCCAGAATACGCGAAACTCGGAACACCTGGGGATCATAGTTTCTGGCCTCGCACCACTGAAAGTAAGTGTGCCACACTCTGTGATAGATCCTCGCGGAAGCAGGCTTGCGCGCCCTCAGCATGGTGGTAATAACGGAGCTAGAAAAGCCCCGAGACCTCAGGACGGCTGTCTCAAGAGCCACGCCCGGGATGCACATCGTAACGGCTGAGGAAGTCTGCCTCCCAATTGAGGACTCCTGGGATGAAAACTGCCGAGAGAGCTGGAAGATAGCGCTCCGCCCAAGCCAGGACGTGGGACACCTCCGACATCGCAGCTCGACTGCGAGTCCCTCCCTGGTGATTGATGTACGCCACCGTGGTGGCGTTGTCCGACTGCACCTGAACGGCCCTTCCGTGAAGAGCGGTGCCGGACGACTGCAGGGCTCTGTATACTGCCCGCAGTTCCAGGATGTTGATGGGAAGAATCGCTTCCTCCGCCGACCAACGACCCTGAAGTGACAAGGAGCCTGTCACCGCCCCCCAACCCCGGAGACTGGCATCTGTCGTGAGCAGAACCCATTCCGGGATCCAAAAGGGGCGCCCCTCCAGGAGATGCGCTGTCTGCAGCCACCAGGCTAGGGACAGACGCACCTCCGAGGACAACACCAGCATCTGAGAGCGGATCCTGTGTGGCAATCCGTTCCATTCTGAAAGAATCAGCCCCTGCAGGGGCCTGGAATGGAACTGGGCAAACTCCACAATGTCGAATGCCGACACCATGGACCCCAAAACTCTCATCGCTGAGTGCACCGACACTCTGCCACTGCTCAGACAACTGTGAATCCGCAGCTGTAAGGAGAAGACCTTCTCCGGAGTCAGAAAAATCCGTTGCTGACGAGAGTCCAGCAGGGCCCCCAAATGAACCATCCGTTGTGATGGGATGAGGGAGGATTTCTTCCAGTTGATCAACCAGCCGTGCGCCTGTAGACAAGCGACCGTCAGGTGGAGATGCTGGATCAGTACCTCCGGGGAGCTTGCCAGCAAGAGGAGGTCGTCTAGATACGGTAGCAACCGTATCCCCTGGCTCCGAAGGTGAGCCGCCATGACCGCCATCACCTTGGTAAATACCCTTGGTGCCGTGGAGAGACCAAAGGGTAGAGCCCTGAATTGGTAGTGGTTGTGGAGAATAGCAAACCGCAGAAACCGTTGGTGCGATGTTGCTATAGGCACATGGAGGTAGGCGTCCTGGATATCCAGGGAGACCATATAATCCCCCGGTTCCATCGCCAGTATGATGGAACGCAAAGTTTCCATCCTGAATTTGGGAACCCTGAGAAACCTGTTCAGGGACTTCAAATTGAGGATGGGGCGATGAGAGCCATTGGGTTTCTGCACCAGAAACAGCGTAGAGTAATACCCCATCCCACGTTGAGACTGTGGTACGGGTATAATGACCCCCGCCGTCAGCAAGGCCTCTATGGCTTCCTGAACCTGCAAGGCCTTGGTTTTGTCCTGAGAAGGACTTGTGCAAAAAAACTGGCAAGGCGGCCTGTGCCGAAAAGACAGGGCGTACCCCTGGGAGACCACTTCTCGCACCCAGGCATCCGTGGTTGTATTGTGCCAGCACTGGGCGAATTGAAGGAGTCGGCCTCCCACTCTGGGGTCCCCCAGAGGGAGGCCCGTCCCATCACGCAGAAGGCTTATCTTCTGGCTTGGAAGAAGGGCGCCTAGCACTCCAGGCTTGCTTCTTTGGCTTTGAGGCGGTCTTGGGTGCGGACTGCCTCGGGAAGGACTTACCCTTTGCCTTGCCCTGAACCCGAAAGGAACGAAACGCCGAGCTCCGGACCTTAGCAGGTGTAGTAGCTGAAGGGAGGAAGGCTGACTTGGATTTTGCCAGGGTATCTACTATTTTGTCCAGGTCCGGACCAAATAGTAATTCCCCATTAAAAGGTAAGGCCTCCAAGCCTTTCTTTGAATCCGCGTCTGCTCTCCAAGACCGCAACCACAAGGATCTACGAGCAGACACTGCTGCCGCCGAAACCCTAGAGGTCAACAGGCTAGCATCCAAAGATGCTTCTCCAATGTAGGAGGCGGCATCTCTCATCTGTCCTAACAACGCCCTCTGGACGTCCGGAGATTCATCCGTAAACGTGTCCTCCAAGGCGTTGGCCCACCCCTCAATGGCCTTGGCCACCCAGGAGATGGCCATGGACGGCCGGGCTACAGCCCCTGAGAGAGAATAAATAGACTTTAGACAAGTCTCCACCTTCCTGACCGTAGGATCCTTCAGCGAGGATATAGACGGCAATGGCAAAGTAGCACTCCTGATGAGGCGTGTTACATGGGAATCGACTGCAGGCGGAGTTTCCCATTTCTTACAATGCGCTTCCGGGAATGGATAATTGGACGCCAAGCGTTTCTGTGGCAGGAAACGCTTACTGGGCGTCTGCCAGGCCACCGCCATGTGATCAGTCAACTGATCAGACAAGGGGAACGCTGTAGAAGTAACCTTAGCTTTTTTAAAACTAGGATACCTTGACTTGGGAGCGGGTGCCTCATCCTCAATCAGAAGAATGGCCCGCACCGCCTTAACCAGAGCCCGCACATTGATGGAAGACTTAGTGTCTACCTCCTGGACTGAGGCATCTGAGGCTGAGTCATCCTGTACCTCACCATCATCCGAGAACCCCTCAGAATCCGAAAGATGCGCAGCCTGTGCCATGACTGAGCGTTTAGACGCCCTGGAGGGCACGTCACTGCGCAACATCGACTGAAAAGCCGAAGATGCTGCCGCCAAATCTTGGACAGTGTGGGAAAGCGCATCCACCCAGGGTGGAGGAGCTGTCACAGGAGCCTGAAACGGCACCACAGCCGACTGTGCCACAGGGGTGGACTGAATATACATTGGCAACCCCGCATAGTGACCAACAGGCTGAGACCCCGGGGGAGTCTGCAATAATTGTGGGACACCCGGGGAATGGGGGATGGCAGGCTGGGGCAACGCCCTAGTAGGGGCGGCAGTCGAGACCGACAGACGGTCCGCGATGGACACCAGCACCTGGGAAAACATCGCCCATGGTGGCTCCTGCGAAATGGGAGGTTTAGACATACCAGGGACCGCCTGGCACCGTCCGCACAGGCCGTCCTGTGACAAATCCTCCCTATCCACTCCTGCAGAACAGCGCCTGCAGGAGAACAATGCTGGAGCCCCGGAGTGCTCAATCTCCTCCTCAGACATGACTTAGGAAGAAAACGTGCGCACTCACCAGTGTGCTGAACAACAGCCCACAATATGGCACCGTGTAGCACACAACTGTATGTGACGGACCTCACAAATACGTGATCTATATAGGGGAGGTCAGTAGAAACACCCCCTTGTAGGAGAAGGAAAGGGATAGGTACAGGCTGACAGTAAGTAGAAAAAAGACACAGACAGGCAGCACTAGCAAAAGTCACATACCATGCAGGAAGATATACTCACTGCACCTTTCCACTACAATCAACCTGCCCAGATTCAGTGTCTGGGAGGGCTATAGCGCTGTGTACACTGTCCTTCTGCAGGGGAGAGGTACACAGGGGGACCGGTCTGCTTGCTCCCTGAGAGTATCCACGCTGCCACAGAGAAAATGGCCGCTGGAGACCTCAGAGGAGGAGTGGCCCGAGTATCTGCAGCTCAGCGACGCCAGACTCCGAGCTGAAAGGCGCGCTGAGCTGAGGGGAGGAGCCGCTAGACAGGGAAGGCTTCCTCCCCTGGCTAGCATATTAACCCCCGGGTTGCCGGCATCCCGCTTGCCGCGATATTAACCCTGGTGGTCTAGTGGTCTGGCGGGGTATGCCTCCGCTGGAGGGGGGGCCCGCCGCCACCGCTAGCGCCCCCGGTCTGTCCCCTAGACCGGGGGCATGGGACTGCATTTGAAAGGAACCCGCGCACCGCCGCTAATCAGCGGTGCGCGGCTTACCTGATCTCCCCGGCGTCTTCCGGCAGCAGTCCCGGGGGAAACCAGAGTCCGGCTAGTACAGAGTCTGGCTTCCCCCGCCGCGATCCCCAGTTCAGTGCTGGCGTCGCGGCGCCAGCAGGGAGAAGGAGCGGCAGCGTGGGCGTCTGTACAGACAGCCCAGCGCTGCTGCTCTAGAGAAAAAACTTAGTTAAATTTATTTATTTTTTACTATAAGTTAAATAAAAAATTAAAAGCTTTAGGGGGCTGCTCCTGCAGCCCACCCCGCAGGGTGACCCGACTCCGGCCGGGCACCATCTAAAACTGAGGTGCCTGTGGCTCGGGGGCGGGGTATAGGGGAGGTTGGACCCAAGTGCATCCTGGGAGCAGCTGAAAGCTTTAACTCCGTGGTGCCCGAGGATCCAGGATCCAGCTATACCCCAAGGTCACCCTGTGGACCCCTATGGACCCTGAAGTAGAAAAAAACACTGTTTACTAAAAAATGTATCTGCAGCGGTAAGTAACAAAATGGGGAAAAAATTGCAGCCCCACACAAAACATAAATCGAAAGAAATACCGCGCTGACAGGAATATAAATGTGTAGATTCAAGAAAAAAAGGGGCATTATAATATCATTGAAAGCAGATAAACAAATTAATATGAAGAAAAATAAATACAGGAAGAAAATAAAAAAATAGCAATACTAAAAAACAAATGAATATATAATGATGTTGAAAAGTATGTCAAGCTGTACTGTATCCCGGATAATAAAGCTGGCCACAGACAAAGATGTGTTCACGATTCGACATCATGCACGATTTCCCTTGAAAACTCTCCTCGGCAGCTCTGCACACGATTTGGCGTTTGCAGTGTCCAATCTTCAAATGATCTATCGTGCAGCCAGACATTTCTACAGTGCATTTGTATCCCAGATTGGCAGATCTGCTCTACAGCACGGCAGATCTGAAGATGCGATGTGCGACCAGCGGGGACGCGCATCGCATCGTTAGTGGGGACTCACGATTTGGCCATGATTTTACACGATCTGTTGTTCCAATGTGTCGGAATCGGCCAGATCGGGTAAAATATCGCTATGTGTGTGGTCAGCATAAGTTGACAGTTTAAAATTTGTGAGCAGTCAAGTGCAACAGTTGCAGACACTTATCACAGGTTTGTGAATAATACCTGCAGAATGGCAACAGTGAGTCCACCGTATAGGGATTGTATCCGTCTAGGGCAGTGATTCCCAACCTCGGTCCTCAAGGCACACTAACGGTCCTGGTTTTAGTGATATCCATGCTTAACCACAGATGGTTAAATCAAAATACCTAAAGTACTAATTAAGCCACTTGTGCTTAAGTATGGCTATCCCTAAAACATGGACTGTTAGTGTGCCTTGAGGCCCGTGGTTGGGAACCCCTGGTCTAGGGTATCCAAATGAGGTAAGTAGTGTGAAGCTTGTATATATCATACACTGACACAGGCCGCTGTGTCTGAATGTAGCTGTATAGCACCCCGTAGGGAGCCACGGTGTTTGGTTATTTGAACACGGAAATGTAGTTACCGACCAGCATGGAGACTTCAGTTCTCTACGAATGCTCCGGTGCGGTGGCTCCTTATACGGCTTGAATGTGAAGAGAGCTGGCCAATTTGGCAGAGCTTGGAAAGGTGCTGGGGATAATTCTAAACGTACAGGTGGTAAGCGCGGACAAGACTTAACAGGAATCCCCGCACCAGGAAGGAGGACAGCAAGCTTTGAACACAAATGGATGCTTGTAAATGACTGGTACAGCACAAGTCAGCACGTATGGGACAATGAGCAGCAACGCGTTTAGTCACGGTCCTGGGACTTGTACAAGCATCCATTTGTGTTCAAAGCTTGCTATCCTCCTTCCTGGTGCGGGTATTCCTGTTAAGTCGCGGCCGCGCTTACCACCTGTACGTTTGGAATTATCCCCAGCACCTTTCCAAGCTCTGCCAAATTGGCTGGCTCTCTTCACATTGAAGACGGATAGGGAGCCACCGCACTGGAGCATTTGTAGAAGACTGAAGCCTCCATGCTGGTCGGTAACTACATTTCCGTGTTCAAATAACCAAACACCGTGGCGACCGACGGGGTGCTATACAGCTACATTCGGACACGGCGGCTTGTGTCAGTGTATTATACAAGCTTCACGCTACTTACCTCATTTGGATATCCTAGACGGATACAATCACTATAGTACAGTGGACACACTGTTGCCATTCTACAGGTATTATTCACAAACCTGTGATAACTGTCTGCAACTGTTGCACTTGAGTGCTCACAAATTTTAAACTGTCAACTTATTATGCGGGATACAGCACAGCTTGACATACTTTTCAGCTACACAGCATCATTATCTATAGATTTGCTTTTTAGTATTGCTATTTATATGTTTTTTTATTTTCTTTAGTCCTGTATTATTTATTTATGTGCATTCAATGATATTATAATACCCCTTTTTTCCTTGAATCTACACATTTATATTTATTCCTGTCTATCAGCGCGGTATTTCTTTCTATTTAAATCTCTTGGAACTGCATATTTCCCAAACCTATGCTATTGCAGAACTGTTTTCATTACACATCACTATGGTGCAAAGCTGATCTTCAACCCTTCCTCCAATCTCATCCAAGTAACTACTCTTTGAAGATAACCTCAAACCTTACCGAGAGACTGTCTTTAGTGAACATTTTACATTAGACCATTTCCAAAGAGCCTAGCATCCAATTCTGTAACAAATCAATTCATGATGATATTTAGTTATTAAGTATGCTTTTATTTAGGTAATAAATCTTATATTTTTATCACATCCTATACAACATCATTTCTATGTTATGCACCAGTGCAGTTTCTAATTTGTGCTGTGTGGTTTACAAATGAATCACCTGTGTGTGAAACCGCTGCAGGTGCATAATGGTGTGCGTCTCTGGCATTGTCTAGCACTGGGTTCATTCTCCCTTTTCTATTTTAGATATTTATATCAGGGCTTCTTTTACAAAATTGGTATCTCACTGTTGGTCTGGTAGGAAAATAGTAACTGTTGTGAATCTCAAAAAGACTATTAGAAATGGGGCTTAAAATAGGAAGTGGATTTGGGCACTCTTCTCAGATGAAGAGTGGTCATCTAGTTTTGTTCATACCTAGGAGGCGGCTACATTACAAACCAAATTTCAACAAATACAGTTCTACTTATTGCAAAATGTGTATCTCACTCAAATTAAATTACTTCAGTGTGATTGTTACATGTTGGTGTTGCAGTGTTGGGTATACACAGGACTTGGGATTCTGCATTTCTGCAGACTCCTTCATAGCTCTGATGAAGTTGAATATACTTTATGATGAAGCAATATGGCTATATGTAATCAATTGACTTACTCTGGTCAATGTATGTATTGCGAGGACATGGTGGGCACATTTGGGCCCTGACTTTTAGGCTGGCTAGGTTTGATAAATGATACAGTTGGCTATGAATCGAAATTCTTAAAAAGTTTTATGAAAAAGAGTTAAGTCCAAATATGCAATAGGTACGTTAAGAAAAATGTTTGGGCTGATTCTCCCGAAGGCCCAATGTACATTATATCAGAAGATGAATCACTCTGTATTCATGATATTAACTATGATATGACTAATTCTAGTTAACTGAAAATTCTAAATATCCATAGAACTTCCTGTTACAGGGAAAACTGCACATTGGTTATCCATGTACTTTGCAAGAATTTAGGGCTCTTAAATTTTATTTGCAAGTGTTTAGGTTTGGCTTTTTTTTTTCTTCTTATGCTGGGTGTAATTAATGGCCAAGTCCAGCTTGTTATATGTTAAAAAAGGGGACAAACTAATTCATGCCCAAGGCAATGAAAATGTTTGGCAAGAAAACACTTCCTACTGCGAGACCCAAGTAGTAAAAAACCATGCTGAACATACCCAATTAAGACAGAAAATTGTCTGGGGAATCACAGAACTAATTTATCTCAACTGAGCCATCTGGACAGGAGTGAGTGAATATATATATATATATATATATATATATATATATACACACACACACACAGATATATATTTTACACACACATACATACACACACAAGATGAGGCAAAGAGTGCTTAAAAACCATCTTGTCTGAAGCCCCATATGTTTTCATGTACAGCAGAGTGAGCACCTTTTCTACAATAAATGCTTGTTAAAGGCAAACCAAAAAAGGCTATTTTTCACAGTTAAGCACCACTGCTTGTGCTGCCTGCTCATCATATAGCAGCCATTTGTCTCTATTAGGTAAGGTGCTGGAAGATACCAGACTCTCTTTGTATTACCTCATTCCAAGGGCAGACTGGGACAGTACTTCAGAAAAGTCATCAAGTAAAGCATCCTCTGGCTGTCAAAAAGGAAAAGAAAAATTATTCACTTGCTGCGTTATCCCTATATTTTTTGACCTTCCTACAAACCCAGACGTACAAAGAAAAGGTGTATAACCACTGCAGGCACTTTTCTCAGCATGGAAAAATACAAGAACTTTGGATTAAATGGATTTGGAAGAATTAATGTTTAGATAACAGATTTGTGAAATAGCTGGTATGTATCTTAGCAGTGGCAGAAAATTCTACATAATCAACACTGCCACTTCAAAGGTGGTGCTACAGGTCACTTTGTATGTGTCTCTGCTGAGCCTTAAGGTGCATACACACGGTCCAATTTGTCAGATGTGTCAGATGAACGCTTGAACGATTTGACCAACGATTTAAACTACGAACGATTTTTAACTGCATTAAAATGAATGGAATCGTCCAAATCTGACTGCAAACACATCAGATGTCAGATATGGTTATCTGACCATCGGGAACGCGAGTCGTTCAAACATGTCAGAATTTCCTTCAGATATGAATGATTTTTGAAATAGTTATCGTTCAGATCTGAAGAAAAATCTGACCGTGTGTATGCACCAATACACACCCACTCCAACTCATACAACTGTCGTTGTGCTCGTGAGACTGGCATCACCTGCTAGTGACCTATTTCAATTTATAAAGAGGACATCCACTGAGAATGAACATTTGGTGTGCTAGATAATTATGTGGTCTATCAGACAACCATTTCTTAAGGCAAGCGCCCCCCCACCCGAATAGCTAAAAACAGGATTTTGGTACTTACCGATAAATCCCTTTCTCCGATTGCACAGGGGACACTGGAGTTCAAGACAGTGGGGTATAGACGGTGGTAGAGCAGAGCCTGGCACTTTAAATAATCTAGAAGTGTGACTGGCTCCTCCCCCTCTATGCCCCATCAGCCCCAGTTTAAGAACTGAGCCCGAGAGGAGACGGAGGACAACAGAAAAATTAGGAAAAGGAGAAGACCACAGAACGGAACAAGACCGACTGAAGGAGAACAAAGGAACCCATTGCAGGGAACCCATGCACACAACCATAGAAGGAACCAAACAAAACAGCAGGTACGCAGCGCTGGGCGGGCGTCCAGTGTCCCCTGTGGAATCGGAGAAAGGGATTTATCGCTAAGTACCAAAATCCACTAGGGGACACTGGAGTTCAAGACAGTGGGGACGTCCCAAAGCCAACCTCCTGGGTGGGAAGCGCGGAGAACTTGCTGACCCCTCGGCCAAACCAAAACAGGGACCGCAAAGAACCATAGGCCCAGCGGAAGCTGAGGATTAAGTGTCGTAGAGCACAGGAGACAAACACCACTCCTCACTAAACAGTCATAGAAACTTCCATAACGTACAGGTTAAGTCAAAAGGAACAGAACGGCTGGCGAGAGAACAAAGACAGTTGAGAAACGTCAGAACCAGTAATCTCAACTGAAATAGACCAAACCGGACCGTTGGCAGCCGAGAGCCCAAACAAGAATCCATAGAAGGGCCGTAAACGAGAACAAACTCAAGAAACCGTACTAGAGGCTATACAGGAAGCTGCAACAGGTGCAGACAGCAGAATCCCAGCACAGCTGGACATAAATCGTATATACAGAAGTATAACAATATCAATATACAAAGCTAAACTTGTCCACAGACTCCAAACAGAGTATGCAGGGAGTCAAAAGACTAGACCGAACAGTCGCCCTGAACCCTCCTTGAGGTCCAACTACAACAAAGTTGTTAACCAGCGGAAGGGTTAGGCCATAGAAGTCTCCAAAGAGTGGAGATCCCACTGGGCCTGAGACCGAGTCGAAATAGAGATTATTGAGACTACAAGACCCTTCAGAGGGTCAGACAGCAGTACATCCCATACTGAAAACAGGGATAAAACAGCAACTGAAACGCTGCCTCTAAAAAGAAAACAACTTCCAACATGATGGAAGTGCCTAGTCAGTACCAACTGCTGGCCCGAACCCTACCAGTAAAAGAGCATGAATGCAACAGTCAACCAGGGAGAGCTACCAATATAGGGAAGCATCCAGTCAGCAAGGCTAGAGCACTAGGACAACCATGAAAGTACCCGTCAGGTACCTGTCAGTGTGATCAAATATCAACAGATATAGAACAGAAAGCCCAACCAGGCCCCCTGCGTGGAACATAGTGACTATTACACATCTATGTAAAGATGTGCACTAGCCCATAGGTGCGCTTCGTTCCATAACCCCAACAGATTCTAGTAGATAGTGTCACTAATCCAATGTTGTAACTATGCACCCACACACCAGGAAAACTCTAAAGTGTAGAGCCAACTGATTAAAAGAGTGGATGGCTGCTAGGACAGCAGCTAGGGTGTATTAGGGAGAATAACACTATGTATGTCAGGTTGCATAAAAAATGAGCATCTTCCTAGGCATCAGTGAGGTATGCTCTTACCTTCGAGCGACCAGAATCACTCTGGACGCTATGTAGAATGTCACTGACCTTTACCAACACACAGCAACCTGCCACGTTAGGAATAGAGAGCTTCAGTGGGCCAAGACCAATGCTCTACAGCACGGACATCCATCTAGAGGTGTGCAGCATAAAATACTGTGGAAACTAGCAAAATGTTAGTGGAGACAAGAAAGTCGTAGAACAGGACTCTATACTTGAGCCTGTTCCATAAGGGATGTGTATCTGTATAGTCGTGTTAGACTATACATATACCCCTAAAACGGTCCGCTAGTGTAAGTCCTTACATAAATATGTATAATGGTGAAGTGCGTATTATGCCCACCAATCTAATACCACCCAGGCATTCGATCCTGGGACCCTTCTGTTACTGGTGTACTCGCCTTATCAGGTGAGCCATTTTATCTCAGATGAACCCGTTTTTGAAGTGGGAATCAAAAAGACGACCTCAATGCTGTGAGGCAGTAATACCACCGCACTAGCCGCGCATCACTAACTTCCTCTTGTATGAGCCACCGAATGGAGCACAGAAGATATAAATCTATATAGATGCACATATGCATACCCTCTAACGTAAGCACAGAATGAAAAAAGGTTTTAAGATCAGCCTATAATGTAGTATATGGTTTTCACATATATACATGGGAAGAGTACTGCCCCTCTCAAAGGCGAGCCAATGTGAGGCATAAGCCTGGGGAAGGACGCTAAAAAAGAGCTAACCCTGAGTGAAGGGTATGCTATAACCATAAGTTCTGGCCGCAGCACCAGAACAGTGGCTAATACTATACATTTAGGCAAGGTAGCTAGTATACCATGAGGTAGCTCAGACTTTAGATGAAGCTAGGCACCCTTTGTGATAGATGCGGTGAGGCAGTTCCAAGGGGAAGTCTGACAGGGGTAATAGTAGGCGCTGCAATTGGCGGGACTGTGTCTCGTCAGCACAGCACTACTAGCCGGGATGTGCACCAGCTGAATAACTGGCCCCTCTGAGAACCTCATGTAACAACCGCAGTGTTATAGTTCAAAAATAAAAGGGGATTGGGCTAGTTCCCATTCTGCTAGCAAACCAGCCATCACTATACTCCTGTCATCCAGTGACAGGCATCCCTACCGTTGGGGGGAGGGCATAGGAGACCCACGCTAAAGCACTCCCTGCTGCAGGTAGTGCCTAAGCTATACTACTTGCGTGCAGGAAATGACAGTAATATTTCTAAATAAGAACATGAGCAATAATTAAGAGCCATGAAATGAACGGAGCCCAAGGACAAAATTCACCCCAGCCTGTGTATGTTCTATAACTACTGTCCTTAGAAGGAAAGCAGGGGGCGCTGGAATACCTCTGAGTGTGCGAAGTGTTACATTCCAGTCAGCACAGTGCTGCTAACCCCATTAATAGAACTGACACTACTTATATCGGCAGGTGGCTCTAGGCCTTCATGATATGAAGTGTACACAAGGGCCCCTTAGAGACTAATTTTATTGAGATATGCGACAATAATATGGAGTACCAGAATTGATATTGAGAAGGGTACCTGTACTTAGACATATAACGCGTTTGTCATCCCAAGTATTCATACAAGGAATGGGTGTCTAATAAGTTTGCTACCAAGTAATAATAGGTCCTCTGAACAGGGCGCTGTAGATATAGACTGACGGAAACCGAACTATAACCCCAGGAGGGTGTAAGTACGTATCTTTATATACATGTGTGGACATACAAGAAGGCCCCAGGACATGTATAGGGTCCATACTGGAAGCAATGCCTAAGAGTATCACTATGTAAGCCGCATCACATGACTAGTTTATAGAGCACCATATAATATGTATGGAACTAGCCTACAGCTTCTGGTAAGCCCAGGCGGCTTTCGCATGCGTGGAATTATAGGTAAACCTAATGATAGTGGAAGTATAGGCATACCTACACATATACATAAAACAAGAGATATGGTAAGAACTTACCTTTGTTATCTCTGTTTCTACGAAGTCCATAGGGTCCACAGGGTGACCTTGGGCTATAGCTGGATCCTGGATCCTCGGGCACCACGGAGTTAAAGCTTTCAGCTGCTCCCAGGATGCACTTGGGTCCAACCTCCCCTATACCCCGCCCCCGAGCCACAGGCACCTCAGTTGGTAAGCAGCCCAGGCCGGAAGAGGAGACGAAACAGAGAGAAGGAAGACTGGAACACACAAGAACCATACTCACAGAAATGGGAGACGGAAAACCGGTGACCAGTCACAGAGCCCATATGAAGCCAGGTGCGTCAGGGCGGATTAATGTGGAACCTGGAAACCACCTTAGGCAGGAAATCAGGACGAGTGCGAAGCACCGCTCTGTCCTGAAGAAAAATCAGTAAAGGGGGACGACAAGAAAGCGCCCCCAAATCTGAAACCCTCCTGGCAGAAGCAATTGCCAAGAGGAAAACAGTTTTAAAAGTTAGCCACTTGAGCTCCACTGACTCCAAGGGCTCAAAAGGAGGACCCTGTAAGGCCCGAAGAACCACCGCCAAATCCCACGGGGCCACAGGTGGCACAAAGGGAGACTGGATTCTCAAAACTCCCTGGAAAAAGGTGTGTACGTCCGGCATAGCAGCGATCCTGCGCTGGAACCACACCGACAGAGCAGACACGTGCACCTTCAGCGAGGAAAGACGTAATCCTAAGTCCAAACCCGACTGAAGGAAAGCCAGAATACGCGAAACCCGGAACACCTGGGGATCATAGTTTCTGGCCTCGCACCACTGAAAGAAAGTGTGCCACACTCTGTGATAGATCCTCGCGGAAGCAGGCTTGCGCGCCCTCAGCATGGTGGTAATAACGGAGCTAGAAAAGCCCCGAGACCTCAGGACGGCTGTCTCAAGAGCCACGCCGTCAAAGATAGTCGACCCAGATCCGGGTGAAGACAGGGCCCCTGAGACAACAGGTCCCGCCGTTGAGGAGGTACGGAGCGTCGATAGACAGGCTCCACAGATCGGAGTACCACGGCCTTCTGGGCCACGCTGGGGCCACCAGGATCAGTGTGCCTCCGTCCTGTTTGAACTTGCGCAGGACCCGAGGCAGCAGAGATATCGGAAGGAACAAGTAAGCCAGTTGAAACAGCCATTTCACCGACAGCGCGTCTATCAGACTTGCGCCTGCGTCCCTTGTCCTTGACCCGCACACAGGCAGCTTGTGATTGTGACGGGACGCCATCAGGTCCAGCTCTGGCAGCCCCCACTTGTCCACGAGTAGTTGGAATACCTCTGGATGAAGCGACCATTCCCCGGGATGCACGTCGTAACGGCTGAGGAAGTCTGCCTCCCAATTGAGGACTCCTGGGATGAAAACTGCCGAGAGAGCTGGAAGATAGCGCTCCGCCCAAGCCAGGACGCGGGACACCTCCGTCATCGCAGCTCGACTGCGAGTCCCTCCATGGTGATTGATGTACGCCACCGTGGTGGCGTTGTCTGACTGCACCTGAACGGCCCTTCCGTGAAGAGCGGTGCCGGACAACTGCAGGGCTCTGTATACTGCCCGCAGTTCCAGGATGTTGATGGGAAGAAGCGCTTCCTCCGCCGACCAACGACCCTGAAGTGACAAGGAGCCTGTCACCGCCCCCCAACCCCGGAGACTGGCATCTGTCGTGAGCAGAACCCATTCCGGGATCCAAAAGGGGCTCCCCTCTAGGAGATGAGCCGTCTGCAGCCACCAGGCTAGGGACAGACGCACCTCCGAGGACAACACCAGCATCTGAGAGCGGATCCTGTGTGGCAATCCGTTCCATTCCAAAAGAATCAGCCCCTGCAGGGACCTGGAATGGAACTGGGCAAACTCCACCATGTCGAATGCCAACACCATGGACCCCAAAACTCTCATCGCTGAGTGCACCGACACTCTGCCACTGCTCAGACAACTGTGAATCCGCAGCTGTAAGGAGGAGACCTTCTCTGGAGTCAGAAAAATCCGTTGCTGACGAGAGTCCAGCAGGGCCCCCAAATGAACCATCCGCTGTGATGGGATGAGGGAGGACTTCTTCCAGTTGATCAACCAGCCGTGCGCCTGTAGACAAGCGACCGTCAGGTGGAGATGCTGGATCAGTACCTCCGGGGAGCTTGCCAGCAAGAGGAGGTGGTCTAGATACGGTAGCAACCGTATTCCCTGGCTACGAAGATGAGCCGCCATGACCGCCATCACCTTGGTAAATACCCTTGGTGCCGTGGAGAGACCAAAGGGTAGAGCCTTGAATTGGTTGTGGAGAATAGCAAACCGCAGAAACCGTTGGTGCGATGTTGCTATAGGCACATGGAGGTAGGCGTCCTGGATATCCAGGGAGACCATATAGTCCCCTGGTTCCATCGCCAGAATGATGGAACGCAAAGTTTCCATCCTGAATTTGGGAACCCTGAGAAACCTGTTCAGGGACTTCAAATTGAGGATGGGGCGATGAGAGCCATTGGGTTTCTGTACCAGAAACAGCGTAGAGTAATACCCCATCCCACGTTGAGACTGTGGCACGGGTATAATGACCCCCGCCGTCAGCAAGGCCTCTATGGCTTCCTGAACCTGCAAGGCCTTGGTTTTGTCCTGAGGACTTGTGTAAAAAAACTGGCCAGGCGGCCTGTGCCGAAAAGACAGGGCGTACCCCTGGGAGACCACTTCTCGCACCCAGGCATCCGTGGTGGTATTGTGCCAGCACTGGGCGAATTGAAGAAGTCGGCCTCCCACTCTGGGGTCCCCCGGAGGGAGGCCCGTCCCATCACGCAGAAGGCTTATCTTCTTGCTTGGAAGAAGGGCGCCTAGCACTCCAGGCTTGCTTCTTTGGCTTTGAGGCGGTCTTGGGTGCGGACTGCCTCGGGAAGGACTGACCCTTTGCCTTGCCCTGAACCCGAAAGGAAAGAAAGGCCGAGCTCCGGACCTTAGCAGGTGTAGTAGCTGAAGGGAGGAAGGCTGACTTGGATTTTGCCAGGGTATCTACTATTTTGTCCAGGTCCGGACCAAATAGTAATTCTCCATTAAAAGGTAAGGCCTCCAAGCCATTCTTTGAATCCGCATCTGCTCTCCAAGACCGCAACCACAAGGATCTACGAGCAGACACTGCTGCCGCCGAAACCCTAGAGGTCAACAGGCTAGCATCCAACGATGCTTCTCCAATGTAGGAGGCGGCGTCTCTCATCTGTCCTAACAACGCCCTCTGGACGTCCGGAGCTTCATCCGTAAACGTGTCCTCCAAGGCGTTGGCCCACCCCTCAATGGCCTTGGCCACCCAGGAGATGGCCATGGACGGCCGGGCTACAGCCCCTGAGAGAGAATAAATAGACTTTAGACAAGTCTCCACCTTCCTGTCCGTAGGATCCTTCAGCGAGGATATAGACGGCAACGGCAAAGTAGCACTCCTGATGAGGCGTGTTACATGGGAATCGACTGCAGGCGGAGTTTCCCATTTCTTACAATGCGCTTCCGGGAATGGATAATTGGACACCAAGCGTTTCTGTGGCAGGAAACGCTTACTGGGTGTCTGCCAGGCCACCGCCATGTGATCAGTCAACTGATCAGACAAGGGGAACGCTGCAGAAGTAACCTTAGCTTTTTTAAAACTAGGATACCTCGACTTGGGAGCGGGTGCCTCATCCTCAATCAGAAGAATGGCCCGCACCGCCTTAACCAGAGCCCGCACATTGATGGAAGACTTAGTGTCTACCTCCTGGACTGAGGCATCTGAGGCTGAGTCATCCTGCACCTCACCATCATCCGAGGACCCCTCAGAATCCGAAAGATGCGCAGCCTGCGCCATGACTGAGCGTTTAGACGCCCTGGAGGGCACGTCACTGCGCAACATCGACTGAAAAGCCGAAGATGCTGCCGCCAAATCTAGGACAGTGTGGGAAAGCGCATCCACCCAGGGTGGAGGAGCTGCCACAGGAGCCTGAAACGGCACCACAGCCTGCTGTGCCACAGGGGTGGACTGAATATACATTGGCAACCCCGCATAGGGACCAACAGGCTGAGACCCCGGGAGAGTCTGCAATAATTGTGGGACACCCGGGGAATGGGGGATGGCAGGCAGGGGCAACGCCCTAGTAGGGGTGGCAGTCGGGACCGACAGACGGTCCGCGATGGACACCAGCACCTGGGAAAACATCGCCCATGGTGGCTCCTGCGACATGGGAGGTTTAGACAAACCAGGGAGCGCCTGGCACCGTCCGCACAGGCCGTCCTGTGACAAATCCTCCCTATCCACTCCTGCAGAACAGCGCCTGCAGGAGAACAATACCGGAGCCCCGGAGTGCTCAATTTCCTCCTCAGACATGACTTAGGAAGAAAACGTGCGCACTCACCAGTGTGCTGAACAACAGCCCACAATATGGTACTGTGTAGCACACAACTGTATGTGACGGACCTCACAAATACGTGATTTATATAAGTGAAGTCAGTAGAAACACCCTTCCCCCGCACACCTGTAGGGCTTGTAGGAGAAGGAAAGGGATAGGTATAGGCTGACAGTAAGTAGAAATTAGCACAGACAGGCAGCACTAGCAAAAGTCACATACCATGCAGGAAGATATACTCACTGCACCTTTCCACTACAATCAACCTGCCCAGATTCAGTGTCTGGGAGGGCTATAGTGCTGTGTACACTGTCCTTTTGCAGGGGAGAGGTACACAGGGGGACCGGTCCGCGTGCTCCCTGAGAGTATCCGCACTGCCACAGAGAAAATGGCTGCTGGAGACCTCAGAGGAGGAGTGGCCGAGTATCTGCAGCTCAGCGACGCCAGACTCCGTGCTGAAAGGCGCGCTGAGCTGAGGGGAGGAGCCGCTAGACAGGGAAGGCTTCCTCCCCTGGCTAGCATATTTAACCCCCGGGTTGCCGGAATCCCGCTTGCCGCATAATTTACCCTGGTGGTCTAGTGGTCTGGCGGGGTATGCCTCCGCTGGAGGGGGGGGCCCGCCGCCACCGCTAGCGCCCACGGTCTATCCCCTAGACCGGGGGCATGGGACTGCATTTACAAGGAACCACGCGCACCGCCGCTAATCAGCGGTGCGCGGCTTACCTTAATCTCCCCAATGTCTTCCGGCAGCAGTCCCGAGGGAAACCAGAGTCCGGCTAGTACAGACTCTGGCTTCCCCCGCCGCGATCCCCAGTGCAGTACTGGCGCCGCGGCCCCAGCAGGGAGAAGGAGCGGCAGCGTGGGCGTCTGTACAGACAGCCCATCGCTGCCGCTCTGGAGAAAAAAACTATAGTAAAAAAATTAAACTAAGTTAACATAAAAAGCCTTAGGGGGCTGCTCCTGCAGCCCCCCCCCGCAGGGTGACCCGACTCCGGCCGGGCACCATCATAAACTGAGGTGCCTGTGGCTCGGGCGCGGAGTATAGGGGAGGTTGGACCCAAGTGCATCCTGGGAGCAGCTGGAAGCTTTAACTCCGTGGTGCCCGAGGATCCAGGATCCAGCTATACCCCAAGGTCACCCTGTGGACCCTGAAGTAGAAATATATATATGAATATACACATACACACGCACACACAAACACACACACACACAACTCAAACCCCAAGGAGAGATAGTGTAAAGCGGAGTTATTGTACCAACTAGCGCATCAGGAGAGCCAGCAACCAATCGCAGCCTCCTTCTTTCAATATGCTAGGTATCCGACATAAAACTGATAAGAACAGATCCTACCTCTGCTCTTATGGTAAGGCTAAGAAGCGATATCCACATATGGATACGCGTACCTCATACAAATAACAAGAGATATGGTAAGAACTTACCTTTGTTATCTCTGTTTCTACGAAGTCCATAGGGTCCACAGGGTTGACCTTGGGGTTATAGCTGGAACAGGATCCATGGGCACCACACAGTTAAGCTTTTAGCTCCCAGGATGCACTTGGGTCCTCCTCTATACCCCGCCCCCGAGCCACAGGCACCTCAGTTGGTAAGCAGCCTAGGCCGGAGGAGAATATGGAACAGAGAGAAGGAAGACTGGAACACACAAGAAACCATACTCACAGCAATAGGAGACGGAAAACCGGTGACCAGCCACACAGCCCATTTGAAGCCAGGTGCGTCAGGGCGGGCGCCCTGTGGACCCTATGGACTTCGTAGAAACAGAGATAACAAAGGTAAGTTCTTACCATATCTCTTGTTTTCTACTTCAGGGTCCATAGGGGGTCCACAGGGTTGACCTTGGGGATGTCCCAAAGCAGTCCAACTAAGGGCGGGGACGCTCCTGTGCTGAAAGGAGTACCCGGCGCCCAAAGGATGCATCCTGAGAGGCAAAGGTGTCAAACGCATAGAACCTCAAAAACGTTTGAATTGAAGACCAAGTGGCCGCCCTACACAGCTGAACAGCAGAAGCGCCACGTCTAGCAGCCCAAGAGGGACCCACAGAACGAGTGGAATGAGCCTTAACAGAGGCTGGCACAGGTAAGCCCTCCTGTGCATAAGCCTCACAAATAACGGAACGAAGCCAACGGGCTAACGTTTGTTTGTTGGCAGGCCAACCCCTCTTGTGAAAACCAAAGAGGATAAACAAGGAATCAGACTTCCTAACCGAAGCCGTCCGGTCTACATAAATTCTAAGCGCCCGGACCACATCTAAGGAAGTCTCACCAGCTGAAAGATCAGGGGACTGAAAAGCTGGCACAACAAGTTCCTGATTAATATGGAACTTCGAGACCACTTTGGGCAAAAACTCAGGACGAGTGCGGAGCACCGCTCTGTCCTGGTGAAAAATCAGGAAAGGAGGGCGACAGGAAAGCCCCCCAATTCAGACACCCTCCTGGCCAAAGCAATTGCCAGGAGAAAAACCGTCTTAAATGTCAGCCACTTGAGCTCCACCGCCTCAAGAGGCTCAAACGGAGGACCCTGCAGGACCCGTAGCACCACCGCCAAGTCCCAAGGAGCCACAGGAGGCACAAAGGGAGGCTGGATCCTGAGAACACCTTGGAAAAAGGTGTGAACGTCTGGTAGTATTGCAATCCGCCGTTGAAACCACACGGACAAGGCGGACACATGAACCTTCAGAGATGCAAGGCGTAAGCCGAGATCCAATCCTGACTGAAGAAATTCCAAGATCCTAGAAACTCGGAACACCTGAGGATCATAAAGTCTGGACTCACACCACTGAAAGTAAGTGTGCCACACTCTGTGATAAATCCGTGCTGAAGCAGGCTTGCGTGCCCTGAGCATCGTACCAATAACCGAACTGGAGAAGCCCCGAGACCTCAAGACGGCTGTCTCAAGAGCCACGCCGTCAAAGACAGCCGACCCAGATCCGGGTAAAGGCAGGGCCCCTGAGACAACAGGTCCCGACGTTGAGGAAGAAGGTACGGAGCGTCGATGGAGAGGCTCCTGAGATCGGAGTACCAAGGACGTCTGGGCCACGCCGGAGCTACCAGCACGAGCATGCCGCCGTCCTGCTTGAATTTCCGCAGAACCCGAGGAAGCAGGGATATCGGAGGAAACAGATACGCCAGGTGAAACGTCCATGTCACCGATAGCGCGTCCACCAGACTTGCACCTGCGTCTCTTGTCCTTGACCCGTAAACGGGCAACTTGTGATTGTGACGGGAGGCCATCAAGTCCAGCTCCGGCAGTCCCCACCTGTCCACGAGTAGCTGAAACACCTCTGGGTGAAGCGACCATTCCCCGGGATGCACGTCGTGACGGCTGAGGAAGTCCGCCTCCCAATTGAGGACTCCGGGGATGAAGACCGCCGAGATCGCTGGAATGTGACCCTCCGCCCAAGACAGGATACGAGACACCTCCGACATCGCTGCCTGACTGCGAGTTCCGCCTTGGTGATTGATATACGCCACCGTGGTGGCGTTGTCGGACTGCACCTGTACCGCCCTTCCGTGAAGAGCGGGGCCGGACGACTGCAGGGCCTTGTATACTGCCCGCAGTTCCAGGATGTTGATGGGGAGAAGTGCTTCTTCCGCTGACCAACGACCCTGAAGCGACAAAGAGCCGGTCACTGCCCCCCAACCCCGGAGACTGGCATCCGTCGTGAGCAGGACCCAGTCCGGGATCCAAAATGGGCGCCCCTCGACCAGATGAGCTGTCTGAAGCCACCAAGCCAAAGATAGCCGAACGTCCGGAGACAACACCAGCACCTGAGAGCGGATCCGGTGAGGTAACCCGTTCCATTCTGATAGAATCAGCCCCTGCAGGGGCCGGGAATGGAACTGGGCAAATTCCACCATGTCGAATGTCGACACCATGGACCCCAGAACTCTCATAGCCGAATGGACCGACAGGCGGCAACTGCTCAGGCAACTGTGTATCCGCAGCTGTAGTGAGGCGACCTTCTCCGGAGTCAGGAAGATCCTTTGCTGACGCGAATCCAGCAGGGCTCCCAAATGAACCATCCGCTGTGATGGAATCAGAGAGGACTTTTTCCAATTTATCAACCACCCGTGTGCTTGCAGGCAAGCGATCGTCAGGTGGAGATGTTGAAGCAGTACCTCCGGGGAGCTCGCCAGCAACAGGAGGTCGTCCAGGTACGGCAGCAGCCGTACATTCTGGTTCCGAAGATGTGCGGCCATGACCGCCATAATCTTCGTGAACACCCTCGGTGCCGTGGAGAGACCAAAGGGTAGCGCCCGGAACTGATAGTGGTGTTGAAGGATAGCGAACCTCAGATACCGCTGGTGTGAAGATGCTATCGGAACATGGAGGTAGGCGTCCTGGATGTCCAGGGACACCATGTAATCCCCCGGTTCCATCGCCAGAATGATGGAACGTAACGTTTCCATCCTGAACTTGGGAACTCTGAGGAATTTGTTCAGAGACTTCAAGTTGAGGATAGGGCGATGAGAACCATTGGGTTTCTGCACCAGAAACAGAGACGAATAATACCCCGTCCCTCGTTGTGATAGAGGAACGGGAACAATGACCCCTGCTTTCAGCAAGGACTCTATAGCCTCCTGAACCTGTAACGCCTTGGTCTTGTTCTGAGAAGGACTTGTGCAGAAAAACTGGTGGGGTGGTCTGTGCCGAAAAGACAGGGCGTACCCCTGGGAGACCACTTCTCGAACCCAGGCATCCGTGGTGGTATTGTGCCAGCACTGGGCAAATAGAAGAAGTCGGCCTCCCACTCTGAGGTCCCCCAGAGGGAGGCCCGTCCCATCAGGCCGCAGGTTTATCTTCCTGCTTGGAAGAAGGGCGCCGAGCACTCCAGGCTTGCTTCTTGGGTTTAGAGGCAGTCTTACTCGCAGACTGTCTCGGGAAGGACTGACCTTTCGCCTTACCCTGAACCCGAAAGGAACGAAAAGCCGAACTCCGAACCTTAGCAGGCAGTGCCGCCGAAGGGAGGAAGGCCGACTTGGATTTAGCCAGGGTGTCCACTATTTTGTCCAAGTCCGGACCAAATAGTAATTCCCCATTGAAAGGTAAGGCCTCCAGACCTTTCTTTGAATCAGAGTCCGCTCTCCAGGACCGCAACCATAAGGATCGGCGGGCAGACACCGCTGCAGCCGATACCCGCGAGGTCAGCAGACTAGCATCTAAAGAAGCTTCTCCAATGTAAGAAGCGGCGTCCCTCATTTGTCCCAACAACGCCCGCTGGACATCCGGAGCGTCGTCCGGGAAGGTATCTTCCAATGCATTGGCCCATCCCTCAATGGCCTTGGCCACCCAGGAAATGGCCATGGACGGTCGGGCCACCGCCCCGGAGAGGGAGTAAATAGACTTTAAGCAAGTCTCAACTTTCCTGTCCGTGGGATCCTTCAGCGAGGATATCGACGGTAATGGTAAGGTGGCGCCCCGAGTTAAACGGGTGACATGGGAATCCACCGCCGGTGGAGTTTCCCATTTTTTACAATGTGCCTCAGGGAAGGGGTAATTAGAAGCCAACCGCTTCTGAGGAAGGAATCTCTTACTGGGCGCCTGCCAAGCTACCGCCATATGATCCGTCAACTGATCCGACAGGGGAAACACCGCAGAAGCCACCTTAGTTTTTTTGAAACTAGGAAACTTCGACCTAGGAACCGGTGCCTCATCCTCTATAAGAAGAATAGCTCGCACCGCCCTAACTAGTGCTCGCACATTAATGGACGACTTGGTATCCATTTCCTGGACCGAGGCGTCTGAGTCAGTGTCATCAGGGACCTCCCCATCATCTGAGGAACCCTCTGAGTCCGATACCTGAGCAGCCCGTGTCATGAGTGGGCGTTTAGAAATCCTAGAAGGCATGTCAGTCTGCAACATTGACTGAAAAGCCGAGGAAGCGGCCGCCAAATTTTGCACGGAGTTGGAGAGCACATCCACCCATGGTGGAGGCGTCGCCATAGGGGCCTGAAAAGGTACCACAGGCTGCTGCGGCACAGGGGAAGCCTGTATATACATAGGCAACCCCGCATAGGGACCAACTGATTGAGACCCAGGAGGACTCCGCAATAACTGCGGGACACCCGGGGAATGGGGGATGGTCGGCTGGGGCACTGCCCTAGTAGGGAGAGCAGTCGGGACCGACAGACGGTCCGCAATAGACACCAGCACTTGAGAAAACATCGCCCACGGTGGTTCCTGCGCCAGAGAAGGTCTGGATGGGCCAGGAGCCACCTGACATCGACTACACAGGCCATCCTGTGACAAATCCTCCCTATCTACTCCTGCAGAACAGCGTCCGCAGGAGGCCAACACCGGAGCCACTGAGCGCTCAACCTCCTCGTCTGACATGACAGAATATATTATATATCCGGCACCAGGGTAGAAGTAAAACGCACTCACCGGTGTGCTGAACAACAGCCCACAATATGGCACTGAGTAGCACACAACTGTATGTGACGGACCTCACAAATACGTGATCTATATAAGTGAGGTCAGTAGAAACGCCCCTCCCCCACACACCTGCAGGGCTTGTAGGAGAAGTAAAGGGATAGGTATAAGCTGACAGTAAGCGGAAAATAAGCACAGACAGGCAGCACTAGCAAAAAGTCACATACCATGCAGAGAAATAATACTCACTGCACCTTTACACTACAATCAACCTGCCCAGATTCAGTGTCTGGGAGGGCTATAGTGCTGTGTACGCTGTCCTTAATCAGGGGAGAGGTACACAGGGGGACCGGTCCGCGTGCTCCCTGAGATCTGCGCTGCCACTGGGAAAATGGCCGCTGGAGACCTCAGAGGAGGAGTGGCCGAGTAGCTGCAGCTCAGCGACGCCAGACTGCGTGCTGAAAGGCGCGCTGAGCTGAGGGGAGGAGCCGCTAAACAGGGAAGGCTTCCTCCCCTGGCTGGCCATAACCCCAGGGATGCTGGCTTCCCGCTTGCCCCTTTATCCCTGGTGGTCTAGTGGTCCCACGGGTTATGGGGGGGCCCGCCGCCACTGCCAGCAGCCTCCGGTCTGTCCCCCGGACCGGAGGCTAAAGGACTGCATTTAAGGCATTCCGCGCGCCGCCGCTAGCCAGCGACGCGCGGCTTACCTGAATCCCCGGCGACTCCGGCAGCAGTCCTGGGAGGTAGACAGAGTCCGGCTAGTACGGACTCTGTCCTCCCGCCGCGATCCCCAGATCAGTACTGGCGTCGCGGCGCCAGTCGGGGATCAGAGCGGCAGCGTGGGCGTCTGTACAGACAGCCCTTCGCTGCCGTCTGTAGTAAAAATAGATTAAAAATAAATAAAATTTAACTTAAAATAAAAAGCTTCTGGGGGCTGCTCCTGCAGCCCCCCTGCGCGGTGACCGACTCCGGCCGGGCACCAGCTTACACTGAGGTGCCTGTGGCTCGGGGGCGGGGTATAGAGGAGGACCCAAGTGCATCCTGGGAGCTAAAAGCTTAACTGTGTGGTGCCCATGGATCCTGTTCCAGCTATAACCCCAAGGTCAACCCTGTGGACCCCCTATGGACCCTGAAGTAGAAATATATATATGTATTCATATACATACACCCACATATATGTACACACATACACACACGTGGCTTACCTCCACTCAGGGAGATGTGCCGCATGTGGCCGTCATTCTGCTACTGCGTAGGGGCAGGATATTTTAGCAGCGCGCTGTCCCCGACTGGTTTTGCATAAAGCGGAAGCATTCAAGGCTCCTGATGCAAAACCACTCATTAACTGAACCTCTCTCCTGCTAGACTGGAGAGGGTTCATGGGAGCACTGATGTTGTTCTAGGTCTACAGTTCCCGGTATTCCCAGGCGGTCGTAGGCTGCTATGGCAGGGTGTGACGGTCATACATCGCTACATTGGGGAGCTGCATTTGGTATAACGTTAAGGCTATTAGCCCTATGCTATAGACTAGCCAATAGGGAAGCCTGCTCAGCCCCGCCAGGAGCTGCGGGATGCAGCGTCTCCTCCTGAGTTTAGATGAGAGCTGCTAATAGCTATTTGGTGGTTTCACTGGGGACTGAACCCAGGACCTGCTGCCTGTAAAGCAGATGTGATAACCACTACACTATGAAACCTCAGGTAGTGCTGCAAGCACAGGGAGTACACACAAACTCCACACAGCAAGGGCTGCGGTGGGATCTGAGCCCACAACGTCAGCGCTGAAAGGCAGTCATGTCAACCATTATCTGTGTTATAGAACAATGATAGCAGAACCACGCTGCTCTATGTCCAGCAGGTCTGCTGTAGCTTTGACTGTGCCTCAGCTGCGTATACTAGCTCGCCCTTTGAAAAGGCAGACGCAGCGCTCCTGTTATGGAGAATGTCGGGCCTCCGCGCGGTGCTTAAGATGATTCTTTGCACTTGCTGCCTGGGGCACATAGACTGTACTGGGGAATACAGGGCAAGAGGGTGCACGGTGCAACGGAGACTCTCCAGCTATCATCGCACCACTCCCCTAACCAGAGACCTGACTCGCAAGCCGTGGTTCTATAATCCGCGGTGCAGCGTCTCCTCCTGTAACAAGAGGAGGGACATTGCAGGTAGACAGGCGCGCTGTAGCGGCGTCTAACGGCGCGCAGAAGATCAACCCGGCGCCGGTGTTCTTTTAAGCACTGGCGCGGTGATTACAGACAGCCGCTGAACGGCTGTTAGGGTGCGTGGTGCATGCACTGAAGCGGTGTCCACGTGCCCCCGTCAATGCCGTCGCCGGAGCTTCTACATTACAAGCATCGGCGCAGCTACAATTATTTGTACAGGGAAGCTCCTGCTAGTGGCGGGTGTTTAGCGCGCCTACCGCAGCTACCCCTCCTGCTCCCCATCTGGGGAGGAGGACCCGGACTGCGGCCTGTCAGCGCTGCATTGACCTCGCTGCAGTGCAGAGCACTGAGGGGGGAGAACCCGCCTTAACGCTGAGCCACAGACGCTCTGTTACAAATGGCACCGCTGAAATGGCGGGCTCAACAGTGACCGCTAGCGGCATGTCACTGAGCCCAGCTAACGTCCACTGATCCTGCTAATCAGGAGCAGTGGTCATATTTTCGGACTGCTGCGGCCGGGATGCTGGGTTGAGGGGGCGGCGTGGAACCCAGACACATGCCGGTGTCAGCAGTGGCGGGTCCTCGCAGGGTCGGATGACTCCATTATGTGTGCCCCCTCCTTAGGGTCACCGGACACAGGCTGCAGTAGCCGTGTGGTGCCCTTCCCGGCGGCTCCCACGTAGCAGGCAGACTGCCACAGTATGCAGCCTGCCTGTCCTCAGTGCTTGTAATAATAACTAAATATGAGAAAGGCTGGAGACAGCCTGATGTGCGACCAGCTCTCTCGGGCACATTCTAAAAACTGGGGCTGATGGGGCATAGAGGGGGAGGAGCCAGTCACACTTCTAGATTATTTAAAGTGCCAGGCTCTGCTCTACCACCGTCTATACCCCACTATCTTGAACTCCAGTGTCCCCTAGTGGATGAAGGAGAAAGTGGGATGTACCCTCCACCACTTAACTAAAGCAAAGAAGCTAGAAAATCCTGCAACTTTCAGCAATGGCGGACCACGTCTGTCAAACTATACCACTTGCTGCTGTAAAACTATAAATATAGTATACACTCCCAACAGCAATGAGTGCCATAAATGTCACACAGCTCTCAAATATATAAAACTGGGTGCTCCTGACAGGAATGACACTTTCAGTTATACAGTCCCTGCTGTGAGCTTTTTGTTAAGAAAGATGGTTAATATATATTTTAGCATGGTGAACTAGACAAACCATGTTCATTCTCAAGGAAGAATTAAGTGCAGCATTAAGGTGCCCATAGCCACAGCTATAACACAAATTGTTGCCTGGAGTCTGTTCTGCTTTGTAAACACACAAGCCTTGGGTGTGTTAGCTGTGGATCTGTAGGTCATTGTATTCTTGTCTGCAGTCACTTTTTCCTGACAAATACAAACTACAATAAAAATTATGCTTAAACAGTGTTTGATGCTTTAACAGGCTAGAAAATCTTTTTTAGTACACCAGAAATTCTGCCATCAAAAGCTCTTATGAACTCCCTTTTGATGTACAGTAGGCTTTCTGTTCTGACTCAAATAGTGTGTAATTTCCAATACAAATTTCTAATATTAGGAAAAGTACAAAAGTTATTACACTCAACTATTTTATCTACAGTATGTCAGTGTTCTCACATTAAAACAAAGATACAAAAGATAAATGGGCAACAAGACAGGAACATAAAAATAAATTTCATATGGCTATATGAGAATCAGGAAACAATAGAATTAAAAAATACTTTTTTACAGCTGGATTAAACTCAAAATCTTTACATCAAGAGCCAATGACTAATACAAGCATCACGTGCTTGGCAGATATAACCTATATAACCAAATACTTCGATAACTTCAGAAGAGAAAGATAGAAGTTGGGGAGGAATGTAATTGTCTCCAATTTTGGAAAATCTGCAGTTTCCTGGTGTGTAGCAAACCACTATAAGTAATACAGGCTACATTACTAAAATTTGCAAAATACAGATGTGTCCACATTCATCTATCCACCGCGTGCTAAAAGTCACGTTACACAACGCTGAGCGTCTTTTCGTGCAACCTTATCCCTTAAAATTCGTCTTATACACAAAGCGATGAGAATAGGACACACAGCTGTTGTTGATTAAAGTGATATGCGGCATGTCTAGAGCCTGTGTGCGACTGCAGGTGTATCTGCATGCAAAATGCTATGTTACAGTGTGACACTCTTAACTTAGTATATTGCATGCAGATACACCCACAATTGAACACAAAAGATAAATAATTCACATATAATTTTAATCAGCAGAAGCTGTTTGTGTGTCCTATATGCATTGCATGAAAAGATGCATGGCGCGACTAGAATGGCTGTTTAATGCGCAAGGAGGCTAGATCAGTGGCGGAACCCTTGCACCCTCCATTTGCCGGGCGCCCGCTGAGTGTGTTGCCAGCGGGCGCCCGACTCCTGTCCTCCTGGCGGTAGCCGGAGGACGGAGCTCCCTCCGTCTTCCGGGTCCCGCAGTGTACTATGGGAGTGATGTCATAACGTCACTCTCATAGTGCCGAGGAGCGGACGCCGGGGACGGAGCTCAGGAGTGAGCTCCGTCTTCCGGGTCCCGCAGTGCACTATGGGAGTGACGAAATGACGTCACTCCCATAGTGCCGAGGAGCAGACACCAGGGATGGACGGCAGCAGCACTGGAGCGGGGGATAAAACAAGAGATATGGTAAGAACTTACCTTTCTTATCTCTGTTTCTACGAAGTCCATAGGGTCCACAGGGTTGACCTTGGGGTATAGCTGGATCTGAATCCACGGGCACCACGCAGTTAAAGCTTTGCTGCTCCCAGGATGCACTTGGGTCCGTCCTCCTCTATACCCCGCCCCCGACCACAGGCACCTCAGTTGGTAAGCAGCTAAGGCCGGAGAACACCCTGGAAAAAGGTGTGAACATCTGGCAGTGTAGCAATCTGTCGTTGAAACCACACGGACAAAGCAGACACATGAACCTTCAGAGAGGCAAGACGTAAGCCGAGGTCCAAACCTGATTGAAGGAACTCCAAGATTCTGGAAACCCGGAACACCTGAGGATCATAGCTTCTGGATTCACACCACCGAAAGTAAGTGTGCCACACCCTATGGTAAATCCGTGCGGAAGCAGGCTTGTGTGCCCAAAGCATGGTACCAATGACCGAACTGGAGAAACCCCGAGACCTCAAGACGGCTGTCTCAAGAGCCACGCCGTCAAAGACAGCCGACCCAGATCCGAGTAAAGGAAGGGCCCTTGAGACAATAGGTCCAGACGCTGAGGAAGAAGGTACGGAGCGTCGATGGAGAGGCACCTCAGATTGGAGTACCAAGGACGTCTGGGCCACGCCGGAGTTACCAGCACGAGCGTGCCGCCGTCCTGCTGGAATTTCCGCAGAACACGAGGAAGCAGGGATAACGGAGGAAACATACGCCAGGTGAAACGTCCATTTCACCGACAGCGCGTCTACCAGACAGGCGCCTGCGTCTCTTGTCCTTGACCCGTATACGGGCAACTTGTGATTGTGACGGGAGGCCATCAAGTCCAGCTCCGGCAGCCCCCACCTGTCCACGAGTAGCTGAAACACCTCTGGGTGAAGCGACCATTCTCCGGGATGCACGTCGTGACGGCTGAGGAAGTCCGCCTCCCAATTGAGGACTCCGGGAATGAAGACTGCCGAGATCGCTGGAATGTGACACTCCGCCCAAGCAAGAATGCGAGACACCTCCGACATCGCTGCCCGACTGCGAGTTCCTCCTTGGTGGTTGATGTACGCCACCGTGGTGGCGTTGTCGGACTGCACCTGAACCGCCCTTCCGTGAAGAGCGGGGCCGGATGACTGCAGGGCCCTGTACACTGCCTGCAGTTCCAGAATGTTGATGAGAAGAAGAGCTTCTTCCGCGGACCAACGACCCTGAAGCGATAATGAGCCGGTCACTGCCCCCCAACCCCGAAGACTGGCATCCGTCGTGAGCAGGACCCAGTCCGGGATCCAAAAGGGGCGCCCCTCGAGCAGATGAGCCGTCTGAAGCCACCAAGCCAAAGACTGCCGAACCTCCGGGGACAACACCAGCAACTGAGAGCGGATCCGGTGTGGTAACCTGTTCCATTCCGATAGAATCAGCCCCTACAGGGGCCGGGAATGGAACTGGGCAAATTCCACCATGTCGAATGTCGACACCACGGACCCCAGAACTCTCATAGCCGAATGAACGGACAGGCGGCAACTGCTCAGGCAACTGTGTATCCGCAGCTGGAGGGAGGAGACCTTCTCCGGAGTCAGGAAGATCCTTTGCTGACGAGAATCCAGCAGGGCCCCCAAATGAACCATCCGCTGAGATGGAATCAGGGAGGACTTTTTCCAATTTATCAGCCACCCGTGCGCTTGCAGGCAAGCGATCGTCAGGTGGAGATGTTAAAGCAGTACCTCCGGGGAGCTCGCCAGCAACAGGAGGTCGTCCAGATACGGCAGCAGCCGTACATTCTGGTTCCGTAGATGTGCGGCTATGACCGCCATAATCTTCGTGAACACCCGCGGTGCCGTGGAGAGACCAAAGGGTAGCGCCCGGAACTGATAGTGATGTTGAAGGATAGCGAACCTCAGATACCTCTGGTGCTATCGGAACATGGAGGTAGGCGTCCTGGATATCCAGGGACACCATGTAATCCCCCGGTTCCATCGCCAGAATGATGGAACGTAACGTTTCCATCCTGAACTTGGGAAATCTGAGAAATTTGTTCAGAGACTTCAAGTTGAGGATAGGGCGATGAGAACCATTGGGTTTCTGCACCAGAAACAGAGAAGAATAGTACCCCGTCCCTCGTTGTAATTGAGGAACGGGAACAATGACCCCTGCTTTCAGCAAGGACTCTATGGCTACCTGAATCTGTAAGGCCTTGGTCGTATCCTGAGAAGGACTGGTGCAGAAAAACTGGTGGGGCGGTCTGTGCCGAAAAGACAGGGCGTACCCCTGGGAGACCACTTCTCAAACCCAGGCATCCGTGGTGGTATCGTGCCAGCACTGGGCAAACAGAAGAAGTCGGCCTCCCACTCTGGGGTCCCCCAGAGGGAGGCCCGTCCCATCAGGCAGAGGGTTTATCCTCCTGCTTGGAAGAAGGGCGCCTGGCACTCCAGGCCTGCTTCTTGGGCTTAGAAGCGGCCTTGGCCACCGACTGCCTCGGGAAGGAATGACCTTTAGCCTTGCCCTGAACCCGAAAGGACCGAAAGGTAGAGCTCCGTACCTTGGTAGGTGCAGAAGCCGAAGGGAGGAAGGCTGACCTAGACTTAGCCAGCGTATCCACAATTTTGTCCAAGTCTGGACCAAAAAGCAACTCCCCATTAAAAGGTAAGGCCTCCAGGCCCTTTTTGGAGTCCGCGTCAGCTCTCCAAGACCTCAGCCACAAGGACCGACGCGCCGATACAGCGGCAGTCGACACCCGAGAGGTCAGCAGGCTCGCGTCTAACGAAGCTTCCCCAATGTAGGAAGCCGCATCCCTCATTTGTCCTATCAACGATTTCTGGATCTCCAGAGCATCTTCCGGAAAGGTATCCCCCAAAGCGTTGGCCCAGCTCTCGATGGCCTTAGCCACCCAAGAGATGGCCATGGACGGACGGGCCACCGCCCCCGAGAGAGAGTAAATAGACTTTAAACAAATCTCCACTTTCCTGTCCGTGGGATCTTTCAGGGAGGAGATAGACGGCAGAGGCAGCGTAGCGCTTTTAATTAAAGCGGGTAACGTGGGAATCCACCGCAGGCGGAGTTTCCCACTTCCTGCAATGAGCCTCAGGAAACGGATAGTTTGAAGCCAACCATTTCTGCGGTTGGAATCTCTTGCTGGGCAACTGCCAGGCCCCTGCCATATGATCCGTTAACTGGTCTGACAGGGGAAAAACCGTCAAAGTCACCTTGGCCTTTTTAAAGTTAGGGTACTTTGACCTGGGAGCCTGCACATCCTCCTCAATATGAAGGATGGCCCGCACCGCCCTAACCAATGCCGGCACATTAATGGAGGACTTAGCCTCCACCTCCTGGGCCCCAGCATCAGAGTCAGAGTCTTCATGGATCTCCCCGTCATCCGAAGACACATCCGTGTCCGTAAACTGAGCCGCCAGTGAAGCCGGAACGGGTCGCTTGGACGCCCGTGGGGGCAAATCACTGTGCAACAGATTGAAAGGCCGATGACGAAGCCGCCAGGCTCTGAACAGAGCTGGAGAGGACATCCACCCAGGGAGGGGGCACCTTTGAGGATACCCCTGAAACGGCACCATGGACTGCTGCGGCACCGTGGGAGATTGCACAAATACAGGAAAACCCGCATAAGGACCCACAGTCTGAGACCCGGGCGGAAACTGCACCAGACGCGTCACACCTGGGGAACGGGGGATGGTAGGCTGGGGCAACGCCCTAGAAGGGGCCGCAGTCGGGACCGCAAGCCAGTCCGCAATCGACGCCAGCACCTGCATAAACATCGCCCACGGAGGATCCTGCGCCAGCGGGGGTTTAGAGGGACCAGGCACCAGCTGGCACCGCCCGCACAGACCGTCCTGAGACAAATCCGCCCCGTCGACCCCTGCCGAACAGCGACGGCAGGAAAACGACACAGGAGCCTCGGAGCGCTCATTCTCCTCATCAGACAGGACACAAACTTTTTGCAGTAAACGTGTATCACCGAAACGAGGTAAGGCGTACAACACCCACGCACTCCCAGGTATGCAACACAAACAGCCCACAATCTGGTACTGCGTAGCACACCGCTGTATGTGACGGACCTCACAAATACGTTGATCTATAAAAGTGAGGTACACAGAAAGAACACCCCTCCCCCACGCACCTGCGGGCCGTAGGAGAAGGAAAGGGATAGGTAAAAAGCTGACAGTAAGTAGAAAAAGCACAGACAGCAGCACTAGCAATAGTCACATACCATGCAGAGAAGTATACTCACTGCACCTTCAGCTACAATCAACCTCCCAGATTCAGTGTCTGGGAGGGCTATAGCTGATCAGGGGAGAGGTACGCAGGGGGACCGGTCCACTGGAAGCCTGCCTGGGAGCTCTGCGTTGCTGCCTGGGAAGATGGCCGCCGGAGATCTCTGAGGAGGAGTGGCCGAGAGAGCACAGCCCAGCGACGCCAGCACGCTTGAGAGAAGGCGCGCTGGGCTGAGGGGAGGAGCCGCTCAAGCAGGGAAGGCTGCCTCCCCTGCTAGTAATGGAACCCCAGGGACGCCGTTCCCTGCCGGCCTTACACCCTGGTGGTCCAGCGGTCACGCGGGGTATTCCTTTGCAGGGGGAGCCCGCCGCCGCTACTAGCGCTGCCGGCGGCATAAAGACTGCATTTACTTCCCCCGCGCGCAGCGCTGACAGCGCTGCACGCGGCTTACCTGGCCCCTTGCGTCCGGCAGCAGTCTGTGGGAGGTCCCGGAGCCACGCTAGCACTGACTCCGGGGTCCCGCTGCGATCCCCGGATCAGTACCGGCGTCGCAGCGCCAGCGGGGCTTGTTGGAGCGGCAGCATGGACGTCCAGATGGACAGTCTTATGCTGCCGCTCTGAAGATAGTAAAAATAAAATAATAAAATCTTCTTTAAAAAATGTAAATAAAGCTTAGGGGCTGCTTATGCAACCCCACTGCGCCAGGGTGACCCGACTCCGGCCGGGCACCAGCTAAAACTGAGGGGCCTGTGGTCGGGGGCGGAATATAGAGGAGGACGGACCCAAGTGCATCCTGGGAGCAGCAAATCTTTAACTGCGTGGTGCCCGTGGATCCAGATCCAGCTATACCTAAAGGTCAACCCTGTGGACCCCCTATGGACCCTGAAGTAGAAAGGTAAGTTTGTTTTTTTTGTGTGTGCCCGCGAGCGGTGGGGGCCATCACTACTGGGGGCCACTACAAGGGGGCCTCGCTACTGGGGGCCACTACAAGGGGGCCTCGCTACTGGGGGCCACTACAAGGGGGCCTCGCTACTGGGGGCCACTACAAGGGGGCCTCGCTACTGGGGGCCACTACAAGGGGGCCTCGCTACTGGGGGCCACTACAAGGGGGCCTCGCTACTGGGGACCACTACAAGGGGGCCTCGCTACTGGGGGCCACTACAAGGGGGCCTCGCTACTGGGGGCCACTACAAGGGGGCCTCGCTACTGGGGGCCACTACAAGGGGGCCTCGCTACTGGGGGCCACTACAAGGGGGCCTCGCTACTGGGGGCCACTACAAGGGGGCCTCGCTACTGGGGGCCACTACAAGGGGGCCTCGCTACTGGGGGCCACTACAAGGGGCCTCGCTACTGGGGGCCACTACAAGGGGCCTCGCTACTGGGGGCCACTACAAGGGGCCTCGCTACTGGGGGCCACTACAAGGGGCCTCGCTACTGGGGGCCACTACAAGGGGCCTCGCTACTGGGGGCCACTACAAGGGGCCTCGCTACTGGGGGCCACTACAAGGGGCCTCGCTACTGGGGGCAACTACAAGGGGATTCACTACTGGGGGCAACTACAAGGGGCCTCACTACTGCAGAGGGGGACCATTACTGGGGAGCACTACATAGGTGGACCACTACTGGGGGCATTATATAAAAGGAACTGCATAAGGGGGGCGGCGACAGCTGGGGCTGGCATAGGTGCTGGTACATTTTAGTTTGGGGGGGGTGGGGGGGACCAACATTTATCTTGCCTCCGGGCACCTGGGATGAAGTCACGCCACTGGGCTAGATGTATGTGGACACATCTGTGGACTTTAACAAGAGTCGCTAGCCTGATTTTTTTTTATGTTAGAAATACAAAATCAGCAGATGTAATAAGCACATTATACAAAAATCATTACAAATAGGACAATAAATAGGGGTGGTTATGAAAAGTGGAGCTGTCTGGCGTGTCATAAAAGGTAAAAAAAAACATACACCTCTCGAATAGGTTTTTGAATTCAGCATTGGGGTGCATTCTCTTATGACATGATAACCAGGAAAAATATGAGATATGGTAAGAACTTACCGTTATCTCTATTTCTACGAAGTCCATAGGGTTCCACAGGATACCTTGGAGTATAGGTGTGACGTCAGTCATCGGGCACCAAAGAGTTAAGCTTTCAGCCTCCCAGGATGCACTAGGTCCCCCTCCTATACCCCGCCCCCGAGCCAAGGCATCTCAGTTAGTTACCAAGCCATAGGCCGGAGGAGGAGAAGGAAGAGAGAGAACAAAGATCTGGACACATACAAGAATCACATTCTCACCAGAGGGAGACGGAAAACCGGTGACCAGAGCAAAGCCCATCTGCAGCACAGGTGCGACAGGGCGGGAGTCCTGTGGAACCCTATGGACTTCGTAGAAATAGAGATAACAAGGGTAAGTTCTTACCATATCTCATATTTTCTACTTCAGGGTCCATAGGGTATCCACAGGATACCTTGGGGATGTCCCAAAGCAGTATCCTTTAAGGGTGGGGACGCTCCTGTGCAGAAAGGAGAATCCGCCGCCCGAAGGAAGCATCCTGAGAGGCGAAGGTGTCAAACCTGTAATACCTCACGAAGGTATGGACAGAGGACCATGTAGCAGCCTTGCAGATCTGGACTGCAGAGGCACCACGTCGAGCTGCCCACGAAGGACCCACAGACCTAGTGGAATGAGCCTTCACAGAAGGAGCCATACGGATCCAGGCTGCCAAAGTTTGCTTTGAAGCAGGCCAACCCTTTTTACGGAAGCCATAGAGGACAAACAAAGCGTCCGACTTCCTAAACGAAGAAGTGCGGTCAACATAAGTCCTTAAGGCCCGCACAACATCCAAAGAGGCCTCACCCACGGAAAGACCCGGTGAGTTAAAGGCCGGAACAACGATTTCCTCGTTAACATGAAACTGGGAAGCAACTTTGGGAAGAAACTCGGGCCGAGTGCGGAGCACTGCCCTGCTCCCATGAAAAACCAAGAAAGGGGGTCTACAAGAAAGAGCCCCTAACTCAGAAACACGTCTGGCCGAAGCTATGGCCAGAAGGAAAACAGTCTTAGCTGTTAGCCATTTAAGATCCACTGAGCCCAGTGGTTCAAACTGCGGTCCTTGGAGAGCCCTCAGGACCACAGCCAAATCCCAAGGCGCCACAGGTGGAACAAAGGGCGGCTGAATGCGGACAACACCTTGCATAAAGGTGCGCACATCCGGGATTGTAGCAATCCTACGGTGAAACCAGACAGACAGGGCCGAAACCTGTACCTTCAAAGAACCAAGGCGAAGCCCATGATCTATTCCCGCTTGTAGGAAGGCGAGAATCCGACACAGACGAAACTCCCGCGGTGCATAACCTCTCGGTCGACACCACTGGAAGAACGTATGCCACACGCGATGCTATATCCTCGTGGAAGACGGTTTCCGAGCTCGCAACATGGTACGCACCACAGAGCTGGAAAACCCCCGGGACCTCAGCATGGCCGTCTCAACAGCCACGCCGTCAAAGACAGCCGAGTCAGGTCCGGGTGAAGACAAGGACCCTGAGACAGAAGGTCCGGTCATAGCGGCAACCGCAGAGGACTGACCACGGACAGACCCTGAAGGTCTGAGAACCAGTGCCGTCTGGGCCAAGCGGGAGCTATCAACAGGAGCGTCCCTCCTTCCGGTTTGAATTTCCGGATTACCCGTGGAAGAAGGGAGACCGGAGGGAACAGGTATGCGAACCGGAACGTCCACCGGACGGACAGAGCATCCACCAGAGACGCCCCTTCGTCTCTTGTGCGAGACCCGTACACCGGCAACTTGTTGTTGTGCCGGGACGCCATGAGGTCGATCTCTGGAAGACCCCACCTGTCCACCAGCAGTTGAAAAACGTCCGGGTGCAGGGACCATTCCCCCGGATGAACGTCCTGGCGACTTAGAAAGTCCGCCTCCCGATTTAGCACTCCCGGGATGAAGACCGCTGATATGGCCGGAAGATTGCGCTCCGCCCAAACCAGGATCCGAGAGACCTCTACGAGAGCCGCCCGACTGCGGGTTCCTCCTTGCCTGTTTATGTAGGCCACGGTGGTAGCGTTGTCCGACTGGACCTGTACCGGGTGACCCTGGAGAAACCGATGTGCCTGCTGGAGAGCATTGAAGACCGCACGGATTTCCAAGATATTTATGGGAAGCTCTGCTTCTGTCGGCGTCCACCTGCCCTGGAACAAGTGTGGACCCAAAACCGCTCCCCAGCCCCGAAGACTGGCGTCCGTTGTCAACAGGACCCAATTTGGAACCAAGAACGGACGTCCCTTGTTGAGGTGTGTCGTCTGTAACCACCAAGCAAGGGACAGGCGAACGTCCGGGGTGAGCACAATCGTCTGGGACTTGAGACTGAGGCAGCCCGTTCCACTTGGACAGGATCAGGTGCTGCAGAGGTCTGAAGTGAAACTGGGCGTATTCCACCATGTCGAACACCGACACCATGGAGCCCAGTAACCTCATCGCCGCTCGGCGGCTGTGCAGACAACTGCGCACCCTTGACTGTAAAGCAGAGATCTTGTCCTCCGTCACGAAGATCCTTTGCTGTCCCGAGTCCAATAAGGCTCCAAGATGCAGAATCCTCCGAGACGGGATTAGAGTGGACTTCTGCCAGTTGATTAGCCAGCCGTGCCGTTGCAGCAGTGCAATGGTCAGGTCCAAGTGGCGTAACAGGAGCTCTGGAGATCCTGCCACCAATAACAGGTCGTCCAAGTACGGCAACATGCGGACTCCCTGCAGCCGCAGAGAAGCCGCCATGACCGCCATCACCTTGGCGAAAACCCGTGGTGCTGTCGCCAGGCCAAAAGGTAACGCCCGAAACTGGAAGTGGTCGCTGCGGATTGCAAACCTGAGGAACTGTTGATGGCGCAAAAGAATAGGGACATGCAGGTAAGCGTCCTGTATGTCCAATGACACCATGTAGTCCCCAGGATCCAGCGCCAGAATGATGGACCGTAGGGTCTCCATCCGAAACTTCGGTACCCGCAAAGACCTGTTGAGTGCCTTGAGGTTGAGAATCGGACGATACGACCCATTGGGTTTCTGTACCAAAAAAAAGATTTGAATAGAAACCCTGGCCCCTCTGGGAGAATGGAACAGGCACTATAACTCCAGCCTGGAGCATAGTGTGCAACACCTTCCGCAGCTCCGTAGCCTTGTTCCGGTCTGATGGTAAACCCGTGGTGAAGAATCGAGCCGGGGGTCTGTGCCGGAAGGAGAGGGCGTACCCGTGGGAGACCACCTCCAGAACCCAAGTGTCTGTCGTAGTGGTCGACCAACACTGGGCGAACTGCAGCAGGCGGCCTCCCACCCTGGGATCCCCCAAAGGGAGGCCCGGACCGTCAGGCCGCAGGCTTGTCATCTGGCTTGGGGGCCGGACGTCTGGTACTCCATGTCTGCTTCCGGGGCTTGACCGATTTCTTAGGGCCAGCCTGTCGAGGAAACGACTGTGGTCTGGGCCTGCCCTGGGCCCTAGATGACCGAAAGGACGATGGTCCAGAACCAGAAGGTGCAGCGGCCGACGGGAGACAAGCCGATTTGGCTGCCGCCAGCGTGGCCACAATCTTATCCAGATCCGGACCGAAGAGAACTTCTCCGGTAAACGGCAACGCCTCCAGACCCTTTTTGGAATCTGCGTCCGCCTTCCAGGATCGCAGCCACAAGGTGCGACGAGCAGCTACCGCTGCTGAAGAAATCCTAGACACCAGAGTACTAATGTCTAGGGCCGCCTCGTTGATGTAGGTGGCCGAATCACAGAGATTGCCAATCAACTCTGCCTGTTCGGCCGGACAGTCTGAATCAAAAGAAGCCTCTAATGAATCCGCCCAGCGCTCCATCGCTCTGGCAACCCAGCAAATGGCCATAGCCGGCCGTGCTGCCCCCCCCGCAAGCGAATAAGCGGACTTCAGGCAGATCTCCACCTTGCGGTCCGTAGCATCCTTAAGGGAGGACATGGATGGCATCGGCAATGTGGCACTACGGACAAGACGGGTCACGTGAGAATCCACCTGTGGAGGGGATTCCCACTTTGCAAAATAATTATCCGCGAACGGATAAGCCACCGCCAGGCGTCTCTGCGGCTGGTATCTTTTGCCAGGCTGTTTCCACGCCTCCTCTAAATGGTCCACCAACTGACCCGAAAGAGGAAAGACTGTGGCATCGCCCTTCACATCTTTGAAAAAGGCATACTTAGATTTAGCCGCTGGGGGAACTTCGTCCTCAATCACAAAGGCTGTGCGGACCGCCCGAATAAGTCCAGGAATATATACTTTGGACTTAGCATCAGCGTCCTTAGCATGGAGAGGTTCCTGATCGTAAGGATCCAGAATCTCCCCATCATCAGACGTCCCCTCGTCATCCTCATAAGAAGCCGACAGAGACGTCACCGGCCGTTTATGCGGCCGCATCACAGACTCCCCTTGCAACACATCCGACAAGTGCTGTACAGAACTCGTCAGGGAGTTAACCCACGCTGGCTCCTGAGAAACCGGGAGCGGGGAAATAGGGAGACTGTGGGGTACCACCAATTGTCGTGGGAAACCCTGCATGGGTGACGACACCACTGACTGCTGGGACAAACCCATCGGTGTAAACGCGGGCTGCGGAGCTAACTGGCCCACTAAGGCTGTAAGCGCTTGAGCGAAACAAGCCCAGGGCGGCTCCTGTACCGGTGCAGTAACCGTAAGAGGCCGCGCCATAGACAAACACTGCCGGCAGAGGCCCTCCGCGCTACCCTCCCCCTCCGCTAACGGTACTTTACACGTAGTACACTGTAGCCGGAGGGGAAAATCACTTTCAGACATGATGGCACCACGTATGTGACCCCTCTCACCAATTATATATTTAAGAGGCGAGAGACCACTCGGCAGCACCGCACCGCAAGGGCTTAGCAGAAAAAACAAGAGATATGGTAAGAACTTACCTTTGTTATCTCTGTTTCTACGAAGTCCATAGGGTCCACAGGGTGACCTTGGGGTATAGCTGGATCCTGGGGCACCACGGAGTTAAAGCTTTCAGCTGCTCCCAGGATGCACTTGGGTCCAACCTCCCCTATACCCCGCCCCCGAGCCACAGGCACCTCAGTTGGTAAGCAGCCCAGGCCGGAGGAGGAGACGAAACAGAGAGAAGGAAGACTGGAACACACAAGAACCATACTCACAGAAATGGGAGACGGAAAACCGGTGACCAGTCACAGAGCCCATATGAAGCCAGGTGCGTCAGGGCCGGTGCCCTGTGGACCCTATGGACTTCGTAGAAACAGAGATAACAAAGGTAAGTTCTTACCATATCTCTTGTTTTCTACTTCAGGGTCCATAGGGGTCCACAGGGTGACCTTGGGGATGTCCCAAAGCAGTCCAACTAAGGGCGGGGACGCTCCTGTGCTGATAGGAGAACCCGGCGCCCAAAGGATGCATCCTGAGAGGCAAAGGTGTCAAACGCATAGAACCTCAAAAAGGTCTGAATGGAAGACCAGGTGGCCGCCTTACAGAGCTGAACAGCAGAGGCGCCACGGCTAGCAGCCCAAGAAGGGCCCACAGACCGAGTGGAATGAGCCTTAACAGAGGCTGGAACAGGTAAACCCTCCTGCATATAAGCCTCAATAATAACAGAACGGGCTAGAGTCTGTTTGTTGGCAGGCCAACCCCTCTTGTGAAAACCAAAGAGGATAAACAAAGAATCCGACTTCCTCACAGAACTAGTCCGGTCCACATAAACCTGGAGTGCCCGGACAACGTCTAAGGAAGTCTCCCCAGCCGAAAGATCAGGCGACTGAAAGGCTGGTACAACAATTTCCTGATTAATGTGGAACCTGGAAACCACATTAGGCAGGAACTCAGGACGAGTGCGAAGCACCGCTCTGTCCTGATGAAAAATCAGAAAAGGGGGACGACAAGAAAGTGCCCCCAAATCTGAAACCCTCCTGGCAGAAGCAATTGCCAAGAGGAAAACAGTTTTAAAAGTTAGCCACTTGAGCTCCACTGACTCCAAGGGCTCAAAAGGAGGACCCTGTAAGGCCCGAAGAACCACCGCCAAATCCCACGGGGCCACAGGTGGCACAAAGGGAGGCTGGATTCTCAAAACTCCCTGGAAAAAGGTGTGTACGTCCGGCATAGCAGCGATCCTGCGCTGGAACCACACCGACAGAGCAGACACGTGCACCTTCAGTGAAGAAAGACGTAATCCTAAGTCCAAACCCGACTGAAGGAAGCCAGAATACGCGAAACCCGGAACACCGGGGGATCATAGTTTCTGGCCTCGCGCCACTGAAAGTAAGTGTGCCACACTCTGTGATAGATCCTCGCGGAAGCAGGCTTGCGCGCCCTCAGCATGGTGGTAATAACGGAGCTAGAAAAGCCCCGAGACCTCAGGACGGCTGTCTCAAGAGCCACGCCGTCAAAGATAGTCGACCCAGATCCGGGTGAAGACAGGGCCCCTGAGACAACAGGTCCCGCCGTTGAGGTAGGAGGTACGGAGCGTCGATGGACAGGCTCCACAGATCGGAGTACCACGGCCTTCTGGGCCACGCTGGGGCAACCAGGATCAGTGTGCCTCCGTCCTGTTTGAACTTGCGCAGAACCCGAGGCAGCAGAGATATCGGAGGGAACAAGTAAGCCAGTTGAAACAGCCATTTCACCGACAGCGCGTCTATCAGACTTGCGCCTGCGTCCCTTGTCCTTGACCCGCACACAGGCAGCTTCTGATTGTGACGGGACGCCATCAGGTCCAGCTCTGGCAGGCCCCACTTGTCCACGAGTAGTTGGAATACCTCTGGATGAAGCGACCATTCCCCGGGATGCACGTTGTAACGGCTGAGGAAGTCTGCCTCCCAATTGAGGACTCCTGGGATGAAAACTGCCGAGAGAGCTGGAAGATAGCGCTCCGCCCAAGCCAGGACGCGGGACACCTCCGACATCGCAGCTCGACTGCGAGTCCCTCCCTGGTGATTGATGTACGCCACCGTGGTGGCGTTGTCTGACTGCACCTGAACGGCCCTTCCGTGAAGAGCGGTGCCGGACGACTGCAGGGCTCTGTATATTGCCCGCAGTTCCAGGATGTTGATGGGAAGAATCGCTTCCTCCGCCGACCAACGACCCTGAAGTGACAAGGAGCCTGTCACCGCCCCCCAACCCCGGAGACTGGCATCTGTCGTGAGCAGAACCCATTCCGGGATCCAAAAGGGGCGCCCCTCTAGGAGATGCGCTGTCTGCAGCCGCCAGGCTAGGGACAGACGCACCTCCGAGGACAACACCAGCATCTGAGAGCGGATCCTGTGTGGCAATCCGATCCATTCCGAAAGAATCAGCCCCTGCAGGGGCCTGGAATGGAACTGGGCAAACTCCACCATGTCGAATGCCGACACCATGGACCCCAAAACTCTCACCGCTGAGTGCACCGACACTCTGCCACTGCTCAGACAACTGTGAATCCGCAGCTGTAAGGAGGAGACCTTCTCTGGAGTTAGAAAAATTCGTTGCTGACGAGAGTCCAGCAGGGCCCCCAAATGAACCATCCGTTGTGATAGGATGAGGGAGGATTTCTTCCAGTTGATCAACCAGCCGTGCGCCTGTAGACAAGCGACCGTCAGGTGGAGATGCTGGATCAGTACCTCCGGGGAGCTTGCCAGCAAGAGGAGGTCGTCTAGATACGGTAGCAACCGTATCCCCTGGCTCCGAAGGTGAGCCGCCATGACCGCCATCACCTTGGTAAATACCCTTGGTGCCGTGGAGAGACCAAAGGGTAGAGCCCTGAATTGGTAGTGGTTGTGGAGAATAGCAAACCGCAGAAACCGTTGGTGCGATGTTGCTATAGGCACATGGAGGTAGGCGTCCTGGATATCCAGGGAGACCATATAATCCCCCGGTTCCATCGCCAGTATGATGGAACGCAAAGTTTCCATCCTGAATTTGGGAACCCTGAGAAACCTGTTCAGGGACTTCAAATTGAGGATGGGGCGATGAGAGCCATTGGGTTTCTGCACCAGAAACAGCGTAGAGTAATACCCCATCCCACGTTGAGACTGTGGTACGGGTATAATGACCCCCGCCGTCAGCAAGGCCTCTATGGCTTCCTGAACCTGCAAGGCCTTGGTTTTGTCCTGAGAAGGACTTGTGTAAAAAAACTGGCAAAGCGGCCTGTGCCGAAAAGACAGGGCGTACCCCTGGGAGACCACTTCTCGCACCCAGGCATCCGTGGTGGTATTGTGCCAGCACTGGGCGAATTGAAGAAGTCGGCCTCCCACTCTGGGGTCCCCCAGAGGGAGGCCCGTCCCATCACGCAGAAGGCTTATCTTCTGGCTTGGAAGAAGGGCGCCTAGCACTCCAGGCTTGCTTCTTTAGCTTTGAGGCGGTCTTGGGTGCGGACTGCCTCGGGAAGGACTGACCCTTTGCCTTGCCCTGAACCCGAAAGGAACGAAACGCCGAGCTCCGGACCTTAGCAGGTGTAGTAGCTGAAGGGAGGAAGGCTGACTTGGATTTTGCCAGGGTATCTACTATTTTGTCCAGGTCCGGACCAAATAGTAATTCCCCATTAAAAGGTAAGGCCTCCAAGCTTTTCTTTGAATCCGCGTCTGCTCTCCAAGACCGCAACCACAAGGATCTACGAGCAGACACTGCTGCCGCCGAAACCCTAGAGGTCAACAGGCTAGCATCCAAAGATGCCTCTCCAATGTAGGAGGCGGCATCTCTCATCTGTCCTAACAACGCCCTCTGGACGTCCGGAGATTCATCCGTAAACGTGTCCTCCAAGGCGTTGGCCCACCCCTCAATGGCCTTGGCCACCCAGGAGATGGCCATGGACGGCCGGGCTACAGCCCCTGAGAGAGAATAAATAGACTTTAGACAAGTCTCCACCTTCCTGTCCGTAGGATCCTTCAGCGAGGATATAGACGGCAATGGCAAAGTAGCACTCCTGATGAGGCGTGTTACATGGGAAACGACTGCAGGCGGAGTTTCCCATTTCTTACAATGTGCTTCCGGGAATGGATAATTGGACGCCAAGCGTTTCTGTGGCAGGAAACGCTTACTGGGCGTCTGCCAGGCCACCGCCATGTGATCAGTCAACTGATCAGACAAGGGGAACGCTGTAGAAGTAACCTTAGCTTTTTTAAAACTAGGATACCTCGACTTGGGAGCGGGTGCCTCATCCTCAATCAGAAGAATGGCCCGCACCGCCTTAACCAGAGCCCGCACATTGATGGAAGACTTAGTGTCTACCTCCTGGACTGAGGCATCTGAGTCATCCTGCACCTCACCATCATCCGAGGACCCCTCAGAATCCGAAAGATGCGCAGCCTGTGCCATGACTGAGCGTTTAGACGCCCTGGAGGGCACGTCACTGCGCAACATCGACTGAAAAGCCGAAGATGCTGCCGCCAAATCTTGGACCGTGTGGGAAAGCGCATCCACCCAGGGTGGAGGAACTGTCACAGGAGCCTGAAACGGCACCACAGCCGGCTGTGCCACAGGGGTGGACTGAATATACATTGGCAACCCCGCATAGGGACCAACAGGCTGAGACCCCGGGGGAGTCTGCAATAATTGTGGGACACCCGGGGAATGGGGGATGGCAGGCTGGGGCAACGCCCTAGTAGGGGCGGCAGTCGGGACCGACAGACGATCCGCGATGGACACCAGCACCTGGGAAAACATCGCCCATGGTGGCTCCTGCGACATGGGAGGTTTAGACGTACCAGGGAGCGCCCGGCACCGTCCGCACAGGCCGTCCTGTTACAAATCCTCCCTATCCACTCCTGCAGAACAGCGCCTGCAGGAAAACAATGCCGGAGCCCCGGAGTGCTCAATCTCCTCCTCAGACATGACTTAGGAAGAAAACGTGCGCACTCACCAGTGTGCTGAACAGCCCACAATATGGCACAGTGTAGCACACAACTGTATGTGACGGACATCACAAATACGTGATCTATATAAGAGAGGTCAGTAGAAACGCCCTTCCCCCGCACACCTGTAGGGCTTGTAGGAGAAGGAAAGGGATAGGTATAGGCTGACAGTAAGTAGAAATAAGCACAGACAGGCAGCACTAGCAAAAGTCACATACCATGCAGGAAGATATACTCACTGCACCTTTCCACTACAATCAACCTCCCAGATTCAGTGTCTGGGAGGGCTATAGTGCTGTGTACACTGTCCTTGTCGGGGGAGAGGTACACAGGGGGACCGGTCCGCGTGCTCCCTGAAGATCTGCGCTGCCAGTAAGAAAATGGCCGCTGGAGACCTCAGAGGAGGAGTGGCCGAGAATCTGCAGCTCAGCGACGCCAGACTCCGTGCTGAAAGGCGCGCTGAGCTGAGGAGAGGAGCCGCTAGACAGGGAAGGCTTCCTCCCCTGGCTAGCATATTTAACCCCCAAGGTTGCGGCATCCCGCTTGCCGCTTAATTTACCCTGGTGGTCTAGTGGTCTGGCGGGGTATGCCTCCGATGGAGGGGGGGCCCGCCGCCACCGCTAGCGCCCCCGGGGGCATGGGACTGCATATAAAAAGGCATTACCCGCGCACCGGCGCTAATCAGCGGTGTGCGGCTTACCTTAAGCTCCCCGGCGTCTTCCGGCAGCAGTCCCGGGGGAAACCAGAGTCCGGCTAGTACAGACTCTGGCTTCCCCCGCCGCGATCCCCAGTTCAGTGCTGGCGTCGCGGCGCCAGCAGGGAGAAGGAGCGGCAGCGTGGGCGTCTGTACAGACAGCCCAGTGCTGCCGCTCTGGAGAAAAAACTGTAGAAAAAAATAAATAAATAAATTTAACTAAGTTAAGTAAAAAATGAAAAGCTTTAAAGGGGGCTGCTCCTGCAGCCCACCCCGCAGGGTGACCCGACTCCGGCCGGGCACCATCTCAAACTGAGGTGCCTGTGGCTCGGGGGCGGGGTATAGGGGAGGTTGGACCCAAGTGCATCCTGGGAGCAGCTAAAAGCTTTAACTCCGTGGTGCCCGAGGATCCAGGATCCAGCTATACCCCAAGGTCACCCTGTGGACCCCTATGGACCCTGAAGTAGAAAACAGGGACAGTATAAAGCTGACAGTTTAGAAAAAAAGTTACAGGCAGCAGCGCTAGCACAGTCACATACAATGCAGAGAAATAACAATTCCTGCACTAACAGCGCTGATCACTCAACTACACAGACACAGGGCCTGGTAGGACACAGCGCTGCATACACAGACCTGACCACAGCGGAGGAGAGGTATGCGGGGGGACCCAGACCACGATGCTTCCAATGCAGGCTTCCAGCAGCGTTCACCATGCTTCAGAAAAGATGGCCACCGAGGAGCAGAGAGAAGGCTGGCCTAGGGGAGGAGCGCTGACACAGGGCCAGTCAGCACAGTGCAGAGTGGGCTGTGTGCAGCGGGGGAGGCGCCGGCTGTGAGACAGGGAAGGCGCGCTCCCCTGGCATGCATTTAACCCCTGGGACGCCGCAGCGCTACCGCACTGCTGCGGTCCGCTGTCCCAGGGGGTAGTGGAAGCGCAGGTTGGTCGCCTGGCTCCACGCTGCAGCCAGTCCCCAGGGAGCCCCCTGCCTGGGGACTTAGGACCATGTGATCAGCGGGGACCCCCCGCGGGACCCCGCTGCTTACCTCTGTCCCCCTTGAATCCGGCCATGGTCCGGAACATCTGGGGTCACCGCTAGCTGTGACCCCAGATATCCACCAGCATCCCCGGATCAGTACCGGCGTTCTGGTACCGGCGGGGTGTAGGGAAGACAGCATGGACGTCAGGACTGCCTGTCCATGCTGTTCATCCAGATGTGCAGCCACAGCTGCATGAAGAAAAAGCTTCAGGGGCTCTTCTAAGCCTCCCTCTAGCAGGTGCCTCCGACTACGGCCGGGCACCAAACGAAACTGAGATGCCTTGGCTCGGGGGCGGGGTATAGGAGGGGGACCTAGTGCATCCTGGGAGGCTGAAAGCTTAACTCTTTGGTGCCCGATGACAGACGTCACACCTATACCCCAAGGTATCCTGTGGATACCCTATGGACCCTGAAGTAGAAATTATAATTACAATGTTGCTTCCTTACAAAATATTGCCTAGTGCCCTCATAATATATTCATAAACTAGTGGCTCCTTTATGAAATAAAAAATGTAGCACCCTATATTAAAATAAAATATTGCATCCTTAAAATAAAAAATTATCCCCATATAATAAAATATTACCAACATGTCCCGGATGAAACTGGCTCCGAATAGCCCTATCACAGAGTTAAAATCAATCAGTGACTATGGGGGTCATTCAGACCCACTCGCAAGCGGCAGTACAATCGCAAGTGGGTCGATGTTCCCCACTGCGCATGCGCACGGCGGAGGGAGCTCCGTCGTGCGCATGCGCGAGACCCGGCGAGGGAAGGACTTTCCATCGCTCCGGGTCTCGCACCAAATGGGGCGTGCTGTCAATGTTGATTGACAGCACGCCCCCCTTGGTGGGCGTTCCGGGGGCGTGCCTGCCAGACGGAGGCGTTCCTATGGGAACGCCTACCGTCTGAAGCCGGCCCCACTGACATCACTAGTGATGTCAGTGGGAGTGATTTTGGCTCTGATAGAGCCAAAATCACTCCTGGCCTTGCGGTTGAGAAACCCGACCACAGGGTTTCACTCGCAAGTCCGATGGTCAAGACCATCGCGACCATCTTGTTGGACGCTCGTATATGCTGTGGGTGGTGACCCACAGCTATACGAGCGTCCAGGACGACGCTCCATTTTAATGGAGGTGGGCCCTGATTCAGAGTGAGCGCTCTGGTCAGACCGTCCGGCTCTGAATCAGGGCCTATGTTTTATCTTTGAGATAGAAAACTTCTGCATGTCTGCTGGTGTTTTAACACTGGGCCCATTATTATCCAGCATTATTAAAGGCTGGAGTGGAGGTCACACATTTGTTTGCCTACATCCTAGAGAACTAAGCTTGAATAGCACAGGCCTATTAGAGAAAGAGGGATTGGATAGACCACACGTTATTTTTAATACACACAATTCAAGATGTCTTCAAAACAACTTGTGTGTGAGTTAAACCCCCTACACAATGGCAGCAGTTTAGGTTTTTACACTGGGTATTACCATCTGGATAACTGGAGAACAAAATGGAAACTGATTTCAGGCAACTTATAAATCGCTGGAAAATCTGCATTGCAAATTGGGTCTGTGTATAACATTAATGGGTATGTTTGTTAAGTAAATAAAAACAAAAGCAGCCCCATCTCCAGGAAAAACAGGTATTGCTTCTCCATCTATCAAGACCCAATCACATCTCTTATCGACATGTCAGATAATGGCAAAATATATTGATTAAAAACGGACTAATAGTCTTTTAGTTGAATTTTAAACAATGCATCAAAGACTGACTGGCAAAGTGGGGTTATCACAGGGCAATGGGTTATCACTCAGCTACTTCAGCAACATGTTATTGGTTACGAATGACGACAGGTTTTCTCTGGCTGTGATATGCAGCCAAAGGAAACCATTACTTAATACTGAACAGATCCCTAAATCTGGACAAAATCTTCATGGACTTTAAATGTAGATGGATTGCCACAATAAATGTTGCTTTGAATGCACCATTGTTTTGCCACAAGTTGCCATTGAAGCCATGTTGTAAGTTTAAATGCTTCACCACTTATATTTCCCAGAATACGTTTTTATCTTAGGCAATTAAAGGATTTGTAGAGGGAAGTTTTCAAATGCTTGATTTTGGAGAAAAAAAAACAAACAAAAACAACTTGCTGCAATAATATGAGATATGGTAAGAGCTTACCTTTGTTATCTCTATTTCTACGAAGTCCATAGGGTTCCACAGGATACCTTGGGGGTATAGGCGATGACGTCAGGCATCGGGCACCATAGAGTTAAGTTTTCAGCCTCCCAGGATGCACTAGGGTCCCCCTCCTATACCCCGCCCCCAGGCCAAGGCATCTCAGATACGTACCAAGCCATAGGCCGGAGGAGGAGAAGGAAGAGAGGAAAAAGATCTGGACACACACAAGAATCACATGCTCACCAGAGGGAGACGGAAAAACCAGTGACCAGAGTAAAGCCCATCTGCAGCACAGGTGCGACAGGACGGGAGTCCTGTGGAACCCTATGGACTTTGTAGAAATAGAGATAACGAAGGCAAGTTCTTACCATATCTCATATTTTCTACATCAGGGCCCATAGGGTATCCACAGGGTACCTTGGGGATGTCCCAAAGCAGTATCCTTCAAGGGTGGGGATGCTCCTGTGCTGAAAGGAGAATCTGCCACACGAAGGAAGCATCCCGAGAGGCAAAGGTGTCAAATGCATAATACCTCACAAAGGTATGGACAGATGAGCACTTGGCAGCCTTGCAGATCTGGACTGCAGAGGCACCACGTCGAGCTGCCCACGAAGGACCCACAGACCTAGTGGAATGAGCCCTCACAGAGGAAGGAACCGGAAGGCCTTCAAGATAAGCTTCTGAAATGGCCATACGAATCCAGCCTGCCAAATTCTGCTTTGAAGCAGGCCAACCCTTTTTACGGAAGCCATAGAGGACAAACAAGGCGTCCGACCTCCTAAACGAAGAAGTGCGGTCAACATAAATCCTTAAGGCCCGCGCAACAGCCAAAGTGGCCTCACCTACTGAAAGGTCAGGTGAGTTAAAAGCCGGCACAACGATTTCCTCGTTGATATGAATGGCGGCTGAATTCGAAGAACACCTTGCATAAAGGTGCGCACATCAGGGATTGTAGCAATCCTACGATGGAACCAGACAGACAGGGCAGACACCTGCACCTTCAAAGAAGCAAGGCGAAGCCCATGGTCTAGTCCCGCCTGTAGGAAAGCCAACACTCTAGACAGACGGAACTCCCGACGTGCATAACCTCTCGGCCGACACCACTGGAAGAACGTACGCCACACACGATGGTATATTCTTGCAGAAGATGGCTTCCGAGCTCTTAGCATAGTTCGTACTACAGAGCTGGAAAACCCCCTGGACCTTAACATGGCCATCTCAACAGCCACGCCGTCAAAGACAGCAAAGTCAGGTCCGGGTGAAGACAAGGACCCTGTGATAGTAGGTCCGGTCGTAGCGGCAATCGCAGAGGAAAGTCCACGGACAGACCCTGAAGGTCTGAGAACCAGTGCTGGCTAGGCCACGCGGGAGCTATCAACAGGAGCGTCCCTCCTTCCTGTTTGAATTTCCGGATTACCCGTGGAAGAAGGGAAAACGGAGGAAAGAAATAAGCAAACCGGAACATCCACTGGACGGACAGAGCATCCACCAGAGACGTCTTCATCTCTTGTGCGAGACCCGTACACCGGCAACTTGTTGTTGTGCAGTGACGCCATGAGGTCGATCTCTGGAAGACCCCACCTGTCCACCAGAAGTTGAAAGACGTCCTGGTGCAGAGACCACTCCCCCGGATGAACGTCCTGGCGACTGAGAAAGTCCGCCTCCCAGTTGAGGACTCCCGGGATGAATACTGCTGATATGGCGGGGAGATTGTGCTCCGCCCAGACCAGGATGCGGGACACCTCTACGAGTGCCACCCAACTTCGGGTTCCTCCTTGCCGATTTATGTAGGCCACGGTGGTGGCGTTGTTCGACTGGACCTGCACGGGGTGACCTTGGAGAACCCGATGTGCCTGCTGGAGAGCATTGAAAACGGCTCAGAGTTCCAAGATGTTTATTGGAAGCTCCTTTTCCGCCTGCCCTGGAACAAGTGTGGACCCGTGACCACTCCCCAGCCCCGCAGGCTGGCGTCCGTTGTCAATAGGATCCAGTTCGCCACCCAAAACGGACGACCCTTGTTGAGATGGGTCGTCTGCAACCACCAGGCAAGGGACAGGCGAACCTCCTGAGTGAGCACCATCGTCTGGGATTTTAGACTCTGAGGCAGTCCATTCCATTTGGACAGGATCAATTGCTGCAGTGGTCTGGAGTGAAACTGGGCATATTCCACCATGTCGAATACTGACACCATGGAGCCCAGTAACCTCATCGTCGAGTGTAGAGACACACGGCGACTCTGCAGACAACTGCGCACCCTCAACTGCAAGGCAGAGATCTTTCCCCCGTCACAAAGATCCTCTGCTGACTGGAATCCAATAAGGCTCCGAGGTGCAGAATCCTCTGAGACGGGATCAGGGTGGACTTTTGCCAGTTTATCAACCAGCCGTGCCGTTCTAGTACTGCAATTGTCAGATCCAAGTGGCGTAGAAGGAGCTCTGGAGACCCTGCTACCAACAAAAGGCTTTCTAGGTACGGCAACATGCGGACTTCCTGTAGCCGCATGAACGCCGCCATAACCTTGGTGAACACACGTGGTGCTGTCGCCAGGCCAAAAGGTAATGCCCGGAACTGAAAGTGATCGTTGCGGATTGCAAACCTGAGGAACTGTTGGTGATGCAAAAGAATAGGGACAAGCAGGTAAGCGTCCTGTATGTCCAACGACACCATGTAATCCACAGGATCCAGCGCCAGAATGATGGACCGTAGGGTCTCCATCCGAAACCGCAGCACCCGCAAGGACCTGTTGAGGGCCTTGAGGTTGAGAATCGGACGGTACGACCCATTGGGTTTCTGCACCGAAAATAGATTGGAATAGAAACCCTGGAATAGAAACCCTGGCCCCTCTGGGAGAATGGAACAGGCACTATAACTCCAGCCTGGAGCATAGTGTGCAAAACCTTCCACAGTTCCATGGCTTTGTTCTGGTCTAAGGAAAGACCTGTGGTGAAGAATCGGGATGGGGGCCTGTGCCGAAAGGAGAGGGCATACCCGTGAGAAACCACCTCGTGAACCCAAGTGTCTGTCATAGTTGCCGACCAATACTGGGCGAACTGCAGCAGTCGGCCTCCCACTTTGGGATCGCCATAAGGGAGGCCCGGACCGTCAGGCCGCAGGCTTGTCATCAGACTTAGGGGCCGGACGTCTGGTACTCCAGGCCTTTTTCCTGGGCTTGGCCAATTTCTTGGGGCCAGCCTGTCGGGGAAAGGACTGGGCTTTAGGCCTACCCTGGGCCCTATAAGGCCAAAAGGACGACGTACCCGAACTGGAAGGGACCGCAGCAGACGGGAGACATGCAGACTTGGCTGCCGCCAGCGTGGCCACAATTTTGTCCAGATCCAGACCAAAGAGGACTTCTCCATTAAAGGGCAAAGCTTCCAATCCCTTTTTGGAATCAGCGTCCGCCTTCCAGGATCACAAGGTGCAACGAGCAGCAACCGCTGCCGAAGAAATCCGAGATGTGAGGGTACTAATATCCAAGGCCGCTTCACTGATGTAAGTGGCCGAATCCCGGAGATTGCCTACCAACTCGGCCTGTTCAGCCGAACAGTCGGAATCCAAAGACGCCTCCAAACTATCAGCCCAGCGCTCCATAGCTCTGGCTACCCAACATACGGCCATAGTCGGTCTGGATGCCCCCCCCGCGAGGGAATAAATGGACTTTAGGCAGATCTCCACCTTACGGTCCATAGCATCCTTCAAGGAGAACATGGAGGGCATGGGCAATGTGGCACTTCGGACTAGGCATTTCACATGAGAATCCACCTGAGGGGATTCCCACTTAGAAAAATAATTGTCCGCAAACAGGCAAGCCACCGCTAAGCGTCTTTGAGGCTGATACCGTTCACCAGGGTGTTTCCACGCCTCCTCTAAATGGTCTACTAACTGACCCGAAAGAGGAAACACTGTGGCGGGACCCTTAATATCCTTGAAAAAGGCATATTTGGACTTGGACACCGGAGGATCATCATCCTCAATAACTAAAGCTGTGCGGACTGCACGAATAAGGCCAGCAATATAAAACCTTAGACTTAGCGTCCGACTCTTTAGTACGGAGAGGTTCTTGGTCCGAAAGATCCAGAATCTCCCCATCATCGGTCGTCGCGTCATCATCCTCATAAGGAGCGGACAGAGACACCACCGGCCGCAACACAGACTCCCCTTGTAACACGTCCGACAAATGCTGTACAGAACTTGTCAGTGAATTAACCCACGCAGGCTCCTGAGAGACCTGAGGAGGGGAAATAGGGAGACTGTGGGGTACCATCAGTTGTCTCGGGAATCCCTGCATGGGTGACGACACCACTGACTGCTGGGACAATCCCGTCTGTGAGAACGCAGGTTGCGGAGCTAACTGGCCCACTAGGGTTGTAAGCGCTTTTGCAAAACAAGCCCAGGGCGGTTCCTGTACCGGAGCCATGACAGTAATTGGTCGGGCCAATAAAAAACACTGCCCCTCCGCGTTACCCTCCACCTCCGCTATTGGTACCTTGCACGCAGTACACAGAAGCTGGAGAGGAAATTCACTCTCAGACATGATGAGCCCCCTGCCTGGGGACTCTGGACCATGTGTTCAGCGGGGACCCACCGCGGGACCCCGCTGCTTACCTGCTGCCCCCTTGAATCCGGCCATGGTCCAAAACATCTGGGGTCACCTCTAGATGTGACCCCTCTCACTGATACTCGTTAGTATAGTAGGAGAACCACCCTGCAATCACCGCACCGCAAAGGCTTTAGCAGAAGAAGAGCAGGGACAGTGAAATGGCTGACAGTAGAAAGTAAAAGTACAGGCAGCAGACGCTAGCAGAAGTCACATACAATGCAAAGAAATTAATCCCTGCACTATCAGCGCTGATCCTCAACTACACAGACACAGAGTCTGGTAGGACACAGTGCTGCATACACAGACCTGTTCCAATGGAGGAGAGGTATGCCGGGGGACCCAGACCACGATGCCACCGATCAGCAGCTTCCAGCAGCGTTCACCATGCTTCTGCAAAGATGGCCACTGAGGAGCAGAGAGGAGGCCGGCCTGGGGGAGGAGCGCTGCCACAGGGCCAATCGGCAGGTGCAGAGAGGGGTGTGTGCAGCGGGGGAGGCGCCAGCTGTGTACAGGGAAGGCGCGCTCCCCTGGCATGCAATTAACCCCTGGGATGCCGCAGCGCTACCGCTCAGCTGCGGTCCGCTGTCCCAGGGGGGTAGTGGAAGCCAGGTTGATTACCTGGCTCCACACTGCAGCCAGTCCCCAGGGAGCCCCCTGCCTGGGGACTCTGGACCATGTGTTCAGCGGGGACCCACCGCGGGACCCCGCTGCTTACCTGCTGCCCCCTTGAATCCGGCCATGGTCCAAAACATCTGGGGTCACCCCTAGATGTGACCCCAGATAATTAACAGCATCCCCGGATCAGTACCGACGTTCTGGTACCGGCGGGGGTGTAGGGAAGACAGCATGGACGTCAGTAGTGACTGTCCATGCTGTACTTCCAGATGGGCAGCCACAGCTGTTTTGAAGAAAATTTCAGGGGCTATTTTTAGCCCCCCTCTAAACAGGTGCTCCGACTCCGAGCCGGGCACCAACGAAACTGGGATGTATTGGCTCGGGGGCGGGGTATAGGAGAGGGACCCTAGTGCATCCTGGGAGGCTGAAAACTTAACTCTATGATGCCCGATGCCTGACGTCATCACCTATACCCCAAGGTATCCTGTGGATACCCTTTGGACCCTGATGTAGAAAAGCATATAATGGGCATGGTCACTGGACAAATTGCGCTAGATTTTTACCTTTGCAACAATTACAACCAAACTAAAACTTTATAATGAATTAGAATTTTTTTTTAAAAGTAAAGGCAAAACCCCCCATCCCACCTAAAACATGTTGCATTTTACACTGTACTATTAATTTGCTTGTCCATGCCTGCATATGGTAGTGCAGGCAGGAGTAGATTTCCAGAGATTATGGTATAGATATTTGAGCATGTGGATGGAGTTGGGGTGTTCTGGGTTACAGGAATGCCCCCCCAAAAGTGTACACAGTCGTTTAAGCATAGCTTGGCAATTATCGGATTATAGACAGTTGTACCTGGCTTCTGGATGTCATATTTTTGCCATCCTGTCCATTTTCGTAACATGCAGTCTGGCTGACAGAGGGCCTTCGGTCCATCTGCGCAAATACAGTTTACTCTATTAGATTGTTACCAAAGTAATATATTCTAACCAGATATAAACAATTTGATATAGAGCACCGTGCTAACTGTACACATTACTTCTGCTAATGCATATTACGTCAATGGGTTCATCTGGCAAAAGGACAAAAAAATAATACCAACTTTTGATCAGAATACTTTACATATTATTTAGGTTACTATCCCACTGTTGATGTATGTGGAAAACCTTGTCATGGCTATTAGTGATACACAACATCCTCAACAAACATAGTACTAACATGACAAATCATTAACACAGGTCACAAAACAGTCCTTGCCACTAAAACTTGCTCTCTATGTAAGGTAATTCTAAAATCATTCAACAATGTAGGAGATTCTTAACCTCAGACAAATGTTCTGACTGGGTTATTCTCAAAAAGTAAATGGTCATAAATTTTAATAGATCTGATTCTGAACAGGTATAAATTTAATACACTATTCAGTTGGGCAGCAATGAAGGATTATAATTTCAACCGTGCAGATCTGAAGTATTATGGCTAGGAGCAGTGCAGTGTTTCCCACCAGCCATTGCTCTAAGATCTATTAAGTAGTAATAAAATCTGGCAGTTCAAATTTTAAGCTGTGAATGGATGATTGGCCATTACTTTATAAAGTAACCACTATACTTTCCTGCTTTAACATTCTTGTAACGCTGAAATCGTCTCCTAGTGTTGCAAGGTTCTGGTTAAATTCAGCTGCAAGACATGCTGGGATCTGTAAGAGGAAAAAGCATCACTCTCATCTTGTGTTTCAAGTTTAAGATATTCAGTGATCTACATGAATTACACTAACATTATTAAGTAGACATTTAATACGAGTTCATTTATTTGGATGTTCATCATTACAAAGTAGTAAAACATTTAAAATATTGGCCAGATTTAGCTCTTTGCTGCCAGATTGTTCATTATGTTAATGCTTAACAACAACCCAGAAAGAAAGCAAGATCACCCAGTGATGTGCGGTACTCAAGTGACTATCATGGTACAATGGATAATCAGCATTACATGTGTATATTGGCCTGCAGGAGGGCGTCTTGTTGAACCACTTGATAAGGAAGATCGTCGAGGAACTGGAACATTCACTGTGAAAACCTAGGGGGTTATACAAGGTATTACCAACAAACTAAGCTGTGCGAGCATGATCTATAACTGTATGCTTCTCAATTAACCTTTTTTAGTGCAACATGCTGTAAAATCCACTTTTTGGATTGCATTTATTCCCCTCCAGTGACTTCTCTGCTGCCGTCACAAACTTGCTCAAATACAGTATATGTTCTTGTGCAACAAGTATAAACTGGTTTATAGAATAGAACAAATTAAAAAATGGGGGGATAGCAATTTTGAAAATAGTCAGATGTTTGCTTTCACATTATAAACTTTGTTTCATACAAACTAACCAGTGCCAGTTCCATGTCTAACGACTATTCAAAACCTGCTTAACCAGAACCACTTTGTCATGCTGCCGACAGAGGTAGTGCCCTTCAAGCACCCCCCCTCATAGGGAACCCTGCCTGCCAGCTGTTTAAGTACAACATGACCAAGGTGGGCAGCACGTGAGCAGGGGATGGCTGTAATCCAGCAGCAGCTCCAACACTTGGGACTGAACACAGACTCCAGCACACATGACAGCTTATCGCACTACAGCTCATCTTACACGGAGTCAAGTGGTCCTCATATAATTAACAAGTACTAATAAAATAAAATGTCAGACTGGCTGCATTCCATTACAGTGGCTACTTTCATAATTTTCCATCAAGTCGTGCAACTGAGCAAACTCACCCCTCATTAAAGCTACAAATTTACATACTTAGCAATTTGTAGTTTCTTTGGTTATTGATTTCCAAATACAGCCAGTTCTTCTTAATTCCTGTAATTCCCGTTTAAATCCATACAAGTCAATAAACAAATGGAATAATGTGATTCGTCATATGGTACCTGGATATTTCTAATGACACACATCTGACTTACAGGGTTATAAGGTTACAGGTTGAGCCAAACCACCTCTGCAAATTGCAGAAATAGCTCGATACGCACATCACTGATATATGGCTATACTGGAGGATTAATACCAGCAGAAGCATTGTGGGTTCAGGAACCACATTAAGCCACTTGAGCAGTGAAATATTTTTGGTTTATCTATTGAAAGTCCATATGTCTTATTGTAGTAGCCAGTGATTTTCATCAACTCAATTGTACCTAGCATCTTGGGTTAGGAGTCAAACAACTAGATTGGTCCAATTCAGACACCCACGTGCGTGGCCAGGTGATGCTTTGCTGCTCTATGAACAACTTTATTTCCACAATATTGTTGTTGTAACCATTATGCAATTTGGAGCAACAGCATTCACTATTCTTCTATATCTTATTCCACTGAAGTTGAACATGTTCTGTGAATTAGTCACCAGCATGGAGTCATACACAGTGCATGACCTTTAACAGCTTTATTTTCAATGAATTAAGGGGTCAATCCAATTAGTGGCGAATTGCCATTGGAACGGCATAGAAACGCCAGCAACAGCATGGCAATTCGCCCTCCTCGCGGCCCGATCTCATACCGGCTTCGCACATTTTTGCCGACAGTCCTAAGGGGCTGCATACAGAAATATGTGAGCCTGAAGGTATCTTAAGAGCAGCATACAGATACACTTACTCATGGAGGCGAGAATATCGCCCCTAATTGGATTGAACTCTAAAAATGCTAATTATTGTTTTTCATATATTCTGCTAGTAATGCTATTAGTGTTTTCAGAATTGTGCAATTAAACATTTTAAATGCAACATTCGGTGAAAATATATCTGCATGTTCAAAAGTTCCAATAACTGAAATGTCAAGACTCCTTGAGATGTGAGTTGACTTCAACGTACAAAAGCGCAGCAACACCGGTCTAAAACTTAGCTACAAAACTAAGATATTGTATTGCATATACTTATCTTTCCAGCATAACCTAATTAGGGCCACACTACAAGGGACAACTTACATTTCCTTGGCTGTAGTTATTTCCATGAACTGCCTCATCACTTCTCTCTTCATGCATCTCACTCCTCGTTTCCACCTGGCTCGTCAACTGAAAACCTTTAGAAAGTTGTAGAATAGCATTACCTCAGAACAAAATCCATCACAGGAAGGACTGATCTCATATACACTAGTAGAAAAAGTTAGCAAAGTAATTATTAATATACATTTAGATGTGCCCTCATACACTATTGCCGCAGTAGCCCAAACAGCCATTCCAGGTCCTGTACGACTCGTTCCAAGCATATTTCGCCCTAAAAACAAGAGATATGGTAAGAACTTACCTTTGTTATCTCTGTTTCTACGAAGTCCATAGGGTCCACAGGGTTGACCTTGGGGTATAGCTGGATCTGGATCCACGCAGTTAAAGCTTTGCTGCTCCCAGGATGCACTTGGGTCCGTCCTCCTCTATACCCCGCCCCGGCCACAGGCACCTCAGTTGGTAAGCAGCTAAGGCCGGAGGAGGAGACTAAACAGAGAGAAGGAAGACTGGAACACACAAGAAACCATACTCACAGAAATGGGAGACGGAAAACCGGTGACCAGCCACACAGCCCATTTGAAGCCAGGTGCGTCAGGGCGGGCGCCCTGTGGACCCTATGGACTTCGTAGAAACAGAGATAACAAAGGTAAGTTCTTACCATATCTCTTGTTTTCTACTTCAGGGTCCATAGGGGGTCCACAGGGTTGACCTTGGGGATGTCCCAAAGCAGTACAACTAAGGGCGGGGACGCTCCTGTGCTGAAAGGAGTACCCGGCGCCCAAAGGATGCATCCTGAGAGGCGAAGGTGTCAAACGCATAAAACCTCAAAAACGTCTGAATTGAAGACCAAGTAGCCGCCTTACACAGCTGAACAGCGGAGGCGCCACGTCTAGCAGCCCAAGAGGGACCCACAGAACGAGTGGAATGAGCCTTAACAGAGGCTGGCACAGGTAAACCCTCCTGCGCATAAGCCTCACAAATAACTGAACGAAGCCAACGGGCTATCGTTTGCTTGTTGGCAGGCCAACCCCTCTTGTGAAAACCAAAGAGGACAAACAAAGAATCCGACTTCCTAACCGAAGCAGTCCGGTCCACATAGATTCTAAGTGCCCGGACCACATCCAAGGAAGCCTCACCAGCCGAAAGATCAGGTGACTGAAAAGCTGGCACAACAAGTTCCTGATTAATGTGGAACTTTGAAACCACTTTGGGCAAAAACTCAGGACGCGTGCGGAGCACTGCCCTGTCCTGGTGAAAAATCAGAAAAGGAGGGCGACAGGAAAGCGCCCCCAATTCTGAAACCCTCCTGGCCGAAGCAATTGCCAGGAGAAAAATGGTCTTAAACGTCAGCCACTTGAGCTCCACCGACTCAAGCGGCTCAAAAGGAGGACCCTGCAAGACCCTCAGTACCACCGTCAAGTCCCACGGAGCCACCGGAGGCACGAAGGGAGGCTGGATCCTGAGAACACCTTGGAAAAAGGTGTAAACATCTGGCAGTGTAGCAATCCGTCGCTGAAACCACACGGACAAAGCAGACACATGAACCTTCAGAGAGGCCAGGCGTAAGCCGAGGTCCAAACCCGATTGAAGAAATTCCAAGATTCTGGAAACCCGGAACACCTGCGGATCATAGTTTCTGGATTCACACCATTGAAAATAAGTGCGCCACACCCTGTGGTAAATCCGCGCGGAGGCAGGCTTGCGTGCCCTAAGCATGGTACCAATCACTGAACTGGAGAAACCCCTAGACCTCAAGACGGCTGTCTCAAGAGCCACGCCGTCAAAGACAGCCGACCCAGATCCGGGTAAAGGCAGGGCCCCTGAGACAACAGGTCCCGACGCTGAGGAAGAAGGTACGGAGCGTCGATGGAGAGGCACCTCAGATCGGAGTACCAAGGACGTCTGGGCCACGCCGGAGCCACCAGCACGAGCGTGCCGCCGTCCTGCTTGAATTTCCGCAGAACCCGAGGAAGTAAGGATATCGGAGGAAACAGATACGCCAGGTGAAACGTCCATTTCACCGACAGAGCGTCTACCAGACAGGCGCCTGCGTCTCTTGTCCTTGACCCGTAAACGGGCAACTTGTGATTGTGACGGGAGGCCATCAAGTCCAGCTCCGGCAGCCCCCACCTGTCCACGAGTAGCTGAAACACCTCTGGGTGAAGCGACCATTCCCCGGGATGCACATCGTGACGGCTGAGGAAGTCCGCCTCCCAATTGAGGACTCCGGGAATGAAGACTGCCGAGATCGCTGGAACGTGACACTCCGCCCAAGCAAGAATGCGAGACACCTCCGACATTGCTGCCCGACTGCGAGTTCCCCCTTGGTGGTTGATGTTGTCGGACTGCACCTGAACCGCCCTTCCGTGAAGAGCGGGGCCGGACGACTGCAGGGCCCTGTACACAGCCCGCAGTTCCAGGATGTTGATGGGGAGAAGTGCTTCTTCCGCGGACCAACGACCCTGAAGCGATAATGAGCCGGTCACTGCCCCCCAACCCCGAAGACTGGCATCAGTCGTGAGCAGGATCCAGTCCGGGATCCAAAAGGGGCGCCCCTCGACCAGATGCACCGTCTGAAGCCACCAAGCCAAAGACTGCCGAACCTCCGCGGACAACACCAGCATCTGAGAGCGGATCCGGTGAGGTAACCCGTTCCATTCCGATAGAATCAGCCCCTGCAGGGGCCGGGAATGGAACTGGGCAAATTCCACCATGTCGAATGTCGACACCATGGACCCCAGAACTCTCATAGCTGAATGGACCGACAGGCGGCAACTGCTCAGGCAACTGTGTATCCGCAGCTGCAGGGAGGAGACCTTCTCTGGAGTCAGGAAAATCCACTGCTGACGAGAATCCAGCAGGGCTCCCAAATGAACCATCCACTGTGATGGAATCAGGGAGGACTTCTTCCAGTTTATCAACCACCCGTGTGCTTGAAGACAAGCAATGGTCAGGTGGAGATGTCGAAGAAGCACCTCCGGGGAGCTCGCCAGCAGCAGAAGATCGTCCAGGTACGGCAACAGACGTAGACCCTGACCCCGAAGGTGGGCAGCCATAACCGCCATCACCTTGGTGAACACCCTCGGAGCCGTGGAAAGGCCAAAAGGCAACGCCCGAAATTGGTAGTGATGGTTCAGGATAGCAAACCTCAGATACCGCTGATGTGCCGGTGCTATGGGCACATGGAGATAGGCGTCCTGGATATCGAGGGAGACCATATAATCCCCGGGTTCCATCGCCAGAATGATGGAACGTAACGTTTCCATCCTGAACCTGGGAACTCTGAGGTATCTGTTCAGAGACTTCAAATTCAGGATAGGGCGATGAGAACCATTGGGTTTCTGTACCAGAAACAGAGTAGAATAGTACCCCGTCCCGCGCTGAGACTGCGGAACGGGAACAATGACCCCTGCTTGTAGCAAGGATTCTATAGCTACCTGAATCTGACCAGCTTTGGTCTTGTCCAGAGAAGGACTCGTACAGAAAAACTGGTGGGGCGGCCTGAACCGAAAAGACAGGGCGTACCCCTGAGAGACTACTTCTCGAACCCAGGCATCCGTGGTGGTATTGTGCCAACACTGGGCGAATTGGAGAAGTCGGCCTCCCACTCTGGGGTCCCCCAGAGAGAGGCCCGTCCCATCAGGCAGCAGGCTTATCCTCCTGCTTGGAAGAAGGGCGCCGAGCACTCCATGCCTGCTTCTTGGGCTTGGGTGCGGCCTTGGTCGCCGAATGTCTCGGGAAGGACTGGCCCTTGGCCTTACCCTGAACCCGAAAGGACCGAAAGGCAGAGCTCCTCACCTTAGCCGGCGCAGAGGCCGAAGGGAGAAAAGCCGACTTGGACTTAGCCAAAGTATCCACTATTCTGTCCAAATCCGGACCAAATAGTAAATCACCATTAAAAGGCAAGGCCTCCAGACCCTTTTTTGAATCTGCATCAGCCCTCCAGGACCTCAGCCACAGGGAGCGCCGAGCAGATACCGCTGCAGCCGACACCCTAGAAGTGAGCAGGCTGGCATCCAAAGACGCTTCCCCAATATAGGAAGCTGCATCCCGCATCTGTCCCACTAACGCTCTCTGGATATCCGGAGCCTCATCAGGAAAGGTATCCTCCAAGGCATTGGCCCATGCCTCAATGGCTTTAGCCACCCAGGAGATAGCCATGGACGGGCGAGCCACCGCCCCGGAAAGAGAATAAATGGACTTTAAACAAGTCTCCACCTTCCTGTCCGTGGGATCCTTCAAAGAGGAGATAGACGGCAATGGCAACGTCGCGCTTTTGATCAAGCGGGTAACGTGGGAATCCACCGCCGGCGGAGTTTCCCATTTCCTGCAATGAGCTTCAGGAAAAGGATAGTTCGCCGCCAACCTCTTCTGTGGATGGAACCTCTTACTAGGTAATTGCCAGGCCGCCGCCATATGATCCGATAATTGATCAGACAGGGGGAACACAGTTGAGGTCACCTTGGCCTTTTTAAAATTAGGAAACTTCGACCTAGGAGCCGGCGCATCATCCTCAACATGTAGGATAGCCCGCACCGCCCTAACTAAGGCTGGAACATTAATGGAGGACTTAGCTTCCACCTCCTGCCCCATGACGTCAGAGTCCTCATGGATTTCTCCATCATCTGAGGACACTTCCGAGTCCGACAACTGCGCAGCTAGTGAACTCACAACCGGACGTTTAGACACCCTTGGTGGCACATCACCTTGCAACATAGACTGAAACGCCGAGGATGAAGCCGCCAGACTCTGTACGGAGCTGGATAGAACATCCACCCAAGGCGGAGGAGCCGTCGGAGCAACACTCTGCAAAGGCACTACAGACTGACACGTCCCTGGGGAAGACTGCACATACACAGGCAGTCCCGAGTAAGGACCCACAGTCTGGGCCCCGGGGGAAGACCGCAACATTTGTGGAACCCTCGGGGAATGGGGGATGGTGGGCTGCGGTAACGCCCTAGAAGGGACCACTGATGGGACCGATAACCGGTCCGCAATAGACGCCAGCACCTGTGAAAACATCGCCCAAGGAGGGTCCTGTGATACAGGGGGGTTGGAGGGGCCCGGTACCAGCTGGCACCGCCCGCACAGACCATCCTGAGATAAGTCCTCCCCATCAACTCCAGCAGCACAGCGTCTGCAGGAAAATAACACAGGAGCCACAGAGCGCTCAGTCTCCTCATCAGACATGATACCGTAAATACACAAGAAATAGGTATCACCAGAGGAATTACGGTTTTAACACCCGCGCACTCACCAGTATGCGAAACAACAGCCCAGATATGGTACTGTGTAGCACACAACAGTATGTGACTGACCCCACAAATACGTGTTTTATATATGTGAGGGTCTCAGAAAAACGCCCTTCCCCCACACACCTGCCGGGCCGTAGGAGAAGGAAAGGGATAGTTATAAGCTGACAGTAAGGAGAATAAGTCACAGACAGGCAGCACTAGCAATAGTCACATACAATGCAGAAAAGTTATACTCACTGCACCTTCCGCTACAATCAACCGCCCAGATTCAGTGTCTGGGAGGGCTATAGCGCTGTGTACACTGTCCTTTAGCAGGGGAGAGGTACACAGGGGGACCGGTCCACTTGATACCGCCTGGGAGTCTGCGATGTGTCAGTAAAGATGGCCGCCGGAGACCTCAGAGGAGGAGTGGCCGAGAGATAAGAGCAGCTCAGCGACGCCAGACTGCTTGTTGAAAGGCGCGCTGAGCTGAGGGGAGGAGCCGCTAGACAGGGAAGGCTGCCTCCCCTGGCTAGCAATTAACCCCCGGGTTGCCGGTCCCGCTACCAGCCTGATACCCTGGTGGTCTAGCGGACACGCGGGGTATTCCTCAATTGAGGGGGAGCCCGCCGCCGCCGCTAGCGCCTCCGGTCTGTCCCCAGAGACCGGAGGCTCCTGACTGCATTGAAGTATCCGCGGGCCTCCGCACGCGGCGACCCGCGGCTTACCTGATCCCCGTCGCGTCCGGCAGCAGTCAAGGGAGTCCCCAGAGCCCGGCTAGTACAGGCTCTGGGGTCCCGCCGCGATCCCCAGAGCTGTACTGGCGTCGCGGCGCCAGCGGGGAGAAAGAGCGGCAGCGTGGACGTCCTAAAGGACAGTCTGATGCTGCCGCTCTAAAAGTGTAAAAAAAGAAGAAAAAAATAAAAAATTTCTCTTTTAAAATAAAGCTTAGGGGCTGCTCCTGCAGCCCCACTGCGACAGGGTGACCCGACTCCGGCCGGGCACCAACTAAAACTGAGGTGCCTGTGGCCGGGGCGGGGTATAGAGGAGGACGGACCCAAGTGCATCCTGGGAGCAGCAAAGCTTTAACTGCGTGGTGCCCGTGGATCCAGATCCAGCTATACCCCAAGGTCAACCCTGTGTACCCCCTATGGACCCTGAAGTAGAAATGTCCCTTAGTTGCAATACACTGACAGAACTGCTTAACAAGACTTCACTGAATAATTTGATAGGTGAAACTTGCACATCTGTGTGCGTACGAGTCTGAATCTGTATACAAAGTGTTACAATGCGGCGGCCGCAGCTTTTCCTCACGCCAAGTTTCCTTGTTTCTCTGCGACTTCGTACATATTGAACGCAAATTCCCGTGCAGTTTAAGTCACAGTGCGGTATCTCTAGTACATGGCATTTTGAGGCTAAGTGTATGAGGACACATCTGTATTTGTTATGACTTGGACAAAATTGCAGATCAATTCTTGTTGAGGATTGGAAATTAAACATTCTGAAAATCTTTTCTATAGTGTAGATTAGTCTGCAAGAATTTAGGGTTTGGAGATCTACATAAAGTTTTAACCTAAGCAATTATTTGATTATTACACTCATGTAACATAAACCCCAATTAAAATAAGTTTTGGGGGAGAGGTGGAGAGTAGTTGGCAGGTTAATGGTTTAATAGTAAATCTTGATGAAATTTCCAAATACTACTTTGTCTGTATGCTGGCTAGGGAATCGGTATGTAATGCCGACTGTCGGGATGCCTCCTGTCAAAATATCGACAGCGGCATCCCGATGGTTGGTATACCTCGTTCGGGCTGGCGTCCATCTGTGTTCCGGCGTCTGGATTATTCGACGCCTATTGAGAGTCCCTTGTTGGTCTTCCCCAGTCATGATTTAGACTGGTAGCATCGCGGCGGTCTCATAACTACGTCCCCTGGCTAGGTAAATAAGACTTCTAACAGAATAAGCACTGACCTTCATCTTCACTGTCTGAATACTGATCCTCGTAGCCTGCATTGTTTTCTTGGACGTGTAACTCTTCCAGTAATTGCTGCAGCCTCGTTTCATAAACACTCCTTGTACTGGCTATACAAAACAGGAAATTAATAAAATGAAAATCCCTAAGAGTACAAATGTTTTATACCCCTGATCACCCTACCTTTTCAGCTACTTATAGTGGTGATCAGCATATGGGTCAAGCTTTGCTAAAAATGCAGTGTTTCAGCAATGCTTCTATACAATATCACCAGGTAAAATAAAGCATTGCCGACAAACCACCCTTTAAGTACTGCTAACCGCAAATGATGGTTCTAGAAAGGAAACAAGTGAACCATAGAGCAATATGCAATGATAAAATTCTTGGCTTCTACTCTCTGGAACACTCTAGATGCAAAAATTTCCACAGACAGATTCCGATTATACAGATTAACTACATTGGCTTAAATGAAGATGCATTTACTGTCCTGCATGTTAATGATCGCAAGACACAATAACAAGAAGGCAAAATTGAGACAAGGTTGAATATTCAAAAGCATGCGCATAAATACCCCCTTGGAAAACCAAACAGCAGCAAATGAGTAATTCTCATCTCTTTATTATACAGGAAACGCTTTTACTCATACTGTACCACATTCACGCTCTGACACTCCCTTGCTCATGACAGCACTGTAAAATAAGATTTGCATACGTAAGATAGGTCCCGGGTTGACCCCAAGTTTCAGCAGCTGTTCCTTGAGCTCACTGTTGCTTAAGCTTCTTACATTCATCTTCTCTCTTGCGTTTTCCTTTTGGTTTGCAAAAGGCAAAAACTGAGAAAAAAAAAAAGGAGCGGTGATAAAAGGGAATCAAGAAAACTATTACATTTAGAGTATAATTGAATCACCATCAAACATGTCCCATGCATAAATATATGAACCTGATGTCCTAACAACTTTTTTAAATTCCAACAAAGAGGCAATATAAAAAAAAAATGTTTAAATATACAAAGTAAATTCCTAGGCCCCATATACAGTATTATGCAAGTGTTCACAATCACAATGCATATTCAAAGCTCTTTATAGAAAAATACAATACACAGCATTTGTTGCATCCTTGTGTCACCTATGAGAATTCTACATGTAACCATCTCTACTCTGCCTCACATACCTAAGGCACGTTTCATAAAGGAGCAAGCGCCCTGGGCTCCCATTACTCTTCTTTCTGAACCCAAGTGTAGCCTGCATACCAATCAAAGCCTGGGCTACTGGTGAGTGGATTGGCCTGGTGGACCTGGCTGGTGGCAGAGTGACCTCTTAACAAAAAATTATATATATATATATATATATATATATATATATAATATATTTATTTAAACACACCAGCCTGCCAGCGCATCCACAATGTCTTGCCCCCAGCTGCAATGCTGACCCGGCCCAATCCCAGGGCTCTAAGCTCTGCAGCATCTACCAGGTCTTCTCTGCATACAGTGCAGAGCTATCACAGTGGGAGGATTGGAGCCGAAAGTGAGGCCGTGCTGCCGGGGAGGAAGTGACGGGGCAGGGGTAGCTGCTCCTGCTGCTGTTGATCCTGGCACTGAAATCAACTGAAGATGGAACACACACTGCAGCCCCGGGTAGATTGTTTTAGCACTGGTGGCCAGGAGGCTGCAAGCTTTTGGGACCACTGAGGAGCAGCAGGTAAGAAACGCTGGAGGGTCCAGACAGGGGGCAGGTCCAGGAACGGGACAGAAATAATCCCACATGCTTAAGAAAAGAGTGGGTGTGCACTGTGCAGTTATATGGGGGCTGGGGATCTAGGACTGCAGTAAGATCAGGACTGGTGATGTGGGGGTGCAGTGTGATTTGGGGTTGCAGGGTGACCTGGAGTGTCATAAGATGGGGGCTGGTTATGTTTTAGTACAGGATGGCTTGGTGTGGGGTGACATGGGGGTGCAATAAGACTGGATTTGGGGTGCAGTAAGGGTGGGTGCAGGGTGACATGAAGGTACAGTAGACTAGATGCATGTTAACATGGGGTGCAGTATGGCTGGGTGCAGGGTGACATGGGGTGCAGTAAAGCTATGGTCATGGTGATGTGGGTACAGTACGATGGGTCTGGTCATGTTTGTACAGTAAGACTGGGTGCGTGGTAAAATGGGGTTGTAGTAAAAGGGGGCTAGTGATGTTGGTACAGTAAGAATGGTTGCTGGTGACATGGGGGTGTAATAAGATGGATTTGGTGATATGTGATACAGTAATGTAAGATTAGGTGCATGGTGACATGGGGGTGCAGTAAGACCGGGGCTGGTGATGTGGGTAGTGGGAGCAGTGTGCCAGTTTCCCCCTGTGGCAGTCCCGACACCTGCAAACAGTGTTATCGAAGAAAGGTAAGGTAAGTATTGCTGGAGATACAAGTGAATGGGGCAAAATAGGACACACAAGGACATGGAGCAAGGTACACAGAAGTTGGAGCTGGGGGAGACACCAGAGATGGTTCTGGGGGCACAGAGGAGATGGCGTTGGAAAGACGTAAGAGGGGGAGGCATGGCTGGTGCTGGAGACACACAGGTAGGACCACTGGTCAGATTAGTATTTTACCCTGCACAAAAACTTCTGTTCCTATGTATTATCTGGGTGAACCTCTGTTGCATGTTCATGACTTTGGTTTTGTTCCTACGCAAACAGGTGGTTTCCAGACAATGTGATCTCCTGCATTAATAGTGAATACTGACTCAAGACACTCCCTGTCAGAGGTTCCCCATTGCAGAGAGATCATATAGGTAAGAAAATACTTATTCACATGCTTGCTGTATTTATTAACTGTAGAGAGGGACTGGGGGCATATCAATCAGCTCCCGAAGTGGTGGGCATGCTCCCAGCATGATAAACACAAGAGGAATGGTTTGTGGGCATGGCATTTCACATGAGGCCACACCCACTGTTTAGGGCACGCATCTTCGGTGCGCGCACATATGGCCTCATGATTTTTTCCAGGGCTACTTTAAATTCCCAATCAGCCCCTGCCTGTCACAGTTCGTCTTGCTCAAAGCGAAGTAACCGTACAATAACAATAAAGCACATTTTCATCTCCAATCAAAAAAAAAAATCTTCCTAACATGAGCAAAATAGCTTAAAAAGGAATGACAGGGAAGCCACTAACCTTTTTAGTGCTCATATTACTTATGTAAATGTTTGTATGTGTTGCATTTTGGCTTGTAATGTTGATATCTGGCAAGTCAAAAATTATCCGTACTCCAGGTATATTAAAACTTCTGCTGGCTGCACTGCTTTTTCAATGCTTTCTGTACTAGGTCGCTGTCTCCCCAGTGCAGATTTGAACGTGTTACGTCAGTTCGTTTGTGACTGCAGTGCAAGAAAAAAATGCCTCACTTGTGATTTGCAAGAAAGAAAAGCAGCGTGCAGTGATTTTTATTTTGTGGTCTGAGGGTGTGTCTGGTGTTGATATTTATCGAAGATTTTGTGCACAGTATGGAGAAAGTGTTTTGTTGCGAAGAAGTGTGTATGAATGGATAGAGAAGTTCAAAGAAAGTCGCACAAGTGTCAGCCATGAAGGAGGAGCCGGACGCACGTCCACGACTGATGAGAATATTGAGCGTGTACGTGAACAGATTCTGTTGGACAGACGAGTGACAGTGGATTATGTTGCAAAGAGGCCCTAAGAGAACAAAGATTCTTCTGATGAAGAGGTGAAGACAGCGGTGCATTTGTGGCTCACAGCTCAGCCCAAAACATTTTTAATGAGTGAATACGAAAGCTTGTTGACAAATGCGTATTGAGAAACAGGGAGATTATGTTGAAAATATGAGATATGGTAAGAACTTACCCTTGTTATCTCTATTTCTACGAAGTCCATAGGGTTCCACAGGATACCTTGGGGTATAGGTGTGACGTCAGTCGCTGGGCACCATAGAGTTAAGCTTTTCAGCCTCCCAGGATGCACTAGGGTCCCCCTCCTATACCCCGCCCCCGAGCCAAGGCACCTCAGTTAGTTATCAAGCCATAGGCCGGAGGAGGAGAAGGAAGAGAGAGAAAAAAGATCTGGACACATACAAGAATCACATTCTCACCAGAGGGAGACGGAAAACCGGTGACCAGAGCAAAGCCCATCTGCAGCACAGGTGCGACAGGGCGGGAGTCCTGTGGAACCCTATGGACTTCGTAGAAATAGAGATAACAAGGGTAAGTTCTTACCATATCTCATATTTTCGACTTCAGGGTCCATAGGGTATCCACAGGATACCTTGGGGATGTCCCAAAGCAGTATCCTTTAAGGGTGGTTTCGGGCGTTACCAAAAGGTAACGCCCGAAACTGGAAGTGGTCGCTGCGGATTGCAAACCTGAGGAACTGTTGATGGCGCAAAAGAATAGGGACATGCAGGTAAGCGTCCTGTATGTCCAATGACACCATGTAGTCCCCAGGTTCCAGCGCCAGAATGATGGACCGTAGGGTCTCCATCCGAAACTTCGGGACCCGCAAAGACTTGTTGAGTGCTTTGAGGTTGAGAATCGGACGATATGACCCATTGGGTTTCTGTACCAAAAATAGATTTGAATAGAAACCCTGGCCCCTCTGGGAGAATGGAACAGGCACTATAACTCCAGCCTGGAGCATAGTGTGCAATACCTTCCGCAGCTCCGTAGCCTTGTTCCGGTCTGATGGTAGACCCGTGGTGAAAAAGCGAGCCGGGGGTCTGTGCCGGAAGGAGAGGGCGTATCCGTGGGAAACCACCTCCAGAACCCAAGTGTCTGTCGTAGTGGTCGACCAACACTGGGCGAACTGTAGCAGGCGGCCTCCCACCCTGGGATCCCCCAAAGGGAGGCCCGGACCGTCAGGCCGCAGGCTTGTCATCTGGCTTGGGGGCCGGACGTCTGGTACTCCATGCCTGCTTCCGGGGCTTGACCGATTTCTTAGGGCCAGCCTGTCGAGGAAACGACTGTGGTTTGGGCCTGCCCTGGGCCCTAGATGACCGAAAGGACGATAGTCCAGAACCAGAAAGAGCAGCGGCCGACGGGAGACAAGCAGATTTGGCTGCCGCCAGCGTGGCCACAATCTTATCCAGATCCGGACCGAAGAGAACTTCTCCGGTAAACGGCAACGCTTCCAGACCTTTCTTGGAATCTGCGTCCGCCTTCCAGGATCGCAGCCACAAGGTGCGACGAGCAGCTACCGCTGCTGAAGAAATTCTAGACACCAGAGTACTAATGTCCAGAGCCGCCTCGTTGATGTAGGTGGCCGAATCACGGAGATTGCCAATCAACTCCGCCTGTTCGGCCGGACAGTCGGATTCAAAAGAAGCCTCTAATGAATCCGCCCAGCGCTCCATCGCTGCCCCCCCTGCAAGGGAATAAGCGGACTTCAGGCAGATTTCTACCTTGCGGTCCGTAGCATCCTTAAGGGAGGACATGGATGGCATCGGCAATGTGGCACTACGGACAAGACGGGTCACGTGAGAATCCACCTGTGGAGGGGATTCCCACTTAGCAAAATAATTATCCGCGAACGGATAAGCCACCGCCAGGCGTCTCTGCGGCTGGTATCGCTTGCCAGGCTGTTTCCACGCCTCCTCTAAATGGTCCACCAACTGACCCGAAAGAGGAAAGACTGTGGCATCGCCCTTCACATCTTTGAAAAAGGCGTACTTAGATTTAGCCGCTGGAGGAACTTCGTAAGGATCCAGAATCTCCCCATCATTAGACGTCCCCTCGTCATCCTCATAAGAAGCGGACAGAGACGCCACCGGCCTTTTATGAGGCCGCATCACAGACTCCCCTTGCAACACATCCGACAAGTGCTGTACAGAACTCGTCAGGGAGTTAACCCACGCTGGCTCCTGAGAACCCGGGAGCGGGGAAATAGGGAGACTGTGGGGTACCACCAATTGTCGTGGGAACCCCTGCATGGGTGACGACACCACAGACTGCTGGGACAAACCCATCGGAGTAAACGTGGGCTGCGGAGCTAACTGGCCCACTAAAGCTGTTAACGCCTGAACGAAACAAGCCCAGGGCGGCTCCTGTACCGGTGCTGTAACCGTAATAGGCCGCGCCATGGACAAACACTGCCGGCAAAGGCCCTCCGCGCTACCCTCCCCCTCCACTAACAGTACTTTGCACGTGGTACACTGTAGCCGGAGGGGAAAATCAATTTCAGACATGATGGCACCACGTATGTGACCTCTCTCACCAATTAAGTATTAAATAGGCGAGAGACCACCCTGCAGCACCGCACCGCAAGGGCTTTAGCAGAAAGAACAGGGACAGTAATAAAGCTGACAGTTTAGAGAAGAAAAGTTACAGGCAGCGCTAGCACAGTCGCATACAATGCAGAGAAATAACAATTCCTGCACTAACAGCGCTGATCACTCAACTACACAGACACAGGGCCTGGTAGGACACAGCGCTGCATACACAGACCTGAGCCACAGCGGAGTAGAGGTATGCGGGGGGACCCAGACCACGATGCTTCCGTCCAGCGCTTCCAGCAGCGTTCACCATGGGGGAGGAGCGCTGCCACAGGACCAGTCGGCAGCATGCAGAGAGGGCTGTGTGCAGCGGGGGAGGCGCCGGCTGTGAGACAGGGAAGGCGCGCTCCCCTGGCATGCATTTAACCCCTGGGACACCGCAGCGCTACCGCTCTGCTGCAGTCCGCTGTCCCAGGGGGTAGTGGAAAGCGCAGGTTGGTCGCCTGGCTCCACGCTGCAGCCAGTCCCCAGGGAGCCCCCTGCCTGGGGACTTAGGACCATGTGACCAGCGGGGACCCACCGCGGGACCCCGCTGCTTACCTTTGTCCCCCTTGGATCCGGCCATGGTCCGGAACATCTGGGGTCACCGCTAGCTGTGACCCCAGATGCTCACCAGCATCCCCGGATCGGTACCGGCGTTCTGGTACCGGCGGGGGTGTAGGGAAGACAGCATGGACGTCAGGACTGACTGTCCATGCTGTACATCCAGATGTGCAGCCACAGCTGCACTGAAGAAAGCTTCAGGGGCTCTTCTAGCCCCCACTCCGACAGGTGCACCCGACGCCGGCCGGGCACCAAACTAAACTGAGGTGCCTTGGCTCGGGGGCGGGGTATAGGAGGGGGACCCTAGTGCATCCTGGGAGGCTGAAAAGCTTAACTCTATGGTGCCCAGCGACTGACGTCACACCTATACCCCAAGGTATCCTGTGGATACCCTATGGACCCTGAAGTAGAAAAATAATGTATTTGTCTCTTCTGAAAGTTGATTCAAATAAATTCTACAACCAGAGTGCAGATAATTTTTGACTCACCCTCGTATATATATTTCACATTTGCAAATAAACATCTATTGCAACAATAATTCCTAATTCTTTTATATATATATATATATATATATATATATATATATATATATATATATATATACACACACACATACACACAAACACACACATATATATGCCCTCCAATGGAAAAACTGCCAAACGTATGTAGAAATAACTGCGGCACTCACAGGACTTTGGATAGAAGACTCACGACTCAGGAAAGTCAAAGTTCAACGTTTCAGTCTAGCGACTTATCAAGAACTACAGACAGAAGATACAGTGCATACCTTTATACCCAGTGACATCCCATAGTGACCATGTGCACCGCTCACCACGCCGTTGATGACGTCATCAAGTCGGGACAGGGTGCTTGCACAATGATGCAGCCGCGCCCAACGTGATTACCCTGGTAGGTAACCAGGGCAACCCAGTGTTGATACACAAACATGGCTCTGCAACAAAAGCATGCTGCACTCCCCACCGCTGTCAGCACGCAGTGGGGAGAGAGCATGCCACAGATGTAACAAGGCAGACACAATGATAAACTGCACAATAAACCCCGGTAATATGGCAAAACGAACGGCGGCATACATAGAATAATAAACAGATGTGAATAAAGAAATGACAGTGATACATGTGGGTTATTACAACAGAATTTCTCTACAATATAATATCATATGGTAAATGTGCTACATGAAAAATGCACAACATGTAACACAAGTAATAATGGCAGATGAGTAACATATAACACTGGTAACATTGACAATCAGATCTGAAAGTTCAAAGGTGATGTAAAGCACACAAGCGAATGTAATACCAAGCAATTAATATAAAAAAAATGCATGTATTGGAATAAAGAAAATAATCAATGAGTAGACTCCTTAAGATAAAATAACCTCTACATGGCCGAGCTGATCATGGGAAACCTTGATGCATGCTGTTGAAATGGTTCTAACCATGCAAAGAAGAAAATGAAACACATAAAGCTGGTGTGTAACGAGGGATGAGCCACTAAACAATGGCAAATAAACCATGAAAATATGACCTGGTGGATCTTAAACGGAACTGTGCGGTGCACCTACACATGGTACGAAAAATGAACAAGTGGATGAATCTGATAAGGTCCATCAACTGTGTGAATGGATGAAAAAAAGTAACGGCAAATGCGAATGGACAAACGTCAGAAAAGGATAACTCCATGTTACAGGGATACCTTGGGGTATAGTGATGGCAGAGGCATCCGGGCAGCACGCAGTTAATTTTTTCTTCCCAGGATGCACCTGGCTTCCCCTCTATTCCCCGCCTCCCAGCCAGAAGCTCCTCAGTTTAGTAATAAGCCAGAAGAGGAGAAAATAAAAGAGAAAGAAGAAGTCTGGAACACTCAAGAATCACATTCTCACACAGGAGACGGAAATCGGTGACCAGAGCGAAGCCCAGCTGAAGCACAGGCTAGTCAGGACAGGTGCCCTGTGAACCCTAAGAACCTCGTAGAAAGAGATAACAAAGGTAAGTTCTTACCATCTCTCTTCTTTTCTACTTCAGGGTCCTTAGGGGTCCACAGGGATACCTTGGGGATGTCCGAAAGCAGTCCCTTTAAGGGTGAAACCGCTCCTGTGCAGAAAGGAGAATCCGCCGCCCGAAGGAAGCATCCTGAGAGGCGAAGGTGTCAAAAACATAATACCATACAAAAGTATGGACAGAGGACCACGTGGCCGCCTTGCAAAGCTGAACAGCCGAGGCGCCACGGCGAGCTGACCCACAGACCTCGTATAGTGAGCAGTAACAGAGGGCGGCGCTGGAATGCCCTCCAGATTTTAAGCCTCAGAGATTGCCATGCGAATCCACCTTGCCAAAGTTTGCTTATTGGCAGGTCAACCCTTCTTATGGGAACCGTAGAGGACAAACAAAGACTCCAACTTCCGAAGGGAGCTGGTAGGGTCCACGTAAATCCGTAGAGCCCGTAGCACATCTAAAAAGGGCTCACCTGCTGAAAGGTCTGGTGAGTTAAAGACCGGCGCTGTAATATCCTCATTAATGTGGAAACTAGACACCACCTTAGGAAGGAAACCAGGGCGAGTCTGAAGTACTGCCATGTCCTAGTGAAAAATCAGAAACAGGAGGGCGACAGGAGAGAACCCCCAAATCTGACACTCTTCTGGCCGAAGCAACAGCCAGAAGAAACACAGTCTTCGCTGCAAGCCATTTGAAGTCCAATGAAGCCCAGGGGTTCAAATGGAGGTCCTTGGAGAGCCCGAAGGACCACAGCCAAATCCCAAGGATCCACTGTAGGGACAAAGGGAGGCTGAATGCGAAGGACACCCTGCATAAAGGTGCGAATATCAGGAAGCGGAGCAATCCTACGCAGAAACCACACTGACAGTGCAGAGACATGCACCTTTAAGGAGGCGAGGCGAAGACCTTGATCTAAGCCCGTCTATAAGAAAGCCAGAACCCTGGATATCCAAAACACCTGGGGATCGACCCTCTAAGGCGACACCATTTAAAGTAGGTATGGCACACCCTGTGGTAAAATCTGTAGAAGCCGGTTTCCAAGCTCTGAGCATGGTGTTATGGATACCCAATTAAAACCTCTATGCAATCCTGTCTATACCTTCTAAAATTGTCGCTATTTAGCGTAATGAGTTGCACACTAAATAAATGCTTTCAGACTTTGAATGTGGCTCCAAAGCACAAAAAGTTATTATTCAATATAAAAACAGATGGTTACTGTGATCTAAAGACAATTAGCGCAAATAAATCATACAGACCCAAGGTACATTTGTTATATACGCACGCGCTCTGGGCCCAGATACCGGCATCAGCATTAGAAACCTCCGTCAACAGCACAGCTAGAAGACTCAACACTGGGGTCAGAGAGCACACATATATACTCTTACAGAGATAGGCAATACAATAGACAAGTTTGTTACAGGATAGTTCAATTCGAATGGACACAAACAGCCTCTAACAACCCTTTTTGTCCTTTTTCCCGCTGCATGCTAATCTAGGCTGCAAACATTACAGAGGACATTTTAATGTTTTAACTCTCTATAGTCCATAGTTTGCGGACGCATGTTGCAATCTTCTCACTGATGATACCGGAAATCTGTGGAGACACAGTGGATCAGTACAACACCAAACACTGTCTGCTTACCATGTACTAAACCTTAGATATTAATGTTGTGTAATAAAGGTTATTTGATAATTACTCCATAAACCTTGGGTATTACACTTTAATGCTAGGGAACCTTTTATGTAAGTGTGCAGTGTGTAAATATTGGGGAATTGGGAAAAGATGCTAGTTAGTGTTGTGCGACTGTTTTGTGAACGTGTTTTGCAGGGATAATCGTTTTATATGTTTTAATGTCTGTCTGTATTTAAATGGTGAGGACTTTTAACTTCTTTCTATTGCGTGGGAATCGCACGATGCTAAATAATAGCATTGCCATATGTACTTATAAGGGCGAGCTTCACTAATGGCGCTGGACGGCCAATCAAAAAATGGCGTCTCCTTGCCATTCGCAAAATGGCGTCGCGCAGATCTAATTTTAAACCGATCCTGTCTCAGCCAATTATCCGGCTTCGACAGTGTTAACCGCTGAGCTGGAAAAACCTTTTCGACCTTAGGAAAGATGTCTCAAGAGCCACGCCGTCAAAGACAGACAACCCAGGTTCAGGTAAAAGCAAGGACCCCGAGACAACAGGTCCAGATGTTGAGGTAACAGCAACAGAGTGTCGATGGAGAGACTCTGAAGCTCTGAATACCAGTGCCCTCTGGGCCATGACGGAGCCAACAGCAGGATCATGTCACATTGTAGTTCGAACTTTCGAAGTACTCGAGGAAGAACGGACACCGGAGGAGAGAGGTACACAAACTGGAAGGTCCACTTGACTGACAGAGCGTCTACCAGGAGACCGCCTGATCTGGACCCGTACACTGGCAGTTTGTGATAGTGTTGGAAGACCATGAGGACCACTTCTGGAAGGCCCCACCTTTCCACTAGGAGTAGAAACACCTATTGGTGAAGAGACCATTCCCCGATCAGCACGTCGTGACGGCTGAGGAAGTCCGCTCCCCAATTGAGGACTCCGGGAATGAACATTGCAGTCATGGCTGGAAAATGGCCTTCCGTCCATGTCAGAATGCGGGACACTTCTGTAACTTCTAGTTCCTCCTTGACGGTTGATGTAAGCCACTGTCGTGGCGTTGTCATACTGTACTCGCACAGGTTTCCCCTGAAGTATCGGTCCAGCTTGCAACAAGGCTCGGAAGACTGCTCGTAATTCCAATATATTGATTGGCAGGACAGACTCCTCTGCAGCCCATTGACCCTGAAATGAGTGTGGACCTGTCACCACGCCCCAACCCCGAAGACTGGCATCGTCAATAGAGTCCAGTCCGGGATCCAAATAGGGCACCCTTTGGCGAGATGCCCCATCTGTAGCCACCAAGTCAGAGACAACCGGACCTTCACAGAGAGCACTGTATCGTCTGTGCTTTTATCCGCTGAGGTAATCCGTCCCACCTACAGAGTATCAACAGTTGCAGAGGTCGCAAATTAAACTGGGCATACTCCACCATGACGAAGGTCGATACCATGGATCCCAGTAGTTGCATTGTTGAGTGAATGAACACCCTGCTACCCTGAAGACATTTGCATATTTGCATCTGCAAAACAGAGATCTTGTCTAGTGTCAGAAAGATCCGTTGCTGTTGTGAAGAGGGCTCCCACATGGAGCATTCTCTGAGACAAAGTCAATGAGGACTTCTTCCAATTAATCAGCCACCCGTGTGACTGGAGCACCAAGATGGTAAGCTGCAGGTGGTGAAGAACCACTGGAGATCCTGCCAGCAGCAAGAGATTGTCCAGGTAAGGTAATAGGCGGATCCCTTGTAGTCTCAGATGGGATGCCATTACCACCATACTCTTGGTAAACACCCGAGGGGCCATTGAGAGGCCAAAGGGTAAAGCCCGAAACTGGAATGTTGTTGCCATATAGCAAGTCTGAGAAACCGTTGGTGCGAAGATGCAATCAGGATATGCAGGTATGTATCCTGGACATCCAGGGATACCATAAATCCCCTGGTTCCGTCGCCAGTATAATGGAGTGTAGGGTTTCCATCCTGAATCGAGGTACCCTGAAGAATTTGTTCAGGGACTTGAGATTGATGATAGGTCGTTTGAGCACCAGAAAGAGGGTTGAATAATATCCCGGTCACTTTTGCGACATTGGGAAAGGTACGACTCCTGCTTGTAGCAAGAAATGTACTGCTTTCTGGACCTGCAAGGCTTTGTCCCTGTCGGAGACAGGTCTCCCGCCCCGACATGCTGAGGACTAGTCGTCGGGCTTGGCAGCCAGCCGCCTTGCGCTCCAAGCCTGTTTCTTGGGCTTGCCAGTCTGACTGACTGTTAAACCTTACCTTGGGCCCTAAAGGACACAGTTCGTGACCCCCGCAGGAATGGGCACAGCAAGCAGGCATGCCGTCAAACTGGACTTTACCATTATAAGGCAAACCCTCAAACCCTCCTTAGAGTTTGCATCTGCCCTCCAGGAGCGGAGCCACAAAGTACGGTGAGACGAAATTGCGGCCGCCAACCCCCTTAAGAATAGGAGACTAACACTCAAATCAGCCTCATCAATATATGCGGCTGAACCACAGAGATTGCCCACCAGAGTCATATGGTCACTATTAGCGTCTGAAGACAGGGACTCCTCCAGGGAGCCTGCCCAGGACTCCATAGCTCTGGCTACCCAGCAGATATTCATAGCCGACCTGGACCCGACAGGGAATAAACGAACTTCAGGCAATTTTCCACCTTCCTACCTGTAGTGTCCTTTAAGGATGATATGGAAGGCATAGGCAAAGCCGCACTCTTGACCAAGCGCGTGACATGTGAATCCACCACAGATGGAGTTTCCCACGTGACAAAATACTCCCCAGCAAACTGATATGCGTGAGCCAGGCGTCCTTGCGGCTCGAACACTTTCCGGGAGTTTCCCATGCTACCTCCAAGCGCACGCAGAAACCCCCCTGTGAACCAAATGTATTTATTAGAGAGGAGACAGCCTAGTCTCTGTCTCTACCCCCGAAGGCCACCCGCAGGAGCGACAGAACTACAGCTTTACAGACGCAGAGCTGACAGGAATAGAGCACTCTGCGCAGGAGGTCTCCGCCCACATGGACTCCAGCAGTGATCTCCTACTCCCTTCTCAGCCCTCAGTACTTTATGATGATGGGTGTGTGTGTACTGTATGTATGTTGATGTGTGTGTGTACAGTATGCATGCATGTTGTGTGTATGTATGCTTATGTGACTGTATGTACTATGGGCCTGATTCAGAGCCGCTTGTAAGCGGGCGCTCACTCGCTGAACGATTTTCTCCCGTCCGCGCACGGTTCTAAATACGCATGCGTAAACCAGTCTGTGCGATGGGAAATCGTGCGCTCGTAAAACAATGAGTGAGCGCTACTTTGAGTGACAGATAGTGGCATTTGTGGGTGGTAACAGGGGAAAGTACTTGTGAACGGGGGAGTGGTGCTGCTAACGCAGGTGTGTCTGACCATCAAAAAGGCGTTTTAAGGGCGTCCATAATTATCATGGGTTCGTCATATGACGCTGCAGTAGGTGTAATTTGACAAGAAGCACTCGCACTGCTTGCGGTAGGGTAAGGTCTACCACAAGCAGTACGTGTGCTTCCGATGGCTCTTGATGTTAACGATGGCTTTAAACACTTCCTGGAGATAACTTTAGCTGCGAGCGGCAAGGGGCGGTAGTTCACTAAAATGCAATCACATTTTTCACGCTCGCTAAAACAGAGGGCGTCATTATGGTCTGACGTGCGAGCAAGGAATTTGAATAGCCAGCCCTCGTCAGCAGCGAGCGTACGGCCGCTTACGAGCGGCTCTGAATCAGGCCCTATATGTGTATATATTTTTGTATACTGTACGTTTGTGTGTGTGCACTGTATGCATGTTGCTGTGTACAGTATGTATGCTGTGTGAATATGTATACTGTGTGTAAGTATGCTTATGTGAGTATGTACTGTGTTTAAGTGTGTACTGTATATATGTATGTTGATGTGTGCACAGTATGTATGCTGTTTGTGTAAGTATGCTTATGTGAGTGTGTACTGTATGTGTATATATACTGTATGTTTATGTGTGTACTGTATATATGTATGTATGGTGTATGAATGCTTATGTGAGTGTATGTGTATATATGTATGTATACTGTAAGTATGTTTGTATGTACTATATAAGTATGCTGATATATATGTATGCTGTGTATGTACACTGTGCGTAAGTTTGCTGATGTGTGTGTATGTACTGTATGTATGTATGTAGTGTGTATGCAAGTATGCTTGTGTTTGTGTAAACTATGCTTGTGTATTTGTAAATTGTGTATGTAAGCTGTGTATGTATGCATGCTTGTGTGTTTGTTTATATACAAAGATCTATCTATAAACCCCTTCTTAAAAACCCTGCGTTTGCCCCTGCAGCAGGGAGCAGAGTGACCGTGCCATGGGGATTACACCAGCGCGTAGGAGTAGTGACCACCAGTGAGCTGCAGATCTACCAGCATGGAAGAGTGGGACCCTGGAGGTTGCAGTACTGGTGACTGGGTAGGTAGAGTGTCCTCCAGGGAGCTGTACACTGCGGGTGAGGGACTATTTACATTATTTAATTACAATGTCCTCCCACTTTAATAGTTAAAAATTGAGGGCACTCCTATGTGTTACACTCTCTAAATGCACTGCTGTGTATGGGCCACTATATTTATGGGGTACTCCTTTGTGTGCTGCACTGTAAATATGCCTACCCCTAATCTCCTCCTTGCCCCAGCTGCTGTCTACCCTTACCGCCTCCCTACCCCCAGCACTGCCTGCCCCTTGCCTCCAGTACTGCCCCAGCTGCTGTCTACCCTTACACCCTCCTTACTCTTCAGCACTGCCAGCCACTAAACCCTCTCCTTTTGCCCCTGTACTGCCCCAGCTACCTAGTTTCACCCTCCTTACCCGGCCCTAACTTCCTCCTTGCCCCTAATACGGCCCAAGTTGCTATCTATCCTTGCCCCCTCCCTACCCCCAGCACTGCCTGCCACTAACCACCTCCTTGCACATAGTACTGCCTCAGCTGCTATCTACACTTGCCCCCTCTCTACCCTCAGTACTGTCTACCCCTAGACCCCTCCTTCCACCTCAATACTGTTGTCAGCTGTTATCTATCCTTTCCCCTCCTTGCCCCCCCAGCACTATCGCAATTGCTGTCTGCACCTACCCCTTCCCTAGCCCCAGCACTGCCTGGCCTTACTCCCCTCTACCCCATTTTCTCCCTGCCTTTCCCCCCAGCTCTACCACAACTGCTACCTGCCCACCAGCACTATCCCAGCTGCTGCCTGCTTTCACCCCACCATAATATGTGATGGGACCCAGAAACGGTGGAGTAGGACTCCAATTTCATAAAGCAAGGGGTCCCTGGGACATACAAATTTTTCCTCTTATCACGATCACTAGACAATAGATGAATCAGAATTTAGAGTCCAATGGGCATTTGAGAAAAGAACTTGTTGTAGATACAGTGTACACCATAAAGTGAAATACTGACCATTATGTTTAGGTCCATTGAAACCAGTTCAATTATTATTAAGCTAAATAAGGCATACGGATACTATTTTGCATATAGAATAAATTTTCATAGTACTGCTAATAGAAGTAATTGCTAATCTACTAAAAAACAGTCAGCAGTAGCAGTAATGTAAATGTAATTGATAACTACACTCATTTATACTGTTTACAGATAATGTGCATACAAGCTGCATGCCTTATTAAGTACCAATTTCCAACCATTAGGGAGATTCATACAACATTGAATTTGAAGAATTACACTTTCAAGCAGTGAAATGCAATTCACAATATGGAACGGCATTATTAAAAAACAAACTCCATACCAGGCCATCAGTAGTATCGCCTGCCCAGCAAAATGAAAGAGAAACAAATTCCACAAACTTGGCATAACTGTTTTGGTTGACAAATCATCTCTAAAAGCACAAGAAAGCTATTACGGAGAGCAAAATAGAAAAAGCAGATGGGACAAATCTACTAAGGTGCTATTTCTACATAAGCAAATTAGACTAGCAAATTGCACGCAGTTGTGTAAATTTTCAATCCAAAAATTTCATCATCACAGCAAATTGTGAATTAGAAAAAAACCTTAGCGCTCAAAGATTACACTGGTACTTCACAGTTAACCTGCAGCGGTCAAAGATAAAAGGTGAGAAACTGCAACCCCACAAAAAAGCATAAATAGAAAAACAGTACCGCGCTGGTTAAAAATATATGAAATCAATATGATGAGTTGCAATATAATATAATAAAAAATAATAAAGATAATAAATATTAATCCTTCAAATAAATGAAAAAACAAAACAATAGGAGATATTGGTTGAGTTTCCTATATCCAAAATGCTTGGGACCAGGGGTATTTTGGTTAACGGAATAGTCCATATTTTGGAATATTTGCATATCATAATGAAATATCTTGGGAATAGGACCCAAATATACACAGAATGCATTTGTGTGTTATATACACACACACCTTATACACACAGCCTGCAGGTAATTGTATACAATATTTTCAATAATTGTGTGTCTCAAAGTTTGTGTACAGAAATTAAATTATTTTATGTTTCATATATACACACAGCCTGTAGGTCATTTTATACATTATTTTTAATAATTTGTGCCTTAGACAAAGTTTGTGTACATTAAACTATTAAAAAAATCAAAGGTTTCATTATCTCAGTCATGCAAAAAAAAGATCCGTATTTCGTAATATTTGGATATGGGAGACTCAACCTGTACATATAAAAAAACCCAATATAGACTAGTCATACTAACACAATAAATCGGTAAATTACCGTATATACTCGAGTATAAGCAGAGTTTTTCAGCACATTTTTTGTGGGGCACTACTACTGGGGGCACTACCAGGGGGGCGATTACTACAGGGGGGGATTACTAAAGGGGGCACTAAAAAGGGTGGGATTACCACTGGGGGAACTACCAGTGGGGGGACTACCACTGGGGGCACTAAAAGGGGGGGGGGGGATTACCACTGTGGGCACTACCAGGGGGGGAATACTACTGGGGGCACTGGAAGGTGGGATTACCACTGGGGGCACTACCAGGGGGGATTACTACTGGGGGCACAACCAGGGGGAATTACTACTGCGGACACTACCAGCTGCTGCATTTCCCACCCTAGGCTTATACTCGAGTCAATAAGTTTTCCCAGTTTTTTGTGGTAAAAGTAGGTACCTTGGCTTATATTCGGGTCGAATTATACTCGAGTATATACGGTAATAATGAAAAAGAAAAATTAGTTGAGTTCATTAAAGAATTATAATGCTCTTTAAAGTTTAAAGAGTGTTATGACCCGGGTTCATAATAAAAACATTTTGACTTGAAATAATAAGGTGCAATTGGTTTTCTCAAGATGTATATAATACCTGTAGATCAGATACAATGTGTCCACCGTATGTTTATAGATACATCCGTTCTGTTTAGCTGCAAAATCTGGTAGCCATGGCGACCTGGCCCCTGGGATTTGTCAAGCCCTGCACTAACACATTTTAAAAATATACAGGTGGAGCCAATTTTTTCAGCTGTGATTCTGTGAGGCACCTGGAAAACATGCACTGTTTGGGGTCCTGAGGACAGAGTTTGAGAACGACAGATTTTAGGACTAAAGCTGGGCAGAGAGGGATCAGTGGTCAAAATATCCTTCCAAATGTGTTCCCAGAAGGAATAGACTAATGGGCAGTCCCACAGCAGATGCCAAAAACCAGCATTCTCCTCCAGACATCTAGGGCAGAGAGATTCCTCCCTAAGACCAGGACGCTGCCGAGATAAGTGTACGATATACTCTGTGTAGGACGTAAAAATGTACCTGCCTAGGACCTGACGAAGCAAAGGGGGCAAACCAGAGGTAAACATGCCAGAGAGTAAAAATAATAATAGAACAAGAGAGGATCCAACCCGTTCAGCCAGAAAGCCCAACAATGTTAGACCAGCGGAGCCACTCACCCAATCAGACAAGTGAACTACCTGAGCAGATATATAATAGAACCGAAGGTTAGAAAGGCCCATTCCTCCAAAGCTTTAGTTCTATAAAGAGTTTTAATAGATACTCTAGCTGATCCATAACCCCAAATAAAGGATGAAAGACTACAAATAACAGAAAACACCCTTTTGGGGGACATAAACTGGAGAATGTTGCAAAATATATAAATACTTGGGCAGGATAGACATTTTAAATCAATTAATATTCTCAAAACTGACAGGTAATTTTTTCCAAAAATGGACCTTCGCTTTAAAATTAGCTGTTATAGGATCAATATTTTGCGATACATAGTCCGAGGCCAGGGGCGTAATCCAAACACGCAAATATTGAAACCTTATGGTCCACTGCAGGGGCAGGGTAGCTGCTCTCCATCAGGAATACAGCCTGAAATAGGAAAAATTTGGCCTTATCCCAATTGGTAAGTAATCCTGAAAAAAACACCAAACATATTAGCAATGCACTGCATCGACTCTAGTGAACTCCCTGAATATTCTAAAAACAATAGCATATTGTCAGCAAATAGGGCCACAACATTCTCAACCACATCTTAATACCTCGGACATCCAGATCTGCACGTAATAGACAGGCCAACAGCTCAAAAGCCATGGCAAAAAGGGCAGGGGATAGTGGACAGCCCTGACGAGTCCCCCTCGCTAGAGGAAAAGGATCTGATGTATACCTATTAACAGACACTCAAGCTGCTGGAGAAGAATACAGGAGCTGAATCCAGTGAATAAAACGAGGCCCAAAGGCAAATTTGCAGATCACAGCCCAAAGGTAACTCCAATCCACCGAGTCAAAGGCTTCGGCGGCGTCCAAGGACACCACCACTGCCTCTTCCCCAAGTACATCACTTCTCTTCATATGATAAAATAATCTATGAAGATTCTGGACCGTAGACTTTCCTGGCATAAAACAAGCCTGGTCAGGGTGAATAAGTGACACGATTCAAACGTGTAGCAAGTATTTTGGCTAATATTTTGACATCTGTGGCTAATAGTGAAATGGGATGGTAAGACTCAGGGAGGGTGGGATCCTTCCCAGGTTTGGCTAATACAACAATAATGGCCTCAGACATAGAGGGAGGAAGAGAACCCTAATCAAATAAAGAATTAAACAGATCCAATAAGTACGGAATAAAGAAATCTTTACATTTTCTGTACACCTCCACAGGAATCCCGTCATAGCCAGGGGCCCTGGAAGCGGGGAGAGGAAACTGCTGCCTCAATCTCTTCTAACATAAATTGAGCATCAAGACATCAAAAGCTTCCTGAGAGCGCTTCGGCAGGACAATCCGGTCCAAGTAATCCTGAAGCTGATCAGCCGAATAAGAAACCCTGGAAGCGCAAGGGGAATAATCTTATTCACAAACACTTGTGCAATACCAGCCCCCAAATAACACGGCTGACCCAGAGAATTGAGAATACACTGTATAATATTAGTACGAGAATCTTCTCTTTCCAAAAAGACCGTAAATTGGATATTTTTACATCACAAGCGAACTTCACACATCTTGCACACTGCCAAGTTTAACCCACAATATGCATAAGCAGCATTTTATTTATTTTTTTAATTTTAATTGCACTAGAGGTTCCAAGCAGACTTATAAATATCAGATAAAGTCATAGCACAAAACTCACATCTAATTGAATCTCCTCCTAAAGTAGGGTACACACTGATAGATATATCGCCTGACCCATTGAACGGGCAATATAGCTATCTAGTGCATGTGCTAGTGTGGACAGCGAATATATAGACATCGTTCACAGACATATCCAATCTGCTGTACAACAGATGAAGATATCTCACACATATATTGTTTCATCTACTGGTGTGTGCGGGCAACCTGTCGATTGCCCGTACACATGCTGCAGGGACCCGGAGGTGAGTGACAGCTCAACTGGGCGGGCATTTAACTTAAATGCCTGCCCAGTTGTGATGTCACGAACGGTACATTGAGCGGACAATCAGTAATTAGATAGGCCGGCCTAGTGTGTACCCAGTCTTACATAAGAGATCTGCTCCTCTAGCAGCAGACTGATCCAATAATGTGGCTGCGAGTAAAGTGAGGAGGTTAAGGTCAAATATGAACCAAAAATATTTGGACATTAAAAAATCTCTAGAAATACAGGGACATCTAATGAGGTGTAGACCATGTTTATGATATGTAAAGTAATTTAAATGTCAGAGGAGAATTGTATGATTTCAATGTAATTGTCATCTTACAATAATAATGAGCATCAGCAGGTAGACTTTCAGGCAATGCTCCACTCAAATGAGCCTCTCGAAACCACTCATTTGAAGAGGCAAATTACAAATTTCTGCCCTGCAGTTTTTTTCCAATTGTGGTATAAAAATAAAACAGTTAATGACATTTTTGTTAATTTTACAAAGGATCAAAAAATAAAAGTTACTGGGGCGAACATTCACATTAATACAAGGTTGAGTTGAAGCATCTTTGGAGTTCCCTGTAAGCACTTTAGTGAAAAGATGAATTATACCACTTTCACACATACATGAAAATCCCAGGTTTTTGCACGTGAACGCGCATCGACCTAGGATACTGGTATGTATGAAACGACACAACCCTGGACAAAGTCCTGGGTCCACAACCCTGCTCTTTACTAGGGTTGAGCTGAGACCCTGGTAAAATGATCTCAAGTCTGAAAGGGGTATTAGTGGGAATCGAGATTCGTACTTACTCTCTGATTTTCCTGAAGGTCTTCTGGAATTAAGCAAGTAGGAGGCTAAGGTTATCAGGTGGGACCAAATGAGAACCATGTGCGGTCATAGACTTTCACAATTTTAGGTCTAAGGGGTCTATTCATTATGTTCATTATCCCCGATAATTAACATACTAACTCGCCGCGAGCGCCGGAGCAATTCATCATTGATCCGGTGCGGAGACAGCTGATCCGAAAATCAGCTGTTTTCACGAAGTGGCTTCACTGCTCCTTTCAGAGCAGTGAAACTTAGCACTGCAAAGTTGACTCGGCAGCGCTAGTGGGCCTGCGTTACCCTAAGTTCAAGCAGGCGCACAAAGCCCTGACGTCCGGCAGAAGGAGCTGGACAGGGGTGGAGCGATCCGATGGGGAAGGAGCAGGGTCAGCGGCAAGTGCGGGAGCAAACACCATCTTCTAATGTATGGGAACAGCGGGCCAATCCGCAAGAGAAAGGTAAGCAGGAGATATCAGTGATATCTCCTGCTTTACCTTTTGGATGAATGGCCCCTACAGTGAGGGGTCAATTTCGGGCCATATATTAAAAAGGTAACGCAGGAAATATCAGATATGCTATTTATCTCTCACCGAATAGCCCGCTGCCCCCATACACTAGTATGGGGACAGAAGTCATCAAGCTCAGAAAATACTATATTTTCAGAGCTTGAACGCGGGAGCATTCACCATTTTCAGATGGAGTTTGCTCCCGCAGTCGCCACTAACCCTGCTCCATGGGAAGGAGTCCCACTAATCCTGCTCCTTCCACTAACCCTGCTCCTTCCTATAGGAAGGATTCCCAAGCTCTTTCCGCCGGGGCTTTTGTGCGCATGCGTGACCTGTAGGTCATGCGGACGCACTTGTGTCACTGGAGCACTGCTCCAAAAGGAGCAGTGAAGCGCTTCGGGGAGACAGCGGATTTTCGGATCAGCTGGCCAGAGCAATGGTGAATTGCTCCGATGCTCGTGTTGAATTAGTATTTTAATTATCAGGGTCCGTTGGGACCCGGATAATTAACATAATAAATAGAGCCATTAATTTCTACAAAAGCAGAAATTAGAAATTAAGTGATGATGAATTGACCCCTTAATGGAATGTGAGTACCAGACAAGGCAAATATCAGACTACATAAGTATGAGCAGAGCTAATGAGAGATATGGTAAGAACTTACCTTTGTTATCTCTCTTTCTTCGAAGTCCACAGGGAGACCTTGGTGTATAGGTTGGGAGCTAAATCCGCGCACCACGCAGTTAAAGCTTTCAGCTCCCCGGATGCACTGGGTCCACTCTCCCTATAACCCCGCCCCCAAGCCAGAGGCACCTCAGTTTGTAAGTAGCCAAAGGCCGGAGGAGGAAAGAGAGAGAAGACTGGAACACTGAAGAATCACACTCGCAGAGAAGGAGACCGGAAACCAGTAACAGCCCATATGAAGCCAGGAGCGTCAGGGCGAGTGCCCTGTGGACCCTATGGACTTCGAAGAAAGAGATAAAAGTTCTTACCATATCTCTCATTTTCTTCTTCAGGGTCCATAGGCTCCACAGGGAGACCTTGGGGATGTCCCAAAGCAATCCTTGTAAGGGTGGGGACGCTCCTGCGCTGAGAGGAGAATCCGGCGCCCAAAGGAAGCATCCTGAGAGGCAAAGGTATCCAATGCATAGAACCTTAGTCTGGACAGAAGACCACGTCACCACCTTGCAAGGCTGAACAGCAGAGGCGCCACAGCGAGCCGCCCACGAGGGGCCCACAGCCCGAGTAGAATATGCATCAACAGAATCTGAAACAGAAAGGCCTTCCTGTGTGTAGGCCCGTCTGTGTGAAACCATCTAGCCAATGTTTGTTTATTGGCCGGCCATCCTTTCCTGTGAAATCCATTGAGCACAAATAAGTCTTTTCTGGAAGGAACTGGTATGGTCTACGTAAATCTTTAGAGCTCGGACCACAGTCAGTCAATGAGGCCCCACCAGCCGAGAGGACTGGTAGCTGAAATGTCGGTAAGTTCCTGAATAATATTTAACTTAAAAACCACTTTAGGAAGAAACAGGGCGAGTGCGACTCACAGCCTTGTGCAGGTGAAATATCCAGAAGAAGGTGCCACATTGTAACGCTCACAATTCCAACACTCTCTTGGCAGATGCAAAAGCTATAAAAAAAAAAAAAGTCTAAGCTATAACCCACGTAAGGGCTATCAAAACTAGAGGTTCAAATGGAGGCCCCTGGAGGGCACGAATAACTACTGCCAAATCCCAAGGAGCCCTTAGGGGGGATAAAGGGAGGTAGAATCCAGAGAACACCCTGAAGGAAAGTCTGAACACCCGGGAGTGGAGCAATTCTACATACAAACCTTACTGACAGTGCAGAGACACGCACTTTCAGGGAGGCCAGGCCGGGCTAGACCCAATCCAGCTGGAAGAAATGCCAGAACTCTGGAAATCCTAAACACTTGAGGATCGTAGCTACAGGTACGATACCATAAGAAATATGTATGCCACACAAAGCTGGCTTACGCGCTCTAAACATCCCGATGATGCCAGAGAATCCTTTGGACCACAGTAGGGACGCAGTCAAAGACAGACGATCCAGGTCCAGGGAATGGAAAGAACCCTGAGACAACAGGTCCGGACGTTGAGGCAGCAGGAACGGAGTGTCAATGGAGAGACTCCGAAAATCTAAGTACCAGTGACATCTGGGTCAATCTGGAGCCACCAGCAGGACAGTATCTCCGTCTCGATTTAACTTCCGAAGAACTCGAGGAAGAAGGGAGACCGGAGGAAACAGGTACGCATATTGGAAGGTCCACTTCACCGACGAAGGTTGCTTCGGTATCTCTAGCTCTGGACCCTAACACCAGCAGTGTGTGATAGAGTCAGGAGGCCATGAGGACCACCTCTGGGAAGCCCCATGTGCTCACTAGGAGTTGAAACCTCTCTTGGTGAAGAGACCAGTCCCCAGGGTTGCACGTCGTGAAGGCTGAGGAAGTCCGCTTCCGGAATGAACACTGTAGAGTTGGCCGGGAGGTGACCCTTGGTCCATGTCAGAATGTGTGACACTTCTGTCATTGCTGCCCAACTTCAAGTGTCTCCTAGATGTAAGCCACTGTTGTGACAAGGTCGGACTGAACCTTTACAGGTTTATCGTTAAGTGTTAGGCCAGAGTGAGGGCCCTAAGACAGCTCGAAGTTTCAATAAGTTGATTGGCAGGGTTGAATCGACCGATGTCCAACGGCCCTGAAAGGAGTGCGGACCAGTCACTGCGCCCCAGAGAACGGCGTCCGTTGTAAGGATTATCCAGTCCGGAATCCAAAAAGGGGCGACCCTTGGTTACATGAGATGGCCATAGCCACCCAAATAGAGACAGACGCACCTTCGGAGAGAGCATCATCGTCTGAACATTGATGCGATGGAGAAACCCGTTCCACCTGCAGAGGATCAGAGAGAGCATCATCGTCTGAACATTGATCCGATGGAGAAATCCGTTCCACCTGGAGAGGATCAGTTTTTGCAAAGGCCTGGAATTGAACTGAGCATATTCCACCATTCCGAAGGTAAATACCATGGATTCCAGAACCCGCATTACTGAGTGTAAGTACACTCGTCAACTGTGGAGACATCTGTGCACTCGCAGTTGAAGAGTGGAGATCTTGTCTGACGTCATAAGGATTCTCTGATTCTGGGAATCCAGCAGGGTTCCTAGATCATAACCCGTGAGGGATTCAGGGAGGACTTTTTCCCAGTTGATTAACCATTTGTGCTTGTGAAGGAATGGTTAACTGGAAATGGCTTTGAAGTACCCTGGTTATCCCGCTAAGAGCAGGAGGCCGCCCAGATACAGGAGCAGTCGGATACCCTGAGCAGGTGGGCTGTCATAAAAGCCATAAATCTGGTAAACCCCGGTGGGGCTGTGGACAGTCCAAAGGGCAGAGCTTGAAAATTGGAAGTGTTGCTGTGGCACAGCAAAACTGAGAACGTTGATTAGAGGGCTCTATAGGTCCTGAATATCCAGCGATACCAAGTCCCCAGGTTCCATAGCTCGGAAAATGGAGCATAGGGGTTCCCTCCTGAAGCTAGGCACCTTTAAGAATAGGTTCAGGGATTTGAGATTGAGGATAGGCCAATGAGCACCATTCGGCCTCTGAACCAGAAAGGAAGTAGAATAATAAGTCCCTCGCTGAGATAGTGGGGCTGGCATAATTACCCCTGCTTACAGCAAGGACTGTATACCTTTCTGGATTTGTAAGGCCTTGTTTGGGTCTGAAGAAGGGCCTGTGTAGCAATACAGGTGAGGAGGCCATCTGAGCAAGCATCCATGGTGGTTTGACACCAGCACTGGGCGAACTGAAAAAGTCGGCATCCCACTCTGGGATCCCCCAGATGAAGAACTGTCTTGTCAGGCTGAATGTTTATACTCAGGTTTAGAAGCAGGGCATCTGGAGTTCCAGGTCTGCTTGGTTCCGGGTATGGTGGCCCTCGTGTAAGCAAACAGCCTAGGAAAGGACTGGCCTTTAGGCTTTCCTTGAGGACAAAAGGACTGCAACAGATGTAGTCCGAGGCCTTGTAGTGGAAGTAGCTGAAGGCGGAAATGCCGCTTGTGATACTGCCAACGTTGCTACAATCTTGTCAAGGGTCAGGGCCAAAACAAGATCTCCCCATTATAGGGTAATCCATTTTAAGACCCATCTTGGGAGTCCACCTCTGCCTTCCATGAGCACAGACATTGGGTACGGCGAGCAGATACGGTTGCGGCCGAAACCCTGAAGGTTAGGAGACTGGCATCCGATGTTGTTACTCCAACATTGGAAACTGCATCTGGAATGTGAGCAGCAAAAGATATCTGATCCCCAGAAGCTTTTGAGGGAAAAAGGTCTACAAATGCATCAGCCCAGCCCTCAACAGCATTAGCCACCTATGCGATAGCCATGGTTGGACGGGCAACAGCTCCTGAAAGAGTATATTGATTTCAGGCAAAGCTACTACCTACCTATCTGTAGAATCAGTTAGGGCAGGGATGGGAGGCGTAGCACTCTTAATCAAACGAGTAACATGAGAATCCACCACAGGAGGTGATTCCTATTACTTGTAATGACCCTCAGGGAATGGGTAACTTGAGGACAAACGCTTTTGGGATACCTCTTATCTGGCGATTGCCAGACCTCCGCCAAGTCCACCCGCTGGTCAGAGAGGGGTAAAACAGCCGAAGACACATTAATACTTAAACTGAGGGTGATATGATTTAGGTGCAGGTTCAACATCCTCTATAAACTAGGATGGATTTGACCGCCAGCACCAAAGCAGGGATATTAATACTTTATTTAGGCTGCCCCTCGTGTGAAAGGAATAGGAGTCAGATACATTATCCATTTCTCCCTTGGCTGACTATCTGTGTTAGACAGCAATGGAGACTGAGGAGACACCACAGGGCGATTATTATGCCTTGTTGGGTTTCTTAGAAACAACATCCACCCAGGGTGGCTGTTGTGGTAATCCCTGCAAGTGAAATGACAGACTGTTGTGGAACCCGAGGGAATTGCATGTACTGTGAAAAACCCTGGTTGGGTGCGACAGTCTGTGTCACAGGGGTAAACTGCAAGAACTGCGAGATATCCTGAGAAAGAAGGTTAGCATGTTGAGGTAACCCCAAGCGGGTTACAACTATAGGGGCTGCCAGGCGATTCACAATGGAGGCCAGGGTCTTGAGAAAAAAATGCCCAAGGGGGGTACTTTGAGGGGCCCGGCACCTGATATATAACCCTGCTCAAGTCAAATCCTCCTTACTCATAGCTGCAGCACATGACTTGCAGAAATCACCATGCGAATCCACCCTGCCAAAGTCTGCTTAGTGGCAGGCCAACCATTCTTACGGAAACAAAGTCTGAGTTCCGAAATGAATTGGTGCGGTCAACAAATCCTTAGAGCACGTACCAAATCCAAGGAGGCCTCACCAGCTGATTGAAGGCTGGTAACTATAAATAACTCATTAATGTGGAAACTAGATACCACCTTAGGTAGGAAACCAGGGCGAGTGCGAAGCACTGCCCTTTACCTATGAAAAATCAGAAAGTGAGGGCGACACGAGAGAGCCCCCAAATCTGACACCCTTCTGGCCAAAGCAATGGCCAGAAGAAACACAGTCTGAGCTGTAAGCCATTTTAAATCCACTGAGCCCAGTGGTTCAAACAGCGGACCTTGGAGAGCCCTCAGGACCATAGCCAAATCCCAAGGAGCCACTGGTGGAACAAAGGGAGGCTAAATATGAAGTACACCTTGTATAAAGGTGCGGACATCAGGAAGGGTAGCAATCCTACGCTGAAACAACACTGATAGGGCAGAAACCTGCCCCTTCAGGGAAGCAAGGCGAAGACCGTGATCTAAGCCCGCCTGTAGGAAAGCCAAAACCCTGGATATCCTAAACACCTGAGGATCGTTGCCTCTAGGTCGACACCATTCAAAGAAAGTATGCCACACTGTGGTAAATTCTTGCAGAAGCAGGCTTCCGAGCTCTGAGCATGGTGTTAACTACAGAGCTGGAAAAACCCCTGGACCTTAAAAGGACTGTCAACAACCACGCCGTCAAAGACAGACGGACCCAGGTCCGGGTAATGGCAAGGACCTTGAGACAATAGGTCCGGACGTTGAGGCAACAGCATCGGAGTGTCTATGGAAAGACTCCGAATATCTGAGTACCAGTGACCGCTGGGCCACGCTGAAGCCATCAACAGGAGCAAGCTTTCTTCTTGCTTGAACTTCTGAAGTACTTGAGGAAGGGAGAACGGAGGGAAGAGGTACACAAACTGGAAGGTCCACCGGACCGACACAGCGTCTACCAGAAGAGCCTCCTCGTCTCTTCTTCTTCACCCAAACAGACAGTTTTGTTGTCTTGTCAGGAGGCCATGAGGTTTATCTCTGGAAGGCCCCACTTGTCCACTAGGAATTAAAACACCTCCTGGTGAAGCAACCATTCCCCTGGATGCACGTCCTGACGGCTGAGGAAGTCTGCTTCCCAGTTAAGGACTCCTGGCATGAACACTGCCGAGACAGCTGGGAGATTGCCTTCTGCCCAAGCCAGAATGCGGGACACCTGTGTCAGGGTCGCCTGACTTCTGGTTCCTCCTTGGAGGTTTATGTAAGCCACTGTGGTGGCGTAGTCTGACTGGACCTGCACGGGTTTTCCGTGAAGAACTAGTCTAGCTTGCTGAAGAGCTCTGAATACCGCTCGAAGTATCAATATGTTGATTCAAAGAACAGATTCTGATGACGGCCCGCTTCCCTAAAGAAGTGTGGACCTGTCACAGCCCCCCAAACTCGGAGACTGGCGTCAGTCGTCAAGAGGGCCCAGTCTGAGATTCAAGAGGGGCGACCCTTGTAGAGGTGGGACGTCTGTAGCCACTAGGCCAGAGACAGCCGTACCTCTGGAGAAAGCACCATGGTCATTGTCTTTATCCGAGGGGGCAACCCATTCGATCTGGAGATCAACTTTTGCAGAGGTCTGGAGTGAAAACTGGGCATACTCTACCATGGTGAACTTCAACACCATGGACCCCAGTAACCTCATTTCCAAGTGAAGGGACACTCGGCGACTCTGAAGACAAATAAGAATCTTTGCCTATAAAGCAGAGATCTTTTCCTCTGTCACAAAAAGCCTTCGTTATCTGTGAGGAAACACTTCCAGTTTATCAGCTAGCCATGAGTCTGCAACACAGATATTGTCCGTTGCAGATGGCCCTGAAGTACATCCATAGACCCCGCTAATAGCAGAAGGTCGTCCATATAGGGTAACAGGCGGACCCCCTGCATCCGCAGGAGAGCTGCCACAACTGCCATGACCTTGGTAAACACCCTAGGTGCTGTGGAAAGGCCAAAGGGCAGAACCTGAAACTGGAAACGTTGATTGACCACTGCGAACCTGAGGGATCGCTGGTAAGCTAAAGCAGCTGGGACATGCAGGTAGGCATCCTGAATGTCCAAGGACACCATAAAATCCCCAGGCTTCATAGCCAATATGATGGAACGCAGGGTCTCCATCCTGTACCAAGGAATCTTCAAAGATTTGTTGAGGGACTTGAGGTTAAAAATAGGCCGGTAGGACCCATTGGGTGTCAGAACCAGAAAGGGGTCGGGTGTAAAACACTGTTCCTCTCAGAGGCAACGAAATAGGCACTATAACCTCCGCTTGGAGCATAGAGTGCCCTACTTTCTGGAATTCCAGGGCCTTGTCTTGAACTAATTGAAGGCCTGTGGTGAAAAGCGGCTGGGAGGCCTTCTGGGGAACGAGAAGGCGTACCCGTGAGAGACCACTTCTCCTACCCAAGTGACTGTAGTAGTCTGATACCAGCACTGGACGAACTGAAGAAGTCGGCATCCCACCCTGGGGTCCCAGTCGGCATCCCACCCTGGGGTACCCCAAAGGGGAGGCTCGTCCCATCAGGACTGGTCTTTGGACTTACCCTGGGCTCAACAGGGCCAAAAGGACAAAGTCCCAAACCCTGAAGGAACTTGGGCCGATGGCAGACACGCGGATTTAGCTGCTGCAAAAGTGCACACAATTTTTTCCCCCAGATCAGGGCCAAAAAGGACCTCACCATTAAAGGGTAAGCATTCCAACCCTTTCTTGGAGTCTGCATCAGCTCTCCATGAGCACCTAGCCGCCACTGCTGCCGAGGAAATTCTAGAAGTCAGGAGACCTACAGTCAGGTCCATAAATATTGTGGACATTGACAGAATTTTCAGATTTTGGCCTCTATTCACCACCACAATGGTTTTGAAATGAAACAAACAAGATGTGCTTTAACTGCAGACTTTCAGATTTAATTTGAGGGTAATTACATCTAAATTGGGTGAACGGTGTAGGAATTACAACAGTTTCTATATGTGCCTCCCACTTTTTAAGGGGCCAAAAGTAATGGGACTATCAACTCAAAAGCTATTTCATGGACAGGTGTGGGCTATTCCCTCGTTATTTCATCACCAATTAAGCAGGTAAAAGGTCTGGAGTTGATTCTAGGTGTGACATTTGCATTTGGAATCAGTTGCTGTCAATTCTCAATATGAGATCCAAAGAGCTGTCACTATCAGTGAAGCAAGCCATCATTAGGCTGAAAAATCAAAACAAACCCATCAGAGAGATAGCAACAACATTAGGTGTGGCCAAATCAACTGTTTGGAACATTCTTAAAAAGAAAGAACGCACCGGAGAGCTCAGCAACACCAAAAGACCCGGAAGACCACAGAAAATAACTGTGGTGGATGACAGAAAAATTATTTCCCTGGTGAAGAAAAACCCCTTATCAACAGTTGGCCAAATCAAGAACACTCTCCAGGAGGTAGATGTATATGTGTCAAAGTCAACAATCAAGAGAAGACTTCACAAGAGTGAATATAGAGGGTTCACCACAAGATGCAAACCATTGGTGAGCCACAAAAACAGGAAGACCAGATTAGAGTTTGCCAAACATCTAAAAAAGCCATTACAGTTCTGGAACATCCTATGGACAGATGAGGCAAAGATCAACTTGTACCAGAGTGATGGGAAGAGAAGAGAAGGAAAGGAACTGCTCATGATCCAAAACATACCACCTCATCAGTGAAGCATGGTGGTAGTAGTGTCATGGTGTGGGCATGTATGGCTGCCAATGGAACTGGTTCCCTTGTATTTATTGATGATATGACTGCTGACAAAAGCAGCAGAATGAATTCTGAAGTGTTTCGGGCAATATTATATGCTCATATTCAGTCAAATGCTTCAGAACTCATTGGACGGCGCTTCACAGTGCAGATGGACAATGACCCAAAGCATACTGCAAAAGCAACCAAAGAGTTTTTTAAGGCTAAAAAGTGGAATGTTATGCAATGGCCAAGTCAATCCCCTGACCTGAAACAGATTGAGCATGCATTTCACTTGATGAAGACAAAACTGAAGGGAAAATGCCCCAAGAACAAGCAGGAACTGAAGACATTTGCAGTAGAGGCCTGGCAGAGCATCACCAGGGATGAAACCCAGCGTCTGGTGATGTCTATGCGTTCCAGACTTCAGGCTGTAATTGCCTGTAAAGGATTTGCAACAAAGTATTAAAAGTGAAAGTTAGATTTAGGATTGTTTAGTTTGTCCCATTACTTTTGTCCCCTTAAAAAGTGGGAGGCACATATAGAAACCGTTGTAATTCCTACACCGTTCACCTGATTTGGATGTAATTACCCTAAAATTAAATCTGAAAGTCTGCAGTTAAATCACATCTTGCTTGTTTAATTTCAAAGCCATTGTGGTGGTGAATAGAGGCCAAAATATGAAAATTCTGTCAATGTCCCAATATTTATGGACCTGACTGTATAACCAAGGCTACCTCATTAAAATATAAGGATCCAAGGCATCTGCCCCCTGTTCCATTCTCTGGGTACCCAGCTTAGTCATAGCTGGTCTGGAAGCCGCCCTCCTGTAAGGGAGTATATGGACTTCCAACAAAGTACCACTTTGCGATACGTAGCATTCGAGAGAACATAGGCAAGGCTGCAGTACTCACTAGGCATGTAATGAACTAGAGGAATGGATAACCTGCAGCTAACATTCCTGTGATATCACTGACGAAGGGAATTCCGCAGAATACCCTTTACACACAAAAGTTTTGCGCTCCCGAAACCTCGCATTTGCGAAAAGGTCTCGCTTTGGCGAAAAAATATGAGATATGGTAAGAACTTACCTTTATCTCTATTTCTACGAAGTCCATAGGGTTCCACAGGATACCTTGGGGTATAGGTGATGACGTCAGGCATCGGGCACCATAGAGTTAAGTTTTCAGCCTCCCAGGATGCACTAGGGTCCCCCTCCTATACCCCGCCCCCGAGCCAAGGCATCTCAGTTACGTGCCAAGCCATAGGCCGGAGGAGAAGGAAGAGAGAAAAAAAGATCTGGACACACAAGAATCACATTCTCACCAGAGGGAGATGGAAAAACCGGTGACCAGAGCAAAGCCCATCCGCAGCACAGGTGCGACAGGGCGGGAGTCCTGTGGAACCCTATGGACTTCGTAGAAATAGAGGTAACGAAGGTAAGTTCTTACCATATCTCATTTTCTACATCAGGGTCCATAGGGTATCCACAGGATACCTTGGGGATGTCCCAAAGCAGTATCCTTCAAGGGTGGGGACGCTCCTGTGCTGAAAGGAGAATCCGCCGCCCGAAGGAAGCATCCTGAGAGGTAAAGGTGTCAAACGCATAATACCTCACAAAGGTATGGACAGAGGACCACGTGGCAGCCTTGCAGATCTGGACTGCCAAGGCACCATGTCGAGCTGCCCACGAAGGACCCACAGACCTAGTGGAATGAGCCCTCACAGAGGAAGGAACCGGAAGGCCTTCATGAAAATATGCTTCTGAAATGGCCATACGAATCCAGGCCATACGAATCTTTGAAGCAGGCCAACCCTTTTTACGGAAGCCATAGAGAACAAACAAGGCGTCCGATTTCCTAAACGAAGAAGTGCGGTCAACATAAGTCCTTAAGGCCCGCACAACATCCAAAGTGGCCTCACCCACTGAAAGGCCAGGTGAGTTAAAAGCCGACAACGATTTCCTCGTTGATATGAAAACGGGAAACAACTTTGGGAAGAAAATCAGGACGAGTGCGCAGCACTGCCCTGTTCCCATGAAAAATCAAGAAAGGGGGTCTACAAGAGAGAGCCCCTAAATCAGAAACACGTCTGGCCGAAGCTATGGCCAGGAGGAAAACAGTTTTAGCTGTTAGCCATTTAAGATCCACTGAGCCCAGTGGTTCAAACGGCGGTCCCTGGAGAGCCCTCAGGACCACAGCCAAGTCCCAAGGCACCACCGGTGGAACAAATGGCGTCTGAATTTGCAGAACACCTTGCATAAAGGTGCGCACATCAGGGATTGTAGCAATCCTACGATGGAACCAGACAGACAAAGGTAGAAACCTGCACCTTCAGAGAAGCAAGGCGAAGCCCATGGTCTAGTCCCGCTTGCAGGAAGACTAGCACTCTAGACAGAAGGAACTCCCGAGGTGCATAACCTCTCGGTCGACACCACTGAAAGAACGTATGCCACACACGATGGTATATTCTTGCTGAAGACGGTTTCCGAGCCCGTAGCATAGTTCGTACTACAGAGCTGGAAAACCCCCTGGACCGTAACATGGCCATCTCAACAGCCACGCCGTCAAAGACAGCAGAGTCAGGTCCGGGTGAAGACAAGGACCCTGTGACAGAAGGTCCGGTCGTAGCAGCAACTGCAGAGGACTGTCCACGGACAGACCCTGAAGGTCTGAGAACCAGTGCCGTCTGGGCCATGCGGGAGCTATCAAGAGGAGCGTCCCTCCTTCCTGTTTGAATTTCCGGACTACCCGAGGAAGAAGGGAAAACTGAGGAAACAGATAAGCAAACCGAAACGTCCACCGGACGGACAGAGCATCCACCAGAGACGCCTTTTCGTCTCTTGTGCGAGACCCGTACACCGGCAACTTGTTGTGCCGTGACGCCATGAGGTCGATCTCTGGAAGACCCCATCTGTCCACCAGCAGTTGAACGACGTCCTGGTGCAGAGACCATTCCCCCGGATGAACGTCCTGGCGACTGAGAAAGTCCGCCTCCAAGTTGAGGACTCCCGGGATGAATACCGCTGATATGGCCGGGAGATTGCGCTCCGCCCAAACCAGGATGCGGGACATCTCTACGAGAGCCGCCCGACTTCGGGTTCCTCCTTGCCGATTTATGTAGGCCACGGTGGTAGCGTTGTCTGACTGGACCTGCACTGGGCGACCTTGGAGAACCTGATGTGCCTGCTGGAGAGCATTGAACACTGCGCGGAGCTCCAAGATGTTTATCGGAAGCTCCGTTTCCGCCCGAGTCCACCTGCCCTGGAACAAGTGTGGACCCGTGACTGCTCCCCAGCCCCGAAGACTGGCGTGTGTTGTCAACAGGACCCAATTCGCCACCCAGAACGGACGACCCTCGTTGAGATGGGTCGTCTGCAACCACCAGGCTAGGGATAGGCGAACCTCCGGCGTGAGTACCATCGTCTGGTACCGTAGACTCTGAGGCAGTCCATTCCATTTGGACAGGATCAGGTGCTGCAGAGGTCTGGAGTGAAACTGGGCATATTCCACCATGTCGAATACCGACACCATGGAGCCCAGTAACCTCATTGCCGAGTGTAGAGACACCCGGTGGTTCTGCAGACAACTGCGCACTCTCAACTGCAAGGCAGAGATCTTTTCCTCCGTCACAAAGATCCTTTGCTGTCCGGAGTCCAATAAGGCCCCGAGGTGCAGAATCCGTTGAGACGGGATTAGGGTGGACTTCTGCCAGTATATCAAACAGCCGTGCCGTTGCAGTACCGGAATGGTCAGGTCCAAGTGGCGTAGAAGGAGCTCTGGAGATCCTGCCACCAAGAGAAGGTCGTCCAAGTATGGTAACATGCAGGGAAGCTGCCATGACTGCTATCACCTTGGTGAAAACACGTGGGGGCTGTCGCCAGCCCAAAAGGTAACGCCCGGAACTGAAAGTGGTCGTTGCTGATTGCAAACCTGAGGAACTGTTGATGGCGTAAAAGAATAGGGACATGCAGGTAAGCATCCTGTATGTCCAACGACACCATGTAATCCCCCAGATTCCAGCGCCAGAATGATGGACCGTAGGGTCTCCATCCGAAAATTCGGCACCCGCAAAGACTTGTTGAGTGCTTTGAGGTTGAGGGTCGGACGATACGACCCATTGGGTTTCTGCACCAAAAACAGATTGGAATAGAAACCCTGGTCCCTCTGGGAGAATGGAACAGGCACTATAACTCCAGCCTGGAGCATAGTGTGCAAAACCTTCCGCAGTTCCAAGGCTATGTTCCGGTCTGATGGAAGACCCGTGGTGAAGAACAGAGACGGGGGCCTGTGCCGAAAGGAGAGGGCGTATCCGTGAGAAACCACCTCGAGCGTGTCTGTCGTGGTGACTGACCAACACCGGGCGAACTGCAGCAGGCGGCCTCCCACTTTGGGATCCCCCAAAGGGAGGCCCGGACAGTCAGGCCGCAGGCTTGTCATCTGGTTTAGGGGCTGGACGTCTGGTACTCCAGGCCTGCTTCCAGGGCTTGGCCGATTTTTTGGGGCCAGCCTGTCTGGGAAAGGACTGTGCTTTAGGCCTACCCTGGGCCCTATAAGGCCGACGTACCTGAACTGGAAGGAACTGCAGCAGACAGGAGACATGCAGAGTTGGCTGCCGCCAGTGTGGCTACAATTTTGTCCAGGTCCGGACCAAATAGGACTTCTCCATTAAAAGGCAAAGCTTCCAAGCCCTTTTTGGAATCAGCGTCCGCCTTCCAAGATCGCAACCATAAGGTGCGACGAGCAGCTACAGCTGCCGAAGAAGTCCGAGACGCCAGGGTACTGATATCCAAGGCCGCTTCATTGATATAAGTGGCCGAATCCCGGAGATTGCCTTTCAACTCGGTCTGTTCAGCCGAACAGTCAGAATCGAAAGACTCCTCCAAAGTATTAGCCCAGCGCTCCATAGCTCTGGCAACCCAGTAAATGGCCATCGCCGGCCTAGCTGCGCCCCCCCCCCCCCGCAAGGGAATAAACGGACTTTAGGCAGATCTCCACCTTACGGTCCGTAGCATCCTTCAGGGAAGACATGGAGGGCATGGGCAATGTGGCACTACGGACTAGGCGTGTCACATGAGAATCCACCTGTGGAGGGAATTCCCACTTAGAAAAATAATTATCCGCAAACGGATAAGCCACCGCCAAACGCCTCTGCGGCTGGTACCGTTTGCCAGGCTGTTTCCACGCCTCCTCTAAATGGTCCACCAACTGACCCGAAAGAGGAAACACTGTGGTGTCACCCTTAATATCCTTAAAAAAGGCATATTTAGATTTGGACACCGGAGGATCTTCGTCCTCAATCACTAAAGCTGTGCGGACTGCCCGAATAAGTCCAGGAATATATACCTTGGACCTAGCGTCCCACACTTTAGTACGGAGGTTCCTGGTCCGAAAGATCCAGAATCTCCCCATCATCGGTCGTCACGTCGTCATCCTCATAAGGAGCAGACAGACGCCACCGGCCGCTTATGTGGCGCAACACAGACTCCCCTTGTAACACATCCGACAAGTGCTGTACCGAACTCGTCAGCGAATTAACCCACGCAGGCTCCTGAGAGGCCTGGGAAGGGGAAATAAGGAGACTGTGGGGAACCATCAATTGCCTCGGGAAACCCTGCATGGGTGACGACATCACTGACTGCTGGGACAATCCCATCTGTGAGAACGCAGGCTGCGGAGCTAACTGGCCCACCTGGGTTGTAAGCGCTGTGGCGAAACAAGACCAGGGCGGCTCCTGCACCAGTGCCGTGACAGTAATTGGCCGCGCCAATAAATAACACTGCCGACATAGCCCCTCCGCACTACCCTCCCCCTCCGCTATTGGTACCTTAAATGTAGTACACAGAAGCTGGAGAGGAAATTCACTCTCAGACATGATGGTAAGTATGTGACCCCTCTCACCAATACTTGTTAGTATAGCAAGAGACCACCCTGCAAGCACCGCACCGCAAGAGCTTTAGCAGAAAGAACAGGGACAGTGAAAAGGCTGACAGTAAGAAATTATAAGTACAAGCAGCAGCGTTAGCAGTCACATACAATTCACAGAAAATCAAATCCTGCACTATCAGCGCTGATACTCAACTACTCAGACAGAGCCTGGTAGGACACAGCGCTGCATACACAGACCTGACCAAGCGGAGGAGAGGTATGCCGGGGGACCCAGACCACGATGCCTCAGTTTTAAGCTTCCAGCATCGTTCACCATGCGTTGTGAAAGATGGCCACTGAGGAGCATAGAGGAGGCTGGCCTGGGGGAGGAGCGCTGCCACAGGGCCAGTCAGCGTGTGCAGAGAGGGCTGTGTGCAGCAGGGGGAGGCGCCGGCTGTGAGACAGGGAAGGCGCGCTCCCCTGGCATGCATTTAACCCAAGGGACGCCGCAGCGCTACCGCTCTGCCGCGGTCCGCTGTCCCAGGGGGGTAGTGGAAGCGCAGGTTACTACCTGGCTCCACGCTGCAGCCAGTCCCCAGGGAGCCCCCTGTCTGGGGACTCTGGACCATGTTCAGCAGGGTCCCACCGCGGGAACCCGCTGCTTACCTCGTTGTCCACCTTAGATCCGGCCATGGTCCCAAACATCTGGGGTCACCGCTAGCTGTGACCCCAGATGCTTACCAGCATCCCGGATCGGTACCGGCGGGGGTGTAGGGAAGACAGCATGGACGTCAGTACTGACTGTCCATGCTGTACTTCCAGATGTGCAGCCACAGCTGCAATGTAGAAAACTTCAGGGGCTCTTCTTAGCCCCCCTCCAACAGGTGCATCCGACTCCGGCCGGGCACCAAACGAAACTGAGATGCCTTGGCTCGGGGGCGGGGTATAGGAGGGGGACCCTAGTGCATCCTGGGAGGCTGAAAACTTAACTCTATGGTGCCCGATGCCTGACGTCATCACCTATACCCCAAGGTATCCTGTGGATACCCTATGGACCCTGATGTAGAAAGTATAACGCAGGCAAAAAAGTTTTGCTTTGGCAAATCCCAGACCGCCTACCTAGCGTGGCATACACGCAAAACTTCATCTCCGAAGCGAAGAGTAGGCGAAAGGGTGCAATATGTGGATTTCGCCTAAAGCGTGCCCCATGTTGGCTTAAGGGAAATCCCTGCAACATGGACTGGAGGTAGTAGTCAGTCTCTGTACAAAGGTAGAGAGAGAAAGACACTACTGTGAAAGCTGCGTGAACTACCAGGGAGGGAGAATTAGCAGTTTATCCCCACATACCTGTCTTGTAACTAACAGGTAGAGTGGAACAGCAGGGTGTACATCATACCTGCAGGCACAACCGCATGGTAATAGCACACAGCATGCACTGGGTATAATGCGACCACATTGTATATTCATACATATATACACATTATAGTAGTAAAGCAAAATACTAGTCCTGTCTGATGCTTGTCAAGCCGCAGGAACTTACTGCATAAATACCAATTCTCACAAATACATATACTATATAAATGTGAGAAACTCTGTGTTCACATCACCCTCCACTTACAGTACTGAGCATGTGGTACGTTTCAGCTGAGAATAATCATGTTACCTGTCCACAGGATGAGTGTAAACGATGTGTATGTGACGCACCACACAGAAAAACACTTCATTTTAACTGAGAGGCAATAAGCACCCTGCAGCACACCACCGCAAGGGAGAGAAAGACAGGTAATAGTAAAATGGCTGACAGTCAGAAGTGAAAGTACAGACAGCACTAGCATATAGTCACATACAATGCAGAAATAAATCATCTGCACTACAAGCACTATGATCAACTACGCAGATAGAGCCTTGTAGGAAACAGTGCTGCATACACTGACCTCAGCAGAGGAGAGGTATGCGGGGGACCCGGACCGCGATGCCCCCTGTATCAGAATCCAGCAGCGTTCACCACTTCTTTAAAATGGCCGCCGAGGAGCTGATAGGAGACAGGCCCGGAAGGAGGAACGCTGCCACAGCCCGCCAGACTGCTGTGTAAAGGCACTGTGCAGCGGGGGAGGCGCCACCTGTGAGACAAGGAAAGCGCACACCCCTGGCATGCCGGAGCATTTTCCATACTGCTGCAGCCTGGTGTCCCTGGTGGTCTAGTGGAAGCGGAGGATCAGTACCTTGCTCCACGCGCAGCCTGTCCCCAGGGAGCCCCCTGCCTAGGGACAAATAAGACTGTGAATCAGCGGTAACCCACAGCAGGTTCCCGCCACTTACCTGCATCCCTGTGAATCCGGCAACAGTCTGGAATACCGGGGTCCCCGCTAGCTGAGACCCTGGTACCCCGCCAGCATCCCCGGATCAGTACCGGCGTTCTGGCCTGGCAGGGTGAAGGAGCGGCAGCATGGACCTCTAATTAGCCTGTCCATGCTGCCTGCTCATATCATTGCAGCAAAAGCGGCTGGACAAAACTTCAGGGGCTGTCCAACAGCCCTCCTCTGAAGAGGTGATCCAACTGAGCCGGGCGCCTACGAAACTGATTTGCCTTGGGGGCAGGGTATAGGAGAGGGACCCCAGTGCATCCTGGGAGGCTGAAAAATTAACTCTGAGGTGCCCGTTGTATGCCACCATCGCCTATTCCCCAAGGTATCCAGTGGATACCCTATGGACCCTGAAGTAGAAAGGGATAGATATACACTGACAGTTGAGAGAAAAAGCACAGACAGTCAGCGCTAGCATAAGTCACATACAATGCAGAAATATATATACATTTAATATAATATACTGCAAATGGCACTACAATCAACTGCCCAAGACTCAGTGTCTAGGGAGGCTATAGCGCTGTGTACACTGACCCAAAGGCGATGTAGGAGATCTGCGATGCACCACAGAGTAAAATGGCTGCCGGAGACCTCAGAGGAAGCAGCCACCTCGGGCCACCCAAGGAGCAAGCAACTCAGCAAAGCCAGACCTTAGACTGGAAAGGCGTGCTGAGCTGAGGAACTGCTGTAACAAGGAAGGCTGCCTACCCTGGCCGGTTATTAACCGCCGGGACGCCGGCTTCCGCTACCGAACTTTAAGTCCCTGGTGGTCTAGTAGATGCGCGGGGTACATGGGGGGGGGGCTGCTGCCACTGCCAGCACCTTTGGTGTGTTCCCAACAACCGGAGGCAACAGACTGCTTGAACACGCGGTGATCCGTGATCTTACCTGTCCCCGTAGATCCGGCAGCAGCCCGGGTAGCCCACAGAGTCCGGCTAGCACAGATCCCACCGAGATCCCAAGATCAGAACTGGCGTCGCGCTGCCTGCGGGGTGACTGCGCGGCAGCACAGAAGTCCAATGAACAGTCTGTTGCTGCGCACTCAGGAGATCATAAAAATAAAATGAAATAAAATAGCTTAAGCAGCCCCCTCTGCAATAACAGTGACCCGACTTCGGCCGGGCACCTACTCTAATTGAGGGGCCTCTGGCTTGGGGGCGGGGTTATAGGGAGAGTGGACCCAGTGCAACCTGGGAGCTGAAAGGTTTAACTGCGTAGTGCTCGGATTTGGTTCCCAACCTATATCCCAAGGTCTCCCTGTGGAGCCTATGGACCCTGAAGAAGAAAACAAACAAACACTTTTCTTAATGGCGCAACAATATGCAAAAAATATGAGATATGGTAAGAACTTACCCTTGTTATCTCTATTTCTACGAAGTCCATAGGGTTCCACAGGATACCTTGGGGTATAGGTGTGACGTCAGTCGCAGGGCACCAAAGAGTTAAGCTTTCAGCCTCCCAGGATGCACTAGGTCCCCCTCCTATACCCCGCCCCCGGGCCAAGGCACCTCAGTTAGTTACCAAGCCATAGGCCGAAGGAGGAGAAGGAAGAGAGAGAACAAAGATCTGGACACATACAAGAATCACATTCTCACCAGAGGGAGACGGAAAACCGGTGACCAGAGCAAAGCCCATCTGCAGCACAGGTGCGACAGGGCGGGAGTCCTGTGGAACCCTATGGACTTCGTAGAAATAGAGATAACAAGGGTAAGTTCTTACCATATCTCATATTTTCTACTTCAGGGTCCATAGGGTATCCACAGGATACCTTGGGGATGTCCCAAAGCAGTATCCTTTAAGGGTGGGGACGCTCCTGTGCAGAAAGGAGAATCCGCCGCCCGAAGGAAGCATCCTGAGAGGCGAAGGTGTCAAACCTGTAATACCTCACAAAGGTATGGACAGAAGACCACGTAGCAGCCTTGCAGATCTGAACTGCCGAGGCACCACGTCGAGCTGCCCACGAAGGACCCACAGACCTAGTGGAATGAGCCTTCAGAGAAGGAGGAACCGGTAGGCCTTCATGAAGATAAGCTTCAGAAATAGCCATACGGATCCAGGCTGCCAAAGTTTGCTTTGAAGCAGGCCAACCCTTTTTACGGAAGCTATAGAGGACAAACAAAGCGTCCGACTTCCTAAACGAAGAAGTGCGGTCAACATAAGTCCTTAAGGCCCGCACAACATCCAAAGAGGCCTCACCCACGGAAAGACCCGGTGAGTTAAAGGCCGGAACAACTATTTCCTCGTTAACATGAAACTGGGAAACAACTTTGGGAAGAAACTCGGGCCGAGTGCGGAGCACTGCCCTGTTCCCATAAAAAACCAAGAAAGGGGGTCTACAAGAAAGAGCCCCTAACTCAGAAACACGTCTGGCCGAAGCAATGGCCAGAAGGAAAACAGTCTTAGCTGTTAGCCATTTAAGATCCACTGAGCCCAGTGGTTCAAACGGCGGTCCTTGGAGAGCCCTCAGGACCACAGCCAAATCCCAAGGCGCCACAGGTGGAACAAAGGGCGGCTGAATGCGGAGAACACCCTGCATAAAGGTGCGCACATCCGGGATTGTAGCAATCCTACGGTGAAACCAGACAGATAGGGCCGAAACCTGTACCTTCAAAGAAGCAAGGCGAAGCCCATGATCTAGTCCCGCTTGCAGGAAGGCGAGAATCCGAGACAGACGAAACTCCCGCGGTGCATAACCTCTCGGTCGACACCACTGGAAGAACGTATGCCACACGCGATGGTATATCCTCGCGGAAGACGGTTTCCGAGCTCGTAACATGGTACGCACCACAGAGGTGGAAAACCCCCGGGACCTCAGCATGGCCGTCTCAACAGCCACGCCGTCAAAGACAGCCGAGTCAGGTCCGGGTGAAGGCAAGGACCCTGAGACAGAAGGTCCGGTCGTAGCGGCAACCGCAGAGGAATGTCCACGGACAGACCCTGAAGGTCTGAGAACCAGTGCCGTCTGGGCCACGCGGGAGCTATCAACAGGAGCGTCCCTCCTTCCGGTTTGAATTTCCGGATTACCCGTGGAAGAAGGGAGACCAGAGGGAACAGGTATGCGAACCGGAACGTCCACCGGACGGACAGAGCATCCACCAGAGACGCCCCTTCGTCTCTTGTGCGAGACCCGTACACCGGCAACTTGTTGTTGTGCCGGGACGCCATGAGGTCGATTTCTGGAAGACCCCACCTGTCCACCAGTAGTTGAAAAACGTCCGGGTGCAGGGACCATTCCCCCGGATGAACGTCCTGGCGACTTAGAAAGTCCGCCTCCCAATTTAGCACTCCCGGGATGAAGACCGCTGATATGGCCGGAAGATTGCGCTCCGCCCAAACCAGGATCCGAGAGACCTCTACGAGAGCCGCCCGACTGCGAATTCCTCCTTGCCTGTTTATGTAGGCCACGGTGGTAGCGTTGTCCGACTGGACCTGCACCGGGCGACCCTGGAGAAACCGCTGTGCCTGCTGGAGAGCATTGAAGACCGCACGGAGTTCCAAGATATTTATTGGAAGCTCCGCTTCTGTCGGCGTCCACCTGCCCTGGAACAAGTGTGGACCCGAAACTGCTCCCCAGCCCCGAAGACTGGCGTCCGTTGTCAATAGGACCCAATTTGGAACCCAGAACGGACGTCCCTTGTTGAGGTGGGTCGTCTGTAACCACCACGCAAGGGACAGGCGAACCTCCTGGGTGAGCACAATCGTCTGGGACTTCAAAGACTGAGTCAGCCCGTTCCACTTGGACAGGATCAGGTGCTGCAGAGGTCTGGAGTGAAACTGGGCGTATTCCACCATGTCGAACACCGACACCATGGAGCCCAGTAACCTCATCGCCGAGTGTAAGGACACCCGGCGGCTGTGCAGGCAACTGCGCACCCTTGACTGTAAAGCAGAGATCTTGTCCTCCGTCACGAAGATCCTTTGCTGTCCCGAGTCCAATAAGGCTCCAAGATGCAGAATCCTCCGAGACGGGATTAGAGTGGACTTCTGCCAGTTGATTAGCCAGCCGTGCCGTTGCAGCAGTGCAATGGTCAGGTCCAAGTGGCGTAACAGGAGCTCTGGAGATCCTGCCACCAATAACAGGTCGTCCAAATACGGCAACATGCGGACTCCCTGCAGCCGCAGAGAAGCCGCCATGACCGCCATCACCTTGGTGAAAACACGTGGTGCTGTTGCCAGGCCAAAAGGTAACGCCCGAAACTGGAAGTGGTCGCTGCGGATTGCAAACCTGAGGAACTGTTGATGGCGCCAAAGAATAGGGACATGCAGGTAAGCGTCCTGTATGTCCAATGACACCAAGTAGTCCCCAGGTTCCAGCGCCAGAATGATGGACCGTAGGGTCTCCATCCGAAACTTCGGGACCCGCAAAGACTTGTTGAGTGCTTTGAGGTTGAGAATCGGACGATATGACCCATTGGGTTTCTGTACCAAAAATAGATTTGAATAGAAACCCTGGCCCCTCTGGGAGAATGGAACCGCCACTATAACTCCAGCCTGGAGCATAGTGTGCAATACCTTCCGCAGCTCCGTAGCCTTGTTCCGGTCTGATGGGAGACCCGTGGTGAAGAAGCGAGCCGGGGGTCTGTGCCGGAAGGAGAGGGCGTATCCGTGGGAAACCACCTCCAGAACCCAAGTGTCTGTCGTAGTGGTCGACCAACACTGGGCGAACTGTAGCAGGCGGCCTCCCACCCTGGGATCGCCCAAAGGGAGGCCCGGACCGTCAGGCCGCAGGCTTGTCATCTGGCTTGGGGGCCGGACGTCTGGTACTCCATGCCTGCTTCCGGGGCTTGACCGATTTCTTAGGGCCAGCCTGTCGAGGAAACGACTGTGGTTTGGGCCTGCCCTGGGCCCTAGATGACCGAAAGGACGATGGTCCCGAACCAGAAGGAGCAGCGGCCGACGGGAGACAAGCAGATTTGGCTGCCGCCAGCGTGGCCACAATCTTATCCAGATCCGGACCGAAGAGAACTTCTCCGGTAAACGGCAACGCTTCCAGACCTTTCTTGGAATCTGCGTCTGCCTTCCAGGATCGCAGCCACAAGGTGCGACGAGCAGCTACCGCTGCTGAAGAAATTCTAGACACCAGAGTACTAATGTCTAGAGCCGCCTCGTTGATGTAGGTGGCCGAATCACGGAGATTGCCAATCAACTCCGCCTGTTCGGCCGGACAGTCGGATTCAAAAGAAGCCTCTAATGAATCCGCCCAGCGCTCCATCGCTCTGGCAACCCAGCAAATGGCCATAGCCGGTCGTGCTGCCCCCCCTGCAAGGGAATAAGCGGACTTCAGGCAGATTTCTACCTTGCGGTCCGTAGCATCCTTAAGGGAGGACATGGATGGCATCGGCAATGTGGCACTACGGACAAGACGGGTCACGTGAGAATCCACCTGTGGAGGAGATTCCCACTTAGCAAAATAATTATCCGCGAACGGATAAGCCACCGCCAGGCGTCTCTGCGGCTGGTATCTTTTGCCAGGTTGTTTCCACGCCTCCTCTAAATGGTCCACCAACTGACCCGAAAGAGGAAAGACTGTGGCATCGCCCTTCACATCTTTGAAAAAGGCATACTTAGATTTAGCCGCTGGGGGAACTTCGTCCTCAATCACCAAGGCTGTGCGGACCGCCCGAATAAGTCCAGGAATATATACTTTGGACTTAGCATCAGCGTCCTTAGTATGGAGAGGTCCCTGATCGTAAGGATCCAGAATCTCCCCATCATCAGACGTCCCTTCGTCATCCTCATAAGGAGCGGACAGAGACGCCACCGGCCTTTTATGAGGCCGCATCACAGACTCCCCTTGCAACACGTCCGACAAGTGCTGTACAGAACTCGTCAGGGAGTTAACCCACGCTGGCTCCTGAGAACCCGGGAGCGGGGAAATAGGGAGACTGTGGGGTACCACCAATTGTCGTGGGAACCCCTGCATGGGTGACGACACCACAGACTGCTGGGACAAACCCCTCGGGGTAAACGCGGGCTGCGGAGCTAACTGGCCCACTAAAGCTGTTAACGCCTGAGCGAAACAAGCCCAGGGCGGCTCCTGTACCGGTGCTGTAACCGTAATAGGCCGCGCCATGGACAAACACTGCCGGCAAAGGCCCTCCGCGCTACCCTCCCCCTCCGCTAACGGTACTTTACACGTGGTACACTGTAGCCGGAGGGGAAAATCACTTTCAGACATGATGGCACCACATATGTGACCTCTCTCACCAATTAAGTATTAAATAGGCGAGAGACCACCCTGCAGCACCGCACCGCAAGGGCTTTAGCAGAAGAACAGGGACAGTAATAAAGCTGACAGTTTAGAGAAGAAAAGTTACAGGCAGCAGCGCTAGCACAGTCACATACAATGCAAAGAAATAACAATTCCTGCACTAACAGCGCTGATTACTCAACTACACAGACACAGGGCCTGGTAGGACACAGCGCTGCATACACAGACCTGAGCCACAGCGGAGGAGAGGTATGCGGGGGGGACCCAGACCACGATGCTTCCGTCCAGCGCTTCCAGCAGCGTTCACCATGCGTTCTGGAGAAGATGGCCACCGAGGAGCAGAGAGGAGGCTGGCCTGGGGGAGGAGCGCTGCCACAGGACCAGTCGGCAGCATGCAGAGAGGGCTGTGTGCAGCGGGGGAGGCGCCGGCTGTGAGACAGGGAAGGCGCGCTCCCCTGGCATGCATTTAACCCCTGGGACGCCGCAGCGCTACCGCTCTGCTGCGGTCCGCTGTCCCAGGGGGTAGTCGAAGCGCAGGTTGGTCGCCTGGCTCCACGCTGCAGCCAGTCCCCAGGGAGCCCCCTGCCTGGGGACTTAGGACCATGTGATCAGCGGGGACCCACCGCGGGACCCCGCTGCTTACCTCTGTCCCCCTTGAATCCGGCCATGGTCCGGAGCATCTGGGGTCACCGCTAGCTGTGACCCCAGACGCCCACCAGCATCCCCGGATCAGTACCGGCGTTCTGGTACCGGCGGGGTGTAGGGAAGACAGCATGGACGTCAGGACTGACTGTCCATGCTGTTCATCCAGATGTGCAGCCACAGCTGCATGAAGAAAAAGCTTCAGGGGCTCTTCTAGCCCCCACTCCAACAGGTGCACCCGACTCCGGCCGGGCACCAAACTAAACTGAGGTGCCTTGGCCCGGGGGCGGGGTATAGGAGGGGGACCTAGTGCATCCTGGGAGGCTGAAAGCTTAACTCTTTGGTGCCCTGCGACTGACGTCACACCTATACCCCAAGGTATCCTGTGGATACCCTATGGACCCTGAAGTAGAAAAGAAAACAATGTTTGAGCATCCATGAAAGGTGCTCCAACTTTGCATAAATGCCTACAAAAGTACTTGCTCTTTGCCACACGCATAAATACAGAACAATGTATTTAATGCAAACTGTCAAATGGTCACAGATAGCCATTGCAAACAAAGCAGACCAAATACTACATCTTGCTTATACAATTCTGGTTGTATTTAAAATAAAATCCCTGAAAAGTTGAAATGGGTTCACCAAACAAATGATAAACAGGTAATTTGCAGAATACATTCAGTGGATGGCGACACCTGTCTTCCTGTAGTCTGAGAAATCTGTCAACATTCTCCACAAAGGGGTTTGTTGCTTGGTAACAACCCTGCACTCTGTGACCTACTGCCCTGCCTGTCAGCCCAAGAAATTGCTCCCAAGTGTAACGCCAGATTTAATGAGTCTATCCAAAGCTCATTCCCCTTACAGGGAATTCTGACATTTGTATTAATATTTGTCAAAAGGACTGAAACTGAATTGTATATAAGCCTTTGGGTTAAAACAAAAGGGAATATATTTCAAAGATACACACCCACAAGCATGTGAAAAGCAGGCAGTAGTCACTGCACCACAATACGCACAGGTCAGCAACATTATTTAGAGTTTTTACAATACAAACTTAATCACTCACAAACTGACAATAAAACAGAATGCAAACAATTCTGGTTTCATTTTTTATCTGTGGAGCACAATCTCAATGTCTATAAGCATCATTAGAGGTGTGGTTGTAAAACGCAGGGCATAAAGTCAACATGCAGTTAGTTGCATGAATGATTGGAACAGTACTGAAAACTTGGTGCATGCAAAAATTGGAAAGCTTTATACATAAGATAGACAAGACATAAGTAATCTTTCCAGATGACAAACTGCACATACAGTAATCACCACACGGCACTCCAGGGCTTAATGCAAAATGCTTATATCAACGTTTCTGGGCTACTGATACAATATAAGCATTTTGCATTAAACCCTGGAGTGCAATATGTTGATTACTGTATGCGCAGTTTTGTCACCTGGGAGTTTGTATTCTATTCCCAAATGAACCCAGGCAGCTGGTATTGTATACTTTAGAGTGCCAAAATTATTATTTATCTATCTAGCCACATGTTGTCCAAGCCTGGTTCCACGTGTATATAAAAATAGAAAAAGCAAAAATAGGAGAACATATATACTTTGTTAATAATAAATACAAGAGTCTAATTTTTTTACGCTTACACTTTTTGTGCTCATCTCCCATTTTTTTATCAGCCTCTAGAGTCTGGATCAAGCAATGGTTTATTAAGGACGGGTGAAACAAGGGTTCACTGGTTGGAAGAGGCTTCTGGAGAGATGGGAGGGAACAAGGTTCAGGGGGAGATGGAGAGAACACAAATGAGTGCCTGTAAAGGTGGCGAGGAGTGGAGAATTGAGAGGGGATTGTTTAGTGTGGGTTAGGACAGAGATATGCTAGAGTGTATGAATTTGAAATGGAGGAAACCAGTGCGAGCTATGTTAGCAGAGTCAAGGGTGGAGGTGAGGGTGGTGTTGTAGAGGTAAGACAGCTTGGTCTGAGCAGGCTAGGGATAGACCAGTGAGTAGGAGAATAAGCCATGTCAAGGTTGCACTTGGCAAGACTAACCTTGGGAGAGGCTAAAGACGATAAAGTTTTGGTTATAGAGGAAAGGAGTAGTTTGTGATGTCAGAGATGGAGCAGCAGTCAGAGAAAACTAGAATCCAAGGTATGACTTATGGAGGTGGAGGAGCTCCGTTGAGTAAAGTCAAATAGGAATGGTTTGGAAGCAGCAGCTTCAGTGGGATTGCCAAGCAGAATATCAAAGTCACCTAGGAGAAGGAATGGAAGGTCAGGGAAGAGAAAGAGGGGGATCAAAGCGGAGACGATATCTAGGAAGTAGAGGCTGTGGCCCGAAGCACAGAACAAGACTGCTACACAAAGATGAATAGCGTTGAAGAGGCAGAAGATATTACACAGGAGAGAGAGGGCTCAGAGGATATGACACAGAAGGTGCAGCCAGGGTAGAGAAGGACTCCCATGCCATTATCTTGCCATACGTCAGGATCATTTCATCTTTAAAGGGGAAAGCAATGGATGTTTGTATTGATTTGAACCTAATTAGTACTATCATTTTGTAGTTCTCTCTGGTTTCAATATCCTTTTATATGACAGAACTAGCTTACCTATTAATAAAACTGTGCACACATTTCACACATTATTGTACTGTACACTTTAGCATTTACCACCACACATTACTGTCTGCTCCAGGAGAAGACCAAGTGAAGATACTCCTTGACAAGCAGTGTGCATTTTGCTATAGCCAGCTCTACAAGCTAAGTAACATGCACCTATCCGAGAACCTTTTTTGGTTGCAATTTAGACACAAAGGGCCGGATTCTGAGTCACACACAATGTCAAGGTTTACACAAACGGACAATGTTTTTCAGTTGCGCATGTGTTGGCCAGTACATGCATGTAAACGGTGTGTACATAGAGGTGCAGTTGTGATTGAGGCAGATGGTATCCGAAGTAGATTAGAAATGGGCAGGGCGTTTCTAGATGGTCACTGGGAGGGGTCTATTCAAATGCACTACTCTGGTCCATATTATGGGTGCTTCTAAGTCGTGCTGCTGAACTAGTTGCAAACTCATTCTCTTAAATAATTCACATTGGAGGCCATTAATCTAAGTAAAAATCCGCACCTTGCAAAGGGCTGAAGCAAATTTTGCGGATGTAGTAGGTATTACCACCGGCAATGCAAATCCCAACAGCGGCAGGCCGACAAGGGTGAATATCCCGATCGTCCTAAAGGTAAGTATAAACCTAACTTAACCCCCTAACCCTCCTTTAGGGTGCCTAACCCTAACCCCCTTTCCCCTAGCCTAAACCTAACCCTAAGTCCCCCCAGGAGCCCTAAACCTAACACTGGATCCCAAGGCCCCCAAGCCTCCCTCCCCCGCGGCTGTCCGCGCCTGGCTTACCTTCATTCAGTATGCAGGGAGTCGGTCTTCCGGCATCTGGTTAACGACAGGCGTCGAGTTTTCGATGCCTGTCATTAGTACCACGCCGGGATTAGAAAGTCTGGAAGCCGGCGGTCTGCATTTAGACAGTCTGCTTCCAAACTACATCCCAATTTTGCTGGTACGACCGATGCTTGTGTCCAAAGATTCACCATGCAGTATTTCAGCGTCTAAAGATGCTCAAAGTGGGAGTCTCAGTCCATGCACATTCAGACACACGGCTGTACATCAGAGAAGGGCTTGTAGCATTATTAACAAAGTTGCATATGCAAGATCCACAAGTGTCGCACACATGGACATTGTACCTTAAATTCCGTCCAACACAGTACCTTTACCTTCAGTGGAATTTCAATATACAGTACATTAAATTTACTGGATAACCCTTTTGGCTCTATGGCTGCAAAATACTTTCAGGGTGCTTGCAGAATTGTTTTTTTTTTTCTTTCATTTATTACTACAAAGCAAAAACAGTTGCACTATACACATTATATTCTTCTCTACTAATATTTATTTTAATCACTAAACTACAAAAAATCCCCTTAACGAATACTGTTTTGCACACATATTCAAGAAATAAAAACCGTAAAATTTTACCGCCATAATGCAGAAAAAAATAAAAATTTGCAAATCATGCATTTTATTGAAAATCTTAATGTTGCAGTTTGACATGCCAGCTCTGATTAATTCTGAGATCAGAGTCACTCCTTCCTGGTTGCTTTCTAGTTATGTAGGCTACAGAGACCTACCTATCACAACTATAAAGTACTAGTATCTGTGTACGGTTTCCAGCATTTGGGACCAGACGATTGTCATTTGCTCCCATACATTTTACAAGATTTTCGTTGCAACTGATCAACCAGTTGGCTGGTTGGAAAGATAATCTTTAGAATTGTGGCCAGCTTTGCAGTCCAGGTTTTAAGGATACCCATGCTTGAGCACAGATGCTAAACTCAAACTGACTGAGGTACAAATAAAGCCACCTGTGTTCAAGTATCCATTTCAAGTATACATCAGACTGACATTTCTCCGACGCAACCAGAAGCGCCTGTCGGTGGCCATTGATAATCGGCAATCTATTGTGGAAATTCTTCATGTTGACAATTCCCAATCTGATGATACGGATCATATTTTGTCCGGGATTGGCAAATCAGGTAAATCCAACATGTTGGATTTCACAGGTGCCCTGAACCGTGAACGGCAACAATTCGTCACTGATGTATGTTGCACATTACCTTAAAACCTGGACTGTAAAGCTAGGCATACACTGTCCGATTCTAAACTGGTTGACAAACTGAGCGATCTTCCGGCAACCCGAAAGCCCCAATATCGGTGCGACATGTTATGCTATTTATTAGAAGTTACCGATTTTCGGCCACACCACATTGATTTTGCATATGTACATCCACAAGGAGGATGATTTAGTCACTGGAAAACAGGAAATATGAGTAGATATAGGAGAATGCACATACTGTACATTGCTCGATACCAGAAGATTGAGGCCAAGATTTTCTGTCTTGGCTGACCGATCAGATAATCCAAAGAATGAGTTTGTGGAAGTTTTTGAACCATATATTGGCAAAATGCCAAAACGCTCAAACCTACACACTTTACAGTAAATCAGATCAATTGCCCAATTATTGGCAAATCAGCCCAGTGTGTACCTAGTTTTGTGTGCCTTGAGGACTGAGGTTTGAAAACACTGCACTAAACAGTTAGGCATTAGGATGGCACACACCAAATATAGCAGTTTTAATTTATCTTATGGATACCACCCAATGGAAACTCTTTAGGATTTTGTAAATGTTTTCTTTAAATATACAGTAAATCATCATTTACTTTTAGTACAGTATATCCCACTCAATTAACTTTTACAAGTAATTATAGGTACCTGACACAATAAGCTATTTTACTTTCTATGCCTTCTTAAAGGTTGGGTCTTGCCCATCCAGCAAGACCACGAAAATCAGGTACCTACTGTATAACTTGACAAGTAGTGAAGTAGGTGGGCTAGGTTTACTGTAATGAAAGAAAGTTATTGAATAATCGTTTTACCTTTTACGAAAATAAAACACAAACTATATTTTAGTTTCTAATGGAGCGTACACACGGTCAGATTTGTCAGATGAACGATTGAACGATTAAACGATCTGAACGATTTGACCAAAGTTTTGAACGATTTGAACGATTTGAACGATTGAACGATTTTTGACTGCATTAAAATGAATGGAATCGTCCAAGTCTGACTGCAAACCCATCAGATGTCAGATATCGTTATCTGACAAACGGGAACGCGCATCGTTGATCGTCCATCGTTCAGGCATGTCAGATATGAACGATTTTCCTTCAGATATGAACGACTGAACGATTTTTAAATCGTTATTGTCCATATCTGAAGAAAAAATCTGATCGTGTGTATGCACCATAAGAGAAAAAGTAAATATGACAGATTAAATATTTAGAAAGCCGTTCTAAATAAATAACAGTAAAATATCGATTGACATACTCAATAGATGACACATGGGAGAACAGAAGTTTTGGATCTGTAAAAGGGATTCTCACCATTTAGGGAAGTTTTAAACATACCGCTGGGTACACACTGACTGACAGAAACCTATAACCTTTTTCTTCCAGGTTAACAGATCATGTCATGACACAGTGGCATCTGACACTGAGGTAACTGGCAAGTGCACCAGATTGTGATGATTGCCATACTCTGAACACATGTAATAGCAGACATGCTTCATTTTTACCAATAACCTCATGCTCTGCTTGTATCAGCAATCTCTCATTTCTGTCTTGCCAGTGTAGTGTACAATGCAGAAGTCATTTACACATAATGCACAAGTCACAGTGTAACAATACACAGGGAGTCAGAACAGGTGCAAAGCTGCAGAAATCTGCACTTTACCTACAGAATTGCCCTTGTGCACGTGTGATCTCCTTCGCTTTTGCTCATGTTTTACATTGCTCACAAACAACTCTCCATGCTACACAGCTCCTCACACAGCACTTACATCATTCTCCGACAACATATCCTCATCATCGCTTGAAAAGTCAGCAGCTTCTTTGTCTTTGGGGAGAATGTGCTTAAGGTATAGCTGCAAATAGGCTGCTTTCCTCTGATCGCCCTGAGGCAATGGCACATTATGAGAAATTAACACACTTTTTAATTCATCTTTGGAGAACTGAGACGGATCTCCTGCATGGCCTGGCATGACTGCTACCGGTCAGAATGAACCTACAATGAAATGTCAGACAGCTGCTAGATGTGTAATTCAAACTGCTTACTGGCGACCCTGCTTTATTTAAAGAAGCATTACAAGCTCTGGGATGGTTGTTGGTCATCCAAATGTAAATGCAATACTATATGATAATAGTAAGAACAAGGACAAACTGTACATCTACAGTATATTCAAGACAGATCGTTTAGGCCTATCATTCAGGCAGCTACCAGAGGAGAAAAGCCCTAAAATACACCAATGCATAGACACGACCACATTCTGTATTTGTACAAGTGTAAAACATTTCACAGTCCATTAGATATATAAATGCCCTTGTAACTGTACATTGATTGCAAATGCTCACTGGGGTGGCTGCGTACAAGGTGTGACAAATCTAAGCATACATTAATGGTCTGACCCTCCAGGCTAACATCTATACAGAGCATTGATTTGCAGTTTACTCTGTGCACAAACCCAAAGTGAGGCTGCTTTGATCAACCATATCACAGCACTGTTCTTTTTAAATAAATTGCTCGGGCCATGGACATGACAGCTTTTAAAATTCTGTAATAGGCAAATGTGTTCTGCCCAACAGATGCAATCCATGGTTTTTAAGTGACTCTTGGTGGTCAATTCAATTAGCCGTGAGGGGGGTGATATGTAGTTGTAACAGCTTGGAAATGCCGCCAACAGCCTTGCAACTCTGCCCCCCAGACTTGAGGATTTTTTTTTCACAGCCCGATGGGTCTGCACACAAAAATCCACTTGCAAGGCACTATCGTAAGTGCAGCATATAGCAGCACCTACTCGCGGTCACGACTATCGCGTCAAATTGAATCAACTACTAGGTCTCCTTGAGAACCTAGAACTAAAGTTGGGTACACACTGACATATATTGGCAGATCAATTGATCGGCCAATATATCTGCTGCAAGTCGGCCAGTGTGTACCCGCGATATGTCGGTGATCGTGGTTCACTGACAAATCGCTTTGGCTGTGCTGCACAGCCGATGGAAAGATATGTCTGCAAATATATCTGTCCATCAGCAAGTGTGTCTACAGACCGCCCGTACACACACAGCGGCAGCCATGGAGAGGGGGCCGGCACCCACGGCCAGACACTGATGATGGCCGTTCAGTGTGTATGAACGACCATCATCTGCAGATCCAGTATATCTGCAGTGTTCTCCCCAGAAAAGTTTTTCAGCCAGGTGGCATCAAGAAGTAGCCGGGTGGGGGCCTTCGCAATAATAAAATGTTCTATACCCTGACCTTATAATGATTTGAACTTGAAATACCATATTATATATTAATTCTCTTCTTATTAGAGGCCCAGTCGTCTGATTATCAGAAACCTGCAAAGTCTGTAGGATTTGTTCTTTTTGTACAGCTCCCAGATACTGGCCCCACTTGTAGGCTCCCAAAGTGCCAGGTGGTTCACCCGCAAAAAAACAGCCTGGGGAGAACACTATCTGTATAGTGTGTACTTTTAAGATGTAGCAGTTATCAAGATGTCTTGGAGATCAAACATCAGAGTCTGTTTCAAGTAATTTGATTAGGAGATATTGACTTTAAAAGTAGGATATATAGGTTACCTTGTCAATGGCAGCCACAACCACACATTATTTCCTTTGCATCTAAGGCTTTTCTCTCCCCTGTGCTGGTCACATTACAGCTTTAATATCAATATTTTTTTATGCAGTAACCACACAAATTATACCTTGTATATTTCCCAGAAAACTATATTTACAGGAATGCCATTAGATTGCTTAGTCATCAGAGATCTACCCAAAATGGTAAAATAAAGTGTTTTTGTGATTGATACAAGAGAACAGAAGGCAAAAGTGTTTTGCGTTTTTTTAACCACCACCAAGCAACACATTGTTGTTCTTGCTTCTGCATTAATCCATCTCTCCAAAACACTAAAATCAGGATTCTACACATAGGTTTAATAAAACCTGCAAATAAAATTTCTGTTGCATGTTCTCTTTTTTTTACTAGTTTAAATGAATGCAATTGTTTGCAAGTAAGTTTTCCCAACTTTGTCCTTCAAAATTAATTGTGTCCATCATACATTAATTTACTCCATATTGCTATTTACAGTTGAGTCATCATAAGCCACGAGATGCCCCGATGCAACTGAGACTCAGGAGTAGCATACAGTACTTTTCTTTAAAGCCAAAGTGTACCAGTGACGATAGGCTGTGACTTTAATGGCTAATTGGTTTTACACAAAGTCGCAGAAGAAGCACAACTGAGAAAAAGAAGAGAACACTCACATAAGAGCACTTTCTACACAGATTCAGTCGCACACAGATGTACAAATGTTGCACATCAAATTGATCAGTGTAATCTAGCAATGCAGTTTTGTCTTGGCTGTCCCTCCTCGATCTAAAATTCTTAATGTAGATAACACAAGGTCTGTAAAGTATCTTCCAAATTCAATGCTTGTTGCCTAAGATAATGAATTCAAACCTTTTAATCCAAACATTTAAAAAGTCTACCTAAAAGCTGCTCATTTACAAGTAGGCACCTAAGCACATCTCTTAAATACAACAAAGATCTATCCCCATGTCCCAGCAAATACAAATATGGCAAGTTGACACCCTCACTCCTCGGTCAATTACGAGAGCTAATTGTAGTCATAGTCAGCTCAGAAAACCTTTTCTGTTCCACACTGGCCAATTTATTCAGCTACACGCAACCTATTTATTTTTTTAACATTTATATAGCGCACACATATTCCAGAGCTTTACAGTAAATATTTAGCCATTCACATCAGTGCGTGCCCCAGTGGAGCCTACAATCTATGTTCCCAACCACATGTGTACACATATATACCAGGGCTATTTTTTAAATTGGAAGCCAATTAATATAGGTTAATTGTTTATGTTACCTGGGGGAATCCCACGCAAGCACAGGGAGAATATACAAACTACAGTTAGGGCAGTGGTTGAATTCCAACACAAGACCTCAGTGCTGTGAGGTAGCAATGCTAACCATTACACCATCCGTGCTGCCTATGGGTATCACTCCAAAATTGAGGAAACAAGAGATAAATTTCCAATATATAAGTAGCAATCACCTAATACTAAGGATTTGGATATGTCATGTGTATTCATCTTTAACCACTTATCTTGTATGGTTGTATTGTTTGTGACCACACCAGGCAGTGCGTTAACTCTGACCTGCCAGCCCCATCCATGCACCCTCCCCCAGTGTCTGCCGATCACTTTGCGTCCGATGCTTTGCCTGCATCCACCTCTAAATCACCCCACCATGTTTAAACAGACAACCACAATTTTATGTAAACTTATCTGTTTACTTCCAAGTGCCCATTATGTTGGAAATAGATATATATCTATCTATCATGGTGTTTTAGGTTGAAAAATAGTCAAATCCAAAACACCAGGTTTTAAAATTGTCACTTTAAATCCAATGTTACAAAATGGTTCTTTATGTCACAGGTGAAGAACTGAATCGGCAAAGTTAAATTAATGTGGCCTTCAGCAGTTTGTTGGAAACTCACCGTTTCAGTAACTGCCTAGTTCAGTGGTTCCCAAACTTTTTACAATCACGGCGCCCTAGAGAATCTGCATTTTTTTCTTGGTACCCCTGGGCTAAAATATTCTTATTGAAAAATTCAGCCAAAATTAAATTATGCAAATGATGCTTATACGTCACCCTTAGGGGTCAGTTATGCGGTGGTTCACAGGGCTGCACTTTTTGTCCACATTTTTTGATTAGGAGCCTCTTGTACTGGTTTTGCCTATCACGCTGACTAAAAATGATTTTATTTGGTACTGGACCACTAACTTGAGGCACACCAGGGTGCCACGCACTCAGTTTAGGAACCACTGGCCTAGTTTCTAGTTCTCTATATCATCTGCAGTTATGCCAGTACTGTAAAAGGTTCCCGTACAAGTTTATATTCTTGTGGCCAATGAGGTGTATACCTACCTAGCTGTACATTGCAGTGTATAAGGGTCCCAAAAAAAAACCTAATCCCAATAAACATTTAATAGGAATTTTTCTGGTGTTGGTTAAGGTACTTAATAAATCTGGTTGAATAATGAGCACATATGACCATGCATGTGAACACTGGAATACTGCTTTACATATGCCTGAATGTATCTGGTGTTTTGGTAAGATCACTGAACCACCAGAGCTTTCAGATATGCTCCCACATGACAAATGTGACAGTTATTGTGGAATTTGAGGGGATACCTTAAAGTATATTTCCACTTTAAAGCAAAAGGGTTTGATTAAATATATTATGCCCAAACATATTTGTCACTATAACACTACCTGTGAGCTTTCCATTAAAAGTTATAGCAGTACCTAGCCACCTATGGAGTAACATTTCTAGTTTAGTAGCTCTGGGTAACAGACACTGCTATGCAACTTAGGGAATGGACTGCCCCTTCCTACTTCAAATTACATTTTGTATTACCTAGTCTGCAGCTTTTAGCTCTGTGCAGCCTATGTAAGATTCCAAATCTAGCTGATGCAACCAGGCAGCATGGTGATGCTGTCACAGAGGAGAGACAGACACTGTTAAGTGATTCTACTGGATGCCACTTTGCAATGGATTGTGTGAAATGTAGTTTATTACCATAAACATTGAACCAGTTCTAACGTAAATGCAGGCTGCGTTTCCCCAGTAGAACATTATTTAAAAAAAATTAACTAATCTCCTACGCAGGGTATGTCTGATGTCCCAATAATAAAGTGAAAACATATTTCCTGGAGAAAATTATCATTATTAATAAAATTTAAAAAGGTCTACCCCCACACCTTTTGTATATTGTAAATTATTGACATTTTTAATACAAAAAAAAAAAAAAATTATTCACTCCCACATTACTTGGCAAAAGTCTGAGCACACCCCCTGAAATTGAAAAGAAGCTGGTTTATCGTACATTCTGCTACTTGTGTATGAATGGAGTATGATAAAAATAACAAAATATATTATTTCCGTACCGATGCAACCCGGAAAAATCGATAGAAAATGTGTCAAAAAATTAGTATACTATAATAACGGCCACAGTAGTCGTGCCGCTTATACTCATAATAAATGCCCACGGTAGCGGTGCCACTTATACAGTATACATAATAAATGCCCACGGTGGCAGTGCCACTTATACACATAATAATGCTACACACATGCAATACACACACCACCACATATACACATACACCCCACAGTACACACTACACACACATTACCGCTCTGGAAAGAGGAAGGGAGTTGCGGAAAAGTCATTCTCAGTGTGTGTCCGATAGGACGGTGGCCAGGGGCTTGCAGGAATATGGCCTTAGTGGTAGGGTTGTGGTAAGAAAACCACTTCTACGTGCTAAATTGTAGCAAAAGGTACGCATGGGCTAAGAAGCATAAGGATTGGATTGAGGAACAGTGGAAGAGGGTGCTTTGAACTGACAAATCTAAAATAGGATTTTGGTACTTACCGATAAATCCCTTTCTCCGATTCCATAGGGGACACCGGAGTCTCAGTACAATGGGGTATAGGAGTGGGTTAACCGGGAGCCGACACCTTAAAAAAAAAAAAAAACTAATAGTAGCTAGCTCCTCCCCCTCTATACCCCCCCACCACCAGGTCAGTCTAAAAATAACTGTGCCCGAGGGGAGCTGGAAGTAAGGAAAAGGAGACAGAAAAGCTACGATAATCACATACATGTAATAACACAACATTCACAGAAAAAAAAACAACAGGCCAATCAGACTACCTAAATGCAAATAAACTGGTGAACCTGTAAAAACAGTAACAATGCAGGAAGAACAGCGCAGGGTGGGCGTCCAGTGTCCCCTGTGGAATCAGAGAAAGGAATTTATCGATGAGTACCAAAATCCTATTTTCTCCTTCATCCACTAGGGGACACTGGAGTCTCAGTACAATGGGGACGTCCCAGAGCTTACATCCCGGGTGGGAGAGCGCTGAGAGCCCTGCAACACTGCACGGCCAAACTCTGAAGCGGAGGCTGCAAATGTATCAAAACGATAGAACGTATGCTTTCCTGACCAAGTAGCTGCTCTACAAACCTGGTTTAAGGAAACCCCCCCGAGCAGCCACCCATGAAGTACCTACCGAGCACGTTGAATGCGCCGTAATGGTACTAGGTGGTTGTTTGGAAGCCACCACAAAAGCCTTTCTGATAGCTAGGCGAATCCATCTTGAAATGGTCCGTTTGGAAGCCGGCCAACCTGTACGGGCCAAATCAATATATAAAGCATCGGATTTACGGAGGGATGCAGTCCTGTCCACCTAAATCCTAAGAGCTCTGACGACATCCAATAATCTTGAATTTGGAGAATCATCCTTGAATACTGGGACCACTGTCGGCTGGTTTATATGAAAACCAGTCACCACCTTGGGAAGAAAAGATTTCTGAGTGCGCAGCTCTGCCCTATCTTCATGGAAAATGAGGTAGGGAGGGCGACAGGATAAAGCACTTCGTTCTGACACTCGCCTTGCTGAAGCAAGTGCCAACAGCAGAACCACCTTCCAGGTTAAGTACATAATTTCCACCCTGGGCAATGGCTCGAAGGCCTCAGACTGAAGGAAAGCTAAGACTTAAGGTGCCCACACACATACCGATCTGCACACGATCCCACGATGTGTGCGATTTCCCCTGAACTCTCCCCTGGCAGCTCCTACACACGATCTGGAGAAAAAAAGCATAACATCTATCGTGCTTAACTTTTTTTTTTTTCCCCCAGTGCATTTTGTCCCAGATTGTCAGATCTGCCCTACTGCACGGCAGATCTGATGATGCGATGTGCGACCAGTTAGGACTCACGATTTGGCCATATTTTACACGATCTGTCATCATGATTCGTCGGAATAGGCCAGATCGTGTAAAATATCGCTATGTGTGTGGGCACCTTAAGTCCAAATCCCAAGGTGCAGTGGGCGGTACAAAAGAAGGCTGAATTCTGACGACTCCTTGGAAAATGGTTTGAACATCCGGGAGCGAGGCCAATTTCCTTTGATAGAAAATAGACAACGTGGATATCTGTACCTTCAAGGAACCAAGACAAAGGCCCGCTGTTAGACCAGCCTGGAGAAAAAGGAGGAGACGCGATACCCTGACTGACTGACTGACTGACGGAGGATAATTACGTCTCTCGAACCAAACAACATATGTCTTCCATATGCGATAGTAATGCTGAGAGGTGACTTCTTTCCTGGCCCGAGTCATAGAGGGAATCACGCTAGACTGAATCCCCTTGCTTCGGAGGACGGCCCTTTCAGTAGCCAACCCGTCAAACGAAGCCGAAGTCTTGATAAACAAACGGCCCCTGCAAAAGAAGATCCTCTTGAAGGGGTAGGGGCCACGGCTCATCTATTAGCAGATTCTGTATTTGCGAGTACCACGCTCGCCTGGGCCAATCTGGTGCTACCAGCAGTACCTTGACCCCTTCCCGCTTGATTCTTTGAAGTAAGCGTGGAATAAGTGGAACAGGAGGGAAGAGGTATATGTAATGGAATCGCCACGGAGCTGTCAGTGCATCCACCGCCGCAGCCAGAAGATCTCTTGTCCTGGAGTAGAAGACTGGCAACTGGTGGTTTAATCTTGATGCCATGAGATCGGCTTGTGGACAGCCCCATCTCAGTCAGTTGATGGAATACCTGATGATTGAGTGACCATTCCCCCGGATGGATGTCCTGTCGACTGAGGTAGTCGGCCTCCCAGTTCTCGACCCCTGGTATGAATATTGCAAAAATCGCTATTGCGAATTCCTCTGCCCAAAGCAAAATCCTGCTTACCTCCCTCATTGCGGCTCTGCTTTTTGTGCCGCCTTGCCTGTTTATATATGCCACCGCCGTGGCATTGTCCGACTGAACTCGGATCACCTGACCCCCTCAATATGGGATGCGCCATCTGGAGGGCATAAAACACTGCTCTCAACTCCAGAACATTTCTGGACATTCTGGCTTCCTGTTGAGTCCAGTGCCCCTGAAAATGCTTCCCCAGGGTCACTGCTTCCCACCCTCTCAGGCTCGCGTCCGTGGTGAGAAGTATCCAATCCCACATCGCAAACCTTCTTCCCGCCAATAGGTGGGAGGGATTCAGCCAAACGAGGGATGTTCGTGTTTGAGGCGCCAAAAGGACCCTCTGATGGAGAAACAGGTGGGCTCCTGACCACTGGGAAAGTAGATCCAATTGAAAAGTACGCGCGTGAAATCTTGCATATTGTATCGCCTCGAATGCTGCCACCATCTTCCCGAGAAGACGGATACAGAGATGTACAGACACTCAGCGATGTTGTAAAACCATGCGCACCAGGTGCTGAATGGAGGAAACCTTGTCCTGGGGCAAGAATACTTTTTGTTCCCTTGTGTCGAGTATCATTCCCAGGAATAGCAGGCATTGTGTTGGGATCAGGGAGGATTTCTCGAAATTTAGGATCCATCCGTGTTGCAAGAGAATACTCTGCGTTAGGTGACTGTCCCTTAACAGGCGATCCCTTGACGAGGCTTTTATCAAGAGATCGTCTAAGTGTAGAACAATCACAATACCCTGACGATGCAGAAGGGCCATCATTTCTGCCATACTCTTTGTGAACACCCTTAGCGCTGACGAAAGACTGAAAGGCAGGGCCTGAAATTGAAAATGTGAGTCTAGTACAGCAAAATGAAGAAAAGCCTGATGTGGAGGCCAGATGAGGATATGGAGATAAGCATCATTTATGTTGAGGGATACTAAAAACTCATTTCTCTCGAGACCCGCTATCACAGATTGGAGATTCCATTTTGAATTTTAAGACTCGAAGATGAGGGTTTAACTCCTTGAGATTGAGAATGGGCCTCATGGAGCCGTCCGGCTTGGGCACCACGAACAAACTGGAATAAAACCCCTGTCCTTTCCGGTGGGTAGGAACATTCACTATTACCTGAGACATTAAGTCTTTGTATTGCCTCCTGGATTACTAATCGTTTTTCTGCAACCAGCGGTAAACCGGTCTTGAAAAAACGAGGAGGCGGCTGACTCCTGAAATCCAGCTTTAGGCCATGAACAATGACGTCCCAAAACCAGGCGTCTTGACAAGACTGGTTCCAAATGTCCCTGAAACGTAGGAGACGAGCCCCGACCCTGGAATCCCCCTAATGAGAAGGGAGAACATCATGCGGCAGGCTTTGCAGCCGCTTTATCCTGCTGTGAGCTGGAGGCAGCTGAAGCCGATGCTCTACCCCGGCCTCTGGCACCCCTGGAGAAAGCCGGGGCTCTTCTGGAACGCCCTCTAAATCTCCCCGGGGCACGAAAGGACGGACCTGCTGAGGGTCTTCTAGTAGCAGGGGTAGCAGATGGTAGGTAAGTGGATTTCCCACCTGTAGCTTGTGAGATCCACTTATCTAATTCCGAGCCAAAAAGAACCTCCCCAGTAAAAGGGAGGGCCTCTACCACTCTCAGACTCTGCGTCTACCTGCCATTGAAACCCTTCTAGCTGATACAGCTAATGCTGAAGATCTGGCGGATAGACAGCAATTGTCTTTAGACTCTTCCCCCAGGAATGTAGCTGATTCTGCAATCTGTTCAGCTAACTGAATTAGGTCGTCAGATTGTGTTCCGGACCTAATCCCCTCCGCCAATTGCATAGCCCAGGCCTCAATGGCCTTGTTCACCAAGCAGCTGACTAGAGCTGGACGCATCAAAACCCCTGCTACAGTGTATAAGGATTTTAATGTTTGTTCCAGCTTTCTGTCCGAGGTCTCCTTTAAAGAAACCGCGCCAGGCACCGGAAGCACAGTCTTCTTAGAAAGATGGGCTACTGATGGGTCTACAGCTGGAGAAGTTTCACATATTATCCCTTTCCGCAGGACAGTAGGAGATTAAGACAGATATTTCTTGGACATTTGAAATTTCTTATCTTGGCGTTTCCATGCAGTTGAAAGAATATCATCCAGCTCTTCCAATGCTGGAAAAGTAACAGACTGTTTTAACCTCTTACCAAAAATAGATGGTTTCGCAGTTAGCTCTACATCTTCCACATGTAACACCTGGCGTACCGCAGTAATTAAAGCATCTACGCCCTGTGATGCAGGTTCCGATTCCTCAAGGGTTATGAGTCAATCTCTTACTAAGGACCTGAGAAGATGCAGGGGGTGCCTGGGACATTGGGCTCGATCTCTAGAGGGACTTACTAGAGCAATCTGGTTCAGCTGCTGTCTGCTTAAGCCTCTCCCTGTCCTTGCGAGCTGCTTCCAACTCGGACAGGGTTGATATAACTGATGCTAATTGATCAGACCACATGCATTTATCACACAGTAAGGAAGCATTAGGCTGTCCCTGTATGAATTTCTCCCCACAAGTCTTGCAGGAAAAAGATTTTTGGGCTGCCTTAAACAGGTTTTATTTCGTTACTGTGCAGATAAATTGAAAATTCCTTAAAATATACTGGTGTGCTCAGACTTTTGACAAGTATAGCCAGTATACAGTATGTCTAACATCAAAATTTATGTATTACTGAGCTGAAAGGTGCTTACACAACTAAGTATAGTCCTCATGCTCTTTATTCATCTGTAGCAGGTTGCTCTGGCAGGAGGAAAAGGGTAGGACTAGGGGTGTAAAACTAGGTGTGCGAGTGGTGCAATCACACAGGTCCGGCACAGTCACTGCCCCACATCACCTGCATTTGGCTTGCAAGATGCCTGGAACAGCAGCTGCTGCTGAGCTGCCGGGAACACACTGTGCAGCATATAGTGCCATTTGGAGAGTAGTTCCTTGTGCCGGAGGCCCGCCCCCCACAGGGTAAAGTCATGATATTTCAGGGTCGATACAGAGCCCTGCTCTGGCACTGGGAAGGACTAACAAAAACAGACACACTGTGAAGATGCTTCAAAGTGACAGCTTTGAAACTTTGATCACAATTTACCAAAGCACAAATTGCAAATCAATTCACATATTCCAAAATCTGTGGATGGTAATACCGGTGTTGTGACCAAGGATCCAGAACCGTACAATTCATCAAGCGGGCATTTGTAAATTCACACAGAAAATCTTTTAAAAGATAACATTTTTGTTTGTAGACGTGGTTCTTAATGGTGAATTTGTCACTTGCATGAATTTACATAAATAATTTATATAATACAAATAATAATGATGCTTTTGCAGTATGTCCTATAAAAAGGTTCACAAATTAGAACGGATGGCTAAAATCCCGACAAAAAGTACAAGCAAAATTCTGTATATACATAATTATGGCATATACAACTGTAAATACAGCATGCAGATGTAGTGTTTAGAGCAGAGGTAGCCAAACTCGGTCCTCAAGAACTACCAACAGTTCACGTTTTCCAGGTCACCCAGCAGGTGCACAGGTGTAGTCATTACTCACGGACACATTCTGAAAGATCCACAGGTGCAGCTAATTATTTCACTTGTGATTCTGTGAGACCTGGAAAACAAGAACTGTTGGTAGCTCTCGAGGATAGAGTTTGGCCACCCCTGGTCTAGAGAGTATACTCAATCTCACTAGTATCAACACATTAACTTACTACAAGACATTCTTTTCACTATTTTTTCCATGCCCAATTTATAAACCAGCTATACACTACAAAACCACATGCAGCTTGGAGGGGGGAGATTTAATAAAGCTTGGAGAGTGATAAATTATCAATCAGCTCCTGTCATTTTTCAAACACAAAGAAAAATGGTCTGTACACCCCAAAAATGCACACAACTTGACTAGAACATTATCAGACTAACAATGGGTAGAAATAGTCCACAACAAAGTCACTATGAGGGTTGGTTCCTAATCCTATCCAGATCATCAGGGTTATTCAATCCTCTGGCTCTGGAACCCTTGTCTGTTCCATAGGACGATGGATCATTCTTCCAATTCCTCTCAGACAAGGGAAACAAAATGGAAGACAAGGAGACCAATAGTGTACTATGTTCCTTATAGTTCTAATTTGCCACAGTCTTAAGTGAGTTGATATTCCCTTTTAGATCCCAATTATGAGTGAATGCACCGTACTCACGTTAGAACGGAGAAGTCTCCCATAAAGGTATCTTTAGATCAGTGTCTTCCACAGCTTATTCACCCATGTGCAATAATGAAGGATTGGGTAGTAAGCGTACCTCAACTCACAGTGAGGCTTGCTGGAGCATATATATCAAGATATCTTTAAGCTTTCCTGTAGTCCTTCACGTATCTCTCGTGTCTCATACAGGAAGTTACCAGGTGGTGTGTGTGTGTGTGCATAAATATTGGGATATTGACAGAATTATCATATTTTGGCCTCTATTCACCACAATGGCTTTGAAATGAAACAAGATGTGCTTTAACTGCAGACTTTCAGATTTAATTTGAGGGTAATTACATCCAAATCAGATGAACGGTGTAGGAATTACAACGGTTTCTATATGTGCCTCCCACTTTTTAAGGGGCCAAAAGTAATGGGACTATCAACTCAAAAGCTATTTCATGGACATGTGGGCTATTCCCTCATTATTTCATTATCAATTAAGCAGGTAAAAGGTCTGGAGTTGATTCTAGGTGTGACATTTGCATTTGGAATCAGTTGCTGTCGACTCTCAATATGAGATCCAAAGAGCTGTCACTATCAGTGAAGCAAGTAATCATTAGGCTGAAAAATCAAAACAAACCCATCAGGGAGATAGCAAAAACATTAGGTGTGGCCAAATCAACTGTTTGGAACATTCTTAAAAAGAAAGAATGCACCGGAGAGCTCAGCTACACCAAAAGACCCGGAAGACCACGGACAACAACTGTGGTGGATGACAGAAGAATTATTTCCCTGGTGAAGAAAAACCCCTTCACAACAGTTGCCCAAATCAAGAACACTCTCCAGGAGGTAGGTGTATATGTGTCAAAGTCAACAATCAAGAGAAGACTTCACAAGAGTGAATATAGAGGGTTCACCTTAATATGTAAACCATTGGTAAGCCTCAAAAACAGGAAGACCAGATTAGAGTTTGCCAAACATCTAAAAAAGCCATTACAGTTCTGGAACAACATCCTATGGACAGATGAGACAAAAGATCAACTTGTACTAGAGTGATGGGAAGAGAAGAGTATGGAGAAGGAAAGGAACTGCTCATGATCCAAAACATACCACCTCATCAGTGAAGCATGGTGGTGGTAGTGTCATGGCGTGGGCATGTCTGGCTGCCAATGGAACTGGTTCCCTTGTATTTATTGATGATGTGATTGCTGACAAAAGCAGCAGAATGAATTCTGAAGTGTTTCGGGCAATATTATATGCTCATATTCAGTCAAATGCTTTAGAACTCATTGGACGGCACTTCACAGTGCAGATGGACAATGACCCGAAGCATACTGCAAAAGCAACCAAAGAGTTTTTTAAGGCTAAAAAGTGGAATGTTACGCAATGGCCAAGTCAATTCCCTGACCTGAATCCGATTGAGCATGCATTTCACTTGATGAAGACAAAACTGAAGGGAAAATGCCCCAAGAACAAGCAGGAACTGAAGACATTTGCAGTTAGAGGCCTGGCAAATCATCACCAGGGATGAAACCCAACGTCTGGTGATGTCTATTCGTTCCAGACTTCAGGCTGTAATTGCCTGCACAGGATTTGCAACAAAGTATTAAAAAGTGAAAGTTAGATTTAGGATTGTTTAGTTTGTTCCACTACTTTTGTCCCCTTAAAAAGTGGGAGGCACATATAGAAACCGCTGTAATTCCTACACCGTTCATCTGATTTGGATGTAATTACCCTCAAATTAAATCTGAAAGTCTGCAGTTAAAGCACATCTTGTTTGTTTCATTTCAAAGCCATTGTGGTGGTGAATAGAGGCCGAAATATGAAAATTCTGTCAATGTCCCAATATTTATGCACCTGACTGTATATGGAATGCGGTAGGGTGCAAACGAATATACACAAGCCCACCAGAATTATAGTAACATTCAGCTATGCATTCTACAAAGGAAATGTACAATTAATCGTACCGTACGCACATCGAAACGGAATAGTGGCTGCCCATAAAGGTATTTTTATGGACAGCCACTCCTATGGAACAGACAAGAGTTCCAGAGCCAGATGATTGAATAACCATGATGATCTGGATAGGATTAGGATCCAACGCTCAGTGACTTTGTTGTGGACTATTTCTACCCATTGATTGTATGTATTATACCCATTTGTCCTATCAGTAATTGGGCAGTATTCAATTTGAGACAAATAGACGTCATTTTCGCCGGTTTGCATTATCCCCGTATTCAATTTCAAAGACTTTTCGCCGGTGCGGGGAAAACTTTTCTCCACAGAATAACTGGCGAGAAAAAGCGCAGAATTGTGATTTGGGGTGCAGGCTTAAAAAAATATCCTGTACCCCTGGGAATGGCCCATAATATTAATGTATGTCTAAAAAAAAAAAAAAAAAAAAAAAAAAAAATCAGGACACCCCAAAAAATTTACTTTAATTTTGGGGGTAGAAAAATAATAATTATGTAACACTTCTACAATAGCTAAATTAAATCCAGAGGGGTTCCAAAGTATGCAGCATGTATTTTCTTCATTGCGGGGAGTAGCGGCAGGTGCATTTTTGAAGAATTTTTAAAAATAATTTTAGGGACTTAAAGTTAGCTTGCACCCATTTTTATGTACCCCCAAATTTTTTATAAATGCTATTCTTCATCACCTTCTCAAAAACCGCATTTATGCACCCACAGCAGCTATTTAAAAACCAGACTTCCCTTCAGCAGGCAAAAACAGGGGTACCTATAGTGAGCCCCCATGTCAGGACATCTTTAGGAGGGCCAAGGCTGATTTCCCAAAAATGTCCAGTTTTGCTGGGTTCCGTTTTCACGTCCTTTGAAATTGAATACGGGGATAAGCAGGCAGACGTGCAATACTTTGTCACCTGGAAAACAGGCTAAGGAGGCGAAAAGTCCAGCAGGCAAAAACTCTGGACTTTTCGCCTCAAATTGAATACGGGCCTTAATCAGATATTGATCTAGTCCGGTTGTGTGTATTTTTGGGTTATACAGACCATTTTTCGTTGCATCTATTTCCTAGAGGTAGATTCTTTTAGTATTTTAGTATTCTCTTTTAGTATTCTCCTATTGCAGCTACCTGCATGCGCAGTAGAATCCTTTGTGTTTCCATATTTTTCAATTACAGCCTGAAATGTGAGTTAGAAGCCGATTGGTTGGTGCTTTATCTCACAATTTTATCGCTCTCCAAGCTTTAGCAAATCTCCCTATGAGTCTTTTAAAATCACTGCACATTTGGTAGCATTTTTCTGCAAACTGCAGATTAATAAATAGTTTTATTGTATAAACCCGATTTGATTCATGGTGAACTGCACTACTTGTCTACATGGTGCATGTCTTATTCACAGTCCTTCATACTGGTATACATGGTGATAGTACGCACCAGTGTTATCAGTTCTTTAATAAGTGATATTTTTATTTAGTCGTTGTGAGAGGATGTGTACAGATTTATATAGCATATATCAAAGCTATACAGAGGTATAGAGGAGCGCACACACATCTATCTGATGAGTGATAAAAAAAAATGTTGTTAGAATTTAGTGACAGTAGCTTAGCTCTCCTACTACCAACTTGGACAGTTAAGATTAATCTGTTTAGCGCCTCTAAATATTCCTTCCCATGGATTGTGTGCTTTCACAGGCAGATTCTTCTACTAAGGGGGAATTCAATTAGTCTCGTTAAATTACTGCACGCTAATTGATCCCCCAGAGCTATCCAAAGTGCCACGAACCCCAGCACGAGGGAATTTTTTTTCAGGACCTCAGCTGGCCCTGAAAACAAATCCCCAATAATTAGCCTGTTTTCAGAATGCCGCCTGCAAAAACAACATCAGTGAACTTATCACGGATTCTGTATTTTCACCCAAAAACAGAATTTTTGGGGGGGGGAAAATACAGGCTCTAGCTGAATTGCCCGAAGCTTAAAAATGGGGAAAAGTCCCATTTTTCACTCCTGAAAAATTATCAGGGCTAATTGAATACCGCCTTTTATGTGCAATGCTTGTCCAAACTCTGTAGTCCTTGCTTGTGCGGCTCATGTCTTACACTGAATTGTTTATATATGCTATGCGATTAAATTCATTGCATTCACGTACATCTTATTATATTTACTGGTTTTAAATCAGGGCTCGACAAATCCCAGCCGCCAGGACGAATAAGATTTTAGTCCTGGCGACCAAGCTTTCCAAGGGTCTCCCCCCCCCCTCTCACTCCTGAGCTTCAGCGTCCGGCTCTCCTCACGGGCACTATGGGAGAGACGTCATAACGTCTCTCCCATAGACCTGAAGAGTGGCGGACAGCAGCGGACGCAGGATCGGGGCTTAAGGTAAGTATTGTTTTTGTGGGGGAGTGGGGTTTGTGTGTTCACACGGCACTATTACAGGGTGCTTACTACTAGGGGCACTATTACAGGGGGCTTACTGCTGGGGGCACTATTACAGGGGGCTTACTACTGGGGGCACTATTACAGGGGGCTTACTACTGGGGGCACTATTTAAGGGGCTGGTATAGGCATGTTGCAGAATCTGATGACCATTATGATTTGAACGTATATGGGGAGGTTGAGGGGCACTGAAAGGACATGTGTGGTGGTCTATACAAACTTTCATATTTTGGTAATGGACGATGGTCTGGCTCCTAAACTTTTAAGATGGCTCCTATATTTTACAAAAAATTGTCGAGCCCCGTTTTAAATGCCCTTGGACAATCCATCTGTACATAGCCTTGCTACAGACCATTAATAGTCATGTTTCAACACAAACTAACATTTTAGAAGTGTATTCTACAGTTCGTTCTGTATAAAATGAGGATACTGTTGTGTTTATCATGCTTTATTCAAGTTACAGTACCACAACAAATACGCAACCAATTTCTTATGACAATGCACCCACCAACAGGAGATTACTGTACCTTGGCAGAGCACGATTTCTTTGCAAAATTTTCATATAAAGTTCCTAATCCAGAGAGAAAACTATCCATGCATTTTAATGATTTGCAAGAAAAAAAAAAAAAAAAAGAAAAACTTTACTAATGAAGCTCTAGAGACCTGTAAGCCCACAGCTCCTGGCAATAGATGGTTTCTAGTGACATTGTAGGCCTTTGGCAACACAATGTGATGGGTGGATAAGAAACCAGGATAAGCCTGCTTGCATAATGGTCTTTAGCTGCTGTACATAAACTGAACAGAAATGCCATTGGGGCATTCGGATTTTCAAAATGTGAACATTCCCTTTAAGGTCAGCTGGGCGGTGAAGTCTATACAGTTATTGTAAACTTGAGATGAGCAGGAATAATTAGCAATACAAAGACCAGCAACAGTAAAGGTGGGTACACACCTGACATATCTGCAGATGATGGTCGATCATACACACTGAACGGCCATCTGCTTGTACCCTCGGGTCCGGCCGTGTGTCCCAGCCCCCTCCTCACGGCTGCTGCTGTGTGTGTGTACGGGCAGTCTGCACACTTGCCGATGGACAGATATGTCTGGAGACATATCTGTCCATCGGCTGTGCAGCACAGCCAATGCGATATGTCGGTGAACGCCGACATTCACCGACATATTGTGGGTACACACTGGCTGACGGGCAGCAGATATATTGGCCGATCAATTGATTGGCCAAAGTATCAGTCTGTGTACCCAGCACAAGTCACAAGCTGGACCATAACACTCTGTGTTCATATCACCTCATTTAGCAACCTTCAAGAACAAACATACCCAGGTATGAGCTTTGGGCTCTTATTCGAATGTAAGGATGACTAGACAGGTAATATCTAGATATGCTAATGAGTCATTACACATTCAGGAAAACCTTATGTCCCCTCCAAAATTGTTTGCAAGGCATCCAAACTCTTGCATTAGAGCATCCTCAAAACTCAATACCACCAAAGATTGTTTCCTTTAGAAGGCTACAGCTGTCTCTCTGAAGTTTAGAGCTGAACTTTCACTCAATCTTAGGGCATAGCTTCCAACGTAAATCTTCAACGTCGGACGAAACAGTGTTCGCATAAAGAAATGTGCTCAAACTGGGATAGACCCATCAAAACTTCCCCAATATGGGGCTGATGCTGAACTGTGAAAGCAGCAGGTCAGCAGCCAATTCCCAAGAATGTGTGCTCAAACATACAGTAAAGCTGGCCACACACTAGACCAACTTACATCCAACCAGCTAGTTGATTGGTTGGAATGAAAATCTGGTAAAGTATGAAAGCAAATGACTATCAGCAATTTGCTCCCAAACACCGGAAAATGGACAAAAACTGTTTGAACAAATTGTTTAGATCAAACATTTAACAAACTTGTCCGACGACCATTTTCATCTGTTTTCTGGCATCTAGGAGCAAATTGCTTATTTACTCCCATACGTTACCAGATTTTATTCCAACCAATCAACTAGTTGGATGAAAGTTGGTCTAGTGTGTGGCCAGCTTAAGTCAGCTGAAAAGCCTTATTGCAGGTGTGAGGCTCGAAGGTAACCCCTCTCCATTGCAGTCTTGTGCCTAAAGTTTAGACAGACTAATCCACTCATGTTTAAATGCCTCAATCTTAAGGGATAACAAATAGGCAGAACTGAAAAAGGTACGCTCACTGGAAAATGATGATCAGGTGGAATCTGCAGAATCTACCTAAAAAGGTATAGGCTCTCTATACATCAGTCTTTCAATGTTTATTTTTTTCATTCTTACATAATAAAAACAATATCATATTAGTCAACATAGTGATTGGGTGGGGAAAACTATCAAATTTAATAACCATAGGGAAATTTAGCAAAGATAGCACGTTTAATAGGAAACTTATTTAATGCATCAGTGTGTGTGTGAATGGAATGCTGCACTTATAGGGTCTGATGCAGGGTTGAATGTATGCTTGTTTTCTGCGCATATATTGTATATATTCGCACTGGGAATGCTCAAAAAATGGGCTTGAATGGGGAGGAAAAACTAGAGAGTGTAGGGCCACTCTCACATAAGTTCAGGAAAAGTGTCTTACAAATAAGGAGGCGCATCTTTCACACAGTATAAGGCTAGTGCCAGTGCTCACTGCTGACTTTCAGCAACATAGGAGCAGATGCTACACACAGAGGTAGGAGCATTCTGAGATGCATTTAGTCTGGCTTATATGCCATGCATGTTTCTTTTCAGCCATGTATGCCAAATATTCTTCATACTCTGCATCTGCCCCATATATCCTTGCTTTGTCCTGGAAATACAGGGTGTAAGTAGAGTTCATAAAAATAACATCCAGTTTATTTTAAAAGTGCCCATATGACATCAACTTAAATTTGATATTTCTTCCAAATATCAGTAAAAACACATTTAATATTTCACAATAACCTCAATCCAGGCAAAGTTGGTGGAGCCAGATTATATAAGGCGTGTCATTAACAAAAACAGAACCTGGCTTCTCTTGCACAGGTTTTATCATGTGAAGCTTGTCACCTACTACAAAAACTTTTCCCCTCCACAGTATTTTGTACATTTCTAAAGTATTGCATATGGAGAAGTAGGGGCAATGTCTCCTGTTCCATATTCTAGGGTATAGGGCCGTACTCAATTAGGCTGCGAAAAGTCGGAATCGGCAATTTATTGCCGATGACGTCATTTTTGCATGTTTCAATTACCCCCGTATTCAATGTCAAAGACTTTTCGCCGGTGCGAAAAGTCTTTGAAAAAAAAAAAAAAAAGGGGGATAAGGTTTCACCATGTTACATGGCGAAAAAAAGTGCAGATTTGGGGTTTAGGGGTGCAGGCTTAAAAAAAAAAGTCATTAAAAACAAAAAAAAAATCGGGACGCCCCAAAAAATTTACTTTAAATTTGGGGTACTAAAAAAAATAATAATTGGGGAAGTTTAAAAATAGCCAAATAGGTTTGGGGGTGTTCTACAAGTACGCGGCAGGTGTTTTCTACAATAGGCTATTAGTTGCAGATGCAATTTTGCAGAATTTAAAAAAAATAAGTTTAGGGATTTAAAAATATGCAAGTACCCATTTTCAAGTACCCCAAATTTGATGTGACCACTTAAAAAACGAAAAAATAAACCTAAGTGCTCTTCTGCATCACTTGTTCTAATATCTGAAAAAACACTTGCTGCGGCTATTTAAAAATGCACAACACATTCTGCAGGGCTAAACGGGGGTACCCAGAGTGAACCCCCATATCTGGACATCTTTAGAGGGTTCCTAGGAACAATACCCAAAAATTCCAGAACTTTTAGTGATACTTACCTTTCCGCAGGCTCCCGTTTTCGCTGCTTCCAAATTGAATATGGGGATAAAGCAGGCGCTCGCTCCAATATTTTAGCACCGGAAAAGCTGCGATGTGGAACAAAAAGTCCAGCACGGACTTTTCACTCCCAAATTGAATAACCCCCATAGTGTTCAATCCCCTAAAAATAAAATATGACTTTTGCAGCCATTTCAAAGACAAATTGTGAATTTACAACATTCTGTAATAACACTTTTGGGGTGATTAAATTCAGCGCAATTTGAATAGTACACAGGAAGGAGTACCCCAAGCTAGTCACTTGACCGCACTCTAAATTCCTGACTAGAGAATTGCTCACATCCTCCTGAGGTGCGAGCAGAATTCTGAAGATAATTAGAGCCGCAATTCCGGTTTCCAACTTTGTGCTAACAGCTTCGCGGTTGACACTTAAGGCTGCGACTGCCGGTTACTGCGTCTTAACTGGCTTAAGGAGCTGTAACCAGCATCTCCAGACTTAGTGCAGGGCACAGCACAGTCAATTGAAAAGCTCCAGGAACTCCTTGCCGGCACTTTTTAAATCGCACTAAATTTCACTGCCCCCCTTAGAACTATAATCAGGAATAATTGCAGCAGCTAGGCAATTGGAAGAGAACTCTGTTCAGCAGTACAAGAAAACTGAACTCCCTAGAATGACAGGTGAGCAGAGCTACCTTTGTGCCTGTTTAACAAGTACCCAGATAGGACACTATTCACTCAATTTTCTATTTAATGGCTTTATTTTATTAACCATCCCTACCACTACATAGACGTCTGAATCCCAAGCATTCAGCAGCTCCTAGATGACAGGTAGTCCCTAAATCGCACAGGGCGCGCGATCCCTATGGACTTTTCCTTTAACAAAAGGTGCAACTACTATTACAAGACATTCTGGTTGCTATGCATTATAGCACATTGTTGCGTGTTATTTAACAGACTTTCAAACAAAAAGCATGACATCGTCAAGAGTGGTGTAGAGGAGCCTTAATCATCTCATTTACTTTCAGTGTCAATTGCAGAGCAGCTTGTACAAACACATGATGCGAGTTTGTGCATCATTACATGTAAGGATTATGGACAAACTATACATCACACTGCATCCATACTGCTTCACTACGATGCACGGAGTCAGCCAGTGTGAATAGCTAAAAAGATGCACAGGGAGAAGATGAAAAAAATAGTGACACTGAAGCGATTCGAACCCACAGCCCTCTGATCCAGGGTCAGACGCTTTACCGCTGCGCCACAGGGTCCGCGGGATTACGCGCCCTTGTCTCCGCTGTACTAGGCACCAGCACATGCAGCGCGCGTCACCTCCTCCAGCTGCCGGCATTACGGAGCCCCGGTAGACTAATACCGTACTATACAGTAGCAGTGTTATAACGGTTGCAGATGTGTGAAGCTCTTGGAAGTGATAAGGTACAGTGATAAACGACCAATCAGCTCAAAACTGTCATTCAAACACAGCCTGTAACATGACAGGAGCTGAGTGGCTGGTAGTTTATCATTCAGCAGTATCACTTCCTAGAGCTTCATACATCTGCCCCAATGAGAGGGTGCAAAGTGTGGCTCTACGTCGCAGTAACACGGCACATTTGACACACAGGGAAACTTCGTGCGTGTGTACGCCGATGACAGGCATTACACAGAGCCTGTCACTGTATCAGGAGAAAACACCGAACCACATTACAGAAAAATCACCCCACACGCCGGAGCACACGCAGATAAAATGACAGACACGAAAGAACGCGATGTAAAAATCTCATGACCCCGACGTGATTCGAACACGCAGCCTTCTGATCTGGAGTCAGACGCGCTACCGTTGCGCCACGAGGTCCTCTGCTATAACTGTCCCCTCACTCCTGTATTACCCCAGCCTCACGCGTCTGTACTGTATACACTCCAACGCGCCCGGCACGTGTCACCGGCCACACCGGCTCCCGCTCCGTCCCCACTGCTCCCCTTCAGCAACGCTGGTCGTCGTTATAGCTGCCCACACTGCTATTACCGGTGTCCAGCCAACATACATAGTTAATAACTTGAGCAGACTGGGGCCGGTGCACCCGCTGCTCAAGTCCCTGCTCACCTGGAGGCGCCAGAGGTGTCACTATTTTCCCGCCACTCCCCCAGCAGGCTTTTAAAACTTCCCGCTGAGCAAACTATTCGAGCACAGAGAGGGGGAACACGCTGCCTGTTCCATCCTAAATTTGGAGGACGCCTAGGAGTAGAGGGGCTCCTAACCTGGCCCTAAATCCGTCATTATAGAAAACCCCTGTGCTCAGAGAGGTATCGGGGAAAAGAGAAGATAAGTCACATACATGGCACTCAAAAATACACCCCCCCCCTTCCATCTAAAATGGATGCGCCCAAAGACGGTGAAGTTATTGCGTACACAATACGTACGTACTAGGCCACTACTACTGCTGCACTAGTAGTCTTGTACTAGGGTGACAGGTGAGAGTCCCAGTTGTCAGTCAGACACATGATGGAAGAGGAGATGGTAACATGTAATGATGATTGGGAAGTAGTCTGTATAATAGGTCACTACTTTACTTTGCTGTTTGCAGACTTGCTATGTGTTCGCATTCTTTGAGATTAGGATTTTTATTTATTTACTATACACCCTTGCTACTATTGTAGTCTATAATATATTTTCATACAGTGTTATAAATTAAAAAAGAAAAGTATATTATCATGACACATGCACATCTATCTAACAAGGGTTCCAAAGCACACTACATGGGGATAAACCATACATAAAAATTACACAGTATACAGGTGACCAAATAGGACACTCAGTAATGCTGGGTACACACTACTAGATATATTGTTTGGTCGAACAATATATTGGTAGATGGTAGTGCATCGGCAGATTTCTACACCCGATATGTCTGGGAACGACGTCACAGATATATCAGGTCGACCCCGCAGCACAGCCGTGGCCAATATATCATGCAGATAATAATTGGTTCATCTGCATGTGTGTACGGGCGACCTGCTGACCGCCCATATACTGGATGCAGGACCGCCAACACTGACATCACAAATGAGTGGGCAAAATTAAACGCCCACCCAGTTGTGGTGTCTGGCCAGACATATCGAGCAGCCAATTGGTAAGTGTATTTAGCTTTCCAAATCAGCTGCTCTGTCTGGTAAACATGTACACAGCTTTATTGACAAGTTCACAAACCTACATATATAAGATGCAAATGACAATTGCATAGAGCCCACATAAGGAAAGATGGTCCTGCTTGCCAGAGCTTACATACTAGCTGGATGTAGGCGTACACAAAGAGGGGCAGGGGAGCAGAAATGAGTGGCGATGTAGAGAGGAGTAGAATGGCTGAGGGCTTTGTAGGTGAGAGAGCTACGTTGATGAACTGAAGAGGCACGAGACAGGAGTTTGGTTGGCCGATGAAGAGTAGCTTACAGTAATCTATGCAAGGGTGATAAGGTGGATACAGTAGTATCGGGAGAGAGATTGAATGTGGAGGGAGTACAAGAGGGTAGAAGCAATGATGACACCTCCACATGCCACTCAGACCTTAACACGTCCCTACATGACAGACGTCTTGACATGATGCCCACATGCCACTAACAAATCTCCCACCCCTTTTGCCTCAATAAGAAAACACATAGCCAAATCTTTCAGTAGTGATGTTGGCTCCATTTAAGCATATATCTCCGGAATGCTGCAGAGTAACACACTGCATGATGAGTGAGGTAATGCCGCACACAGTGAAGGTGGTGGTAACTCCTATGTGGCGGTGCAGGTAGCAGCCAGACCTAATGTATATAGAAAAGCTCAGCTATTCTGCTGCACTCTATTCTCTGCAGCTATCAAGTAAAAGGGGCAGTTACATCTGTGCATTATGTGGTTTTCACACAGAAATGCAGCTGCGTCCCATGTATAAAGCTGGCTCTATGTATTACACGATATACATTCATTTCACAATGCTTTTATTTGTGAAGCGCCTATGGATGGAGAATGTCTCTAGCAGTAGTCTCTAGGGCTGGGGTGAGCAATAAGCGGCCCCCTCCAGCTGTTGAACTACAGATCCCAGCATGCCTTGCAACAGTTTTAGCATGGCCAAATAGCAAGACTATGGCAGGGCATGCTCTAAGGGGTATATTTACTAAAGAGCGGGTTTATAGAAGTGGAGATGTTGCCAATAGCAACCAATCAGATTCTGCTTATCATTTATCTAGCACACCCCTGATCTAGCACCTTCTAGAAGGTAATAACTGGAATCTGATTGGTTGCTATTGGCAAAATCTCCACTTCTATAAACCCGTACTTTAGGAAATATACCCTTAGGAGTGCATTATGGATGAGGCCTTGAATGATGACCCACAAAAAAAAAAATCATTTAACCACATGTCTATTATGCTTTTTCTACCATAAATGCCTGCACATATCTGTGTCACAGGACAGATTAAAGGACTTCTTCCAATAGAATTCTGTAATGCAGTGGTTCCCAAACACAGTCATCTGGACCCCACACAGTTCAATATTTTGTTTGGGGAAAACTGGACACAATGATTAAAAAAAAAAATCACTGGAGGTAAATCCTATCACTTGCCGCAGGATTCGAGAAGTAGAAGCTTTCCTCTATCATTTTTTGGCCAGATAACCACAAAGATATTGGCTGGGAAAACACAATTTTTAGCAGTTTGGTGGAAGCACATTCAAACAGCCTTTTCAATTTTCCAGTCTACACCTAGAGGGAAACCCTGAGTTCTATCCTTTCCAGTGAACCTGGAGACATTACAGCACAGGTTGTCAAACTCGGTCCTCAGGACCCAAAACAGTTCATGTTTTCCAGGTCTCCTCACAGAATCACAAGTGAAATAAATAACCTATGAATCTTTTAAAATGTGTCAGTGAGTAATGACTACACCTGCGTATCTACTGGATGACCTGGAAAACATCAACTGTGTGGTGTCCTGAGGACCGAGTCTGAGAACCACTGCATTACAGAATTCTATTGGAAGAAGTAATTTCTCCTGTCCCGTGACACAGAGATTATGGTAGAAAAAGCATCAGGGGCATTTCAAACAGATTTCCAACTGAGGCCGCTCAGTCAATTAATTTATGAAAAGGTATTTCTGCGTGGAATCCATACAGTCCATTCTCCTGGCTATAGAAAGTGACTTTCTAGCTTCATTATATCTACAAAATGTATATCTCCAATTCATATTGTAGCTGAACACCATCAGTTTCTAGGATTTTTATGTGCTGAGAGACCATTTTAGTTCACGTATCCACCATTAAGACTGTCCTCTTCTCAGAGAGTAGTCACTAAAGTGCTGCTAGTTCTCATGGATGCTCTCTGTAAATAAAGGAAACATGGGTTGGCCTTGTCCGAAACACATTTTTGTAATAGGAAAGTCATAGTACATTGCCAAACAAAGAACAGCCCCGGTTATGAACATCCTACAGCAGGGGTTCTCAACTCCAGTCCTTAAGCAACACCAACAGGTCATGTTTTGTGGATTTATTTAATTATGCACAAGTGAGTTATTATATTTTGCTGGGTGAGTGATTATCCCACCTGTTTCCACAGACAAAAACCCTCAAAACATGACCTGTTGGGAAACCTTGAGGGATTAGAATCACTGTCCTACAAAAAGTATGGTTAAATAATCAATACAGCAAAAAAATCTAGTACCTCATCAAGCCTGGTAAAATATGCAAGATTGGAATCTAGTCTAGTGGATTTATTTTTCAATGTTTTTAAACAGTAGAGAGAAAAAGGCCTTGTATCAAGCCTATTGTGGCACCTTGGGATTTTAATCTAGTATTAAACATAGAAACATAGAATTTGACGGCAGATAAGAACCACTTGGCCCATCTAGTCTGCCCCATTTTTAAACATATTATTACCTTAACCCTTATTGATACTTCCTTCTTCTGAAAGATATCCTTATGTCTGTCCCATGCATGTTTAAATTGCTCTACTGTCTTAGCCTCTACCACCTCTGATGGGAGGCTATTCCACTTATCCCCTACCCTTTCTGTGAAGTAATTTTTCCTCAAATTTCCCCTGAACTTACCACCCTCCAGTTTTAGAACATGTCCTCTTGTTCTAATACTTCTCTTTCTTTGAAGAATGTCTCCTTCCTTTACCTTGTTAAAACCCTTTATATATTTGAACGTTTCTATCATGTCCCCCCTATCCCTTCTCTGCTCCAAACTATACATAGTAAGATCTTTTAGTCTTTCCTGGTACGTTTTGTAGTGTAGATCTTGCACCATTTTAGTTGCCTTTCTTTGTACAGTCTCTAATGTATTAATATCATTCTGGAGATACGGCCTCCAGAACTGAACACAGTAATTGAGATGAGGACGTACCAATGACCTGTACAGTGGTATTATCACTTCTTTCTTTCTGCTACTGATTCCTCTCCCTATGCAACCAAGCATCTGACTTGCCTTCCTCATTGCTTTGTTACACTGTTTGCTTGCCTTTAAGTTACCTGAAATAGTGACTCCTAGATTACTGAAGAGGAAAGGGATCTAGGAGTCACTATTTTCAGGTGACTTAAGGCAAGCAAACATTGTAACAAAGCAATGAGGAAGGCAAGTCAGATGCTTGGTTGCATAGGGAGAGGAATCAGCAGCATGCTCTAATGGTGTGTACACACGGTACTACTTTTATGAGCGATTTGAACGATATCGTTCATATCGTTATCGTTAACTGTTTTGCAGTCACCAACCTGACAACGACCAATGTTGCGCGTTCCCGCATGAACGATAACAATATCTATGGTCTTTCATGCATGCAGGCCAACTTGGACGATTTTGTAAAGATTTGCCTGTAAAAAGATAGCTTCACTGAAATATCTATCATAGATATCTATCAGTGTGTACAACCAAAATCGTTTGACCTGCACTACAGGCAGTTGGCGGGAAATCTATCAACAATATCTATGGTTGTTCAAGTTGTTCCGTGTGTATGCAGCAAACAGTCTCTCAACTTGCTTACACTTACGGCTTCCAGACTACTTTATCCCGACTAGGGCCGAATGACAGGCGTCTAAATGTAGACGCCTGTAATTTGCCCGACGGCGGGAGACCGGCGCCCGGCATCCCAATAGAGCGGATGACGGGCGCCGCAGCGGACAGCTGCGGGGGGGGAGGGTTAGGTTTAGGGCTCCCGGGGGGGACTTAGGGTTAAGGCACCCCCCCGGGAGATAAGGGTTAGGCTAGGGGGAGGGAGGGTTAGGATTAGGCACCCCGGGGGGAGGTTAGGGTTAGGCACCCCCCTGGGGGACTTAGGTTTAGGCAGCGGGGAAGGCGGGGTTAGATTTAGGAACAAGAAAAATCCCTATAAACAGGCGCTACTATTGAGTTGATTAAATAAATAAGGTACCCGTCCTGCAGCTGTGGGGAGTTGTGTCAAAACTCCCAAAGAAGTTCACTGAACTCAAGAAGATTATATAGATAATTCACAGCGCAGGAACTCAGTGCCTCCAATATAATAGATAAAATATATTTATTTATAATAGAGGTGTTATATAAAAATAACCATATAATTACATGTAAAACAAATAAAGGATCAAAACCAAAAAAACAATGCTGTATAGACAATAAGTACTTGCATGCATTAATGTAAATTTGAATCAATGGATATAATCCGGCTGAGCTGGAGAAAAAAAGTGTTTTCTGCCCTCACTGGAGGTCTCCTAGGATGCTTGTCCCGGAATAACTTAATATCCCATTGTATGGATAAATCAGATGTAAAGCGCTAGCAACTGAATGCGCAATGGGAGAGTCCTATAGATGGATCAAAGAGGGCTCTCACCTATGTGTGAATGAGTGTCCAGCAACGTCCTTAATCTCCAAGGAACAAAGTGGATGCCGCGTGTATCTCCAGCTAACCAGCCGATGCTAGTAGCGAGTAACACCAGTACGGCTGGGGTCCAGGTGCGGCAGATGCAGCAGGTGCGGCGGTGATTCAAGCCGTGTAGAGCTCAGCACAATGGCAGAGGCAGCCTGGTAACCCGTCAGCCCGTAAGTTGGATCTATGTTGCGACAAGCAGGAATGATGTCCAATGCTCCCCAAGGGATGAAAGGATCCTGGCTGCTGGCAGTATTTTGCCGGTGTATGCAGCCGTCAGCACTGTTGGTCAGTGATCCTCATATAAATGAATGATAGCGGTAGTGCTGACGCGTTTCCCCGTGGCTCCTCCCACAGCTTCGTCAGAGGCATATACCGCTCACTCCACACATTGTACTTTAAATAGGGCTGCCAATCAACCTAATTTGTGGCAGCTGAGTCCAATAAGTCCATTTGTATCCAAATGTTATAAATAAAAGATTGTGTTTAGTCACAATTCAACACATTAAATATATACAAATATACATACATAAGTTATATACATAAGTTATATAGAAGGCAATCTATTATAAAAATATTTAAAGGCTAGTAAGTAGTTTATTACAAAGAAAGACTGAATTAATTGTAGTGGAATATATCTTGGATGTATATAATCCCAGTGCAATATATACTAATTAAAACACCAAATACATGAAATGTATACATTAATAACAACTGAAAATAATAAACATTAAAATGAATAATAAAATATATAAAATATCAAATATTATATATAATAATATGAATCATAGGAACTATATAATAAACTATCTTATAACGAATACTATATCGCCATTCCTAATCACAGGATGGAATTTAATTCTAATCCCTCATTAAGACCCTCAGGATATAAGGAACCCAATCTGAACATCCACAATACCTCTTGTTTGCAAAGTTTTTGAAATCTTGGACCCCCTCTGACATTGTATACAATAGTTTCCAGGCCAACCAATTTCAGACAATCAGGTTTTGCCCCATGTTAGATTTAGGCACTTAGAGGGGGGGTTAGGGTTAGGCACAGGGGGGGCGGTTAGGTTTAGGCACCCCTAAGGAGGGTTAGGGTTAGGGGGGTTAGGTTAGGTTAGTAAATATTTACCTTTAGGACGATCAGGATTTCCTCCTTTGTCGGGCAGCCGCTGTCGGGAATTGAACCGCCGGCCATGCGGCCTGCGGTAATACATATCACACCCTATTTACTAAAGTGCAGGTTTATAGAAGTGGAGGCGTTGCCCAGAGCAAATAATCAGACTCTATATATTATCTTATAAATAGTGCTAGATACATGATAAGCAGTAACTGATTGGTTGCTATGGGCAACACCTCCACTTCTATAAACACGCACTTTAGTAAATATACCAAAAGGTTTTTTCTGTTAGCTATCACTTCTACTAGTTGAGTGTTGTAGTAACTAAATGTAATGCTGTCCATCACTGTGATATCACGCTGACATTAAACTCCCCATGAGATAGACAGACCAGTTTTCTTACAGACAGTTGTCTGTCTATCTGACAGTTTTCTTTCTGTCAGATAGACAGATAGCATATTCACTATCACATCCGAACACCAATTATCACATCTGTTGGGCATACTAAAAGATTTCTCATGCCTGACAAAGCGATAATTGGTGCTCAGTCGTGGCGATAGACTGTGCAGTTATCAGGCTGATCAGCTGATAACTGGTGGTCGGACAGATAATTGCTTAGTATATAGCCGTCTTTAGGAGTATTGAGTCTTTTACTGAACATATTTATGGACAAAGTGGTGTTCCAAACTAATCCTTCTTAAGGTAGATTTAACTTTTCATATCAATTAGGAAATCATACTTGGGGAGGTGAGTTGCTGGGGGGGGATAATGTGCAAGGGGCACTACTATTGTGTGGAATACTGTGTTATATGGGGCACTACTACTATGTGGCATAATCTGTAAAGGGCATTACTGTGTGGTATAATGTGTAAGGGGCATTACTGTGTGGCAGAATGTAAGGGGCACTACTATGGCGTAATGTGTATAAGGGGTACTACTGTGTGGCATAATCTGAATTGGGTCTGTGTGGCATAATATGAATTGGCTCTGTGTCTGGGAAAATGTATGTGTTTCTTTTACCTCTGGGGAGCCCTTTTAAGATCTTGCTATGTGGACCACAAAGTTCTAGTAACGCCCAGGGGAGCTGATAGGGGGGGAGCGGGTACTAATTACCATGGCTTGTTGGAGGGGCCTCGCGGGGGCTTCGTCTGACATCCCCTCCTTCCTCTACCCGTCTGAAGCCCAGTACATGCTGCTGTGTGCTGGGCTGCAATGGGAGACTATTGCTGCTGTCTCCTCTGCCTGTGGGTGGGAGCGATTACACTGATCGCGCCCCCTGGATTTGCGCCTGGGTGAGGGACTCACCAGTGTGCAAATAAGGTGTTTTTTTTCTAAAGGGGTGTGAGCGTGCCTCCCACAATTAGGCCATGCCCCCTTTCTCGAGCGGATCTCTATTCCCCTGGTTACTCCTTTGCATGCACACAGAGGCCGACAGACATATTATCTGGCAGCCTGACACCCTGCAGATATTGCGGGCATACACTGTGAGATGTCTCTGTGAAGGAACAGGGGACATGTCTGTCAGTCGGACCAGCTGGGCATACACTGCCTGTTGCGGCCAACATTTAATTTACAATTAAATCGGATGGACATGCTGGACGATCCGGCATGACCGACCGATCGATATTTAACCCTCGGTCGCCCGTACACACACTTCAATTATCAGGGCGATCCACGGATATCGGGCGTATCGCCCTGATAATTGTATAGTGTTTGCCCAGCTTTAAAGTGCCCATACATGGTGCAATTTTTTTCACGATTTGGCCATTTTCGATCGATCGTAACGACCAATCATGTAAAAAGTGTAGTTTTCCTGGACGATTACGATGCCGATGCGCTTCCCCGGCTACATGTATCGGCATCGTAGATCAACTGAACCTGCAGTAAGATTTCAACCTATCGTGTACGATGTGACACACATTGTATGGTATTTTGCTTGATGAAGGATGCAATGTACGATGTCCCTGGCCACTCCCCTCCTCCATTTTGTGATAGACGACGTTGGAGAAGAGACAAGCAACAGCATGTGCATTGTGTGTCTGGCAGAGTTTGCTGATTTGGATAGTGAGTATCGCCTGTAGTATTCTACTACCACACCATTGTACACTCTGCACCACCAATGTGTATTAACCCCTGACACACCAATGTACCCAATGCCACCAACGTACTAGCCTATCCATGGTTAAAATCCACCGCACCCACAATGTACCCACTGCCCCAACCAATGTTATGACAGTGTAGCACAATGCAAGTTGTTCCCCAATTTCTATAAAAAAAAATGTTCTATGAAAATACACTGGTACAGGTTTAAAAATGTAATTAGAACACATTAAAAACATATAAACTAATTAAAATAATTCAACTGGTAAAACTTTCAAACTTTAAAATTCTAAATTCAATTTTTGTTCTGTTTTCCCACAGAGATGACCAGTGGAAGAGAGCGCCAATTCATCACCGGCTTTCTCGAGCACTATCGTGCACATGAATGTCTATGGCGCATTAAGGGCAAAGACTACAGCAATAAAGCCAAGAGAGCTGCTGCCATTGAAGAGCTCGTCACGTTCAGCTTGCCATACCATGACGAGGCTTGCCCGAAGTGGGTGAATGCAAAAATTCAGATTCTATGTACAGTCTACGTGAAGGAGAACAAAAAACAGCAGGAGTCGCGGGCATCTGGAGCAGGGGCAGATGATGTATATACCAGTACCTTGTGGTACTTCAACCTCCTCAAGTTCCTACACGAGCAGGAGCCACACAGAGCTTCCCAAACGCTTATGGTGGTTGCCAGTGTCCCTGAGGAGCAGGAAGAGGACAACGTAGAAATTGAACAACTGTCCTCTTTGGATGTGGTAAGTACAGACATAGGGCCTGATTCAGAGCCGGACGCAATTAGCGCTCGCTCGTCCAGAAAATAGGGGTGGCTATTCTAATGAACCGTTCGCTCTTCGCGGTCTGTTCACGCCTCTAGGTCTGAACGAGCGTACAAAACTTGCGGTCGTTTTTTGGAAAACTACGCCCCCTGGCTGCTCGCATCCTACGTCATGTCCGCTATTTATTAGATTAATCGAGTACATCGACCAGCGTATGAACTGCTCGCTATTCTTGTGGTTGGTTTTTGCTACCACAATCTTGCGAGCAGTTCTGGCTCTAGAATAACCCAGTGACGTGGTCAATGACGCTGCTGTTTTAATTATGCACACCCATAAAACGCCCGTTTTGACCTTTAAGCACGCCTGCGTTCGAATCTCCACTCCCCGTTTTCAAGCACCTTCCCCTGTTACCACCCACATACGCCTCTTTCTGTCACTCAAATTTTCAGGCATTCGCTATTTTGCGAGCACATGAATTTCGACCGCACTGACTGGTTCGCGCATGCGTATAACGATCCCTACGCATGCGCAGTTGGGCAAACATCGCTCGGAGCGAACGAGCGGCCGCTTACGAGCGGCTCTGAATCAGGCCCATAGTGCATACACACCATGCCAAATGTTTTTTAAAAGTTCAATAGTCCACAATTGTCCATATTACATTAGCAGATACTTGCCTCCTGTCATGGTACTACCCCCACTCCATTAAAGTAGGCCAGGTATTGCTCCCTGACTTGTTTAGCCCGCGCAGTCCCTGTTGACTCCAAAACTGCAGACGGGGCCACAGATGACATTTGCACTGTCTCCTGTGAATGGTCCGGGTCATCTGCCATAGCTGTGTCCCCAGCCATACTGCTCCTGTGTCCCCAGCCATGCTGCTCCTGTGTCCCCAGCCATGCTTCTCCTGTGTCCCCAGCCATGCTGCTCCTGTGTCCCCAACCATCGTCCTCCTGTGTCCCCAGCCATCGTCCTTCTGTGTCCCCAGCCATGCTCCTCCTGTGTCCCCAGCCATGCTCCTCCTGTGTCCCCAGTCATCATCCTCCTGTGTCCCCACATCATCCTCCTGTGTCCCCAGCCATCATCCTCCTGTGTCCCCAGCCATCCTCCTTAGTTCTCTCCAGACCATGCTGCCTGCCCGCATCCAGCTTCCGAAGCTTAGCTATACTTACTTACCATCTCTTAAGTGGATAGATCCGCTTCTTGCTGTGGCAGCACAGCTACAGTCGGGACGGCTCCTCAGTTTCACACGCAGCTATGTGGCGCGTGTGACGTCATGACGTCACACGCGGCTTATCTGTAAAAAAAATAAAACTTTATTCACTCATTGTACCGGGCAGCCGTCAGCAAGTGCCGGCGGCTGCCCTGCTCCGGACATCTACCTGGATAGGAGCCAACGTTCCTAGGACTCTAGTCCTGTCCTGATTTTACCCCTGGCCGTGGGTGGCACCACGGATTGCAAGTGCCAGCCCGGCCAATAGGTAGATACGCCCCTGAGTAGAAGTTTTTCGTAGTAAATTGTGGAGGACACAGCAGGCCAAGATGAATGAATCTATTCCACATGAAGATTTATAGCCGTATGGAAAATTCGGAAACGGTTGCAGAGAATGCCAAATGCGTTTTCAGCTATCTTCCATGCCCTGGATAGACAGTAGTTGAAGATGCGCTTTTCTTTAGTCTGGCCCCTTTGCGCATATGGCTTTAGCAAGTGTTCATGGAGAGCAAACACCTCGTCAGCAACAAAAATGTAGTTTAGGCCGTGCTTCATTGCCGCTGTAGTTGGCAAATTCAGACGCTTGGTGTTCAGTCTCTCGTAGAAGAGGGTTTGTTTAAATTACGCTCCATCAGAAGCACAACCATTTTTGCCCACATCAACAAAAAGAAATTCATAATTGGTGTTCACCACCGCCATGAGCACTATACTAAAAAAAAACCTTAGAATTATAATAAAAGGATCCGCTGTGGGCAGGTGGGTTAATGCGGGATATGTTTGCCATCAATTGCCCCACCGCAGTAGGGGAAATTCCACCTACGTTCAAATTCCTCAGCAATGGTCTGCCACTCCTTCACCGTTGTTGGGAACTGGAATAAAGAAAGATAAAAACAAAATATTAGAAAGCATGTTATTAGTATTAATCTTTTCTCTCTCTCCTCCAACAGTCTATACCACCAGACCTCGACCTTAGCTCTAGCCTGCAAATGGCCCCCAGAAGCAAGAGCGAGGCCGAATATACTCAGCCTGCTTGAAGACGACGTAGGTATCAGCGAAAGACCCAGGCGCAGCCAGATGTGCTCTTAAAACAAGTCAAGCAGGCCCTACAAAAGCTGCCGGACATGTTCGACCACCTGGGCACTCATATAGCAAGCAGTCTGCGGGAAATGGATGAAACCCAACAGATCCATGCACAGAGGATCATCTATGAGACAGTGATCCGGGGGGAGATTTAAGCAGCTGGGCACGAGAACAAGGCTGACCGATGAGCCTCTGCCCCTGACAACGGTGCAGCCACTTAGTTATGGGTCCTCCACATCTCATGCTTACCCGCCACCAAGCTACTAGGCCACACCACTAATGGGGCCAACCCCACTCCACCCTACACCCGATCCCACTTACCTTACTCCCGAACCCACCATCCTCTGAGGTTGTCTACAGAGTCATGTTGGCAGAGGATAAGGAACCATCACAATTTTAAAATTAAAATAATTTAAAATATTAACAAGTTTTATCTCTCCCAATAGCTACTGTATGGTATACGGTGCGGATGATGCAGATTGGACAGGGTAACTAAATGCATGGTGTAAAGACATATTGTTGTTTGCCGGGGCCTCAAGCTGGACTTGCGCGATGTGCTTCTTGGCCTATTCATTCCATCGTCTGACACACCGTATACCATATAGCTGTGTAGTAATTGGGAGAGATAAAACTTGTTGATATAGCAGATTTTATACATTACTAATAATATGTTGTCCTGAAAAGGATAAATACTTTTAGTAAGGTTTTTGCCTTCAGTATCAACAAGTTTTATCTCTCCCAATAGCTACTGCATGGTATACGGTGCGGATGACGAGGATTGGACAGGGTCACTAAACGCATGGCGTAAGGACAGATTGTTGTTTGGCGGGGCCTCAATCTTGTCTTGCGCCATGTGCTTCTTGGCCTATTCAATCCGTCGTCTGACACACTGTATACCATACAGCTGCCTAGCTATTGGGAGAGATAAATATTGTTGATACTGTATAGCAGTTTTTATACATTTTAAACCATATTAGTTTTGTTAAAAATTAAAAAGCAGCCATGTTGGTTTTGCTTTTAAGTACAAATATCCATGCATAACGTTTGCTAAGTTTATTGATATAGTGCCATGTTGGGTTTTTTTTTACCACAGTATAATAAAAAAACTAAATTCTTTCACCAGAAAGAAATGTGTAGTGTTTTTACTCACCTTAAAGTAGTGGAACTTCAGGACATTGACAATGGCATCACAGGTGTCCGGGATGATGCGCCCCAAAGCCTGGGGGGAAATGAAGGTTCCAAACTTCAGGTCTTCAAAGGATCAAAGGACCTTCCTGTAGCCAGGTACCTCAGGGTAGCAATGAGCCTCTCTTCAGCCGGGATGGCCCTCCTCCTGCCGGTGCCCTGCCTCAGGAAATAAGGGGTCACCAGACGCAGCAACTCCTGGAAGGTGGCATCATCCATACGCAGGTAGTTGCGGTAATCGTCCGGGTTATTCTCCCTAATCTCCATCAACAGGAGCATATGGGAGCAAGTCTCCCTCTTCATCAGCCACCCCTTCGTCCAGCTAGACCTCATCCTCCTCTTCTCCTCAGCTCCATCACCTTTCAGATTCAAATAGCCATAGGCTAGCAGAAGCTTATAGAGAAAGGAATCCATCACTACAGAATATAATGCAGAAAAACCCACTTTATACCCCCTAGTTAAGCCCTCCCATTATTAAAATTCCAGCAGATGCATCATGAGGTTGTTTGCTGCATACGATATATCATAAACTATTTTCAATTGTTTTACGACACATCTAATCTGCTCGTTTGTACAATCGTTCCATTTGTTGGCACAAATTGTAAAGAATTTCAAGGGAAATCGTTAAGAAGATCGTATCATATACAAATCAATGTATGGGCACCTTTAGTCATCAAATTTGCTCAGACCCTGGTGAAAAGGATACTTTTGTTGCACTCTTACAGGTTTTTGGCAGATTGCCAATTTCCACTTGAGCTAGCCCTGCAACCTGTGTAATTTAGTCCCCATTTTGAGCGATTGTGTGACAGTGTGTGGCCCTGATGAAGTTCAAACCTAGGCAAAAACATAATACTGGTCAAACTTGGTGGAGCCAGGTCCAAAACTCTGGGCGTGCACAAAGAGAAAAAGATGAACAGACAGATATTCTTGGCTCCACATGTTACATATAGAAGTGTAGATGATTTTGCTTTGAGCAGCTAGTGAAATTACCCTATTAATGTACACGATCCTTAAGTTGGCTACCATAGTCACCTCTTCTATTTACACTGGTCTCCCCATTCAGCAACCTCTCTTTGGGTCCAGTGTCAGCGCTCATGTCACTTCCGCCCTGGCTGTGATAACAAGACTGCAGGACGCGTGAGTCTGTATGCACCCCCAGCGCAGCACGTGTACTTCCGTCGGGCATCACTTACACGGACTGGTTTATACTTATTCCTGATCCCCGGACCTGGTAAGACTCCACTATTATATTGGTTGTATTTTATCTCAGATTACGCTTCTTGGGCTCTAATGTCCCATATGTTTTATCTTTTTATAATCCCTGTTTTCTATCTGTTATCGGATGCAGTGCTGGTTTAATTTTCTATTTTACAGGGGTTGATTCTAATTATACACAGCTTTCACCATTGGTGGATATTTTTGTAGTCTCTGGGGCAGATTCAATTGGGCGCGTGATGTTTAATAATTCTTCCGTTTACATTTCGCGCCACCTCGCGTCCATTTTCCGTTATGTGCGCTCCTGTTTTTCACGCTATTCAATTAATAAAACCTCGCACGCGTAATTTGCATAGGGACACGAGAGTGGCTGGCTAAAATTTCTTTACGCGTCATATAAATATTTCGCCTTGCGGGATTTTATCAGCCATTTTATTAGATGCTGCTGAGGAGAGAAGTGAAGGACGCGGACTCCTGTTTGGTGATATTTTACTAAATACCACATCTATTGCACAAGACCCCATCCATAGCACAATCCTTTTTCACAACACCACATCCTCATAGCACAAACCTTTTTTACAACACAACATCCACCTGACATCTACATTCACAACACACTAATAAACTTATCACAAACGCAACCCCACCTACTGTAACTGAACTACTCATCTCATTCTACAAAACACCAACACCACCTTAGCCCTCACAACTCTTGCTTTTTCATCACTTAATTTTCCCCCATTCCCCCCTCTACCTTCCTTTCCCCAACTAATCCCCCTCCCTCCCCTTCCCCCTCCTCAGTATTATAAACACGCACCCATTTATATAAACACACAAACACAAATCACTCAAAACCTTTTTCTTTTTTTTTTTTTTTACCCTTTCGTTATTTTTCTTTTTTTTTTCTTATTTTATTTTTTCCAATAGTATAAGATTTTGTTTTGTTCAGATTGTACTGTTTTTTTTGTTGTGCCTGTTTTCTTCCTCCCCCCCACCCTCTTTATTTAATAGAAATGGCAAGCTAACAGCCATCTAGTGATGATTCTGCAAATGAGGAATCCCACGATAACTACAGCCCCACCCAAGAACTGGAAGAGCAGAGAAAAAAGACGACGAAAGAAGCTTGGAAGAAATCAAAGACTAAAAAATCTGTCAGACCCCAACAGGAGGAGGATGATGAAATATCAGATGAACCAACATCACAAGGTAGAGGGAAGACTGTGAGGTTCAGTAATCCTGAGAACCTGTGTCTGGTGGAGGAACTTCATCGTCACTATGATAAAATCATTGGAAAGAAGGACTAGAACACAGCTCCAAGAGAGAAGTCAACAATCTGGTATGACATTGCATCGAATGGCCGAAGGACATACACCAAGTACTGTAGACAATTGCAAGAAAAGGTACCGTGATTGCAAATGGAAAGCAAAGGAGAAGATGGCAAAAGAAGCGAGATATGCACGTGGAACCGGTGGCGGCGCAGCGAAGAAGGTGAAGTGGTTGGACTGGGAAGAGAAGATGCGTGAGAAACTTGCTCCCCAAATGGTTGTAGGTGTTACCGGGACCGTGGATTCACTGAGCACATCCACCACGAAAATCACTGGTAAATGTTATAGTGCTTACTTTTTTTGAAAATGTCAGTATGATAAATATATATAAATATCATTTTTATGATGCTTGTAAATATATTTTATTGTTTTAATTTTGTAGACGAACTCCCAACAAGACAGAGTGATAACATCTCCGTGAGGATGCATGTCGTACCCGTTAGAAGTCCTCAGCAGAGTGGTGACTGTTTATATTTTATTTGTCATTTTAAAAGTGGTTGGCTTTGTTTTGTTATATGTCAATAGGATGTGTTGTAAAATGTATTTATCTAATTTTTTTTATTTGGGTAGGTATGTGTATAGTGTTTATTTTGTCTGCAAAGTGATGTATTTTATGTTTGATATCAGTGCTATTTGTGTTGGTATGCTGGTTGTGTGTAGTTTGTTTGTGTTTAAAAGTGGTATATGTGGTTGTTGTTTGTGTGTAATGGTGGCGCGTGCATTTGTATGTGCATTTTGTAGTACTTGGGGGGTTTGTAGGATAGTATTGTTTGTGTAAGTTTTTTGTGGAATCTGTGCCGGAGCATGTTTCTGGATCAATCTAATAGTTGTTTTATTTAAATCTTTAGGTTCAAAAACCCCAAACAGGAAAAAAAATACTTCCATCAAGAGAAGACAGAAGAATGATTCAACGAGACCTGTGGAGCCGTCACCGATCAGAACTCAAATGGATCAAGGTATTTTTAAATGTTTTTTTCTCCTCTCACTCTCATATCCAATCAATTATTCTGCACTCTATTCTCTCTCCCTCTTCCACTTCTCTCTATTCTCCTCTCTCTCTTCCTTCCGTCTCTGTCCTCGCCCACAATCTCCGTATTTCTTTATCTTCTCTCACTCTTTTCCCATTCTTTCTGTGTTCTTCTCCTGTCTCTATCTTCCATCCCTCTCTGTCCTCACCCACAATCTCACTTTTTCTTTCCCTTCTCTCTGGTCTCCTCCTCTCTCTCTTTTCTATCCCTCTCTGTCCTCACCCACAATCTCCCTCTTTCACTTCTCTCTGGTCTCCTTCTCTCTCTTCCATCCCTCTCTGTCCTCAGCCACAATCTCCCTCTTTCTTTTCCTTCTCTCTGTTCTCTTTCTCTCTCTTCCATCCCTCTCTGTCTTCACACACAATCTCCCTCTTTCTTTCCCTTCTCTCTGTTCTCCTTCTCTCTTTTCCATCCCTCTCTGTCCTCACCCACAATCTCCCTCTTTCTTACCCTTCTCTCTGTTCTCCTTCTCTCTCTTCAATCCCTCTCTATCCTCACCCACAATCTCCCTCTTTCTTACCCTTCTCTCTGTTCTTCTTCTCTCTCTTCAATCCCTCTCTGTCCTCACCCACAATCTTCCTCTTTCTTTCCCTTCTCTCTGGTCTCATCATTTCTATCTCTTCCATCCCTCTCTGTCCTCACCCACAATCTTCCTCTTTCTTTCCCTTCTCTCTAGTCTCATCATTTCTCTCTCTTCCATCCCTCTCTGTCCTCACCCACAATCTCCCTTTGTCTTTCACTGCTCTCAGTTCTCCTTCTCTTTCTTCCATCCCTCTCTGTCTTCACCCACAATCTCCCTCTTTCTTTTCCTTCTCTCTGGTCTCCTCCTCTCTGTCTCTTCCATCCCTCTCTGTCTTCACCCACAATCTTCCTCTTCCTTTCCCGTCTCTCTGGTCTCATCATTTCTATCTCTTCCATCCCTCTCTGTCCTCACCCACAATCTTCCTCTTTCTTTCCCTTCTCTCTAGTCTCATCATTTCTCTCTCTTCCATCCCTCTCTGTCCTCACCCACAATCTCCCTTTGTCTTTCACTGCTCTCAGTTCTCCTTCTATCTCTTCAATCCCTCTATCCTCACCCACAATCTCCCTCTTTCTTTCCCTTCTCTCTGTTCTCCTTCTCTCTCTTCCATCCCTCTCTATCTTCACCCACAACCTCCCTCTTTCTTTCCCTTCTCTCTGTTCTCCTTCTCTCTATTCCATCCCTCTCTGTCCTCACCCACAATCTCCCTCTGTGTTTCACTGCTCTTAGTTCTCCTTCTCTTTCTTCCATCCCTCTCTGTCCTCACCCACAATCTCCCTCTTTCTTTTCCTTCTCTCTGGTCTCCTCCTCTCTGTCTCTTCCATCCCTCTCTGTCTTCACCCACAATCTCCCTCTTTCTTTCCCTTCTCTCTGTTCTCCTTCTATCTCTTCAATCCCTCTATCCTCACCCACAATCTCCCTCTTTCTTTCCCTTCTCTCTGTTCTCCTTCTCTCTCTTACATCCCTCTCTGTCCTCACCCACAATCTCCCTCTTTCTTTTCCTTCTCTCTGGTCTCCTCCTCTCTGTCTCTTCCATCCCTCTCTGTCCTCACCCACAATCTCCCTCTTTCTTTCCCTTCTCTCTGTTCTCCTTCTCTCTTTTCCATCCCTCTCTGTCCTCACCCACAATCTCCCTCTTTCTTACCCTTCTCTCTGTTCTCCTTCTCTCTCTTCAATCCCTCTCTGTCCTCACCCACAATCTCCCTCTTTCTTACCCTTCTCTCTGTTCTCCTTCTCTCTCTTCAATCCCTCTCTGTCCTCACCCACAATCTCCCTCCTTCTTTCCCTTCTCTCTGTTCTCCTTCTCTCTCTTACATCCCTCTCTGTCCTCACCCACAATCTCCCTCTTTCTTTTCCGTCGCTCTGTTCTCCTTCTCTCTCTTCCATCCCTCTCTGTCTTCACCCACAATCTCCCTCTTTCATTCCCTTCTCTCTGTTCTCCTTCTCTCTTTTCCATCCCTCTCTGTCCTCACCCACAATCTCCCTCTTTCTTACCCTTCTCTCTGTTCTCCTTCTCTCTCTTCAATCCCTCTCTGTCCTCACCCACAATCTCCCTCTTTCTTACCCTTCTCTCTGTTCTCCTTCTCTCTCTTCAATCCCTCTCTGTCCTCACCCACAATCTCCCTCTGTCTTTCACTGCTCTTAGTTCTCCTTCTCTTTCTTCCATCCCTCTCTGTCCTCACCCACAATCTCCCTCTTTATTTTCCTTCTCTCTGGTCTCCTCCTCTCTGTCTCTTCCATCCCTCTCTGTCTTCACCCACAATCTCCCTCTTTCTTTCCCTTCTCTCTGTTCTCCTTCTATCTCTTCAATCCCTCTATCCTCACCCACAATCTCCCTCTTTCTTTCCCTTCTCTCTGTTCTCCTTCTCTCTCTTACATCCCTCTCTGTCCTCACCCACAATCTCCCTCTTTCTTTTCCTTCTCTCTGGTCTCCTCCTCTCTGTCTCTTCCATCCCTCTCTGTCCTCACCCACAATCTCCCTCTTTCTTTCCCTTCTCTCTGTTCTCCTTCTCTCTTTTCCATCCCTCTCTGTCCTCACCCACAATCTCCCTCTTTCTAACCCTTCTCTCTGTTCTCCTTCTCTCTCTTCAATCCCTCTCTGTCCTCACCCACAATCTCCCTCTTTCTTACCCTTCTCTCTGTTCTCGTTCTCTCTCTTACATCCCTCTCTGTCCTCACCCACAATCTCCCTCTTTCTTTTCCTTTGCGCTGTTCTTTTTCTCTCTCTTCCATCCCTCCCTGTCTTCACCCACAATCTCCCTCTTTCTTTCCCTTCTCTTTGTTCTCCTTCTCTCTCTTCCATCCCTCTATCCTCACCCAGAACCTCCCTCCTTCTTTCCCTTCTCTCTGTTCTCCTTCTCTCTCTTACATCCCTCTCTGTCCTCACCCACAATCTCCCTCTTTCTTTTCCATCGCTCTGTTCTCCTTCTCTCTCTTCCATCCCTCTCTGTCTTCACCCACAATCTCCCTCTTTCTTTCCCTTCTCTCTGTTCTCCTTCTCTCTCTTCAATCCCTCTCTGTCCTCACCCACAATCTCCCTCTTTCTTACCCTTCTCTCTGTTCTCCTTCTCTCTCTTCAATCCCTCTCTGTCCTCACCCACAATCTTCCTCTTTCTTTCCCTTCTCTCTGGTCTCATCATTTCTATCTCTTCCTTCCCTCTCTGTCCTCACCCACAATCTTCCTCTTTCTTTCCCTTCTCTCTAGTCTCATCATTTCTCTCTCTTCCATCCCTCTCTGTCCTCACCCACAATCTCCCTTTGTCTTTCACTGCTCTCAGTTCTCCTTCTCTTTCTTCCATCCCTCTCTGTCCTCACCCACAATCTCCCTCTTTCTTTTCCTTCTCTCTGGTCTCCTCCTCTCTGTCTCTTCCATCCCTCTCTGTCTTCACCCACAATCTCCCTCTTTCTTTCCCTTCTCTCTGTTCTCCTTCTATCTCTTCAATCCCTCTATCCTCACCCACAATCTCCCTCTTTCTTTCCCTTCTCTCTGTTCTCCTTCTCTTTCTTCCATCCCTCTCTATCTTCACCCACAACCTCCCTCTTTCGTTCCCTACTCTCTGTTCTCCTTCTCTCTCTTCCATCCCTCTCTGTCCTCACCCACAATCTCCCTCTGTTTTTCACTGCTCTTAGTTCTCCTTCTCTTTCTTCCATCCCTCTCTGTCCTCACCCACAATCTCCCTCTTTCTTTCCCTTCTCTCTATTCTCCTTCTCTCTCTTCCATCCCTCTCTATCTTCACCCACAACCTCCCTCTTTCTTTTCCCTTCTCTGTAGTCTCCTCCTCTCTCTTTCTTCCATCCCTCTCTGTCTTCACCCACAATCTCCCTCTTTCTTTCCCTTCTCTCTATTCTCCTTCTCTCTCTTCCATCCCTCTCTATCTTCACCCACAATCTCCCTCTTTCTTTTCCTTCTCTGTAGTCTCCTCCTCTCTCTTTCTTCCATCCCTCTCTGTCTTCACCCACAATCTCCCTCTTTCTTTCCCTTCTCTTTGTTCTCCTTCTCTCTCTTCCATCCCTCTATCCTCACCCAGAACCTCCCTCCTTCTTTCCCTTCTCTCTGTTCTCCTTCTCTCTCTTACATCCCTCTCTGTCCTCACCCACAATCTCCCTCTTTCTTTTCCGTCGCTCTGTTCTCCTTCTCTCTCTTCCATCCCTCTCTGTCTTCACCCACAATCTCCCTCTTTCTTTCCCTTCTCTGTTCTCCTTCTCTCTCTTCCATCCCTCTCTGTCCTCACCCACAATCTCCCTCTTTCATTCCCTTATCTCTGTTCTCCTTCTCTCTCTTCCATCCCTCTCTGTCCTCACCCACAATCTCCCTCTTTCTTTCTCTTCTCTCTGTTCTCCTTCTCTCTCTTACATCCCTCTCTGTCCTCACCCACAATCTCCCTCTTTCTTTTCCTTCGCTCTGTTCTCTTTCTCTCTCTTCCATCCCTCTCTGTCCTCACCCACAATCTCCCTCTTTCATTCCCTTCTCTCTGTTCTCCTTCTCTCTCTTCCATCCCTCTCTGTCCTCACCCAAATCTCCCTCTTTCTTTTCCTTCACTCTGTTCTCTTTCTCTTCCATCCCTCCCTGTCTTCACCCACAATCTCCCTCTGTCTTTCACTGCTCTCAGTTCTCCTTCTCTTTCTTCCATCCCTCTCTGTCCTCACCCACAATCTCCCTCTTTCATTCCCTTCTCTGTGTTCTCCTTCTCTCTCTCCCATCCCTCTCTGTCCTCACCCAAATCTCCCTCTTTCTTTTCCTTCACTCAGTTCTCTTTCTCTTCCATCCCTCCCTGTCTTCACCCACAATCTCCCTCTGTCTTTCACTGCTCTCAGTTCTCCTTCTCTTTCTTCCATCCCTCTCTGTCCTCACCCACAATCTCCCTCTTTATTTTCCTTCTCTCTGGTCTCCTCCTCTCTGTCTCTTCCATCCCTCTCTGTCTTCACCCACAATCTCCCTCTTTCTTTCCCTTCTCTCTGTTCTCCTTCTATCTCTTCAATCCCTCTATCCTCATCCACAATCTCCCTCTTTCTTTCCCTTCTCTCTGTTCTCCTTCTCTCTCTTCCATCCCTCTCTGTCTTCACCCACAACCTCCCTCTTTCTTTCCCTTCTCTCTGTTCTCCTTCTCTCTCTTCCATCCCTCTCTGTCCTCACCCACAATCTCCCTCTTTCTTTTCCTTCTCTCTAGTCTCCTCCTCTCTCTTTCTTCCATCCCTCTCTGTCTTCACCCACAATCTCCCTCGTTCTTTCCCTTCTCTTTGTTCTCCTTCTCTCTCTTCCATCCCTCTCTGTCCTCACCCACAATCTCCCTCTTTCTTTCTCTTCTCTCTGTTCTCCTTCTCTCTCTTACATCCCTCTCTGTCCTCACCCACAATCTCCCTCTTTCTTTTCCGTCGCTCTGTTCTCCTTCTCTCTCTTCCATCTCTCTCTGTCTTCACCCACAATCTCCCTCTTTCATTCCCTTCTCTCTGTTCTCCTTCTCTCTCTTCCATCCCTCTCTGTCCTCACCCACAATCTCCCTCTTTCTTTCTCTTCTCTCTGTTCTCCTTCTCTCTCTTACATCCCTCTCTGTCCTCACCCACAATCTCCCTCTTTCTTTTCCTTTGCTCTGTTCTCTTTCTCTCTCTTCCATCCCTCCCTGTCTTCACCCACAATCTCCCTCTTTCTTTCCCTTCTCTGTTCTCCGTCTCTCTCTTCCATCCCTCTCTGTCCTCACCCACAATCTCCCTCTTTCTTTTCCTTCGCTCTGTTCTCTTTCTCTTTCTTCCATCCCTCCCTGTCTTCACCCACAATCTCCCCCTGTCTTTCACTGCTCTCAGTTCTCCTTCTCTTTCTTCCGTCCCTCTCTGTCCTCACCCACAATCTCCCTCTTTCTTTCCCTTCTCTCTGTTCTCCTTCTCTCTCTTCCATCCCTCTCTGTCTTCACCCACAACCTCCCTCTTTCTTTCCCTTCTCTCTGTTCTCCTTCTCTCTCTTCCATCCCTCTCTGTCTTCACCCACAACCTCCCTCTTTCTTTCCCTTCTCTCTGTTCTCCTATCTCTTTCTTCCATCCCTCTCTGTCTTCACCCACAATCTCCCTCTTTCTTTCCCTTCTCTTTGCTCTCCTCTCTCTTCCATCCCTCTATCAACACCCACAACCTCCCTCTTTCTTTCCCTTCACTCTGTTCTCCTTCTCTTTCTTCCATCCCTCTCTGTCCTCACCCACAATCTCCCTCTTTCTTTCCCTTCTCTCTGTTCTCCTTCTCTTTCTTCCATCCCTCTCTGTCCTCACCCACAATCTCCCTCTTTCTTTCCCTTCTCTCTGTTCTCCTTCTCTCTCTTCCATCCCTCTCTGTCTACACCCACAACCTCCCTCTTTCTTTCCATTCTCTCTGTTCTCCTTCTCTCTCTTCCATCCCTCTCTGTCCTCACCCACAATCTCCCTCTGTCTTTCACTGCTCTCAGTTCTCCTTCTCTTTCTTCCATCCCTCTCTGTCCTCACCCACAATCTCCCTCTTTCTTTCCCTTCTCTCTGTTCTCCTTCTATCTCTTCAATCCCTCTATCCTCACCCACAATCTCCCTCTTTCTTTCCCTTCTCTCTGTTCTCCTTCTCTCTCTTCCATCCCTCTCTGTCTTCCCCCACAACCTCCCTCTTTCTTTCCCTTCTCTCTGTTCTCCTTCTGTCTCTTCCATCCCTCTCTGTCCTCACCCACAATCTCCCTCTGTCTTTCACTGCTCTCCGTTCTCCTTCTCTTTCTTCCATCCCTCTCTGTCCTCACCCACAATCTCCCTCTTTCTTTCCCTTCTCTCTGTTCTCCTTCTATCTCTTCAATCCCTCTATCCTTACCCACAATCTTCCTCTTTCTTTCCCTTCTCTCTGTTCTCTTTCTCTCTATTCCATCCCTCTCTGTCTTCACCCACAACCTCCCTCTTTCTTTCCCTTCTCTCTGTTCTCCTTCTCTCTCTTCCATCCCTCTCTGTCCTCACCCACAATCTCCCTCTTTCTTTTCCTTCTCTCTGGTCTCCTCCTATCTCTTTCTTCCATCCCTCTCTGTCTTCACCCACAACCTCCCTCTTTCTTTCCCTTCTCTTTGTTCTCCTTCTCTCTCTTCCATCCCTCTATCAACACCCACAACCTCCCTCTTACTTTCCCTTCTCTCTGTCCTCCTTCTCTCTCTTCCATCCCTCTCTGTCCTCACCCACAATCTCCCTCTTTCTTTCCCTTCTCTCTGGTCTCCTCTCTCTCTTCCAATTCTCTTGGTCCTCACCCACAATCTCCCTCTTTCTTTCCCTTCTCTCTGGTGTCCTCCTCTCTCTCTCTTCCATCCCTCTCACGCACAATCTCCCTCTTTCTTTCCCTTCTCTCTGTTCTCCTTCTCTCTCTTCCATCCCTCTCTATCCTCACCCACAATCTCCCTCTTTCTTTTCCTTCTCTCTAGTCTCCTCCTCTTTCTCCCTTCCATCCCTCTCTGTCTTCACCCACAATCTCCCTCTTTCTTTCCCTTCTCTCTGTTCTCCTTCTCTCTGTTCCATCCCTCTCTGTCCTCACCCAAAATCTCCCTTTTCCCTTACCCTTCTCTCTGTTCTCCTTCTCTCTCTTCCATCCCTCTTTCCTCTCCCACAATCTCCCTCTTTCTTTCCCTTCTCTCTGTTCTCCTTCTCTCTCTTCCATCACTCTCTGTCCTCACCCACAATCTCCCTCTGTCTTTCACTGCTCTCAGTTCTCCTTCTATTTCTTCCTTCCCTCTCTGTCCTCACCCACAATCTCCCTCTTTCTTTTCCTTCTCTCTGGTCTCCTCCTCTCTGTCTCTTCCATCCCTCTCTGTCTTCACCCACAATCTCCCTCTTTCTTTCCCTTCTCTCTGTTCTCCTTCTATCTCTTCAATCCCTCTATCCTCACCCACAATCTCCCTCTTTCTTTTCCTTCTCTCTGTTCTCCTTCTATCTCTTCCATCCCTCTCTGTCTTCACCCACAACCTCCCTCTTTCTTTCCCTTCTCACTGTTCTCCTTCTCTCTCTTCCATCCCTCTATCCTCACGCACAATCTCCCTCTTTCATTCCCTTCTCTCTGTTCTCCTTCTCTCTCTTACATCCCTCTCTATCCTCACCCACAATCTCCCTCTTTCTTTTCCGTCGCTCTGATCTCCTTCTCTCTCTTCCATCCCTCTCTGTCTTCACCCACAATCTCCCTCTTTCTTTCCCTTCTCTGTTCTCCTTCTCTCTCTTCCATCCCTCTCTGTCCTCACCCCCAATCTCCCTTTTTCATTCCCTTATCTCTGTTCTCCTTCTCTCTCTTCCATCCCTCTCTGTCCTCACCCACAATCTCCCTCTTTCTTTCTCTTCTCTCTGTTCTCCTTCTCTCTCTTACATCCCTCTCTGTCCTCACCCACAATCTCCCTCTTTCTTTCCCTTCTCTCTGTTCTCCTTCTCTCTCTTCCATCCCTCTCTGTCTACACCCACATCCTCCCTCTTTCTTTCCATTCTCTCTGTTCTCCTTCTCTCTCTTCCATCCCTCTCTGTCCTCACCCACAATCTCCCTCTGTCTTTCACTGCTCTCAGTTCTCCTTCTCTTTCTTCCATCCCTCTCTGTCCTCACCCACAATCTCCCTCTTAATTTCCCTTCTCTCTGTTCTCCTTCTATCTCTTCAATCCCTCTATCCTCACCCACAATCTCCCTCTTGCTTTCCTTTCTCTCTGTTCTCCTTCTCTCTCTTCCATCCCTCTCTGTCTTCCCCCACAACCTCCCTCTTTCCTTCCCTTCTCTCTGTTCTCCTTCTCTCTCTTCCATCCCTCTCTGTCCTCACCCACAATCTCCCTCTGTCTTTCACTGCTCTCCGTTCTCCTTCTCTTTCTTCCATCCCTCTCTGTCCTCACCCTCAATCTCCCTCTTTCTTTCCCTTCTCTCTGTTCTCCTTCTATCTCTTCAATCCCTCTATCCTCACCCACAATCTTCCTCTTTCTTTCCCTTCTCTCTGTTCTCCTTCTCTCTATTCCATCCCTCTCTATCTTCACCCACATCCTCCCTCTTTCTTTCCCTTCTCTCTGTTCTCCTTCTCTCTCTTCTATCCCTCTCTGTCCTCACCCACAATCTCCCTCTTTCTTTTCCTTCTCTCTGGTCTCCTCCAATCTCTTTCTTCCATCCCTCTCTGTCTTCACCCACAATCTCCCTCTTTCTTTCCCTTCTCTCTGGTGTCCTCCTCTCTCTCTCTTCCATCCCTCTCACGCACAATCTCCCTCTTTCTTTCCCTTCTCTCTGTTCTCCTTCTCTCTCTTCCATCCCTCTCTATCCTCACCCACAATCTCCCTCTTTCTTTTCCTTCTCTCTAGTCTCCTCCTCTTTCTCCCTTCCATCCCTCTCTGTCTTCACCCACAATCTCCCTCTTTCTTTCCCTTCTCTCTGTTCTCCTTCTCTCTGTTCCATCCCTCTCTGTCCTCACCCAAAATCTCCCTTTTTCCTTACCCTTCTCTCTGTTCTCCTTCTCTCTCTTCCATCCCTCTTTCCTCTCCCACAATCTCCCTCTTTCTTTCCCTTCTCTCTGTTCTCCTTCTCTCTCTTCCATCCCTCTCTGTCTTCACCCACAACCTCCCTCTTTCTTTCCCTTCTCTCTGTTCTCCTTCTCTCTCTTCCATCCCTCTCTGTCCTCACCCACAATCTCCCTCTTTCTTTTCCTTCTCTCTAGTCTCCTCCTCTCTCTTTCTTCCAACCCTCTCTGTCTTCACCCACAATCTCCCTCTTTCTTTCCCTTCTCTTTGTTCTCCTTCTCTCTCTTCCATCCCTCTCTGTCCTCACCCACAATCTCCCTCTTTCTTTCTCTTCTCTCTGTTCTCCTTATCTCTCTTACATCCCTCTCTGTCCTCACCCACAATCTCCCTCTTTCTATTCCGTCGCTCTGTTCTCCTTCTCTCTCTTCCATCCCTCTCTGTCTTCCCCCACAATCTCCCTCTTTCTTTCCCTTCTCTGTTCTCCTTCTCTCTCTTCCATCCCTCTCTGTCCTCACCCACAATCTCCCTCTTTCATTACCTTCTCTCTGTTCTCCTTCTCTCTCTTCCATCCCTCTCTGTCCTCACCCACAATCTCCCTCTTTCTTTCTCTTCTCTCTGTTCTCCTTCTCTCTCTTACATCCCTCTCTGTCCTCACCCACAATCTCCCTCTTTCTTTTCCTTTGCTCTGTTCTCTTTCTCTCTCTTCCATCCCTCCCTGTCTTCACCCACAATCTCCCTCTGTCTTTCACTGCTCTCAGTTCTCCTTCTCTTTCTTCCATCCCTCTCTGTCCTCACCCACAATCTCCCTCTTTCTTACCCTTCTCTCTGTTCTCCTTCTCTCTGTTCAATCCCTCTCTGTCCTCACCCACAATCTCCCTCTTTCTTACCCTTCTCTCTGTTCTCCTTCTTTCTCTTCAATCCCTCTCTGTCCTCACCCACAATCTTCCTCTTTCTTTCCCTTCTCTCTGGTCTCATCATTTCTATCTCTTCCTTCCCTCTCTGTCCTCACCCACAATCTCCCTCTTTCTTTCCCTTCTCTCTGGTCTCCTCCTATCTCTTTCTTCCATCCCTCTCTGTCTTCACCCACAATCTCCCTCTTTCTTTCCCTTCTCTTTGTTCTCCTTCTCTCTCTTCCATCCCTCTATCAACACTCAGAAACTCCCTCTTTCTTTCCCTTCTCTCTGTTCTCCTTCTCTCTCTTCTATCCCTCTCTGTCCTCACCCACAATCTCCCTCTTTCTTTCCCTTCTCTCTGTTCTCCTTCTCTCTGTTCCATCCCTCTCTGTCCTCACCCAAAATCTCCCTTTTTCCTTACCCTTCTCTCTGTTCTCCTTCTCTCTCTTCCATCCCTCTTTCCTCTCCCACAATCTCCCTCTTTCTTTCCCTTCTCTCTGTTCTCCTTCTCTCTCTTCCATCCCTCTCTGTCTTCACCCACAACCTCCCTCTTTCTTTCCCTTCTCTCTGTTCTCCTTCTCTCTCTTCCATCCCTCTCTGTCCTCACCCACAATCTCCCTCTTTCTTTTCCTTCTCTCTAGTCTCCTCCTCTCTCTTTCTTCCAACCCTCTCTGTCTTCACCCACAATCTCCCTCTTTCTTTCCCTTCTCTTTGTTCTCCTTCTCTCTCTTCCATCCCTCTCTGTCCTCACCCACAATCTCCCTCTTTCTTTCTCTTCTCTCTGTTCTCCTTATCTCTCTTACATCCCTCTCTGTCCTCACCCACAATCTCCCTCTTTCTATTCCGTCGCTCTGTTCTCCTTCTCTCTCTTCCATCCCTCTCTGTCTTCACCCACAATCTCCCTCTTTCTTTCCCTTCTCTGTTCTCCTTCTCTCTCTTCCATCCCTCTCTGTCCTCACCCACAATCTCCCTCTTTCATTACCTTCTCTCTGTTCTCCTTCTCTCTCTTCCATCCCTCTCTGTCCTCACCCACAATCTCCCTCTTTCTTTCTCTTCTCTCTGTTCTCCTTCTCTCTCTTACATCCCTCTCTGTCCTCACCCACAATCTCCCTCTTTCTTTTCCTTTGCTCTGTTCTCTTTCTCTCTCTTCCATCCCTCCCTGTCTTCACCCACAATCTCCCTCTGTCTTTCACTGCTCTCAGTTCTCCTTCTCTTTCTTCCATCCCTCTCTGTCCTCACCCACAATCTCCCTCTTTCTTACCCTTCTCTCTGTTCTCCTTCTCTCTGTTCAATCCCTCTCTGTCCTCACCCACAATCTCCCTCTTTCTTACCCTTCTCTCTGTTCTCCTTCTTTCTCTTCAATCCCTCTATGTCCTCACCCACAATCTTCCTCTTTCTTTCCCTTCTCTCTGGTCTCATCATTTCTATCTCTTCCTTCCCTCTCTGTCCTCACCCACAATCTCCCTCTTTCTTTCCCTTCTCTCTGGTCTCCTCCTATCTCTTTCTTCCATCCCTCTCTGTCTTCACCCACAATCTCCCTCTTTCTTTCCCTTCTCTTTGTTCTCCTTCTCTCTCTTCCATCCCTCTATCAACACTCAGAAACTCCCTCTTTCTTTCCTTTCTCTCTGTTCTCCTTCTCTCTCTTCTATCCCTCTTTGTCCTCACCCACAATCTCCCTCTTTCTTTTCCTTCTCTCTGGTCTCCTCCTATCTCTTTCTTCCATCCCTCTCTGTCTTCACCCACAATCTCCCTCTTTCTTTCCCTTCTCTTTGTTCTCCTTCTCTCTCTTCCATCCCTCTATCAACACCCACAACCTCCCTCTTTCTTTCCCTTCTCTCTGTTCTCCTTCTCTCTCTTCTATCCCTCTCTGTCCTCACCCACAATCTCCCTCTTTCTTTCCCTTCTCTCTGGTCTCCTCTCTCTCTTCCATCCCTCTCTGTCCTCACCCACAATCTCCCTCTTTCATTCCCTTCTCTCTGTTCTCCTTCTCTCTCTTCCATCCCTCTCTGTCCTCACCCAAATCTCCCTCTTTCTTTTCCTTCACTCTGTTCTCTTTCTCTTCCATCCCTCCCTGTCTTCACCCACAATCTCCCTCTGTCTTTCACTGCTCTCAGTTCTCCTTCTCTTTCTTCCATCCCTCTCTGTCCTCACCCACAATCTCCCTCTTTCATTCCCTTCTCTCTGTTCTCCTTCTCTCTCTTCCATCCCTCTCTGTCCTCACCCAAATCTCCCTCTTTCTTTTACTTCACTCTGTTCTCTTTCTCTTCCATCCCTCTCTGTCCTCACCCACAATCTCCCTCTTTCATTCCCTTCTCTCTGTTCTCCTTCTCTTTCTTCCATCCCTCTCTGTCCTCACCCACAATCTCCCTCTTTATTTTCCTTCTCTCTGGTCTCCTCCTCTCTGTCTCTTCCATCCCTCTCTGTCTTCACCCACAATCTCCCTCTTTCTTTCCCTTCTCTCTGTTCTCCTTCTATCTCTTCAATCCCTCTATCCTCATCCACAATCTCCCTCTTTCTTTCCCTTCTCTCTGTTCTCCTTCTCTCTCTTCCATCCCTCTCTGTCCTCACCCACAATCTCCCTCTTTCTTTTCCTTTGCTCTGTTCTCTTTCTCTCTCTTCCATCCCTCCCTGTCTTCACACACAATCTCCCTCTTTCTTTCCCTTCTCTGTTCTACTTCTCTCTCTTCCATCCCTCTCTGTCCTCACCCACAATCTCCCTCTTTCTTTTCCTTCGCTCTGTTCTCTTTCTCTCTCTTCCATCCCTCCCTGTCTTCACCCACAATCTCCCTCTGTCTTTCACTGCTCTCAGTTCTCCTTCTCTTTTTTCCGTCCCTCTCTGTCCTCACCCACAATCTCCCTCTTTCTTTCCCTTCTCTCTGTTCTCCTTCTATCTCTTCAATCCCTCTATCCTCACCCACAATCTCCCTCTTTCTTTCCCTTCTCTCTGTTCTCCTTCTCTCTCTTCCATCCCTCTCTGTCTACACCCACAACCTCCCTCTTTCTTTCCCTTCTCTCTGTTCTCCTTCTCTCTCTTCAATCCCTCTCTGTCCTCACCCACAATCTCCCTCTTTCTTTTCCATCTCTCTGGTCTCCTCCTATCTCTTTCTTCCATCCCTCTCTGTCTTCACCCACAATCTCCCTCTTTCTTTCCCTTCTCTTTGTTCTCCTTGTCTCTCTTCCATCCCTCTATCAATACCCACAACCTCCCTCTTTCTTTCCCTTCACTCTGTTCTCCTTCTCTTTCTTCCATCCCTCTCTGTCCTCACCCACAATCTCCGTCTTTCTTTCCCTTCTCTCTGTTCTCCTTCTCTCTCTTCCATCCCTCTCTGTCTTCACCCACAACCTCCCTCTTTCTTTCCATTCTCTCTGTTCTCCTTCTCTCTCTTCCATCCCTCTCTGTCCTCACCCACTATCTCCCTCTGTCTTTCACTGCTCTCAGTTCTCCTTCTCTTTCTTCCATCCCTCTCTGTCCTCACCCACAATCTCCCTCTATCTTTCACTGCTCTCCGTTCTCCTTCTCTTTCATCCATCCCTCTCTGTCCTCACCCACAATCTCCCTCTTTCTTTCCCTTCTCTCTGTTCTCCTTCTATCTCTTCAATCCCTCTATCCTCACCCACAATCTTCCTTTTTCTTTCCCTTCTCTCTGTTCTCCTTCTCTCTCTTCCATCCCTCTCTGTCTTCACCCACAACCTCCCTCTTTCGTTCCCTTCTCTCTGTTCTCCTTCTCTCTCTTCCATCCCTCTCTGTCCTCACCCACAATCTCCCTCTTTCTTTTCCTTCTCTCTGGTCTCCTCCTATCTCTTTCTTCCATCCCTCTCTGTCTTCACCCACAACCTCCCTCTTTCTTTCCCTTCACTCTGTTCTCCTTCTCTCTCTTCCATCCCTCCCTGTCTTCACCCACAATCTCCCTCTTTCTTTCCCTTCTCTCTGTTCTCCTTCTCTTTCTTCCATCCCTCTCTGTTCTCACCCACAATCTCCCTCTTTCTTTCCCTTCTCTCTGTTCTCCTTCTCTCTCTTCCATCCCTCTCTGTCCTCACCCACAATCTCCATCTTTCTTTCCCTTCTCTCTGGTCTCCTCTCTCTCTTCCAACCCTCTTGGTCCTCACCCACAATCTCCCTCTTTCTTTCCCTTCTCTCTGGTGTCCTCCTCTCTCTCTCTTCCATCACTCTAACGCACAATCTCCCTCTTTCATTCCCTTCTCTCTGTTCTCCTACTCTCTCTTCCATCCCTCTCTATCCTCACCCACAATCTCCCTCTTTCTTTTCCTTCTCTCTTGTCTCCTCCTCTTTCTCCCTTCCATCCCTCTCTGTCTTCACCCACAATCTCCCTCTTTCTTTCCCTTCTCTCTGTTCTCCTTCTCTCTGTTCCATCCCTCTCTGTCCTCACCCAAAATCTCCCTTTTTCCTTACCCTTCTCTCTGTTCTCCTTCTCTCTCTTCCATCCCTCTTTCCTCTCCCACAATCTCCCTCTTTCTTTCCCTTCTCTCTGTTCTCCTTCTCTCTCTTCCATCACTCTCTGTCCTCACCCACAATCTCCCTCTTTCTTTCTCTTCTCTCTGTTCTCCTTCTCTCTCTTACATCCCTCTCTGTCCTCACCCACAATCTCCCTCTTTCTTTTCCTTCGCTCTGTTCTCTTTCTCTCTCTTCCATCCCTCCCTGTCTTCACCCACAATCTCCCTCTGTCTTTCACTGCTCTCAGTTCTCCTTCTGTTTCTTCCATCCCTCTCTGTCCTCACCCACAATCTCCCTCTTTCTTTTCCTTCTCTCTGGTCTCCTTCTATCTCTTCAATCCCTCTATCCTCACCCACAATCTCCCTCTTTCTTTTCCTTCTCTCTGTTCTCCTTCTATCTCTTCCATCCCTCTCTGTCTTCACCCACAACCTCCCTCTTTCTTTCCCTTCTCACTGTTCTCCTTCTCTCTCTTCCATCCCTCTATCCTCACGCTCAATCTCCCTCTTTCTTTCCCTCTCTCTGTTCTCATTCTCTCTCTTACATCCCTCTCTGTCCTCACCCACAATCTCCCTCTTTCTTTTCCGTTGCTCTGTTCTCCTTCTCTCTCTTCCATCCCTCTCTGTCTTCACCCACAATCTCCCTCTTTCTTTCCCTTCTCTGTTCTCCTTCTCTCTCTTCCATCCCTCTCTGTCCTCACCCACAATCTCCCTCTTTCATTCCCTTATCTCTGTTCTCCTTCTCTCTCTTCCATCCCTCTCTGTCCTCACCCACAATCTCCCTCTTTCTTTCTCTTCTCTCTGTTCTCCTTCTCTCTCTTCCATCCCTCTCTGTCCTCACCCACAATCTCCCTCTTTCTTTTCCTTCGCTCTGTTCTCTTTCTTTCTCTCTCTTCCATCCCTCCCTGTCTTCACCCACAATCTCCCTCTTTCTTTCCCTTCTCTGTTCTCCTTCTCTCTCTTCCATCCCTCTCTGTCCTCACCCACAATCTCCCTCTTTCATTCCCTTCTCTCTGTTCTCCTTCTCTCTCTTCCATCCCTCTCTGTCCTCACCCAAATCTCCCTCCTTCTTTTCCTTCACTCTGTTCTCTTTCTCTTCCATCCCTCCCTGTCTTCACCCACAATCTCCCTCTGTCTTTCACTTCTCTCAGTTCTCCTTCTCTTTCTTCCATCCCTCTCTGTCCTAACCCACAATCTCCCTCTTTATTTTCCTTCTCTCTGGTCTCCTCCTCTCTGTCTCTTCCATCCCTCTCTGTCTTCACCCACAATCTCCCTCTTTCTTTCCCTTCTCTCTGTTCTCCTTCTATCTCTTCAATCCCTCTATCCTCATCCACAATCTCCCTCTTTCTTTTCCTTCTCTCTGTTCTCCTTCTCTCTCTTCCATCCCTCTCTGTCTTCACCCACAACCTCCCTCTTTCTTTCCCTTCTCTCTGTTCTCCTTCTCTCTCTTCCATCCCTCTCTGTCCTCACCCACAATCTCCCTCTTTCTTTTCCTTCTCTCTAGTCTCCTCCTCTCTCTTTCTTCCATCCCTCTCTGTCTTCACCCACAATCTCCCTCTTTCTTTCCCTTCTCTTTGTTCTCCTTCTCTCTCTTCCATCCCTCTCTGTCTTCACCCGCAATCTCCCTCTTTCTTTCCCTTCTCTGTTCTCCTTCTCTCTCTTCCATCCCTCTCTGTCCTCACCCACAATCTCCCTCTTTCATTCCCTTCTCTCTGTTCTCCTTCTCTCTCTTCCATCCCTCTCTGTCCTCACCCACAATCTCCCTCTTTCTTTCTCTTCTCTCTGTTCTCCTTCTCTCTCTTACATCCCTCTCTGTCCTCACCCACAATCTCCCTCTTTCTTTTCCTTTGCTCTGTTCTCTTTCTCTCTCTTCCATCCCTCCCTGTCTTCACCCACAATCTCCCTCTTTCTTTCCCTTCTCTGTTCTCCTTCTCTCTCTTCCATCCCTCTCTGTCCTCACCCACAATCTCCCTCTTTCTTTTCCTTCGCTCTGTTCTCTTTCTCTCTCTTCCATCCCTCCCTATCTTCACCCACAATCTCCCTCTGTCTTTCACTGCTCTCAGTTCTCCTTCTCTTTCTTCCTTCCCTCTCTGTCCTCACCCACAATCTCCCTCTTTCTTTCCCTTCTCTCTGTTCTCCTTCTATCTCTTCAATCCCTCTATCCTCACCCACAATCTCCCTCTTTCTTTCCCTTCTCTCTGTTCTCCTTCTCTCTCTTCCATCCCTCTCTGTCTTCACCCACAACCTCCCTCTTTCTTTCCCTTCTCTCTGTTCTCCTTCTCTCTCTTCAATCCCTCTCTGTCCTCACCCACAATCTCCCTCTTTCTTTTCAATCTCTCTGTTCTCCTCCTATCTCTTTCTTCCATCCCTCTCTGTCTTCACCCACAATCTCCCTCTTTCTTTCCATTCTCTCTGTTCTCCTTCTCTCTCTTCCATCCCTCTCTGTCCTCACCCACAATCTCCCTCTGTCTTTCACTGCTCTCAGTTCTCCTTCTCTTTCTTCCATCCCTCTCTGTCCTCACCCACAATCTCCCTCTTTCTTTCCCTTCTCTCTGTTCTCCTTCTATCTCTTCAATCCCTCTCTGTCTTCCTCCACAACCTCCCTCTTTCTTTCCCTTCTCTCTGTTCTCCTTCTCTCTCTTCCATCCCTCTCTGTCCTCACCCACAATCTCGCTCTGTCTTTCACTGCTCTCAGTTCTCCTTCTCTTTCTTCCATCCCTCTCTGTCCTCACCCACAATCTCCCTCTTTCTTTCCCTTCTTTCTGTTCTCCTTCTATCTCTTCAATCCCTCTATCCTCACCCACAATCTCCCTCTTTCTTTCCCTTCTCTCTGTTCTCCTTCTCTCTCTTCCATCCGTCTCTGTCTTCCCCCACAACCTCCCTCTTTCTTCCCTTCTCTCTGTTCTCCTTCTCTCTCTTCCATCCCTCTCTGTCCTCACCCACAATCTCCCTCTTTCTTTCCCTTCTCTCTGTTCTCCTTCTATCTCTTCAATCCCTCTATCCTCACCCACAATCTTCCTCTTTCTTTCCCTTCTCTCTGTTCTCCTTCTCTCTCTTCCATCCCTGTCTGTCTTCACCCACAACCTCCCTCTTTCTTTCACTTCTCTCTGTTCTCCTTCTCTCTCTTCCATCCCTCTCTGTCCTCACCCACAATCTCCCTCTTTCTTTTCCTTCTCTCTGGTCTCCTCCTATCTCTTTCTTCCATCCCTCTCTGTCTTCACCCACAATCTCCCTCTTTCTTTCCCTTCTCTTTGTTCTCCTTCTCTCTCTTCCATCCCTCCCTGTCCTCACCCACAATCTCCCTCTTTCTTTTCCTTCTCTCTGGTCTCCTCCTATCTCTTTCTTCCATCCCTCTCTGTCTTCACCCACAATCTCCCTCTTTCTTTCCCTTCTCTTTGTTCTCCTTCTCTCTCTTCCATCCCTCTATCAACACCCACAACCTCCCTCTTTCTTTCCCTTCTCTCTGTTCTCCTTCTCTCTCTTCTATCCCTCTCTGTCCTCACCCACAATCTCCCTCTTTCTTTCCCTTCTCTCTGGTCTCCTCTCTCTCTTCCATCCCTCTCTGTCCTCACCCACAATCTCCCTCTTTCATTCCCTTCTCTCTGTTCTCCTTCTCTCTCTTCCATCCCTCTCTGTCCTCACCCAAATCTCCCTCTTTCTTTTCCTTCACTCTGTTCTCTTTCTCTTCCATCCCTCCCTGTCTTCACCCACAATCTCCCTCTGTCTTTCACTGCTCTCAGTTCTCCTTCTCTTTCTTCCATCCCTCTCTGTCCTCACCCACAATCTCCTTCTTTCATTCCCTTCTCTCTGTTCTCCTTCTCTCTCTTCCATCCCTCTCTGTCCTCACCCAAATCTCCCTCTTTCTTTTCCTTCACTCTGTTCTCTTTCTCTTCCATCCCTCTCTGTCCTCACCCACAATCTCCCTCTTTCATTCCCTTCTCTCTGTTCTCCTTCTCTTTCTTACATCCCTCTCTGTCCTCACCCACAATCTCCCTCTTTATTTTCCTTCTCTCTGGTCTCCTCTCTGTCTCTTCCATCCCTCTCTGTCTTCACCCACAATCTCCCTCTTTCTTTCCCTTCTCTCTGTTCTCCTTCTATCTCTTCAATCCCTCTCTGTCCTCACCCACTATCTCCCTCTGTCTTTCACTGCTCTCCGTTCTCCTTCTCTTTCATCCATCCCTCTCTGTCCTCACCCACAATCTCCCTCTTTCTTTCCCTTCTCTCTGTTCTTCTTCTATCTCTTCAATCCCTCTATCCTCACCCACAATCTTCCTTTTTCTTTCCCTTCTCTCTGTTCTCCTTCTCTCTCTTCCATCCCTCTCTGTCCTCACCCACAATCTCCCTCTTTCTTTCCCTTCTCTCTGTTCTCCTTCTATCTCTTCAATCCCTCTATCCTCACCCACAATCTTCCTCTTTCTTTCCCTTCTCTCTGGTCTCCTCTCTCTCTTCCATCCCTCTCTGTCCTCACCCACAATCTCCCTCTTTCATTCCCTTCTCTCTGTTCTCCTTCTCTCTCTTCCATCCCTCTCTGTCCTCACCCAAATCTCCCTCTTTCTTTTCCTTCACTCTGTTCTCCTTCTATCTCTTCAATCCCTCTATCCTCACCCACAATCTCCCTCTTTCTTTCCCTTCTCTCTGGTCTCCTCTCTCTCTTCCATCCCTCTCTGTCCTCACCCACAATCTCCCTCTTTCATTCCCTTCTCTCTGTTCTCCTTCTCTCTCTTCCATCCCTCTCTGTCCTCACCCAAATCTCCCTCTTTCTTTTCCTTCACTCTGTTCTCTTTCTCTTCCATCCCTCCCTGTCTTCACCCACAATCTCCCTCTGTCTTTCACTGCTCTCAGTTCTCCTTCTCTTTCTTCCATCCCTCTCTGTCCTCACCCACAATCTCCTTCTTTCATTCCCTTCTCTCTGTTCTCCTTCTCTCTCTTCCATCCCTCTCTGTCCTCACCCAAATCTCCCTCTTTCTTTTCCTTCACTCTGTTCTCTTTCTCTTCCATCCCTCTCTGTCCTCACCCACAATCTCCCTCTTTCATTCCCTTCTCTCTGTTCTCCTTCTCTTTCTTACATCCCTCTCTGTCCTCACCCACAATCTCCCTCTTTATTTTCCTTCTCTCTGGTCTCCTCTCTGTCTCTTCCATCCCTCTCTGTCTTCACCCACAATCTCCCTCTTTCTTTCCCTTCTCTCTGTTCTCCTTCTCTCTCTTCCATCCCTCTCTGTCCTCACCCACTATCTCCCTCTGTCTTTCACTGCTCTCCGTTCTCCTTCTCTTTCATCCATCCCTCTCTGTCCTCACCCACAATCTCCCTCTTTCTTTCCCTTCTCTCTGTTCTTCTTCTATCTCTTCAATCCCTCTATCCTCACCCACAATCTTCCTTTTTCTTTCCCTTCTCTCTGTTCTCCTTCTCTCTCTTCCATCCCTCTCTGTCCTCACCCACAATCTCCCTCTTTCTTTCCCTTCTCTCTGTTCTCCTTCTATCTCTTCAATCCCTCTATCCTCACCCACAATCTTCCTCTTTCTTTCCCTTCTCTCTGTTCTCCTTCTCTCTCTTCCATCCCTCTCTGTCTTCACCCACAACCTCCCTCTTTCTTTCCCTTCTCTCTGTTCTCCTTCTCTCTCTTCCATCCCTCTCTGTCCTCACCCACAATCTCCCTCTTTCTTTTCCTTATCTCTTGTCTCCTCCTATCTCTTTCTTCCATCCCTCTCTGTCTTCACCCACAATCTCCCTCTTTCTTTCCCTTCTCTTTGTTCTCCTTCTCTCTATTCTATCCCTCTATCAACACCCACAACCTCCCTCTTTCTTTCCCTTCACTCTGTTCTCCTTCTCTCTCTTCCATCCCTCCCTGTCTTCACCCACAATCTCCCTCTTTCTTTCCCTTCTCTCTGTTCTCCTTCTCTTTCTTCCATCCCTCTCTGTCCTCACCCACAATCTCCCTCTTTCTTTCCCTTCTCTCTGTTCTCCTTCTATCTCTTCAATCCCTCTATCCTCACCCACAATCTCCCTCTTTCTTTCCCTTCTCTCTGTTCTCCTTCTCTCTCTTCCATCCCTCTCTGTCTTCACCCACAAGCTCCCTCTTTCTTTCCCTTCTCTCTGTTCTCCTTCTCTCTCTTCAAACCCTCTCTGTCCTCACCCACAATCTCCCTCTTTCTTTTCCATCTCTCTGGTCTCCTCCTATCTCTTTCTTCCATCCCTCTCTGTCTTCAACCTCAATCTCCCTCTTTCTTTCCCTTGTCTTTGTTCTCCTTCTCTCTCTTCCATCCCTCCCTGTCTTCACCCACAATCTCCCTCTTTCTTTCCCTTCTCTCTGTTCTCCTTCTCTTTCTTCCATCCCTCTCTGTCCTCACCCACAATCTCCCTCTTTCTTTCCCTTCTCTCTGTTCTCCTTCTCTCTCTTCCATCCCTCCCTGTCTTCACCCACAATCTCCCTCTGTCTTTCACTGCTCTCAGTTCTCCTTCTCTTTCTTCCATCCCTCTCTGTCCTAACCCACAATCTCCCTCTTTATTTTCCTTCTCTCTGGTCTCCTCCTCTCTGTCTCTTCCATCCCTCTCTGTCCACCCACAATCTCCCTCTTTCTTTCACTGCTCTCAGTTCTCCTTCTCTTTCTTCCATCCCTCTCTGTCCTCACCCACAATCTCCCTCTTTCTTTCCCTTCTCTCTGGTCTCCTCCTCTCTGTCTCTTCCATCCCTCTCTGTCCTCACCCACAATCTCCCTCTGTCTTTCACTGCTCTCAGTTCTCCTTCTCTTTCTTCCATCCCTCTCTGTCCTCACCCACAATCTCCCTCTTTCTTTCCCTTCTTTCTGTTCTCCTTCTATCTCTTCAATCCCTCTATCCTCACCCACAATCTCCCTCTTTCTTTCCCTTCTCTCTGTTCTCCTTCTCTCTCTTCCATCCGTCTCTGTCTTCGCCCACAACCTCCCTCTTTCTTCCCTTCTCTCTGTTCTCCTTCTCTCTCTTCCATCCCTCTCTGTCCTCACCCACAATCTCCCTCTTTCTTTCCCTTCTCTCTGTTCTCCTTCTATCTCTTCAATCCCTCTATCCTCACCCACAATCTTCCTCTTTCTTTCCCTTCTCTCTGTTCTCCTTCTCTCTCTTCCATCCCTCTCTGTCTTCACCCACAACCTCCCTCTTTCTTTCCCTTCTCTCTGTTCTCCTTCTCTCTCTTCCATCCCTCTCTGTCCTCACCCACAATCTCCCTCTTTCTTTTCCTTATCTCTTGTCTCCTCCTATCTCTTTCTTCCATCCCTCTCTGTCTTCACCCACAATCTCCCTCTTTCTTTCCCTTCTCTTTGTTCTCCTTCTCTCTATTCTATCCCTCTATCAACACCCACAACCTCCCTCTTTCTTTCCCTTCACTCTGTTCTCCTTCTCTCTCTTCCATCCCTCCCTGTCTTCACCCACAATCTCCCTCTTTCTTTCCCTTCTCTCTGTTCTCCTTCTCTTTCTTCCATCCCTCTCTGTCCTCACCCACAATCTCCCTCTTTCTTTCCCTTCTCTCTGTTCTCCTTCTATCTCTTCAATCCCTCTATCCTCACCCACAATCTCCCTCTTTCTTTCCCTTCTCTCTGTTCTCCTTCTCTCTCTTCCATCCCTCTCTGTCTTCACCCACAAGCTCCCTCTTTCTTTCCCTTCTCTCTGTTCTCCTTCTCTCTCTTCAAACCCTCTCTGTCCTCACCCACAATCTCCCTCTTTCTTTTCCATCTCTCTGGTCTCCTCCTATCTCTTTCTTCCATCCCTCTCTGTCTTCAACCTCAATCTCCCTCTTTCTTTCCCTTGTCTTTGTTCTCCTTCTCTCTCTTCCATCCCTCCCTGTCTTCACCCACAATCTCCCTCTTTCTTTCCCTTCTCTCTGTTCTCCTTCTATCTCTTCAATCCCTCTATCCTCATCCACAATCTCCCTCTTTCTTTCCCTTCTCTCTGTTCTCCTTCTCTCTCTTCCATCCCTCTCTGTCCTCACCCACAATCTCCCACTTTCTTTTCCTTTGCTCTGTTCTCTTTCTCTCTCTTCCATCCCTCCCTGTCTTCACACACAATCTCCCTCTTTCTTTCCCTTCTCTGTTCTACTTCTCTCTCTTCCATCCCTCTCTGTCCTCACCCACAATCTCCCTCTTTCTTTTCCTTCGCTCTGTTCTCTTTCTCTCTCTTCCATCCCTCCCTGTCTTCACCCACAATCTCCCTCTGTCTTTCACTGCTCTCAGTTCTCCTTCTCTTTCTTCCGTCCCTCTCTGTCCTCACCCACAATCTCCCTCTTTCTTTCCCTTCTCTCTGTTCTCCTTCTATCTCTTCAATCCCTCTATCCTCACCCACAATCTCCCTCTTTCTTTCCCTTCTCTCTGTTCTCCTTCTCTCTCTTCCATCCCTCTCTGTCCTCACCCACAATCTCCCTCTTTCTTTCCCTTCTCTCTGTTCTCCTTCTCTCTGTTCCATCCCTCTCTGTCCTCACCCAAAATCTCCCTTTTTCTTTACCCTTCTCTCTGTTCTCCTTCTCTCTCTTCCATCCCTCTATCCTCACCCACAATCTCCCTCTTTCTTTCCCTTCTCTCTGTTCTCCTTCTTTCTCTTCCATCTCTCTCTGTCCTCACCCACAATCTCCCTCTTTCTTTCTCTTCTCTCTGTTCTCCTTCTCTCTCTTACATCCCTCTCTGTCCTCACCCACAATCTCCCTCTTTCTTTTCCTTTGCTCTGTTCTCTTTCTCTCTCTTCCATCCCTCCCTGTCTTCACCCACAATCTCCCTCTTTCTTTCCCTTCTCTGTTCTCCTTCTCTCTCTTCCATCCCTCTCTGTCCTCACCCACAATCTCCCTCTTTCTTTTCCTTCGCTCTGTTCTCTTTCTCTCTCTTCCATCCCTCCCTGTCTTCACCCACAATCTCCTTCTGTCTTTCACTGCTCTCAGTTCTCCTTCTCTCTCTTCCATCCCTCTCTGTCCTCACCCACAATCTCCATCTTTCTTTTCCTTCGCTCTGTTCTCTTTCTCTCTCTTCCATCCCTCCCTGTCTTCACCCACAACCTCCCTCTTTCTTTCCCTTCTCTCTGTTCTCCTTCTCTCTCTTCAATCCCTCTCTGTCCTCACCCACAATCTCCCTCTTTCTTTTCCATCTCTCTGTTGTCCTCCTATCTCTTTCTTCCATCCCTCTCTGTCTTCACCCACAATCTCCCTCTTTCTTTCCCTTCTCTTTGTTCTCCTTCTCTCTCTTCCATCCCACCCTGTCTTCACCCACAATCTCCCTCTTTCTTTCCCTTCTCTCTGTTCTCCTTCTCTTTCTTCCATCCCTCTCTGTCCTCACCCACAATCTCCCTCTTTCTTTCCCTTCTCTCTGTTCTCCTTCTCTCTCTTCCATCCCTCTCTGTCTTCACCCACAACCTCCCTCTTTCTTTCCATTCTCTCTGTTCTCCTTCTCTCTGTTCCATCCCTCTCTGTCCTCACCCACAATCTTCCTCTGTCTTTCACTGCTCTCAGTTCTCCTTCTCTTTCTTCCATCCCTCTCTGTCCTCACCCACAATCTCCCTCTTTCTTTCCCTTCTCTCTGTTCTCCTTCTCTCTCTTCCATCCCTCCCTGTCTTCACCCACAATCTCCCTCTGTCTTTCACTGCTCTCAGTTCTCCTTCTCTTTCTTCCATCCCTCTCTGTCCTAACCCATAATCTCCCTCTTTATTTTCCTTCTCTCTGGTCTCCTCCTCTCTGTCTCTTCCATCCCTCTCTGTCTTCACCCACAATCTCCCTCTTTCTTTCACTGCTCTCAGTTCTCCTTCTCTTTCTTCCATCCCTCTCTGTCCTCACCCACAATCTCCCTCTTTCTTTCCCTTCTCTCTGGTCTCCTCCTCTCTGTCTCTTCCATCCCTCTCTGTCCTCACCCACAATCTCCCTCTGTCTTTCACTGCTCTCAGTTCTCCTTCTCTTTCTTCCATCCCTCTCTGTCCTCACCCACAATCTCCCTCTTTCTTTCCCTTCTTTCTGTTCTCCTTCTATCTCTTCAATCCCTCTATCCTCACCCACAATCTCCCTCTTTCTTTCCCTTCTCTCTGTTCTCCTTCTCTCTCTTCCATCCGTCTCTGTCTTCGCCCACAACCTCCCTCTTTCTTCCCTTCTCTCTGTTCTCCTTCTCTCTCTTCCATCCCTCTCTGTCCTCACCCACAATCTCCCTCTTTCTTTCCCTTCTCTCTGTTCTCCTTCTATCTCTTCAATCCCTCTATCCTCACCCACAATCTTCCTCTTTCTTTCCCTTCTCTCTGTTCTCCTTCTCTCTCTTCCATCCCTCTCTGTCTTCACCCACAACCTCCCTCTTTCTTTCCCTTCTCTCTGTTCTCCTTCTCTCTCTTCCATCCCTCTCTGTCCTCACCCACAATCTCCCTCTTTCTTTTCCTTCTCTCTGGTCTCCTCCTATCTCTTTCTTCCATCCCTCTCTGTCTTCACCCACAATCTCCCTCTTTCTTTCCCTTCTCTTTGTTCTCCTTCTCTCTATTCTATCCCTCTATCAACACCCACAACCTCCCTCTTTCTTTCCCTTCACTCTGTTCTCCTTCTCTCTCTTCCATCCCTCTCTGTCCTCACCCACAATCTCCCTCTTTCTTTCCCTTCTCTCTGTTCTCCTTCTATCTCTTCAATCCCTCTATCCTCACCCACAATCTTCCTCTTTCTTTCCCTTCTCTCTGTTCTCCTTCTCTCTCTTCCATCCCTCTCTGTCTTCACCCACAACCTCCCTCTTTCTTTCCCTTCTCTCTGTTCTCCTTCTCTCTCTTCCATCCCTCTCTGTCCTCACCCACAATCTCCCTCTTTCTTTTCCTTCTCTCTGGTCTCCTCCTATCTCTTTCTTCCATCCCTCTCTGTCTTCACCCACAATCTCCCTCTTTCTTTCCCTTCTCTTTGTTCTCCTTCTCTCTATTCTATCCCTCTATCAACACCCACAACCTCCCTCTTTCTTTCCCTTCACTCTGTTCTCCTTCTCTCTCTTCCATCCCTCCCTGTCTTCACCCACAATCTCCCTCTTTCTTTCCCTTCTCTCTGTTCTCCTTCTCTTTCTTCCATCCCTCTCTGTCCTCACCCACAATCTCCCTCTTTCTTTCCCTTCTCTCTGTTCTCCTTCTATCTCTTCAATCCCTCTATCCTCACCCACAATCTCCCTCTTTCTTTCCCTTCTCTCTGTTCTCCTTCTCTCTCTTCCATCCCTCTCTGTCTTCACCCACAAGCTCCCTCTTTCTTTCCCTTCTCTCTGTTCTCCTTCTCTCTCTTCAAACCCTCTCTGTCCTCACCCACAATCTCCCTCTTTCTTTTCCATCTCTCTGGTCTCCTCCTATCTCTTTCTTCCATCCCTCTCTGTCTTCAACCTCAATCTCCCTCTTTCTTTCCCTTGTCCTTGTTCTCCTTCTCTCTCTTCCATCCCTCCCTGTCTTCACCCACAATCTCCCTCTTTCTTTCCCTTCTCTCTGTTCTCCTTCTCTTTCTTCCATCCCTCTCTGTCCTCACCCACAATCTCCCTCTTTCTTTCCCTTCTCTCTGTTCTCCTTCTCTCTCTTCCATCCCTCTCTGTCTTCACCCACAACCTCCCTCTTTCTTTCCATTCTCTCTGTTCTCCTTCTCTCTCTTCCATCCCTCTCTGTCCTCACCCACAATCTCCCTCTGTCTTTCACTGCTCTCAGTTCTCCTTCTCTTTCTTCCATCCCTCTCTGTCCTCACCCACAATCTCCCTCTTTCTTTCCCTTCTCTCTGTTCTCCTTCTATCTCTTCAATCCCTCTATCCTCACCCACAATCTCCCTCTTTCTTTCCCTTCTCTCTGTTCTCCTTCTCTCTCTTCCATCCCTCTCTGTCTTCACCCACAACCTCCCTCTTTCTTACCCTTCTCTCTGTTCTCCTTCTCTCTCTTCCATCCCTCTCTGTCCTCACCCACAATATCCCTCTTTCTTTTCCTTCTCTCTGGTATCCTCCTATCTCTTTCTTCCATCCCTCTCTGTCTTCACCCACAATCTCCCTCTTTCTTTCCCTTCTCTTTGTTCTCCTTCTCTCTCTTCCATCCCTCTATCAACACCCACAACCTCCCTCTTTCTTTCCCTTCACTCTGTTCTCCTTCTCTCTCTTCCATCCCTCCCTGTCTTCACCCTCAATCTCCCTCTTTCTTTCCCTTCTCTCTGTTCTCCTTCTCTTTCTTCCATCCCTCTCTGTCCTCACCCACAATCTCCCTCTTTCTTTCCCTTCTCTCTGTTCTCCTTCTCTCTCTTCCATCCCTCTCTGTCCTCACCCACAATCTCCCTCTTTCTTTCCCTTCTCTCCGTCTCCTCTCTCTCTTCCAACCCTCTTGGTCCTCACCCACAATCTCCCTCTTTCTTTCCCTTCTCTCTGGTGTCCTCCTCTCTCTCTCTTCCATCCCTCTCACGCACAATCTCCCTCTTTCTTTCCCTTTTCTCTGTTTTCCTCTCTCTCTTCCATCCCTCTCTATCCTCACCCACAATCTCCCTCTTTCTTTTCCTTCTCTCTAGTCTCCTCCTCTTTCTCCCTTCAATCCCTCTCACGCACAATCTCCCTCTTTCTTTCCCTTTTCTCTGTTCTCCTTCTCTCTCTTCCATCCCTCTCTATCCTTACCCACAATCTCCCTCTTTCTTTCACTGCTCTCAGTTCTCCTTCTGTTTCTTCCATCCCTCTCTGTCCTCACCCACAATCTCCCTCTTTCTTTTCCTTCTCTCTGGTCTCCTCCTCTCTGTCTCTTCCATCCCTCTCTGTCTTCACCCACAATCTCCCTCTTTCTTTCCCTTCTCTCTGTTCTCCTTCTATCTCTTCAATCCCTCTATCCTCACCCACAATCTCCCTCTTTCTTTTCCTTCTCTCTGTTCTCCTTCTATCTCTTCCATCCATCTCTGTCTTCACCCACAACCTCCCTCTTTCTTTCCCTTCTCACTGTTCTCCTTCTCTCTCTTCCATCCCTCTATCCTCACGCACAATCTCCCTCTTTCTTTCCTTTCTCTCTGTTCTCCTTCTCTCTCTTCCATCCCTCTCTGTCCTCACCCACAATCTCACTCTTTCTTTCCCTTCTCTCTGTTCTCCTTCTCTCTCTTCCATCCCTCTCTGTCCTCACCCACAATCTCCCTCTTTCTTTCCCTTCTCTCTGTTCTCCTTCTCTCTGTTCCATCCCTCTCTGTCCTCACACAAAATCTCCCTTTTTCTTTACCCTTCTCTCTGTTCTCCTTCTCTCTCTTCCATCCCTCTATCCTCACCCACAATCTCCCTCTTTCTTTCCCTTCTCTCTGTTCTCCTTCTTTCTCTTCCATCTCTCTCTGTCCTCACCCACAATCTCCCTCTTTCTTTCCCTTCTCTCTGTTCTCCTTCTATCTCTTCCATCCCTCTATCCTCACGCACAATCTCCCTCTTTCTTTCCCTTCTCTCTGTTCTCCTTCTCTCTCTTCCATCCCTCTCTGTCTTCACCCACAACCTCCCTCTTTCTTTCCCTTCTCTCTGTTCTCCTTCTCTCTCTTCCGTCCCTCTCTGTCCTCACCCACAATCTCCCTCTTTCTTTTCCTTCTTTCTGGTCTACTCCTATCTCTTTCTTCCATCCCTCTCTGTCTTCACCCACAATCTCCCTCTTTCTTTCCCCTCTCTTTGTTCTCCTTCTCTCTCTTCCATCCCTCTATCAACACCCACAACCTCCCTCTTTCTTTCCCTTCTCTCTGTTCTCCTTCTCTTTCTTCCATCCCTCTCTGTCCTCATCCACATTCTCCCTCTTTCTTTCCCTTCTCTCTGTTCTCCTTCTCTCTCTTCCATACCTCTCTGTCCTCACCCACAATCTCCCTCTTTCTTTCCCTTCTCTCTGGTCTCCTCTCTCTCTTCCAACCCTCTTGGTCCTCACCCACAATCTCCCTCTTTCTTTCCCTTCTCTCTGGTGTCCTCCTCTCTCTCTCTTCCATCCCTCTCACGCACAATCTCCCTCTTTCTTTCCCTTCTCTCTTTTCTCCTTCTCTCTCTTTCATCCCTCTCTATCCTCACCCACAATCTCCCTCTTTCTTTTCCTTCTCTCTAGTCTCCTCCTCTTTCTCCCTTCCATCCCTCTCTGTCTTCACCCACAATCTCCCTCTTTCTTTCCCTTTTCTCTGTTCTCCTTCTCTCTGTTCCATCCCTCTCTGTCCTCACCCAAAATCTCCCTTTTCCTTACCCTTCTCTCTGTTCTCCTTCTCTCTCTTCCATCCCTCTTTCCTCTCCCACAATCTCCCTCTTTCTTTCCCTTCTCTCTGTTCTCCTTCTCTCTCTTCCATCACTCTCTGTCCTCACCCAAAATCTCCCTTTTCCTTACCCTTCTCTCTGTTCTCCTTCTCTCTCTTCCATCCCTCTTTCCTCTCCCACAATCTCCCTCTTTCTTTCCTTTCTTTCTGTTCTCCTTCTCTCTCTTCCATCCCTCTCTGTCCTCACCCACAATCTCCCTCTTTCTTTCCCTTCTCTCTGTTCTCCTTCTCTCTCTTCCATCCCTCTCTGTCCTCACCCACAATCTCCCTCTTTCTTTCGCTTCTCTCTATTCCATCCCTCTCTGTCCTCACCCAAAATCTCCCTTTTTCATTTTCCTTCTCTCTGTTCTCCTTCTCTCTCTTCCATCCCTCTATCCTCACCCACAATCTCCCTCTTTCTTTCCCTTCTCTCTGTTCTCCTTCTTTCTCTTCTATCACTCTCTGTCCTCACCCACAATCTCCCTCTTTATTTCCCTTCTCTCTGTTCTCCTTCTATCTCTTCAATCCCTCTATCCTCACCCACAATCTCCCTCTTTCTTTCCCTTCTCTCTGTTCTCCTTCTCTCTCTTCCATCCCTCTCTGTCTTCACCCACAACTTCCCTCTTTCTTTCCCTTCTCTCTGTTCTCCTTCTCTCTCTTCCATCCCTCTCTGTCCTCACCCACAATCTCCCTCTTTCTTTTCCTTCTCTCTGGTCTCCTCCTATCTCTTTCTTCCATCCCTCTCTGTCTTCACCCACAATCTCCCTCTTTCTTTCCCTTCTCTTTGTTCTACTTCTCTCTCTTCCATCCCTCTATCAACACCCACAACCTCCCTCTTTCTTTCCCTTCACTCTGTTCTCCTTCTCTCTCTTACATCCCTCTCTGTCCTCACCCACAATCTCCCTCTTTCTTTTCCTTCGCTCTGTTCTCTTTCTCTCTATTCCATCCCTCCCTGTCTTCACCCACAATCTCCCTCTGTCTTTCACTGCTCTCAGTTCTCCTTCTGTTTCTTCCATCCCTCTCTGTCCTCACCCAGAATCTCCCTCTTTCTTTTCCTTCTCTCTGGTCTCCTCCTCTCTGTCTCTTCCATCCCTCTCTGTCTTCACCCACAATCTCCCTCTTTCTTTCCCTTCTCTCTGTTCTCCTTCTATCTCTTCAATCCCTCTATCCTCACCCACAATCTCCCTCTTTCTTTTCCTTCTCTCTGTTCTCCTTCTATCTCTTCCATCCCTCTCTGTCTTCACCCACAACCTCCCTCTTTCTTTCCCTTCTCACTGTTCTCCTTCTCTCTCTTCCATCCCTCTATCCTCACGCTCAATCTCCCTCTTTCTATCCCTTCTCTCTGTTCTCCTTCTCTCCCTTCCATCCCTCTCTGTCTTCACCCACAATCTCCCTCTTTCTTTCCCTTTTCTCTGTTCTCCTTCTCTCTCTTCCATCTCTCTCTGTCTTCACCCACAATCTCCCTCTTTCTTTCCCTTCTCTGTTTTCCTTCTCTCTCTTCCATCCCTCTCTGTCCTCACCCACAATCTCCCTCTTTCTTTCTCTTCTCTCTGTTCTCCTTCTCTCTCTTCCATCCCTCTCTGTCCTCACCGACAATCTCCCTCTTTCTTTTCCTTCGCTCTGTTCTCTTTCTCTCTCTTCCATCCCTCCCTGTCTTCACCCACAATCTCCCTCTTTCTTTCCCTTCTCTCTGTTCTCCTTCTCTCTCTTCCATCCCTCTCTGTCCTCATCCACAATCTCCCTCTTTCATTCCCTTCTCTCTGTTCTCCTTCTCTCTCTTCCATCCCTCTCTGTCCTCACCCAAATCTCCCTCTTTCTTTTCCTTCACTCTATTCTCTTTCTCTTCCATCCCTCCCTGTCTTCACCCACAATCTCCCTCTGTCTTTCACTGCTCTCAGTTCTCCTTCTCTTTCTTCCATCCCTCTCTGTCCTAACCCACAATCTCCCTCTTTATTTTCCTTCTCTCTGGTCTCCTCCTCTCTGTCTCTTCCATCCCTCTCTGTCTTCACCCACAATCTCCCTCTTTCTTTCCCTTCTCTCTGTTCTCCTTCTATCTCTTCAATCCCTCTATCCTCATCCACAATCTCCCTCTTTCTTTCCCTTCTCTCTGTTCTCCTTCTCTTTCTTCCATCCCTCTCTGTCTTCACCCACAACCTCCCTCTTTCTTTCCCTTCTCTCTGTTCTCCTTCTCTCTCTTCCATCCCTCTCTGTCCTCACCCACAATCTCCCTCTTTCTTTTCCTTCTCTCTAGTCTCCTCCTCTCTCTTTCTTCCATCCCTCTCTGTCTTCACCCACAATCTCCCTCTTTCTTTCCCTTCTCTTTTTTCTCCTTCTCTCTCTTCCATCCCTCTCTGTCCTCACCCACAATCTCCATCTTTCTTTCTCTTCTCTCTGTTCTCCTTCTCTCTCTTACATCCCTCTCTGTCCTCACCCACAATCTCCCTCTTTCTTTTCCGTCGCTCTGTTCTCCTTCTCTCTTTTCCATCCCTCTCTGTCTTCACCCACAATCTCCCTCTTTCTTTCCCTTCTCTGTTCTCCTTCTCTCTCTTCCATCCCTCTCTGTCCTCACCCACAATCTCCCTCTTTCATTCCCTTCTCTCTGTTCTCCTTCTCTCTCTTCCATCCCTATCTGTCCTCACCCACAATCTCCCTCTTTCTTTCTCTTCTCTCTGTTCTCCTTCTCTCTCTTACATCCCTCTCTGTCCTCACGCACAATCTCCCTCTTTCTTTTCCTTTGCTCTGTTCTCTTTCTCTCTCTTCCATCCCTCCCTGTCTTCACCCACAATCTCCCTCTTTCTTTCCCTTCTCTGTTCTCCTTCTCTCTCTTCCATCCCTCTCTGTCCTCACCCACAATCTCCCTCTTTCTTTTCCTTCGCTCTGTTCTCTTTCTCTCTCTTCCATCCCTCCCTGTCTTCACCCACAATCTCCTTCTGTCTTTCACTGCTCTCAGTTCTCCTTCTCTCTCTTCCATCCCTCTCTGTCCTCACCCACAATCTCCCTCTTTCTTTTCCTTCGCTCTGTTCTCTTTCTCTCTCTTCCATCCCTCCCTGTCTTCACCCACAACCTCCCTCTTTCTTTCCCTTCTCTCTGTTCTCCTTCTCTCTCTTCAATCCCTCTCTGTCCTCACCCACAATCTCCCTCTTTCTTTTCCATCTCTCTGTTCTCCTCCTATCTCTTTCTTCCATCCCTCTCTGTCTTCACCCACAATCTCCCTCTTTCTTTCCCTTCTCTTTGTTCTCCTTCTCTCTCTTCCATCCCACCCTGTCTTCACCCACAATCTCCCTCTTTCTTTCCCTTCTCTCTGTTCTCCTTCTCTTTCTTCCATCCCTCTCTGTCTTCACCCACAATCTCCCTCTTTCTTTCCCTTCTCTCTGTTCTCCTTCTCTCTCTTCCATCCCTCTCTGTCTTCACCCACAACCTCCCTCTTTCTTTCCATTCTCTCTGTTCTCCTTCTCTCTCTTCCATCCCTCTCTGTCCTCACCCACAATCTCCCTCTGTCTTTCACTGCTCTCAGTTCTCCTTCTCTTTCTTCCATCCCTCTCTGTCCTCACCCACAATCTCCCTCTTTCTTTCCCTTCTCTCTGTTCTCCTTCTATCTCTTCAATCCCTCTATCCTCACCCACAATCTCCCTCTTTCTTTCCCTCCTCTCTGTTCTCCTTCTCTCTCTTCCATCCCTCTCTGTCTTCCTCCACAACCTCCCTCTTTCTTTCCCTTCTCTCTGTTCTCCTTCTCTCTCTTCCATCCCTCTCTGTCCTCACCCACAATCTCCCTCTGTCTTTGACTGCTCTCAGTTCTCCTTCTCTTTCTTCCATCCCTCTCTGTCCTCACCCACAATCTCCCTCTTTCTTTCCCTTCTTTCTGTTCTCCTTCTATCTCTTCAATCCCTCTATCCTCACCCACAATCTCCCTCTTTCTTTCCCTTCTCTCTGTTCTCCTTCTCTCTCTTCCATCCCTCTCTGTCTTCCCCCACAACCTCCCTCTTTCTTTCCCTTCTCTCCGTTCTCCTTCTCTCTCTTCCATCCCTCTCTGTCCTCACCCACAATCTCCCTCTGTCTTTCACTGCTCTCCGTTCTCCTTCTCTTTCTTCCATCCCTCTCTGTCCTCACCCACAATCTCCCTCTTTCTTTCCCTTCTCTCTGTTCTCCTTCTATCTCTTCAATCCCTCTATCCTCACCCACAATCTTCCTCTTTCTTTTCCTTCTCTCTGTTCTCCTTCTCTCTCTTCCATCCCTCTCTGTCTTCACCCACAACCTCCCTCTTTCTTTCCCTTCTCTCTGTTCTCCTTCTCTCTCTTCCATCCCTCTCTGTCCTCACCCACAATCTCCCTCTTTCTTTCCTTCTCTCTGGTCTCCTCCTATCTCTTTCTTCCATCCCTCTCTGTCTTCACCCACAATCTCCCTCTTTCTTTCCCTTCTCTTTGTTCTCCTTCTCTCTATTCCATCCCTCTATCAACACCCACAACCTCCCTCTTTCTTTCCCTTCACTCTGTTCTCCTTCTCTCTCTTCCATTCCTCCCTGTCTTCACCCACAATCTCCCTCTTTCTTTCCCTTCTCTCTGTTCTCCTTCTCTTTCTTCCATCCCTCTCTGTCCTCACCCACAATCTCCCTCTTTCTTTCCCTTCTCTCTGTTCTCCTTCTCTCTCTTCCATCCCTCTCTGTCCTCACCCACAATCTCCCTCTTTCTTTCCCTTCTCTCTGGTCTCCTGTCTCTCTTCCAACCCTCTTGGTCCTCACCCACAATCTCCCTCTTTCTCTCTTTCTTTCCCTTCTCTCTGGTGTCCTCCTCTCTCTCTCTTCCATCCCTCTCACGCACAATCTCCCTCTTTCTTTCCCTTCTCTCTGTTCTCCTTCTCTCTCTTCCATCCCTCTCTATCCTCACCCACAATCTCCCTCTTTCTTTTCCTTCTCTCTAGTCTACTCCTCTTTCTCCCTTCCATCCCTCTCTGTCTTCACCCACAATCTCCCTCTTTCTTTCCCTTCTCTCTGTTCTCCTTCTCTCTGTTCCATCCCTCTCTGTCCTCACCCAAAATCTCCCTTTTTCCTTACCCTTCTCTCTGTTCTCCTTCTCTCTCTTCCATCCCTCTTTCCTCTCCCACAATCTCCCTCTTTCTTTCCCTTCTCTCTGTTCTCCTTCTCTCTCTTCCATCACTCTCTGTCCTCACCCACAATCTCCCTCTTACTTTCCCTTCTCTCTGTTCTCCTTCTCTCTCTTCCATCCCTCTCTGTCCTCACCCACAATCTCCCTCTGTCTTTCACTGCTCTCAGTTCTCCTTCTCTTTCTTCCATCCCTCTCTGTCCTCACCCACAATCTCCCTCTTTCTTTCCCTTCTTTCTGTTCTCCTTCTATCTCTTCAATCCCTCTATCCTCACCCACAATCTCCCTCTTTCTTTCCCTTCTCTATGTTCTCCTTCTCTCTCTTCCATCCCTCTCTGTCTTCCCCCACAACCTCCCTCTTTCTTTCCCTTCTCTCCGTTCTCCTTCTCTCTCTTCCATCCCTCTCTGTCCTCACCCACAATCTCCCTCTGTCTTTCACTGCTCTCCGTTCTCCTTCTCTTTCTTCCATCCCTCTCTGTCCTCACCCACAATCTCCCTCTTTCTTTCCCTTCTCTCTGTTCTCCTTCTATCTCTTCAATCCCTCTATCCTCACCCACAATCTTCCTTTTTCTTTTCCTTCTCTCTGTTCTCCTTCTCTCTCTTCCATCCCTCTCTGTCTTCACCCACAACCTCCCTCTTTCTTTCCCTTCTCTCTGTTCTCCTTCTCTCTCTTCCATCCCTCTCTGTCCCCACCCACAATCTCCCTCTTTCTTTCCTTCTCTCTGGTCTCCTCCTATCTCTTTCTTCCATCCCTCTCTGTCTTCACCCACAATCTCCCTCTTTCTTTCCCTTCTCTTTGTTCTCCTTCTCTCTATTCCATTCCTCTATCAACACCCACAACCTCCCTCTTTCTTTCCCTTCACTCTGTTCTCCTTCTCTCTCTTCCATTCCTCCCTGTCTTCACCCACAATCTCCCTCTTTCTTTCCCTTCTCTCTGTTCTCCTTCTCTTTCTTCCATCCCTCTCTGTCCTCACCCACAATCTCCCTCTTTCTTTCCCTTCTCTCTTTTCTCCTTCTCTCTCTTCCATCCCTCTCTGTCCTCACCCACAATCTCCCTCTTTCTTTCCCTTCTCTCTGGTCTCCTGTCTCTCTTCCAACCCTCTTGGTCCTCACCCACAATCTCCCTCTTTCTCTCTTTCTTTCCCTTCTCTCTGGTGTCCTCCTCTCTCTCTCTTCCATCCCTCTCACGCACAATCTCCCTCTTTCTTTCCCTTCTCTCTGTTCTCCTTCTCTCTCTTCCATCCCTCTCTATCCTCACCCACAATCTCCCTCTTTCTTTTCCTTCTCTCTAGTCTACTCCTCTTTCTCCCTTCCATCCCTCTCTGTCTTCACCCACAATCTCCCTCTTTCCCTTCTCTCTGTTCTCCTTCTCTGTTCCATCCCTCTCTGTCCTCACCCAAAATCTCCCTTTTTCCTTACCCTTCTCTCTGTTCTCCTTCTCTCTCTTCCATCCCTCTTTCCTCTCCCACAATCTCCCTCTTTCTTTCCCTTCTCTCTGTTCTCCTTCTCTCTCTTCCATCACTCTCTGTCCTCACCCACAATCTCCCTCTTACTTTCTCTTCTCTATGTTCTCCTTCTCTCTCTTACATCCCTCTCTGTCCTCACCCACAATCTCCCTCTTTCTTTTCCTTCGCTCTGTTCTCTTTCTCTCTCTTCCATCCCTCCCTGTCTTCACCCACAATCTCCCTCTGTCTTTCACTGCTCTCAGTTCTCCTTCTGTTTCTTCCATCCCTCTCTGTCCTCACCCACAATCTCCCTCTTTCTTTTCCTTCTCTCTGGTCTCCTCCTCTCTGTCTCTTCCATCCCTCTCTGTCTTCACCCACAATCTCCCTATTTCTTTCCCTTCTCTCTTTTCTCCTTCTATCTCTTCAATCCCTCTATCCTCACCCACAATCTCCCTCTTTCTTTTCCTTCTCTCTGTTCTCCTTCTATCTCTTCCATCCCTCTCTGTCTTCACCCACAACCAACCTCTTTCTTTCCCTTCTCACTGTTCTCCTTCTCTCTCTTCCATCCCTCTATCTTCACGCACAATCTCCCTCTTTCTTTCCCTTCTCTCTGTTCTCCTTCTCTCTCTTACATCCCTCTCTGTCCTCACCCACAATCTCCCTCTTTCTTTTCCGTCGCTCTGTTCTCCTTCTCTCTCTTCCATCCCTCTCTGTCTTCACCTACAATCTCCCTCTTTCTTTCCCTTCTCTCTGTTCTCCTTCTCTCTCTTCCATCACTCTCTGTCCTCACCCACAATCTCCCTCTTTCTTTCTCTTCTCTCTGTTCTCCTTCTCTGTCTTACATCTCTCTGTGTCCTCACCCACAATCTCCCTCTTTCTTTTCCTTCGCTCTGTTCTCTTTCTCTCTCTTCCATCCCTCCCTATCTTCACCCACAGTCTCCCTCTGTCTTTCACTGCGCTCAGTTCTCCTTCTGTTTCTTCCATCCCTCTCTGTCCTCACCCACAATCTCCCTCTTTCTTTTCCTTCTCTCTGGTCTCCTCCTCTCTGTCTCTTCCATCCCTCTCTGTCTTCACCCACAATCTCCCTCTTTCTTTCCCTTCTCTCTGTTCTCCTTCTATCTCTTCAATCCCTCTATCCTCCCCCACAATCTCCCTCTTTCTTTTCCTTCTCTCTGTTCTCCTTCTATCTCTTCCATCCAATCTGTCTTCACCCACAACCTCCCTCTTTCTTTCCCTTCTCACTGTTCTCCTTCTCTCTCTTACATCCCTCTCACCCACAATCTCCCTCTTTCTTTCCCTTCTCTCTGTTCTCCTTCTCTCTCTTACATCCCTCTCACCCACAATCTCCCTCTTTCTTTTCCGTCGCTCTGTTCTCCTTCTCTCTCTTCCATCCCTCTCTGTCTTCACCCACAATCTCCCTCTTTCTTTCCCTTCTCTGTTCTCCTTCTCTCTCTTCCATCCCTCTCTGTCCTCACCCACAATCTCCCTCTTTCATTCCCTTCTCTCTGTTCTCCTTCTCTCTCTTCCATCCCTCTCTGTCTTCACCCACAACCTCCCTCTTTCTTTCCATTCTCTCTGTTCTCCTTCTCTCTCTTCCATCCCTCTCTGTCCTCACCCACAATCTCCCTCTGTCTTTCACTGCTCTCAGTTCTCCTTCTCTTTCTTCCATCCCTCTCTGTCCTCACCCACAATCTCCCTCTTTCTTTCCCTTCTCTCTGTTCTCCTTCTATCTCTTCAATCCCTCTATCCTCACCCACAATCTCCCTCTTTCTTTCCCTCCTCTCTGTTCTCCTTCTCTCTCTTCCATCCCTCTCTGTCTTCCTCCACAACCTCCCTCTTTCTTTCCCTTCTCTCTGTTCTCCTTCTCTCTCTTCCATCCCTCTCTGTCCTCACCCACAATCTCCCTCTGTCTTTGACTGCTCTCAGTTCTCCTTCTCTTTCTTCCATCCCTCTCTGTCCTCACCCACAATCTCCCTCTTTCTTTCCCTTCTTTCTGTTCTCCTTCTATCTCTTCAATCCCTCTATCCTCACCCACAATCTCCCTCTTTCTTTCCCTTCTCTCTGTTCTCCTTCTCTCTCTTCCATCCCTCTCTGTCTTCCCCCACAACCTCCCTCTTTCTTTCCCTTCTCTCCGTTCTCCTTCTCTCTCTTCCATCCCTCTCTGTCCTCACCCACAATCTCCCTCTGTCTTTCACTGCTCTCCGTTCTCCTTCTCTTTCTTCCATCCCTCTCTGTCCTCACCCACAATCTCCCTCTTTCTTTCCCTTCTCTCTGTTCTCCTTCTATCTCTTCAATCCCTCTATCCTCACCCACAATCTTCCTCTTTCTTTTCCTTCTCTCTGTTCTCCTTCTCTCTCTTCCATCCCTCTCTGTCTTCACCCACAACCTCCCTCTTTCTTTCCCTTCTCTCTGTTCTCCTTCTCTCTCTTCCATCCCTCTCTGTCCTCACCCACAATCTCCCTCTTTCTTTCCTTCTCTCTGGTCTCCTCCTATCTCTTTCTTCCATCCCTCTCTGTCTTCACCCACAATCTCCCTCTTTCTTTCCCTTCTCTTTGTTCTCCTTCTCTCTATTCCATCCCTCTATCAACACCCACAACCTCCCTCTTTCTTTCCCTTCACTCTGTTCTCCTTCTCTCTCTTCCATTCCTCCCTGTCTTCACCCACAATCTCCCTCTTTCTTTCCCTTCTCTCTGTTCTCCTTCTCTTTCTTCCATCCCTCTCTGTCCTCACCCACAATCTCCCTCTTTCTTTCCCTTCTCTCTGTTCTCCTTCTCTCTCTTCCATCCCTCTCTGTCCTCACCCACAATCTCCCTCTTTCTTTCCCTTCTCTCTGGTCTCCTGTCTCTCTTCCAACCCTCTTGGTCCTCACCCACAATCTCCCTCTTTCTCTCTTTCTTTCCCTTCTCTCTGGTGTCCTCCTCTCTCTCTCTTCCATCCCTCTCACGCACAATCTCCCTCTTTCTTTCCCTTCTCTCTGTTCTCCTTCTCTCTCTTCCATCCCACTCTATCCTCACCCACAATCTCCCTCTTTCTTTTCCTTCTCTCTAGTCTACTCCTCTTTCTCCCTTCCATCCCTCTCTGTCTTCACCCACAATCTCCCTCTTTCTTTCCCTTCTCTCTGTTCTCCTTCTCTCTGTTCCATCCCTCTCTGTCCTCACCCAAAATCTCCCTTTTTCCTTACCCTTCTCTCTGTTCTCCTTCTCTCTCTTCCATCCCTCTTTCCTCTCCCACAATCTCCCTCTTTCTTTCCCTTCTCTCTGTTCTCCTTCTCTCTCTTCCATCACTCTCTGTCCTCACCCACAATCTCCCTCTTACTTTCCCTTCTCTCTGTTCTCCTTCTCTCTCTTCCATCCATCTCTGTCCTCACCCACAATCTCCCTCTGTCTTTCACTGCTCTCAGTTCTCCTTCTCTTTCTTCCATCCCTCTCTGTCCTCACCCACAATCTCCCTCTTTCTTTCCCTTCTTTCTGTTCTCCTTCTATCTCTTCAATCCCTCTATCCTCTCCCACAATCTCCCTCTTTCTTTCCCTTCTCTCTGTTCTCCTTCTCTCTCTTCCATCCCTCTCTGTCTTCCCCCACAACCTCCCTCTTTCTTTCCCTTCTCTCCGTTCTCCTTCTCTCTCTTCCATCCCTCTCTGTCCTCACCCACAATCTCCCTCTGTCTTTCACTGCTCTCCGTTCTCCTTCTCTTTCTTCCATCCCTCTCTGTCCTCACCCACAATCTCCCTCTTTCTTTCCCTTCTCTCTGTTCTCCTTCTATCTCTTCAATCCCTCTATCCTCACCCACAATCTTCCTCTTTCTTTTCCTTCTCTCTGTTCTCCTTCTCTCTCTTCCATCCCTCTCTGTCTTCACCCACAACCTCCCTCTTTCTTTCCCTTCTCTCTGTTCTCCTTCTCTCTCTTCCATCCCTCTCTGTCCTCACCCACAATCTCCCTCTTTCTTTCCTTCTCTCTGGTCTCCTCCTATCTCTTTCTTCCATCCCTCTCTGTCTTCACCCACAATCTCCCTCTTTCTTTCCCTTCTCTTTGTTCTCCTTCTCTCTATTCCATCCCTCTATCAACACCCACAACCTCCCTCTTTCTTTCCCTTCACTCTGTTCTCCTTCTCTCTCTTCCATTCCTCCCTGTCTTCACCCACAATCTCCCTCTTTCTTTCCCTTCTCTCTGTTCTCCTTCTCTTTCTTCCATCCCTCTCTGTCCTCACCCACAATCTCCCTCTTTCTTTCCCTTCTCTCTGTTCTCCTTCTCTCTCTTCCATCCCTCTCTGTCCTCACCCACAATCTCCCTCTTTCTTTCCCTTCTCTCTGGTCTCCTGTCTCTCTTCCAACCCTCTTGGTCCTCACCCACAATCTCCCTCTTTCTCTCTTTCTTTCCCTTCTCTCTGGTGTCCTCCTCTCTCTCTCTTCCATCCCTCTCACGCACAATCTCCCTCTTTCTTTCCCTTCTCTCTGTTCTCCTTCTCTCTCTTCCATCCCTCTCTATCCTCACCCACAATCTCCCTCTTTCTTTTCCTTCTCTCTAGTCTACTCCTCTTTCTCCCTTCCATCCCTCTCTGTCTTCACCCACAATCTCCCTCTTTCTTTCCCTTCTCTCTGTTCTCCTTCTCTCTGTTCCATCCCTCTCTGTCCTCACCCAAAATCTCCCTTTTTCCTTACCCTTCTCTCTGTTCTCCTTCTCTCTCTTCCATCCCTCTTTCCTCTCCCACAATCTCCCTCTTTCTTTCCCTTCTCTCTGTTCTCCTTCTCTCTCTTCCATCACTCTCTGTCCTCACCCACAATCTCCCTCTTACTTTCTCTTCTCTATGTTCTCCTTCTCTCTCTTACATCCCTCTCTGTCCTCACCCACAATCTCCCTCTTTCTTTTCCTTCGCTCTGTTCTCTTTCTCTCTCTTCCATCCCTCCCTGTCTTCACCCACAATCTCCCTCTGTCTTTCACTGCTCTCAGTTCTCCTTCTGTTTCTTCCATCCCTCTCTGTCCTCACCCACAATCTCCCTCTTTCTTTTCCTTCTCTCTGGTCTCCTCCTCTCTGTCTCTTCCATCCCTCTCTGTCTTCACCCACAATCTCCCTATTTCTTTCCCTTCTTTCTTTTCTCCTTCTATCTCTTCAATCCCTCTATCCTCACCCACAATCTCCCTCTTTCTTTTCCTTCTCTCTGTTCTCCTTCTATCTCTTCCATCCCTCTCTGTCTTCACCCACAACCAACCTCTTTCTTTCCCTTCTCACTGTTCTCCTTCTCTCTCTTCCATCCCTCTATCTTCACGCACAATCTCCCTCTTTCTTTCCCTTCTCTCTGTTCTCCTTCTCTCTCTTACATCCCTCTCTGTCCTCACCCACAATCTCCCTCTTTCTTTTCCGTCGCTCTGTTCTCCTTCTCTCTCTTCCATCCCTCTCTGTCTTCACCTACAATCTCCCTCTTTCTTTCCCTTCTCTCTGTTCTCCTTCTCTCTCTTCCATCACTCTCTGTCCTCACCCACAATCTCCCTCTTTCTTTCTCTTCTCTCTGTTCTCCTTCTCTGTCTTACATCTCTCTGTGTCCTCACCCACAATCTCCCTCTTTCTTTTCCTTCGCTCTGTTCTCTTTCTCTCTCTTCCATCCCTCCCTATCTTCACCCACAGTCTCCCTCTGTCTTTCACTGCTCTCAGTTCTCCTTCTGTTTCTTCCATCCCTCTCTGTCCTCACCCACAATCTCCCTCTTTCTTTTCCTTCTCTCTGGTCTCCTCCTCTCTGTCTCTTCCATCCCTCTCTGTCTTCACCCACAATCTCCCTCTTTCTTTCCCTTCTCTCTGTTCTCCTTCTATCTCTTCAATCCCTCTATCCTCCCCCACAATCTCCCTCTTTCTTTTCCTTCTCTCTCTTCTCCTTCTATCTCTTCCATCCAATCTGTCTTCACCCACAACCTCCCTCTTTCTTTCCCTTCTCACTGTTCTCCTTCTCTCTCTTCCATCCCTCTATCCTCACGCACAATCTCCCTCTTTCTTTCCCTTCTCTCTGTTCTCCTTCTCTCTCTTACATCCCTCTCTGGCCTCACCCACAATCTCCCTCTTTCTTTTCCGTCGCTCTGTTCTCCTTCTCTCTCTTCCATCCCTCTCTGTCTTCACCCACAATCTCCCTCTTTCTTTCCCTTCTCTGTTCTCCTTCTCTCTCTTCCATCCCTCTCTGTCCTCCCCCACAATCTCCCTCTTTCATTCCCTTATCTCTGTTCTCCTTCTCTCTCTTCCATCCCTCTCTGTCCTCACCCTCAATCTCCCTCTTTCTTTCTCTTCTCTCTGTTCTCCTTCTCTCTCTTACATCCCTCTCTGTCCTCACCCACAATCTCCCTCTTTCTTTTCCTTCGCTCTGTTCTCTTTCTCTCTCTTCCTTCCTTCCCTGTCTACACCCACAATCTCCCTCTTTCTTTCCCTTCTCTGTTCTCCTTCTCTCTCTTCCATCCCTCTCTGTCCTCTCAAACAATCTCCCTCTTTCATTCCCTTCTCTCTGTTCTCCTTCTCTCTCTTCCATCCCTCTCTGTCCTCACCCAAATCTCCCTCTTTCTTTTCCTTCACTCTGTTCTCTTTCTCTTCCATCCCTCCCTGTCTTCACCCACAATCTCCCTCTGTCTTTCACTGCTCTCAGTTCTCCTTCTCTTTCTTCCATCCCTCTCTGTCCTCACCCACAATCTCCCTCTTTATTTTCCTTCTCTCTTGTCTCCTCCTCTCTCTTTCTTCCATCCCTCTCTGTCTTCACCCACAATCTCCCTCTTTCTTTCCCTTCTCTTTGTTCTCCTTCTCTCTCTTCCATCCCTCTCTGTCCTCACCCACAATCTCCCTCTTTCTTTCCCTTCTCTCTGTTCTCCTTCTCTCTCTTCCATCCCTCTCTGTCCTCACCCACAATCTCCCTCTTTCTTTTCCTTCTCTCTAGTCTCCTCCTCTCTCTTTCTTCCATCCCTCTCTGTCTTCACCCACAATCTCCCTCTTTCTTTCCCTTCTCTGTTCTCCTTCTCTCTCTTCCATCCCTCTCTGTCCTCACCCACAATCTCCCTCTTTCATTCCCTTCTCTCTGTTCTCCTTCTCTCTCTTCCATCCCTCTCTGTCCTCACCCACAATCTCCCTCTTTCTTTCCCTTCTCTCTGGTGTCCTCCTCTCTCTCTCTTCCATCCCTCTCACGCACAATCTCCCTCTTTCTTTCCCTTCTCTCTGTTCTCCTTCTCTCTCTTCCATCCCTCTCTATCCTCACCCACAATCTCCCTCTTTCTTTTCCTTCTCTCTAGTCTACTCCTCTTTCTCCCTTCCATCCCTCTCTGTCTTCACCCACAATCTCCCTCTTTCTTTCCCTTCTCTCTGTTCTCCTTCTCTCTGTTCCATCCCTCTCTGTCCTCACCCAAAATCTCCCTTTTTCCTTACCCTTCTCTCTGTTCTCCTTCTCTCTCTTCCATCCCTCTTTCCTCTCCCACAATCTCCCTCTTTCTTTCCCTTCTCTCTGTTCTCCTTCTCTCTCTTACATCCCTCTCTGTCCTCACCCACAATCTCCCTATTTCTTTTCCTTCGCTCTGTTCTCTTTCTCTCTCTTCCATCCCTCCCTATCTTCACCCACAATCTCCCTCTGTCTTTCACTGCTCTCAGTTCTCCTTCTGTTCCTTCCATCCCTCTCTGTCCTCACCCACAATCTCCCTCTTTCTTTTCCTTCTCTCTGGTCTCCTCCTCTCTTTCTCTTCCATCCCTCTCTGTCTTCACCCACAATCTCCCTCTTTCTTTCCCTTCTCTCTGTTCTCCTTCTATCTCTTCAATCCCTCTATCCTCACCCACAATCTCCCTCTTTCTTTTCCTTCTCTCTGTTCTCCTTCTATCTCTTCCATCCCTCTCTGTCTTCACCCACAACCTCCCTCTTTCTTTCCCTTCTCACTGTTCTCCTTCTCTCTCTTCCATTCCTCTATCTTCACGCACAATCTCCCTCTTTCTTTCCCTTCTCTCTGTTCTCCTTCTCTCTCTTACATCCCTCTCTGTCCTCACCCACAATCTCCCTCTTTCTTTTCCGTCGCTCTGTTCTCCTTCTCTCTCTTCCATCCCTCTCTGTCTTCACCCACAATCTCCCTCTTTCTTTCCCTTCTCTCTGTTCTCCTTCTCTCTCTTACATCTCTCTCTGTCCTCACCCACAATCTCCCTCTTTCTTTTCCTTCGCTCTGTTCTCTTTCTCTCTCTTCCATCCCTCTCTGTCTTCACCCACAGTCTCCCTCTGTCTTTCACTGCTCTCAGTTCTCCTTCTGTTTCTTCCATCCCTCTCTGTCCTCACACACAATCTCCCTCTTTCATTCCCTTCTCTCTGTTCTCCTTCTCTCTCTTCCATCCCTCTCTGTCCTCACCCAAATCTCCCTCTTTCTTTTCCTTCACTCTGTTCTCTTTCTCTTCCATCCCTCCCTGTCTTCACCCACAATCTCCCTCTGTCTTTCACTGCTCTCAGTTCTCCTTCTCTTTCTTCCATCCCTCTCTGTCCTCTCCCACAATCTCCCTCTTTCTTTTCCTTCGCTCTGTTCTCTTTCTCTCTCTTCCATCCCTCCCTGTCTTCACCCACAATCTCCCTCTGTCTTTCACTGCTCTCAGTTCTCCTTCTCTTTCTTCCTTCCCTCTCTGTCCTCACCCACAATCTCCCTCTTTGTTTCCCTTCTCTCTGTTCTCCTTCTAACTCTTCAATCCCTCTATCCTCACCCACAATCTCCCTCTTTCTTTCCCTTCTCTCTGTTCTCCTTCTCTCTCTTCCATCCCTCTCTGTCTTCACCCACAACCTCCCTCTTTCTTTCCCTTCTCTCTGTTCTCCTTATCTCTCTTCAATCCCTCTCTGTCCTCACCCACAATCTCCCTCTTTCTTTTCCATCTCTCTGTTCTCCTCCTATCTCTTTCTTCCATCCCTCTCTGTCTTCACCCACAATCTCCCTCTTTCTTTCCCTTCTCTTTGTTCTCCTTCTCTCTCTTCCATCCCACCCTGTCTTCACCCACAATCTCCCTCTTTCTTTCCCTTCTCTCTGTTCTCCTTCTCTTTCTTCCATCCCTCTCTGTCCTCTCCCACAATCTCCCTCTTTCTTTCCCTTCTCTCTGTTCTCCTTCTCTCTCTTCCATCCCTCTCTGTCTTCACCCACAACCTCCCTCTTTCTTTTCATTCTCTCTGTTCTCCTTCTCTCTCTTCCATCCCTCTCTGTCCTCACCCACAATCTCCCTCTGTCTTTCACTGCTCTCAGTTCTCCTTCTCTTCCTTCCATCCCTCTCTGTCCTCACCCACAACCTTCCTCTTTCTTTCCCTTCTCTCTGTTCTCCTTCTCTCTCTTCCATCCCTCTCTGTCCTCACCCACAATCTCCCTCTGTCTTTCACTGCTCTCAGTTCTCCTTCTCTTTCTTCCATCCCTCTCTGTCCTCACCCACAATCTCCCTCTTTCTTTCCCTTCTTTCTGTTCTCCTTCTATCTCTTCAATCCCTCTATCCTCACCCACAATCTCCCTCTTTCTTTCCCTTCTTTCTGTTCTCCTTCTATCTCTTCAATCCCTCTATCCTCACCCACAATCTCCCTCTTTCTTTCCCTTCTCTCTGTTCTCCTTCTCTCTCTTCCATCCCTCTATGTCTTCCCCCACAATCTCCCTCTTTCTTTTCCTTCGCTCTGTTCTCTTTCTCTCTCTTCCATCCCTCCCTGTCTACACCCACAATCTCCCTCTTTCATTCCCTTCTCTCTGTTCTCCTTCTCTCTCTTCCATCCCTCTCTGTCCTCACCCACAATCTCCCTCTGTCTTTCACTGCTCTCAGTTCTCCTTCTCTTCCTTCCATCCCTCTCTGTCCTCACCCACAACCTCCCTCTTTCTTTCCCTTCTCTCTGTTCTCCTTCTCTCTCTTCCATCCCTCTCTGTCCTCACCCACAATCTCCCTCTGTCTTTCACTGCTCTCAGTTCTCCTTCTCTTTCTTCCATCCCTCTCTGTCCTCACCCACAATCTCCCTCTTTCTTTCCCTTCTTTCTGTTCTCCTTCTATCTCTTCAATCCCTCTATCCTCACCCACAATCTCCCTCTTTCTTTCCCTTCTTTCTGTTCTCCTTCTATCTCTTCAATCCCTCTATCCTCACCCACAATCTCCCTCTTTCTTTCCCTTCTCTCTGTTCTCCTTCTCTCTCTTCCATCCCTCTATGTCTTCCCCCACAATCTCCCTCTTTCTTTTCCTTCGCTCTGTTCTCTTTCTCTCTCTTCCATCCCTCCCTGTCTACACCCACAATCTCCCTCTTTCATTCCCTTCTCTCTGTTCTCCTTCTCTCTCTTCCATCCCTCTCTGTCCTCACCCAAATCTCCCTCTTTCTTTTCCTTCACTCTGTTCTCTTTCTCTTCCATCCCTCCCTGTCTTCACCCACAATCTCCCTCTGTCTTTCACTGCTCTCAGTTCTCCTTCTCTTTCTTCCTTCCCTCTCTGTCCTCACCCACAATCTCCCTCTTTCTTTCCCTTCTCTCTGTTCTCCTTCTATCTCTTCAATCCCTCTATCCTCACCCACAATCTCCCTCTTTCTTTCCCTTCTCTCTGTTCTCCTTCTCTCTCTTCCATCCCTCTCTGTCTTCACCCACAACCTCCCTCTTTCTTTCCCTTCTCTCTGTTCTCCTTCTCTCTCTTCAATCCCTCTCTGTCCTCACCCACAATCTCCCTCTTTCTTTTCCATCTCTCTGTTCTCCTCCTATCTCTTTCTTCCATCCCTCTCTGTCTTCACCCACAATCTCCCTCTTTCTTTCCCTTCTCTTTGTTCTCCTTCTCTCTCTTCCATCCCACCCTGTCTTCACCCACAATCTCCCTCTTTCTTTCCCTTCTCTCTGTTCTCCTTCTCTTTCTTCCATCCCTCTCTGTCCTCACCCACAATCTCCCTCTTTCTTTCCCTTCTCTCTGTTCTCCTTCTCTCTCTTCCATCCCTCTCTGTCTTCACCCACAACCTCCCTCTTTCTTTCCATTCTCTCTGTTCTCCTTCTCTCTCTTCCATCCCTCTCTGTCCTCACCCACAATCTCCCTCTGTCTTTCACTGCTCTCAGTTCTCCTTCTCTTTCTTCCATCCCTCTCTGTCCTCACCCACAATCTCCCTCTTTCTTTCCCTTCTCTCTGTTCTCCTTCTATCTCTTCAATCCCTCTATCCTCACCCACAATCTCCCTCTTTCTTTCCCTCCTCTCTGTTCTCCTTCTCTCTCTTCCATCCCTCTCTGTCTTCCTCCACAACCTCCCTCTTTCTTTCCCTTCTCTCTGTTCTCCTTCTCTCTCTTCCATCCCTCTCTGTCCTCACCCACAATCCACCTCTGTCTTTCACTGCTCTCAGTTCTCCTTCTCTTTCGTCCATCCCTCTCTGTCCTCACCCACAATCTCCCTCTTTCTTTCCCTTCTTTCTGTTCTCCTTCTATCTCTTCAATCCCTCTATCCTCACCCACAATCTCCCTCTTTCTTTCCCTTCTCTCTGTTCTCCTTCTCTCTCTTCCATCCCTCTCTTTCTTCCCCCACAACCTCCCTCTTTCTTTCCCTTCTCTCTGTTCTCCTTCTCTCTCTTCCATCCCTCTCTGTCCTCACCCACAATCTCCCTCTGTCATTCACTGCTCTCCGTTCTCCTTCTCTTTCTTCCATCCCTCACTGTCCTCACCCACAATCTCCCTCTTTCTTTCCCTTCTCTCTGTTCTCCGTCTATCTCTTCAATCCCACTATCCTCACCCACAATCTTCCTCTTTCTTTCCCTTCTCTCTGTTCACCTTCTCTCTCTTCCATCCCTCTCTGTCTTCACCCACAACCTCCCTCTTTCTTTCCCTTCTCTCTGTTCTCCTTCTCTCTCTTCCATCCCTCTCTGTCCTCACCCACAATCTCCCTCTTTCTTTTCCTTCTCTCTGGTCTCCTCCTATCTCTTTCTTCCATCCCTCTCTGTCTTCACCCACAATCTCCCTCTTTCTTTCCCTTCTCTTTGTTCTCCTTCTCTCTATTCCATCCCTCTATCAACACCCACAACCTCCCTCTTTCTTTCCCTTCACTCTGTTCTCCTTCTCTCTCTTCCATCCCTCCCTGTCTTCACACACAATCTCCCTCTTTCTTTCCCTTCTCTCTGTTCTCCTTCTTTCTTCCATCCCTCTCTGTCCTCACCCACAATCTCCCTCTTTCTTTCCCTTCTCTCTGTTCTCCTTCTCTCTCTTCCATCCCTCTCTGTCCTCACCCACAATCTCCCTCTTTCTTTCCCTTCTCTCTGGTCTCTTCTCTCTCTTCCAACCCTCTTGGTCCTCACCCACAATCTCCCTCTTTCTCTTTTTCTTTCCCTTCTCTCTGGTGTCCTCCTCTCTCTCTCTTCCATCCCTCTCACGCACAATCTCCCTCTTTCTTTCCCTTCTCTCTGTTCTCCTTCTCTCTCTTCCATCCCTCTCTATCCTCACCCACAATCTCCCTCTTTCTTTTCCTTCTCTCTAGTCTACTCCTCTTTCTCCCTTCCATCCCTCTCTGTCTTCACCCACAATCTCCCTCTTTCTTTCCCTTCTCTCTTTTCTCCTTCTCTCTGTTCCATCCCTCTCTGTCCTCACCCAAAATCTCCCTTTTTCCTTACCCTTCTCTCTGTTCTCCTTCTCTCTCTTCCATCCCTCTTTCCTCTCCCACAATCTCCCTCTTTCTTTCCCTTCTCTCTGTTCTCCTTCTCTCTCTTCCATCACTCTCTGTCCTCACCCACAATCTCCCTCTTTCTTTCTCTTCTCTATGTTCTCCTTCTCTCTCTTACATCCCTCTCTGTCCTCACCCACAATCTCCCTCTTTCTTTTCCTTCGCTCTGTTCGCTTTCTCTCTCTTCCATCCCTCTCTGTCCTCACCCACAATCTCCCTCTTTCTTTTCCTTCACTCTGGTCTCCTCCTCTCTGTCTCTTCCATCCCTCTCTGTCTTCACCCACAATCTCCCTCTTTCTTTCCCTTCTCTCTGTTCTCCTTCTATCTCTTCAATCCCTCTATCCTCACCCACAATCTCCCTCTTTCTTTTCCTTCTCTCTGTTCTCCTTCTATCTCTTCCATCCCTCTCTGTCTTCACCCACAACCTCCCTCTTTCTTTCCCTTCTCACTGTTCTCCTTCTCTCTCTTCCATCCCTCTATCTTCACGCACAATCTCCCTCTTTCTTTCCCTTCTCTCTGTTCTCCTTCTCTCTCTTACATCCCTCTCTGTCCTCACCCACAATCTCCCTCTTTCTTTTCCGTCGCTCTGTTCTCCTTCTCTCTCTTCCATCCCTCTCTGTCTTCACCCACAATCTCCCTCTTTCTTTCCCTTCTCTCTGTTCTCCTTCTCTCTCTTCCATCACTCTCTGTCCTCACCCACAATCTCCCTCTTTCTTTCTCTTCTCTCTGTTCTCCTTCTCTCTCTTACATCTCTCTCTGTCCTCACCCACAATCTCCCTCTTTCTTTTCCTTCGCTCTGTTCTCTTTCTCTCTCTTCCATCCCTCCCTGTCTTCACCCACAGTCTCCCTCTGTCTTTCACTGCTCTCAGTTCTCCTTCTGTTTCTTCCATCCCTCTCTGTCCTCACCCACAATCTCCCTCTTTCTTTTCCTTCTCTGTGGTCTCCTCCTCTCTGTCTCTTCCATCCCTCTCTGTCTTCACCCACAATCTCCCTCTTTCTTTCCCTTCTATCTGTTCTCCTTCTATCTCTTCAATCCCTCTATCCTCACCCACAATTTCCCTCTTTCTTTTGCTTCTCTCTGTTCTCCTTCTATCTCTTCCATCCCTCTCTGTCTTCACCTTCACCCACAACCTCCCTCTTTCTTTCCCTTCTCACTGTTCTCCTTCTCTCTCTTCCATCCCTCTATCCTCACGCACAATCTCCCTCTTTCTTTCCCTTCTCTCTGTTCTCCTTCTCTCTCTTACATCCCTCTCTGGCCTCACCGACAATCTCCCTCTTTCTTTTCTGTCGCTCTGTTCTCCTTCTCTCTCTTCCATCCCTCTCTGTCTTCACCCACAATCTCCCTCTTTCTTTCCCTTCTCTGTTCTCCTTCTCTCTCTTCCATCCCTCTCTGTCCTCACCCACAATCTCCCTCTTTCATTCCCTTATCTCTGTTCTCCTTCTCTCTCTTCCATCCCTCTCTGTCCTCACCCACAATCTCCCTCTTTCTTTCTCTTCTCTCTGTTCTCCTTCTCTCTCTTACATCCCTCTCTGTCCTCACCCACAATCTCCCTCTTTCTTTTCCTTCGCTCTGTTCTCTTTCTCCCTCTTCCATCCCTCCCTGTCTACACCCACAATCTCCCTCTTTCTTTCCCTTCTCTGTTCTCCTTCTCTCTCTTCCATCCCTCTCTGTCCTCTCCCACAATCTCCCTCTTTCATTCCCTTCTCTCTGTTCTCCTTCTCTCTCTTCCATCCCTCCCTGTCTTCACCCACAATCTCCCTCTGTCTTTCACTGCTCTCAGTTCTCCTTCTCTTTCTTCCATCCCTCTCTGTCCTCACCCACAATCTCCCTCTTTATTTTCCTTCTCTCTGGTCTCCTCCTCTCTGTCTCTTCCATCCCTCTCTGTCTTCACCCACAATCTCCCTCTTTCTTTCCCTTCTCTCTGTTCTCCTTCTATCTCTTCAATCCCTCTATCCTCATCCACAATCTCCCTCTTTCTTTCTCTTCTCTCTGTTCTCCTTCTCTCTCTTCCATCCCTCTCTGTCTTCACCCACAACCTCCCTCTTTCTTTCCCTTCTCTCTGTTCTCCTTCTCTCTCTTCCATCCCTCTCTGTCCTCACCCACAATCTCCCTCTTTCTTTTCCTTCTCTCTAGTCTCCTCCTCTCTCTTTCTTCCATCCCTCTCTGTCTTCACCCACAATCTCCCTCTTTCTTTCCCTTCTCTTTGTTCTCCTTCTCTCTCTTCCATCCCTCTCTGTCCTCACCCACAATCTCCCTCTTTCTTTCTCTTCTCTCTGTTCTCCTTCTCTCTCTTACATCCCTCTCTGTCCTCACCCACAATCTCCCTCTTTCTTTTCCGTCGCTCTGTTCTCCTTCTCTCTCTTCCATCCCTCTCTGTCTTCACCCACGATCTCCCTCTTTCTTTCCCTTCTCTGTTCTCCTTCTCTCTCTTCCATCCCTCTCTGTCCTCACCCACAATCTCCCTCTTTCTTTCCCTTCTCTCTGTTCTCCTTCTATCTCTTCAATCCCTCTATCCTCATCCACAATCTCCCTCTTTCTTTCTCTTCTCTCTGTTCTCCTTCTCTCTCTTCCATCCCTCTCTGTCTTCACCCACAACCTCCCTCTTTCTTTCCCTTCTCTCTGTTCTCCTTCTCTCTCTTCCATCCCTCTCTGTCCTCACCCACAATCTCCCTCTTTCTTTCTCTTCTCTCTGTTCTCCTTCTCTCTCTTACATCCCTCTCTGTCCTCAACCACAATCTCCCTCTTTCTTTTCCTTTGCTCTGTTCTCTTTCTCTCTCTTCCATCCCTCCCTGTCTTCACCCACAATCTCCCTCTTTCTTACCCTTCTCTGTTCTCCTTCTCTCTCTTCCATCCCTCTCTGTCCTCACCCACAATCTCCCTCTTTCTTTTCCTTCGCTTTGTTCTCTTTCTCTCTCTTCCATCCCTCCCTGTCTTCACCCACAATCTCCCTCTGTCTTTCACTGCTCTCAGTTCTCCTTCTCTTTCTTCCATCTCTCTCTGTCCTCACCCACAATCTCCCTCTTTCTTTCCCTTCTCTCTGTTCTCCTTCTATCTCTTCAATCCCTCTATCCTCATCCACAATGTCCCTCTTTCTTTCCCTTCTCTCTGTTCTCCTTCTCTCTCTTCCATCCCTCTCTGTCTTCACCCACAACCTCCCTCTTTCTTTCCCTTCTCTCTGTTCTCCTTCTCTCTCTTCAATCCCTCTCTGTCCTCACCCACAATCTCCCTCTTTCTTTTCCATCTCTCTGGTCTCCTCCTATCTCTTTCTTCCATCCCTCTCTGTCTTCAACCACAATCTCCCTCTTTCTTTCCCTTCTCTTTGTTCTCCTTCTCTCTCTTCCATCCCTCCCTGTCTTCACCCACAATCTCCCTCTTTCTTTCCCTTCTCTCTGTTCTCCTTCTCTTTCTTCCATCCCTCTCTATCCTCACCCACAATCTCCCTCTTTCTTTCCCTTCTCTCTGTTCTCCTTCTCTCTCTTCCATCCCTCTCTGTCTTCACCCACAACCTCCCTCTTTCTTTCCATTCTCTCTGTTCTCCTTCTCTCTCTTCCATCCCTCTCTGTCCTCACCCACAATCTCCCTCTATCTTTCACTGCTCTCAGTTCTCCTTCTCTTTCTTCCTTCCCTCTCTGTCCTCACCCACAATCTCCCTCTTTCTTTCCCTACTCTCTGTTCTCCTTCTATCTCTTCAATCCCTCTATCCTCACCCAAAATCTCCCTCTTTCTTTCCCTTCTCTCTGTTCTCCTTCTCTCTCTTCCATCCCTCTCTGTCTTCACCCACAACCTCCCTCTTTCTTTCCCTTCTCTCTGTTCTCCTTCTCTCTCTTCCATCCCTCTCTGTCCTCACCCTCAATCTCCCTCTTTCTTTTCCTTCTCTCTGGTCTCCTCCTATCTCTTTCTTCCATCCCTCTCTGTCTTCACCCACAATCTCCCTCTTTCTTTCCCTTCTCTTTGTTCTCCTTCTCTCTCTTTCATCCCTCTATCAACACCCACAACCTCCCTCTTTCTTTCCCTTCACTCTGTTCTCCTTCTCTCTCTTCCATCCCTCCCTGTCTTCACCCACAATCTCCCTCTTTCTTTCCCTTCTCTCTGTTCTCCTTCTCTTTCTTCCATCCCTCTCTGTCCTCACCCACAATCTCCCTCTTTCTTTCCCTTCTCTCTGTTCTCCTTCTCTCTCTTCCATCCCTCTCTGTCCTCACCCACAATCTCCCTCTTTCTTTCCCTTCTCTCTGGTCTCCTCTCTCTCTTCCAACCCTCTTGGTCCTCACCCACAATCTCCCTCTTTCTTTCCCTTCTCTCTGGTGTCCTCCTCTCTCTCTCTTCCATCCCTCTCACGCACAATCTCCTTCTTTCTTTCCCTTCTCTCTGTTCTCCTTCTCTCTCTTCCATCCCTCTCTATCCTCACCCACAATCTCCCTCTTTCTTTTCCTTCTCTCTAGTCTCCTCCTCTTTCTTCCTTCCATCCCTCTCTGTCTTCACCCACAATCTCCCTCTTTCTTTTCCGTCGCTCTGTTCTCCTTCTCGCTCTTCCATCCCTCTCTGTCTTCACCCACAATCTCCCTCTTTCTTTCCCTTCTCTCTGTTCTCCTTCTCTCTTCCATCACTCTCTGTCCTCACCCACAATCTCCCTCTTTCTTTCTCTTCTCTCTGTTCTCCTTCTCTCTCTTACATCTCTCTCTGTCCTCACCCACAATCTCCCTCTTTCTTTTCCTTCGCTCTGTTCTCTTTCTCTCTCTTCCATCCCTCCCTGTCTTCACCCACAGTCTCCCTCTGTCTTTCACTGCTCTCAGTTCTCCTTCTGTTTCTTCCATCCCTCTCTGTCCTCACCCACAATCTCCCTCTTTCTTTTCCTTCTCTGTGGTCTCCTCCTCTCTGTCTCTTCCATCCCTCTCTGTCTTCACCCACAATCTCCCTCTTTCTTTCCCTTCTCTCTGTTCTCCTTCTATCTCTTCAATCCCTCTATCCTCACCCACAATTTCCCTCTTTCTTTTGCTTCTCTCTGTTCTCCTTCTATCTCTTCCATCCCTCTCTGTCTTCACCTTCACCCACAACCTCCCTCTTTCTTTCCCTTCTCTCTGTTCTCCTTCTCTCTCTTCCATCCCTCTATCCTCACGCACAATCTCCCTCTTTCTTTCCCTTCTCTCTGTTCTCCTTCTCTCTCTTACATCCCTCTCTGGCCTCACCCACAATCTCCCTCTTTCTTTTCTGTCGCTCTGTTCTCCTTCTCTCTCTTCCATCCCTCTCTGTCTTCACCCACAATCTCCCTCTTTCTTTCCCTTCTCTGTTCTCCTTCTCTCTCTTCCATCCCTCTCTGTCCTCACCCACAATCTCCCTCTTTCATTCCCTTATCTCTGTTCTCCTTCTCTCTCTTCCATCCCTCTCTGTCCTCACCCACAATCTCCCTCTTTCTTTCTCTTCTCTCTGTTCTCCTTCTCTCTCTTACATCCCTCTCTGTCCTCACCCACAATCTCCCTCTTTCTTTTCCTTCGCTCTGTTCTCTTTCTCTCTCTTCCATCCCTCCCTGTCTACACCCACAATCTCCCTCTTTCTTTCCCTTCTCTGTTCTCCTTCTCTCTCTTCCATCCCTCTCTGTCCTCTCCCGCAATCTCCCTCTTTCATTCCCTTCTCTCTGTTCTCCTTCTCTCTCTTCCATCCCTCCCTGTCTTCACCCACAATCTCCCTCTGTCTTTCACTGCTCTCAGTTCTCCTTCTCTTTCTTCCATCCCTCTCTGTCCTCACCCACAATCTCCCTCTTTATTTTCCTTCTCTCTGGTCTCCTCCTCTCTGTCTCTTCCATCCCTCTCTGTCTTCACCCACAATCTCCCTCTTTCTTTCCCTTCTCTCTGTTCTCCTTCTATCTCTTCAATCCCTCTATCCTCATCCACAATCTCCCTCTTTCTTTCTCTTCTCTCTGTTCTCCTTCTCTCTCTTCCATCCCTCTCTGTCTTCACCCACAACCTCCCTCTTTCTTTCCCTTCTCTCTGTTCTCCTTCTCTCTCTTCCATCCCTCTCTGTCCTCACCCACAATCTCCCTCTTTCTTTCTCTTCTCTCTGTTCTCCTTCTCTCTCTTACATCCCTCTCTGTCCTCACCCACAATCTCCCTCTTTCTTTTCCGTCGCTCTGTTCTCCTTCTCTCTCTTCCATCCCTCTCTGTCTTCACCCACAATCTCCCTCTTTCTTTCCCTTCTCTGTTCTCCTTCTCTCTCTTCCATCCCTCTCTGTCCTCACCCACAATCTCCCTCTTTCTTTCCCTTCTCTCTGTTCTCCTTCTATCTCTTCAATCCCTCTATCCTCATCCACAATCTCCCTCTTTCTTTCTCTTCTCTCTGTTCTCCTTCTCTCTCTTACATCCCTCTCTGTCCTCACCCACAATCTCCCTCTTTCTTTTCCGTCGCTCTGTTCTCCTTCTCTCTCTTCCATCCCTCTCTGTCTTCACCCACAATCTCCCTCTTTCTTTCCCTTCTCTGTTCTCCTTCTCTCTCTTCCATCCCTCTCTGTCCTCACCCACAATCTCCCTCTTTCTTTCCCTTCTCTCTGTTCTCCTTCTATCTCTTCAATCCCTCTATCCTCATCCACAATCTCTCTCTTTCTTTCTCTTCTCTCTGTTCTCCTTCTCTCTCTTCCATCCCTCTCTGTCTTCACCCACAACCTCCCTCTTTCTTTCCCTTCTCTCTGTTCTCCTTCTCTCTCTTCCATCCCTCTCTGTCCTCACCCACAATCTCCCTCTTTCTTTCTCTTCTCTCTGTTCTCCTTCTCTCTCTTACATCCCTCTCTGTCCTCAACCACAATCTCCCTCTTTCTTTTCCTTTGCTCTGTTCTCTTTCTCTCTCTTCTATCCCTCCCTGTCTTCACCCACAATCTCCCTCTTTCTTACCCTTCTCTGTTCTCCTTCTCTCTCTTCCATCCCTCTCTGTCCTCACCCACAATCTCCCTCTTTCTTTTCCTTCGCTTTGTTCTCTTTCTCTCTCTTCCATCCCTCCCTGTCTTCACCCACAATCTCCCTCTGTCTTTCACTGCTCTCAGTTCTCCTTCTCTTTCTTCCATCTCTCTCTGTCCTCACCCACAATCTCCCTCTTTCTTTCCCTTCTCTCTGTTCTCCTTCTATCTCTTCAATCCCTCTATCCTCACCCACAATGTCCCTCTTTCTTTCCCTTCTCTCTGTTCTCCTTCTCTCTCTTCCATCCCTCTCTGTCTTCACCCACAACCTCCCTCTTTCTTTCCCTTCTCTCTGTTCTCCTTCTCTCTCTTCAATCCCTCTCTGTCCTCACCCACAATCTCCCTCTTTCTTTTCCATCTCTCTGGTCTCCTCCTATCTCTTTCTTCCATCCCTCTCTGTCTTCAACCACAATCTCCCTCTTTCTTTCCCTTCTCTTTGTTCTCCTTCTCTCTCTTCCATCCCTCCCTGTCTTCACCCACAATCTCCCTCTTTCTTTCCCTTCTCTCTGTTCTCCTTCTCTTTCTTCCATCCCTCTCTATCCTCACCCACAATCTCCCTCTTTCTTTCCCTTCTCTCTGTTCTCCTTCTCTCTCTTCCATCCCTCTCTGTCTTCACCCACAACCTCCCTCTTTCTTTCCATTCTCTCTGTTCTCCTTCTCTCTCTTCCATCCCTCTCTGTCCTCACCCACAATCTCCCTCTGTCTTTCACTGCTCTCAGTTCTCCTTCTCTTTCTTCCTTCCCTCTCTGTCCTCACCCACAATCTCCCTCTTTCTTTCCCTACTCTCTGTTCTCCTTCTATCTCTTCAATCCCTCTATCCTCACCCAAAATCTCCCTCTTTCTTTCCCTTCTCTCTCTTCCATCCCTCTCTGTCTTCACCCACAACCTCCCTCTTTCTTTCCCTTCTCTCTGTTCTCCTTCTCTCTCTTCCATCCCTCTCTGTCCTCACCCACAATCTCCCTCTTTCTTTTCCTTCTCTCTGGTCTCCTCCTATCTCTTTCTTCCATCCCTCTCTGTCTTCACCCACAATCTCCCTCTTTCTTTCCCTTCTCTTTGTTCTCCTTCTCTCTCTTTCATCCCTCTATCAACACCCACAACCTCCCTCTTTCTTTCCCTTCACTCTGTTCTCCTTCTCTCTCTTCCATCCCTCCCTGTCTTCACCCACAATCTCCCTCTTTCTTTCCCTTCTCTCTGTTCTCCTTCTCTTTCTTCCATCCCTCTCTGTCCTCACCCACAATCTCCCTCTTTCTTTCCCTTCTCTCTGTTCTCCTTCTCTCTCTTCCATCCCTCTCTGTCCTCACCCACAATCTCCCTCTTTCTTTCCCTTCTCTCTGGTCTCCTCTATCTCTTCCAACCCTCTTGGTCCTCACCCACAATCTCCCTCTTTCTTTCCCTTCTCTCTGGTGTCCTCCTCTCTCTCTCTTCCATCCCTCTCACGCACAATCTCCTTCTTTCTTTCCCCTTCTCTCTGTTCTCCTTCTCTCTCTTCCATCCCTCTCTATCCTCACCCACAATCTCCCTCTTTCTTTTCCTTCTCTCTAGTCTCCTCCTCTTTCTTCCTTCCATCCCTCTCTGTCTTCACCCACAATCTCCCTCTTTCTTTCCCTTCTCTCTGTTCTCCTTCTCTCTGTTCCATCCCTCTCTGTCCTCACCCAAAATCTCCCTTTTCTACTTCAGGGTCCATAGGGGGTCCACAGGGTTGACCTTGGGGTATAGCTGGATCTGGATCCACGGGCACCACGCAGTTAAAGCTTTGCTGCTCCCAGGATGCACTTGGGTCCGTCCTCCTCTATACCCCGCCCCGGCCACAGGCACCTCAGTTTTAGTTGGTGCCCGGCCGGAGTCGGGTCACCCTGTCGCAGTGGGGCTGCAGGAGCAGGCCCTAAGCTTTATTTTAAAAGAGAAATTTTTTATTTTTTTCTTCTTTTTTTACACTTTTAGAACGGCAGCATCAGACTGTCCTTTAGGACGTCCACGCTGCCGCTCCTTCTCCCCGCTGGCGCCGCGACGCCAGTACAGCTCTGGGGATCGCGGCGGGACCCCAGAGCCTGTACTAGCCGGGCTCTGGGGACTCCCTTGACTGCTGCCGGACGCGACGGGGATCAGGTAAGCCGCGGGTCGCCGCGTGCGGCGGCCCGCGGATACTTCAATGCAGTCAGGAGCCTCCGGTCTCTGGGGACAGACCGGAGGCGCTAGCGGCGGCGGCGGGCTCCCCCTCAATTGAGGAATACCCCGCGTGTCCGCTAGACCACCAGGGTATCAGGCTGGTAGCGGGACCGGCAACCCGGGGGTTAATTGCTAGCCAGGGGAGGCAGCCTTCCCTGTCTAGCGGCTCCTCCCCTCAGCTCAGCGCGCCTTTCAACAAGCAGTCTGGCGTCGCTGAGCTGCTCTTATCTCTCGGCCACTCCTCCTCTGAGGTCTCCGGCGGCCATCTTTACTGGCACATCGCAGACTCCCAGGCGGTATCAAGTGGACCGGTCCCCCTGTGTACCTCTCCCCTGCTAAAGGACAGTGTACACAGCGCTATAGCCCTCCCAGACACTGAATCTGGGCGGTTGATTGTAGCGGAAGGTGCAGTGAGTATAACTTTTCTGCATTGTATGTGACTATTGCTAGTGCTGCCTGTCTGTGACTTATTCTCCTTACTGTCAGCTTATAACTATCCCTTTCCTTCTCCTACGGCCCGGCAGGTGTGTGGGGGAAGGGCGTTTTTCTGAGACCCTCACTTATATAAAACACGTATTTGTGGGGTCAGTCACATACTGTTGTGTGCTACACAGTACCATATCTGGGCTGTTGTGTCGCATACTGGTGAGTGCGCGGGTGTTAAAACCGTAATTCCTCTGGTGATACCTATTTCTTGTGTATTTACGGTATCATGTCGGATGAGGAGACTGAGCGCTCTGTGGCTCCTGTGCTATTTTCCTGCAGACGCTGTGCTGCTGGAGTTGATGGGGAGGACTTATCTCAGGATGGTCTGTGCGGGCGGTGCCAGCTGGTACCGGGCCCCTCCAACCCCCCTGTATCACAGGACCCTCCTTGGGCGATGTTTTCACAGGTGCTGGCGTCTATTGCGGACCGGTTATCGGTCCCATCAGCGGTCCCTTCTAGGGCGTTACCGCAGCCCACCATCCCCCATTCCCCGAGGGTTCCACAAATGTTGCGGTCTTCCCCCGGGGCCCAGACTGTGGGTCCTTACTCGGGACTGCCTGTGTATGTGCAGTCTTCCCCAGGGACGTGTCAGTCTGTAGTGCCTTTGCAGAGTGTTGCTCCGACGGCTCCTCCGCCTTGGGTGGATGTTCTATCCAGCTCCGTACAGAGTCTGGCGGCTTCATCCTCGGCGTTTCAGTCTATGTTGCAAGGTGATGTGCCACCAAGGGTGTCTAAACGTCCGGTTGTGAGTTCACTAGCTGCGCAGTTGTCGGACTCGGAAGTGTCCTCAGATGATGGAGAAATCCATGAGGACTCTGACTCTGATGTCATGGGGCAGGAGGTGGAAGCTAAGTCCTCCATTAATGTTCCAGCCTTAGTTAGGGCGGTGCGGGCTATCCTACATGTTGAGGATGATGCGCCGGCTCCTAGGTCGAAGTTTCCTAATTTTAAAAAGGCCAAGGTGACCTCAACTGTGTTCCCCCTGTGTGATCAATTATCGGATCATATGGCGGCGGCCTGGCAATTACCTAGTAAGAGGTTCCATCCACAGAAGAGGTTGGCGGCGAACTATCCTTTTCCTGAAGCTCATTGCAGGAAATGGGAAACTCCGCCGGCGGTGGATTCCCACGTTACCCGCTTGATCAAAAGCGCGACGTTGCCATTGCCGTCTATCTCCTCTTTGAAGGATCCCACGGACAGGAAGGTGGAGACTTGTTTAAAGTCCATTTATTCTCTTTCCGGGGCGGTGGCTCGCCCGTCCATGGCTATCTCCTGGGTGGCTAAAGCCATTGAGGCATGGGCCAATGCCTTGGAGGATACCTTTCCTGATGAGGCTCCGGATATCCAGAGAGCGTTAGTGGGACAGATGCGGGATGCAGCTTCCTATATTGGGGAAGCGTCTTTGGATGCCAGCCTGCTCACTTCTAGGGTGTCGGCTGCAGCGGTATCTGCTCGGCGCTCCCTGTGGCTGAGGTCCTGGAGGGCTGATGCAGATTCAAAAAAGGGTCTGGAGGCCTTGCCTTTTAATGGTGATTTACTATTTGGTCCGGATTTGGACAGAATAGTGGATACTTTGGCTAAGTCCAAGTCGGCTTTTCTCCCTTCGGCCTCTGCGCCGGCTAAAGTGAGGAGCTCTGCCTTTCGGTCCTTTTGGGTTCAGGGTAAGGCCAAGGGCCAGTCCTTCCCGAGACATTCGGCGACCAAGGCCGCACCCAAGCCCAAGAAGCAGGCATGGAGTGCTCGGCGCCCTTCTTCCAAGCAGGAGGATAAGCCTGCTGCCTGATGGGACGGGCCTCTCTCTGGGGGACCCCAGAGTGGGAGGCCGACTTCTCCAATTCGCCCAGTGTTGGCACAATACCACCACGGATGCCTGGGTTCGAGAAGTAGTCTCTCAGGGGTACGCCCTGTCTTTTCGGTTCAGGCCGCCCCACCAGTTTTTCTGTACGAGTCCTTCTCTGGACAAGACCAAAGCTGGTCAGATTCAGGTAGCTATAGAATCCTTGCTACAAGCAGGGGTCATTGTTCCCGTTCCGCAGTCTCAGCGCGGGACGGGGTACTATTCTACTCTGTTTCTGGTACAGAAACCCAATGGTTCTCATCGCCCTATCCTGAATTTGAAGTCTCTGAACAGATACCTCAGAGTTCCCAGGTTCAGGATGGAAACGTTACGTTCCATCATTCTGGCGATGGAACCCGGGGATTATATGGTCTCCCTCGATATCCAGGACGCCTATCTCCATGTGCCCATAGCACCGGCACATCAGCGGTATCTGAGGTTTGCTATCCTGAACCATCACTACCAATTTCGGGCGTTGCCTTTTGGCCTTTCCACGGCTCCGAGGGTGTTCACCAAGGTGATGGCGGTTATGGCTGCCCACCTTCGGGGTCAGGGTCTACGTCTGTTGCCGTACCTGGACGATCTTCTGCTGCTGGCGAGCTCCCCGGAGGTGCTTCTTCGACATCTCCACCTGACCATTGCTTGTCTTCAAGCACACGGGTGGTTGATAAACTGGAAGAAGTCCTCCCTGATTCCATCACAGTGGATGGTTCATTTGGGAGCCCTGCTGGATTCTCGTCAGCAGCGGATTTTCCTGACTCCAGAGAAGGTCTCCTCCCTGCAGCTGCGGATACACAGTTGCCTGAACAGTTGCCGCCTGTCGGTCCATTCAGCTATGAGAGTTCTGGGGTCCATGGTGTCGACATTCGACATGGTGGAATTTGCCCAGTTCCATTCCCGGCCCCTGCAGGGGCTGATTCTATCGGAATGGAACGGGTTACCTCACCGGATCCGCTCTCAGATGCTGGTGTTGTCCGCGGAGGTTCGGCAGTCTTTGGCTTGGTGGCTTCAGACGGTGCATCTGGTCGAGGGGCGCCCCTTTTGGATCCCGGACTGGGTCCTGCTCACGACGGATGCCAGTCTTCGGGGTTGGGGGGCAGTGACCGGCTCATTATCGCTTCAGGGTCGTTGGTCCGCGGAAGAAGCACTTCTCCCCATCAACATCCTGGAACTGCGGGCTGTGTACAGGGCCCTGCAGTCGTCCGGCCCCGCTCTTCACGGAAGGGCGGTTCAGGTGCAGTCCGACAACGCCACCACGGTGGCGTACATCAATCACCAAGGGGGAACTCGCAGTCGGGCAGCAATGTCGGAGGTGTCTCGCATTCTTGCTTGGGCGGAGTGTCACGTTCCAGCGATCTCGGCAGTCTTCATTCCCGGAGTCCTCAATTGGGAGGCGGACTTCCTCAGCCGTCACGATGTGCATCCTGGGGAATGGTCGCTTCACCCAGAGGTGTTTCAGCTACTCGTGGACAGGTGGGGGCTGCCGGAGCTGGACTTGATGGCCTCCCGTCACAATCACAAGTTGCCCGTTTACGGGTCAAGGACAAGAGACGCAGGCGCCTGTCTGGTAGACGCTCTGTCGGTGAAATGGACGTTTCACCTGGCGTATCTGTTTCCTCCGATATCCTTACTTCCTCGGGTTCTGCGGAAATTCAAGCAGGACGGCGGCACGCTCGTGCTGGTGGCTCCGGCGTGGCCCAGACGTCCTTGGTACTCCGATCTGAGGTGCCTCTCCATCGACGCTCCGTACCTTCTTCCTCAGCGTCGGGACCTGTTGTCTCAGGGGCCCTGCCTTTACCCGGATCTGGGTCGGCTGTCTTTGACGGCGTGGCTCTTGAGACAGCCGTCTTGAGGTCTAGGGGTTTCTCCAGTTCAGTGATTGGTACCATGCTTAGGGCACGCAAGCCTGCCTCCGCGCGGATTTACCACAGGGTGTGGCGCACTTATTTTCAATGGTGTGAATCCAGAAACTATGATCCGCAGGTGTTCCGGGTTTCCAGAATCTTGGAATTTCTTCAATCGGGTTTGGACCTCGGCTTACGCCTGGCCTCTCTGAAGGTTCATGTGTCTGCTTTGTCCGTGTGGTTTCAGCGACGGATTGCTACACTGCCAGATGTTTACACCTTTTTCCAAGGTGTTCTCAGGATCCAGCCTCCCTTCGTGCCTCCGGTGACTCCGTGGGACTTGACGGTGGTACTGAGGGTCTTGCAGGGTCCTCCTTTTGAGCCGCTTGAGTCGGTGGAGCTCAAGTGGCTGACGTTTAAGACCATTTTTCTCCTGGCAATTGCTTCGGCCAGGAGGGTTTCAGAATTGGGGGCGCTTTCCTGTCGCCCTCCTTTTCTGATTTTTCACCAGGACAGGGCAGTGCTCCGCACGCGTCCTGAGTTTTTGCCCAAAGTGGTTTCAAAGTTCCACATTAATCAGGAACTTGTTGTGCCAGCTTTTCAGTCACCTGATCTTTCGGCTGGTGAGGCTTCCTTGGATGTGGTCCGGGCACTTAGAATCTATGTGGACCGGACTGCTTCGGTTAGGAAGTCGGATTCTTTGTTTGTCCTCTTCGGTTTTCACAAGAGGGGTTGGCCTGCCAACAAGCAAACGTTAGCCCGTTGGCTTCGTTCAGTTATTTGTGAGGCTTATGCGCAGGAGGGTTTACCTGTGCCAGCCTCTGTTAAGGCTCATTCCACTCGTTCTGTGGGTCCCTCTTGGGCTGTTAGACGTGGCGCCTCCGCTGTTCAGCTGTGTAAGGCGGCTACTTGGTCTTCAATTCAGACGTTTTTGAGGTTTTATGCGTTTGACACCTTCGCCTCTCAGGATGCATCCTTTGGGCGCCGGGTACTCCTTTCAGCACAGGAGCGTCCCCGCCCTTAGTTGAACTGCTTTGGGACATCCCCAAGGTCAACCCTGTGGACCCCCTATGGACCCTGAAGTAGAAAACAAGAGATATGGTAAGAACTTACCTTTGTTATCTCTGTTTCTACGAAGTCCATAGGGTCCACAGGGCGCCCGCCCTGACGCACCTGGCTTCAAATGGGCTGTGTGGCTGGTCACCGGTTTTCCGTCTCCCATTTCTGTGAGTATGGTTTCTTGTGTGTTCCAGTCTTCCTTCTCTCTGTTTAGTCTCCTCCTCCGGCCTTAGCTGCTTACCAACTGAGGTGCCTGTGGCCGGGGCGGGGTATAGAGGAGGACGGACCCAAGTGCATCCTGGGAGCAGCAAAGCTTTAACTGCGTGGTGCCCGTGGATCCAGATCCAGCTATACCCCAAGGTCAACCCTGTGGACCCTATGGACTTCGTAGAAACAGAGATAACAAAGGTAAGTTCTTACCATATCTCTTGTTTTTCCTTACCCTTCTCTCTGTTCTCTTTCTCTCTCTTCCATCCCTCCCTGTCTTCACCCACAATCTCCCTCTGTCTTTCACTGCTCTCAGTTCTCCTTCTCTCTCTTCCATCCCTCTTTCCTCTCCCACAATCTCCCTCTTTCTTTCCCTTCTCTCTGTTCTCCTTCTCTCTCTTCCATCACTCTCTGTCCTCACCCACAATCTCCCTCTTTCTTTCTCTTCTCTCTGTTCTCCTTCTCTCTCTTACATCCCTCTCTGTCCTCACCCACAATCTCCCTTTTTCTTTTCCTTCGCTCTGTTCTCTTTCTCTCTCTTCCATCCCTCCCTGTCTTCACCCACAATCTCCCTCTGTCTTTCACTGCTCTCAGTTCTCCTTCTGTTTCTTCCATCGCTCTCTGTCCTCACCCACAATCTCCCTCTTTCTTTTCCTTCTCTCTGGTCTCCTCCTCTCTGTCTCTTCCATCCCTCTCTGTCTTCACCCACAATCTCCCTCTTTCTTTCCCTTCTCTCTGTTCTCCTTCTATCTCTTCAGTCCCTCTATCCTCACCCACAATCTCCCTCTTTCTTTTCCTTCTCTCTGTTCTCCTTCTATCTCTTCCATCCCTCTCTGTCTTCACCCACAACCTCCCTCTTTCTTTCCCTTCTCACTGTTCTCCTTCTGTCTCTTCCATCCCTCTATCCTCACGCACAATCTCCCTCTTTCTTTCCCTTCTCTCTGTTCTCCTTCTCTCTCTTCCATCCCTCTCTGTCCTCACCCACAATCTCCCTCTTTCTTTCCCTCTCTCTGTTCTCCTTCTCTCTCTTCCATCCCTCTCTGTCCTCACCCAAAATCTCCCTTTTTCCTTACCCTTCTCTCTGTTCTCCTTCTCTCTCTTCCATCCCTCTATCCTCACCCACAATCTCCCTCTGTCTTTCACTGCTCTCAGTTCTCCTTATGTTTCTTCCATCCCTCTCTGTCCTCACCCACAATCTCCCTCTTTCTTTTCCTTCTCTCTGGTCTCCTCCTCTCTGTCTCTTCCATCCCTCTCTGTCTTCACCCACAATCTCCCTCTTTCTTTCCCTTCTCTTTGTTCTCCTTCTTTCTCTTCAATCCCTCTATCCTCACCCACAATCTCCCTCTTTCTTTTCCTTCTCTCTGTTCTCCTTCTTTCTCTTCCATCCCTCTCTGTCTTCACCCACAACCTCCCTCTTTCTTTCCCTTCTCACTGTTCTCCTTCTCTCTCTTCCATCCCTCTATCCTCACGCACAATCTCCCTCTTTCTTTCCCTTCTCTCTGTTCTCCTTCTCTCTCTTCCATCCCTCTCTGTCCTCACCCACAATCTCCCTCTTTCTTTCCCTTCTCTCTGTTCTCCTTCTCTCTCTTCCATCCCTCTCTGTCCTCACCCACAATCTCCCTCTTTGTTTCCCTTCTCTCTGTTCTCCTTCTCTCTGTTCCATCCCTCTCTGTCCTCACCCAAAATCTCCCTTTTTCCTTACCCTTCTCTCTGTTCTCCTTCTCTCTCTTCCATCCCTCTATCCTCACCCACAATCTCCCTCTTTCTTTCCCTTCTCTCTGTTCTCCTTCTTTCTCTTCCATCTCTCTCTGTCCTCACCCACAATCTCCCTCTTTCTTTCCCTTCTCTCTATTCTCCTTCTATCTCTTCAATCCCTCTATCCTCACCCACAATCTCCCTCTTTCTTTACCTTCTCTCTGTTCTCCTTCTCTCTCTTCCATCCCTCTCTGTCTTCACCCACAACCTCCCTCTTTCTTTCCCTTCTCTCTGTTCTCCTTCTCTCTCTTCCATCCCTCTCTGTCCTCACCCACAATCTCCCTCTTTCTTTTCCTTCTCTCTGGTCTCCTCCTATCTCTTTCTTCCATCCCTCTCTGTCTTCACCCACAATCTCCCTCTTTCTTTCCCTTCTCTTTGTTCTCCTTCTCTCTCTTCCATCCCTCTATCAACACCCACAACCTCCCTCTTTCTTTCCCTTCACTCTGTTCTCCTTCTCTCTCTTCCATCCCTCCCTGTCTTCACCCACAATCTCCCTCTTTCTTTCCCTTCTCTCTGTTCTCCTTCTCTTTCTTCCATCCCTCTCTGTCCTCACCCACAATCTCCCTCTTTCTTTCCCTTCTCTCTGTTCTCCTTCTCTCTCTTCCATACCTCTCTGTCCTCACCCACAATCTCCCTCTGTCTTTCCCTTCTCTCTGGTCTCCTCTCTCTCTTCCAACCCTCTTGGTCCTCACCCACAATCTCCCTCTTTCTTTCCCTTCTCTCTGGTGTCCTCCTCTCTCTCTCTTCCATCCCTCTCACGCACAATCTCCCTCTTTCTTTCCCTTCTCTCTGTTCTCCTTCTCTCTCTTTCATCCCTCTCTATCCTCACCCACAATCTCCCTCTTTCTTTTCCTTCTCTCTAGTCTCCTCCTCTTTCTCCCTTCCATCCCTCTCTGTCTTCACCCACAATCTCCCTCTTTCTTTCCCTTGTCTCTGTTCTCCTTCTCTCTGTTCCATCCCTCTCTATCCTCACCCAAAATCTCCCTTTTCCTTTCCCTTCTCTCTGTTCTCCTTCTCTCTCTTCCATCCCTCTTTCCTCTCCCACAATCTCCCTCTTTCTTTCCCTTCTCTCTGTTCTCCTTCTCTCTCTTCCATCACTCTCTGTCCTCACCCACAATCTCCCTCTTTCTTTCTCTTCTCTCTGTTCTCCTTCTCTCTCTTACATCCCTCTCTGTCCTCACCCACAATCTCCCTCTTTCTTTTCCTTCGCTCTGTTCTCTTTCTCTCTCTTCCATCCCTCCCTGTCTTCACCCACAATCTCCCTCTGTCTTTCACTGCTCTCAGTTCTCCTTCTGTTTCTTCCATCCCTCTCTGTCCTCACCCACAATCTACCTCTTTCTTTTCCTTCTCTCTGGTCTCCTCCTCTCTGTCTCTTTCATCCCTCTCTGTCTTCACCCACAATCTCCCTCTTTCTTTCCCTTCTCTCTGTTCTCCTTCTCTCTCTTCCATCCCTCTCTGTCTTCCCCCACAACCTCCCTCTTTCTTTCCCTTCTCTCTGTTCTCTTTCTCTCTCTTCCATCCCTCCCTGTCTTCACCCACAATCTCCCTCTGTCTTTCACTGCTCTCAGTTCTCCTTCTGTTTCTTCCATCCCTCTCTGTCCTCACCCACAATCTCCCTCTTTCTTTCCCTTCTCTCTGTTCTCCTTCTCTCTCTTCCATCCCTCTCTGTCCTCACCCACAATCTCCCTCTTTCTTTCCCTTCTCTCTGTTCTCCTTCTCTCTCTTCCATCCCTCTCTGTCCTCACCCACAATCTCCCTCTTTCTTTCCCTTCTCTCTGTTCTCCTTCTCTCTGTTCCATCCCTCTCTGTCCTCACCCAAAATCTCCCTTTTTCCTTACCCTTCTCTCTGTTCTCCTTCTCTCTCTTCCATCCCTCTATCCTCACCCACAATCTCCCTCTTTCTTTCCCTTCTCTCTGTTCTCCTTCTTTCTCTTCCATCTCTCTCTGTCCTCACCCACAATCTCCCTCTTTCTTTCCCTTCTCTCTGTTCTCCTTCTATCTCTTCAATCCCTCTATCCTCACCCACAATCTCCCTCTTTCTTTCCCTTCTCTCTGTTCTCCTTCTCTCTCTTCCATCCCTCTCTGTCTTCACCCTCAACCTCCCTCTTTCTTTCCCTTGTCTCTGTTCTCCTTCTCTCTCTTCCATCCCTCTCTGTCCTCACACACAATCTCCCTCTTTCTTTTCCTTCTCTCTGGTCTCCTCCTATCTCTTTCTTCCATCCCTCTCTGTCTTCACCCACAATCTCCCTCTTTCTTTCCCTTCTCTTTGTTCTCCTTCTCTCTCTTCCATCCCTCTATCAACACCCACAACCTCCCTCTTTCTTTCCCTTCACTCTGTTCTCCTTCTCTCTCTTCCATCCCTCCCTGTCTTCACCCACAATCTCCCTCTTTCTTTCTCTTCTCTCTGTTCTCCTTCTCTTTCTTCCATCCCTCTCTGTCCTCACCCACAATCTCCCTCTTTCTTTCCCTTCTCTCTGTTCTCCTTCTCTCTCTTCCATCCCTCTCTGTCCTCACCCACAATCTCCCTCTTTCTTTCCCTTCTCTCTGGTCTCCTCTCTCTCTTCCAACCCTCTTGGTCCTCACCCACAATCTCCCTCTTTCTTTCCCTTGTCTCTGGTGTCCTCCTCTCTCTCTCTTCCATCCCTCTCACGCACAATCTCCCTCTTTCTTTCCCTTCTCTCTGTTCTCCTTCTCTCTCTTCCATCCCTCTCTATCCTCACCCACAATCTCCCTCTTTCTTTTCCTTCTCTCTAGTCTCCTCCTCTTTCTCCCTTCCATCCCTCTCTGTCTTCACCCACAATCTCCCTCTTTCTTTCCCTTCTCTCTGTTCTCCTTCTCTCTGTTCCATCCCTCTCTGTCCTCACCCAAAATCTCCCTTTTTCCTTACCCTTCTCTCTGTTCTCTTTCTCTCTCTTCCATCCCTCCCTGTCTTCACCCACAATCTCCCTCTGTCTTTCACTGCTCTCAGTTCTCCTTCTCTCTCTTCCATCCCTCTTTCCTCTCCCACAATCTCCCTCTTTCTTTCCCTTCTCTCTGTTCTCCTTCTCTCTCTTCCATCACTCTCTGTCCTCACCCACAATCTCCCTCTTTCTTTCTCTTCTCTATGTTCTCCTTCTCTCTCTTACATCCCTCTCTGTCCTCACCCACAATCTCCCTCTTTCTTTTCCTTCGCTCTGATCTCTTTCTCTCTCTTCCATCCCTCCCTGTCTTCACCCACAATCTCCCTCTGTCTTTCACTGCTCTCAGTTCTCCTTCTGTTTCTTCCATCCCTCTCTGTCCTCACCCACAATCTCCCTCTTTCTTTTCCTTCTCTCTGGTCTCCTCCTCTCTGTCTCTTCCATCCCTCTCTGTCTTCACCCACAATCTCCCTCTTTCTTTCCCTTCTCTCTGTTCTCGTTCTATCTCTTCAATCCCTCTATCCTCACCCACAATCTCCCTCTTTCTTTTCCTTCTCTCTGTTCTCCTTCTATCTCTTCCATCCCTCTCTGTCTTCACCCACAGCCTCCCTCTTTCTTTCCCTTCTCACTGTTCTCCTTCTCTCTCTTCCATCCCTCTATCTTCACGCACAATCTCCCTCTTTCTTTCCCTTCTCTCTGTTCTCCTTCTCTCTCTTACATCCCTCTCTGTCCTCACCCACAATCTCCCTCTTTCTTTTCCGTCGCTCTATTCTCCTTCTCTCTCTTCCATCCCTCTCTGTCTTCACCCACAATCTCCCTCTTTCTTTCCCTTCTCTCTGTTCTCCTTCTCTCTCTTCCATCACTCTCTGTCCTCACCCACAATCTCCCTCTTTCTTTCTCTTCTCTCTGTTCTCCTTCTCTCTCTTACATCCCTCTCTGTCCTCACCCACATTCTCCCTCTTTCTTTCTCTTCTCTCTGTTCTCCTTCTCTCTCTTACATCCCTCTCTGTCCTCACCCACAATCTCCCTCTTTCTTTTCCTTCGCTCTGTTCTCTTTCTCTCTCTTCCATCCCTCCCTGTCTACACCCACAATCTCCCTCTTTCTTTCCCTTCTCTGTTCTCCTTCTCTCTCTTCCATCCCTCTCTGTCCTCACCCACAATCTCCCTCTTTCATTCCCTTCTCTCTGTTCTCCTTCTCTCTCTTCCATCCCTCTCTGTCCTCACCCAAATCTCCCTCTTTCTTTTCCTTCCCTCTGTTCTCTTTCTCTTCCATCCCTCCCTGTCTTCACCCACAATCTCCCTCTGTCTTTCACTGCTCCCAGTTCTCCTTCTCTTTCTTCCATCCCTCTCTGTCCTCACCCACAATCTCCCTCTTTATTTGCCTTCTCTCTGGTCTCCTCCTCTCTGTCTCTTCGATCCCTCTCTGTCTTCACCCACAATCTCCCTCTTTCTTTCCCTTCTCTCTGTTCTCCTTCTATCTCTTCAATCCCTCTATCCTCATCCACAATCTCCCTCTTTCTTTCCCTTCTCTCTGTTCTCCTTCTCTCTCTTCCATCCCTCTCTGTCTTCACCCACAATCTCCCTCTTTCTTTTCCTTCTCTCTAAGTCTCCTCCTCTCTCTTTCTTCCATCCCTCTCTGTCTTCACCCACAATCTCCCTCTTTCTTTCCCTTCTCTTTGTTCTCCTTCTCTCTCTTTCATCCCTCTCTGTCCTCACCCACAATCTCCCTCTTTCTTTCTCTTCTCTCTGTTCTCCTTCTCTCTCTTACATCCCTCTCTGTCCTCACCCACAATCTCCCTCTTTCTTTCCCTTCTCTTTGTTCTCCTTCTCTCTCTTCCATCCCTCCCTGTCTTCACCCACAATCTCGCTCTTTCTTTCCCTTCTCTCTGTTCTCCTTCTCTTTCTTCCATCCCTCTCTGTCCTCACACACAATCTCCCTCTTTCTTTCCCTTCTCTCTGTTCTCCTTCTCTCTCTTCCATCCCTCTCTGTCTTCACCCACAACCTCCCTCTTTCTTTCCCTTCTCTCTGTTCTCCTTCTCTCTCTTCCATCCCTCTGTGTCCTCACCCACAATCTCCCTCTTCTGTTTCCTTCTCTCTGGTCTCCTCCTATCTCTTTCTTCCATCCCTCTCTGTCTTCACCCACAATCTCCCTCTTTCTTTCCCTTCTCTTTGTTCTCCTTCTCTCTCTTCCATCCCTCTATCAACACCCACAACCTCCCTCTTTCTTTCCCTTCACTCTGTTCTCCTTCTCTCTCTTCCATCCCTCCCTGTCTTCACCCACAATCTCCCTCTTTCTTTCCCTTCTCTCTGTTCTCCTTCTGTTTCTTCCATCCCTCTCTGTCCTCACCCACAATCTCCCTCTTTCTTTCCCTTCTCTCTGTTCTCCTTCTCTCTCTTCCATCCCTCTCTGTCCTCACCCACATTCTCCCTCTTTCTTTCCCTTCTCTCTGGTCTCCTCTCTCTATTCCAACCCTCTTGGTCCTCACCCACAATCTCCCTCTTTCTTTCCCTTCTCTCTGGTGTCCTCCTCTCTCTCTCTTCCATTCCTCTCACGCACAATCTCCCTCTTTCTTTCCCTTCTCTCTGTTCTCCTTCTCTCTCTTCCATCCCTCTCTATCCTCACCCACAATCTCCCTCTTTCTTTTCCTTCTCTCTAGTCTCCTCCTCTTTCTCCCTTCCATCCCTCTCTGTCTTCACCCACAATCTCCCTCTTTCTTTCCCTTCTCTCTGTTCTCCTTCTCTCTGTTCCATCCCTCTCTGTCCTCACCCAAAATCTCCCTTTTTCCTTACCCTTCTCTCTGTTCTCTTTCTCTCTCTTCCATCCCTCCCTGTCTTCACCCACAATCTCCCTCTGTCTTTCACTGCTCTCAGTTCTCCTTCTCTCTCTTCCATCCCTCTTTCCTCTCCCACAATCTCCCTCTTTCTTTTCCTGCGCTCTGTTCTCTTTCTCTCTCTTCCATCCCTCCCTGTCTTCACCCACAATCTCCCTCTGTCTTTCACTGCTCTCAGTTCTCCTTCACTCTGTTCCATCCCTCTCTATCCTCACCCAAAATCTCCCTTTTTCCTTACCCTTCTCTCTGTTCTCCTTCTCTCTCTTCCATCCCTCTTTCCTCTCCCACAATCTCCCTCTTTCTTTACCTTCTCTCTGTTCTCCTTCTATCTCTTCAATCCCTCTATCCTCACCCACAATCTCCCTCTTTTTTCCTTCTCTCTGTTCTCCTTCTCTCTCTTCCATCCCTCTCTGTCTTCACCCACAACCTCCCTCTTTCTTTCCCTTCTCACTGTTCTCCTTCTCTCTCTTCCATCCCTCTATCCTCACGCACAATCTCCCTCTTTCTTTCCCTTCTCTCTGTTCTCCTTCTCTCTCTTCCATCCCTCTCTGTCCTCACCCACAATCTCCCTCTTTCTTTCCCTTCTCTCTGTTCTCCTTCTCTCTCTTCCATCCCTCTCTGTCCTCACCCAAAATCTCCCTTTTTCCTTACCCTTCTCTCTGTTCTCCTTCTCTCTCTTCCATCCCTCTATCCTCACCCACAATCTCCCTCTTTCTTTCCCTTCTCTCTGTTCTCCTTCTTTCTCTTCCATCTCTCTCTGTCTTCACCCACAATCTCCCTCTGTCTTTCACTGCTCTCAGTTCTCCTTCTGTTTCTTCCATCCCTCTCTGTCTTCACCCACAATCTCCCTCTTTCTTTTCCTTCTCTCTGGTCTCCTCCTCTCTTTCTCTTCCATCCCTCTCTGTCTTCACCCACAATCTCCCTCTTTCTTTCCCTTCTCTCTGTTCTCCTTCTATCTCTTCAATCCCTCTATCCTCACCCACAATCTCCCTCTTTCTTTTCCTTCTCTCTGTTCTCCTTCTATCTCTTCCATCCCTCTCTGTCTTCACCCACAACCTCCCTCTTTCTTTCCCTTCTCACTGTTCTCCTTCTCTCTCTTCCATCCCTCTATCCTCACGCACAATCTCCCTCTTTCTTTCCGTTCTCTCTGTTCTCCTTCTCTCTCTTCCATCCCTCTCTGTCCTCACCCACAATCTCCCTCTTTCTTTCCCTTCTCTCTGTTCTCCTTCTCTCTCTTCCATCCCTCTCTGTCCTCACCCACAATCTCCCTCTTTCTTTCCCTTCTCTCTGTTCTCCTTCTCTCTGTTCCATCCCTCTCTGTCCACACCCAAAATCTCCCTTTTTCCTTACCCTTCTCTCTGTTCTCCTTCTCTCTCTTCCATCCCTCTATCCTCACCCACAATCTCCTTCTTTCTTTCCCTTCTCTCTGGTCTCCTCCTATCTCTTTCTTCCATCCCTCTCTGTCTTCACCCACAATCTCCCTCTTTCTTTCCCTTCACTCTGTTCTCCTTCTCTCTCTTCCATCCCTCCCTCTCTTCACCCACAATCTCCCTCTTTCTTTCCCTTCTCTCTGGTGTCCTCCTCTCTCTCTCTTCCATCCCTCTCACGCACAATCTCCCTCTTTCTTTCCCTTCTCTCTGTTCTCCTTCTCTCTCTTCCATCCCTCTCTATCCTCACCCACAATCTCCCTCTTTCTTTTCCTTCTCTCTAGTCAACCCTCCTCTTTCTCCCTTCCATCCCTCTCTGTCTTCACCCACAATCTCCCTCTTTCTTTCCCTTCTCTCTGTTCTCCTTCTCTCTGTTCCATCCCTCTCTGTCCTCACCCAAAATCTCCCTTTTTCCTTACCCTTCTCTCTGTTCTCTTTCTCTCTCTTCCATCCCTCCCTGTCTTCACCCACAATCTCCCTCTGTCTTTCACTGCTCTCAGTTCTCCTTCTCTCTCTTCCATCCCTCTTTCCTCTCCCACAATCTCCCTCTTTCTTTTCCTGCGCTCTGTTCTCTTTCTCTCTCTTCCATCCCTCCCTGTCTTCACCCACAATCTCCCTCTGTCTTTCACTGCTCTCAGTTCTCCTTCACTCTGTTCCATCCCTCTCTATCCTCACCCAAAATCTCCCTTTTTCCTTACCCTTCTCTCTGTTCTCCTTCTCTCTCTTCCATCCCTCTTTCCTCTCCCACAATCTCCCTCTTTCTTTCCCTTCTCTCTGTTCTCCTTCTATCTCTTCAATCCCTCTATCCTCACCCACAATCTCCCTCTTTCTTTTCCTTCTCTCTGTTCTCCTTCTCTCTCTTCCATCCCTCTCTGTCTTCACCCACAACCTCCCTCTTTCTTTCCCTTCTCACTGTTCTCCTTCTCTCTCTTCCATCCCTCTATCCTCACGCACAATCTCCCTCTTTCTTTCCCTTCTCTCTGTTCTCCTTCTCTCTCTTCCATCCCTCTCTGTCCTCACCCACAATCTCCCTCTTTCTTTCCCTTCTCTCTGTTCTCCTTCTCTCTCTTCCATCCCTCTCTGTCCTCACCCAAAATCTCCCTTTTTCCTTACCCTTCTCTCTGTTCTCCTTCTCTCTCTTCCATCCCTCTATCCTCACCCACAATCTCCCTCTTTCTTTCCCTTCTCTCTGTTCTCCTTCTTTCTCTTCCATCTCTCTCTGTCTTCACCCACAATCTCCCTCTGTCTTTCACTGCTCTCAGTTCTCCTTCTGTTTCTTCCATCCCTCTCTGTCTTCACCCACAATCTCCCTCTTTCTTTTCCTTCTCTCTGGTCTCCTCCTCTCTTTCTCTTCCATCCCTCTCTGTCTTCACCCACAATCTCCCTCTTTCTTTCCCTTCTCTCTGTTCTCCTTCTATCTCTTCAATCCCTCTATCCTCACCCACAATCTCCCTCTTTCTTTTCCTTCTCTCTGTTCTCCTTCTATCTCTTCCATCCCTCTCTGTCTTCACCCACAGCCTCCCTCTTTCTTTCCCTTCTCACTGTTCTCCTTCTCTCTCTTCCATCCCTCTATCTTCACGCACAATCTCCCTCTTTCTTTCCCTTCTCTCTGTTCTCCTTCTCTCTCTTACATCCCTCTCTGTCCTCACCCACAATCTCCCTCTTTCTTTTCCGTCGCTCTATTCTCCTTCTCTCTCTTCCATCCCTCTCTGTCTTCACCCACAATCTCCCTCTTTCTTTCCCTTCTCTCTGTTCTCCTTCTCTCTCTTCCATCACTCTCTGTCCTCACCCACAATCTCCCTCTTTCTTTCTCTTCTCTCTGTTCTCCTTCTCTCTCTTACATCCCTCTCTGTCCTCACCCACATTCTCCCTCTTTCTTTCTCTTCTCTCTGTTCTCCTTCTCTCTCTTACATCCCTCTCTGTCCTCACCCACAATCTCCCTCTTTCTTTTCCTTCGCTCTGTTCTCTTTCTCTCTCTTCCATCCCTCCCTGTCTACACCCACAATCTCCCTCTTTCTTTCCCTTCTCTGTTCTCCTTCTCTCTCTTCCATCCCTCTCTGTCCTCACCCACAATCTCCTTCTTTCATTCCCTTCTCTCTGTTCTCCTTCTCTCTCTTCCATCCCTCTCTGTCCTCACCCAAATCTCCCTCTTTCTTTTCCTTCCCTCTGTTCTCTTTCTCTTCCATCCCTCCCTGTCTTCACCCACAATCTCCCTCTGTCTTTCACTGCTCTCAGTTCTCCTTCTCTTTCTTCCATCCCTCTCTGTCCTCACCCACAATCTCCCTCTTTATTTGCCTTCTCTCTGGTCTCCTCCTCTCTGTCTCTTCGATCCCTCTCTGTCTTCACCCACAATCTCCCTCTTTCTTTCCCTTCTCTCTGTTCTCCTTCTATCTCTTCAATCCCTCTATCCTCATCCACAATCTCCCTCTTTCTTTCCCTTCTCTCTGTTCTCCTTCTCTCTCTTCCATCCCTCTCTGTCTTCACCCACAATCTCCCTCTTTCTTTTCCTTCTCTCTAAGTCTCCTCCTCTCTCTTTCTTCCATCCCTCTCTGTCTTCACCCACAATCTCCCTCTTTCTTTCCCTTCTCTTTGTTCTCCTTCTCTCTCTTTCATCCCTCTCTGTCCTCACCCACAATCTCCCTCTTTCTTTCTCTTCTCTCTGTTCTCCTTCTCTCTCTTACATCCCTCTCTGTCCTCACCCACAATCTCCCTCTTTCTTTCCCTTCTCTTTGTTCTCCTTCTCTCTCTTCCATCCCTCCCTGTCTTCACCCACAATCTCGCTCTTTCTTTCCCTTCTCTCTGTTCTCCTTCTCTTTCTTCCATCCCTCTCTGTCCTCACACACAATCTCCCTCTTTCTTTCCCTTCTCTCTGTTCTCCTTCTCTCTCTTCCATCCCTCTCTGTCTTCACCCACAACCTCCCTCTTTCTTTCCCTTCTCTCTGTTCTCCTTCTCTCTCTTCCATCCCTCTGTGTCCTCACCCACAATCTCCCTCTTCTGTTTCCTTCTCTCTGGTCTCCTCCTATCTCTTTCTTCCATCCCTCTCTGTCTTCACCCACAATCTCCCTCTTTCTTTCCCTTCTCTTTGTTCTCCTTCTCTCTCTTCCATCCCTCTATCAACACCCACAACCTCCCTCTTTCTTTCCCTTCACTCTGTTCTCCTTCTCTCTCTTCCATCCCTCCCTGTCTTCACCCACAATCTCCCTCTTTCTTTCCCTTCTCTCTGTTCTCCTTCTGTTTCTTCCATCCCTCTCTGTCCTCACCCACAATCTCCCTCTTTCTTTCCCTTCTCTCTGTTCTCCTTCTCTCTCTTCCATCCCTCTCTGTCCTCACCCACATTCTCCCTCTTTCTTTCCCTTCTCTCTGGTCTCCTCTCTCTATTCCAACCCTCTTGGTCCTCACCCACAATCTCCCTCTTTCTTTCCCTTCTCTCTGGTGTCCTCCTCTCTCTCTCTTCCATCCCTCTCACGCACAATCTCCCTCTGTCTTTCACTGCTCTCAGTTCTCCTTCTCTTTCTTCCATCCCTCTCTGTCCTCACCCACAATCTCCCTCTTTATTTGCCTTCTCTCTGGTCTCCTCCTCTCTGTCTCTTTGATCCCTCTCTGTCTTCACCCACAATCTCCCTCTTTCTTTCCCTTCTCTCTGTTCTCCTTCTATCTCTTCAATCCCTCTCTGTCCTCACCCAAAATCTCCCTTTTTCCTTACCCTTCTCTCTGTTCTCTTTCTCTCTCATCCATCCATCCCTGTCTTCACCCACAATCTCCCTCTGTCTTTCACTGCTCTCAGTTCTCCTTCTCTCTCTTCCATCCCTCTTTCCTCTCCCACAATCTCCCTCTTTCTTTTCCTGCGCTCTGTTCTCTTTCTCTCTCTTCCATCCCTCCCTGTCTTCACCCACAATCTCCCTCTGTCTTTCACTGCTCTCAGTTCTCCTTCACTCTGTTCCATCCCTCTCTATCCTCACCCAAAATCTCCCTTTTTCCTTACCCTTCTCTCTGTTCTCCTTCTCTCTCTTCCATCCCTCTTTCCTCTCCCACAATCTCCCTCTTTCTTTCCCTTCTCTCTGTTCTCCTTCTATCTCTTCAATCCCTCTATCCTCACCCACAATCTCCCTCTTTCTTTTCCTTCTCTCTGTTCTCCTTCTCTCTCTTCCATCCCTCTCTGTCTTCACCCACAACCTCCCTCTTTCTTTCCCTTCTCACTGTTCTCCTTCTCTCTCTTCCATCCCTCTATCCTCACGCACAATCTCCCTCTTTCTTTCCCTTCTCTCTGTTCTCCTTCTCTCTCTTCCATCCCTCTCTGTCCTCACCCACAATCTCCCTCTTTCTTTCCCTTCTCTCTGTTCTCCTTCTCTCTCTTCCATCCCTCTCTGTCCTCACCCAAAATCTCCCTTTTTCCTTACCCTTCTCTCTGTTCTCCTTCTCTCTCTTCCATCCCTCTATCCTCACCCACAATCTCCCTCTTTCTTTCCCTTCTCTCTGTTCTCCTTCTTTCTCTTCCATCTCTCTCTGTCTTCACCCACAATCTCCCTCTGTCTTTCACTGCTCTCAGTTCTCCTTCTGTTTCTTCCATCCCTCTCTGTCTTCACCCACAATCTCCCTCTTTCTTTTCCTTCTCTCTGGTCTCCTCCTCTCTTTCTCTTCCATCCCTCTCTGTCTTCACCCACAATCTCCCTCTTTCTTTCCCTTCTCTCTGTTCTCCTTCTATCTCTTCAATCCCTCTATCCTCACCCACAATCTCCCTCTTTCTTTTCCTTCTCTCTGTTCTCCTTCTATCTCTTCCATCCCTCTCTGTCTTCACCCACAACCTCCCTCTTTCTTTCCCTTCTCACTGTTCTCCTTCTCTCTCTTCCATCCCTCTATCCTCACGCACAATCTCCCTCTTTCTTTCCGTTCTCTCTGTTCTCCTTCTCTCTCTTCCATCCCTCTCTGTCCTCACCCACAATCTCCCTCATTCTTTCCCTTCTCTCTGTTCTCCTTCTCTCTCTTCCATCCCTCTCTGTCCTCACCCACAATCTCCCTCTTTCTTTCCCTTCTCTCTGTTCTCCTTCTCTCTGTTCCATCCCTCTCTGTCCACACCCAAAATCTCCCTTTTTCCTTACCCTTCTCTCTGTTCTCCTTCTCTCTCTTCCATCCCTCTATCCTCACCCACAATCTCCTTCTTTCTTTCCCTTCTCTCTGTTCTCCTTCTTTCTCTTCCATCTCTCTGTCCTCACCCACAATCTCCCTCTTTCTTTCCCTTCTCTCTGTTCTCCTTCTATCTCTTCAATCCCTCTATCCTCACCCACAATCTCCCTCTTTCTATCCCTTCTCTCTGTTCTCCTTCTCTCTCTTCCATCCCTCTCTGTCTTCACCCACAACCTCCCTCTTTCTTTCCCTTCTCTCTGTTCTCCTTCTCTCTCTTCCATCCCTCTCTGTCCTCACCCACAATCTCCCTCTTTCTTTTCCTTCTCTCTGGTCTCCTCCTATCTCTTTCTTCCATCCCTCTCTGTCTTCACCCACAATCTCCCTCTTTCTTTCCCTTCACTCTGTTCTCCTTCTCTCTCTTCCATCCCTCCCTCTCTTCACCCACAATCTCCCTCTTTCTTTCCCTTCTCTCTGGTGTCCTCCTCTCTCTCTCTTCCATCCCTCTCACGCACAATCTCCCTCTTTCTTTCCCTTCTCTCTGTTCTCCTTCTCTCTCTTCCATCCCTCTCTATCCTCACCCACAATCTCCCTCTTTCTTTTCCTTCTCTCTAGTCTCCTCCTCTTTCTCCCTTCCATCCCTCTCTGTCTTCACCCACAATCTCCCTCTTTCTTTCCCTTCTCTCTGTTCTCCTTCTCTCTGTTCCATCCCTCTCTGTCCTCACCCAAAATCTCCCTTTTTCCTTACCCTTCTCTCTGTTCTCTTTCTCTCTCTTCCATCCCTCCCTGTCTTCACCCACAATCTCCCTCTGTCTTTCACTGCTCTCAGTTCTCCTTCTCTCTCTTCCATCCCTCTTTCCTCTCCCACAATCTCCCTCTTTCTTTTCCTGCGCTCTGTTCTCTTTCTCTCTCTTCCATCCCTCCCTGTCTTCACCCACAATCTCCCTCTGTCTTTCACTGCTCTCAGTTCTCCTTCACTCTGTTCCATCCCTCTCTATCCTCACCCAAAATCTCCCTTTTTCCTTACCCTTCTCTCTGTTCTCCTTCTCTCTCTTCCATCCCTCTTTCCTCTCCCACAATCTCCCTCTTTCTTTCCCTTCTCTCTGTTCTCCTTCTATCTCTTCAATCCCTCTATCCTCACCCACAATCTCCCTCTTTCTTTTCCTTCTCTCTGTTCTCCTTCTCTCTCTTCCATCCCTCTCTGTCTTCACCCACAACCTCCCTCTTTCTTTCCCTTCTCACTGTTCTCCTTCTCTCTCTTCCATCCCTCTATCCTCACGCACAATCTCCCTCTTTCTTTCCCTTCTCTCTGTTCTCCTTCTCTCTCTTCCATCCCTCTCTGTCCTCACCCACAATCTCCCTCTTTCTTTCCCTTCTCTCTGTTCTCCTTCTCTCTCTTCCATCCCTCTCTGTCCTCACCCAAAATCTCCCTTTTTCCTTACCCTTCTCTCTGTTCTCCTTCTCTCTCTTCCATCCCTCTATCCTCACCCACAATCTCCCTCTTTCTTTCCCTTCTCTCTGTTCTCCTTCTTTCTCTTCCATCTCTCTCTGTCTTCACCCACAATCTCCCTCTGTCTTTCACTGCTCTCAGTTCTCCTTCTGTTTCTTCCATCCCTCTCTGTCTTCACCCACAATCTCCCTCTTTCTTTTCCTTCTCTCTGGTCTCCTCCTCTCTTTCTCTTCCATCCCTCTCTGTCTTCACCCACAATCTCCCTCTTTCTTTCCCTTCTCTCTGTTCTCCTTCTATCTCTTCAATCCCTCTATCCTCACCCACAATCTCCCTCTTTCTTTTCCTTCTCTCTGTTCTCCTTCTATCTCTTCCATCCCTCTCTGTCTTCACCCACAACCTCCCTCTTTCTTTCCCTTCTCACTGTTCTCCTTCTCTCTCTTCCATCCCTCTATCCTCACGCACAATCTCCCTCTTTCTTTCCGTTCTCTCTGTTCTCCTTCTCTCTCTTCCATCCCTCTCTGTCCTCACCCACAATCTCCCTCTTTCTTTCCCTTCTCTCTGTTCTCCTTCTCTCTCTTCCATCCCTCTCTGTCCTCACCCACAATCTCCCTCTTTCTTTCCCTTCTCTCTGTTCTCCTTCTCTCTGTTCCATCCCTCTCTGTCCACACCCAAAATCTCCCTTTTTCCTTACCCTTCTCTCTGTTCTCCTTCTCTCTCTTCCATCCCTCTATCCTCACCCACAATCTCCTTCTTTCTTTCCCTTCTCTCTGTTCTCCTTCTTTCTCTTCCATCTCTCTGTCCTCACCCACAATCTCCCTCTTTCTTTCCCTTCTCTCTGTTCTCCTTCTATCTCTTCAATCCCTCTATCCTCACCCACAATCTCCCTCTTTCTATCCCTTCTCTCTGTTCTCCTTCTCTCTCTTCCATCCCTCTCTGTCTTCACCCACAACCTCCCTCTTTCTTTCCCTTCTCTCTGTTCTCCTTCTCTCTCTTCCATCCCTCTCTGTCCTCACCCACAATCTCCCTCTTTCTTTTCCTTCTCTCTGGTCTCCTCCTATCTCTTTCTTCCATCCCTCTCTGTCTTCACCCACAATCTCCCTCTTTCTTTCCCTTCTCTTTGTTCTCCTTCTCTCTCTTCCATCCCACCCTGTCTTCACCCACAATCTCCCTCTTTCTTTCCCTTCTCTCTGTTCTCCTTCTCTCTCTTCCATCCCTCTTTCCTCTCCCACAATCTCCCTCTTTCTTTCCCTTCTCTCTGTTCTCCTTCTCTATCTTCCATCACTCTCTGTCCTCACCCACAATCTCCCTCTTTCTTTCTCTTCTCTCTGTTCTCCTTCTCTCTCTTACATCCCTCTCTGTCCTCACCCACAATCTCCCTCTTTCTTTTCCTACGCTCTGTTCTCTTTCTCTCTCTTCCATCCCTCCCTGTCTTCACCCACAATCTCCCTCCGTCTTTCACTGCTCTCAGTTCTCCTTCTGTTTCTTCCATCCCTCTCTGTCCTCACCCACAATCTCCCTCTTTCTTTTCCTTCTCTCTGGTCTCCTCCTCTCTGTCTCTTTCATCCCTCTCTGTCTTCACCCACAATCTCCCTCTTTCTTTCCCTTCTCTCTGTTCTCCTTCTATCTCTTCAATCCCTCTATCCTCACCCACAATCTCCCTCTTTCTTTTCCTTCTCTCTGTTCTCCTTCTATCTCTTCCATCCCTCTCTGTCTTCACCCACAACCTCCCTCTTTCTTTCCCTTCTCACTGTTTTCCTTCTCTCTCTTCCATCCCTCTATCCTCACGCACAATCTCCCTCTTTCTTTCCCTTCTTTCTGTTCTCCTTCTCTCTCTTCCATCCCTCTCTGTCCTCACCCACAATCTCCCTCTTTCTTTCCCTTCTCTCTGTTCTCCTTCTCTCTCTTCCATCCCTCTCTGTCCTCAACCACAATCTCCCTCTTTCTTTCCCTTCTCTCTGTTCCATCCCACTCTGTCCTCTCCCAAAATCTCCCTTTTTCCTTACCCTTCTCTCTGTTCTCCTTCTCTCTCTTCCATCCCTCTATCCTCACCCACAATCTCCCTCTTTCTTTCCCTTCTCTCTGTTCTCCTTCTTTCTCTTCCATCACTCTCTGTCCTCACCCACAATCTCCCTCTTTCTTTCCCTTCTCTCTGTTCTCCTTCTATCTCTTCAATCCCTCTATCCTCACCCACAATCTCCCTCTTTCTTTCCCTTCTCTGTGTTCTCCTTCTCTCTCTTCCATCCCTCTCTGTCTTCACCCACAACCTCCCTCTTTCTTTCCCTTCTCTCTGTTCTCCTTCTCTCTCTTCCATCCCTCTCTGTCCTCACCCACAATCTCCCTCTTTCCTTTCCTTCTCTCTGGTCTCCTCCTATCTCTTTCTTCCATCCCTCTCTGTCCTCACCCACAATCTCCCTCTTTCATTCCCTTCTCTCTGTTCTCCTTCTCTCTCTTCCATCCCTCTCTGTCCTCACCCAAATCTCCCTCTTTCTTTTCCTTCCCTCTGTTCTCTTTCTCTTCCATCCCTCCCTGTCTTCACCCACAATCTCCCTCTGTCTTTCACTGCTCTCAGTTCTCCTTCTCTTTCTTCCATCCCTCTCTGTCCTCACCCACAATCTCCCTCTTTATTTGCCTTCTCTCTGGTCTCCTCCTCTCTTTCTCTTCCATCCCTCTCTGTCTTCACCCACAATCTCCCTCTTTCTTTCCCTTCTCTCTGTTCTCCTTCTATCTCTTCAATCCCTCTATCCTCATCCACAATCTCCCTCTTTCTTTCCCTTCTCTCTGTTCTCCTTCTCTCTCTTCCATCCCTCTCTGTCTTCACCCACAATCTCCCTCTTTCTTTTCCTTCTCTCTAAGTCTCCTCCTCTCTCTTTCTTCCATCCCTCTCTGTCTTCACTCACAATCTCCCTCTTTCTTTCCCTTCTCTTTGTTCTCCTTCTCTCTCTTTCATCCCTCTCTGTCCTCACCCACAATCTCCCTCTTTCTTTCTCTTCTCTCTGTTCTCCTTCTCTCTCTTACATCCCTCTCTGTCCTCACCCACAATCTCCCTCTTTCTTTCCCTTCTCTTTGTTCTCCTTCTCTCTCTTCCATCCCTCCCTGTCTTCACCCACAATCTCGCTCTTTCTTTCCCTTCTCTCTGTTCTCCTTCTCTTTCTTCCATCCCTCTCTGTCCTCACACACAATCTCCCTCTTTCTTTCCCTTCTCTCTGTTCTCCTTCTCTCTCTTCCATCCCTCTCTGTCTTCACCCACAACCTCCCTCTTTCTTTCCCTTCTCTCTGTTCTCCTTCTCTCTCTTCCATCCCTCTGTGTCCTCACCCACAATCTCCCTCTTCTGTTTCCTTCTCTCTGGTCTCCTCCTATCTCTTTCTTCCATCCCTCTCTGTCTTCACCCACAATCTCCCTCTTTCTTTCCCTTCTCTTTGTTCTCCTTCTCTCTCTTCCATCCCTCTATCAACACCCACAACCTCCCTCTTTCTTTCCCTTCACTCTGTTCTCCTTCTCTCTCTTCCATCCCTCCCTGTCTTCACCCACAATCTCCCTCTTTCTTTCCCTTCTCTCTGTTCTCCTTCTGTTTCTTCCATCCCTCTCTGTCCTCACCCACAATCTCCCTCTTTCTTTCCCTTCTCTCTGTTCTCCTTCTCTCTCTTCCATCCCTCTCTGTCCTCACCCACATTCTCCCTCTTTCTTTCCCTTCTCTCTGGTCTCCTCTCTCTATTCCAACCCTCTTGGTCCTCACCCACAATCTCCCTCTTTCTTTCCCTTCTCTCTGGTGTCCTCCTCTCTCTCTCTTCCATCCCTCTCACGCACAATCTCCCTCTTTCTTTCCCTTCTCTCTGTTCTCCTTCTCTCTCTTCCATCCCTCTCTATCCTCACCCACAATCTCCCTCTTTCTTTTCCTTCTCTCTAGTCTCCTCCTCTTTCTCCCTTCCATCCCTCTCTGTCTTCACCCACAATCTCCCTCTTTCTTTCCCTTCTCTCTGTTCTCCTTCTCTCTGTTCCATCCCTCTCTGTCCTCACCCAAAATCTCCCTTTTTCCTTACCCTTCTCTCTGTTCTCTTTCTCTCTCTTCCATCCCTCCCTGTCTTCACCCACAATCTCCCTCTGTCTTTCACTGCTCTCAGTTCTCCTTCTCTCTCTTCCATCCCTCTTTCCTCTCCCACAATCTCCCTCTTTCTTTTCCTGCGCTCTGTTCTCTTTCTCTCTCTTCCATCCCTCCCTGTCTTCACCCACAATCTCCCTCTGTCTTTCACTGCTCTCAGTTCTCCTTCACTCTGTTCCATCCCTCTCTATCCTCACCCAAAATCTCCCTTTTTCCTTACCCTTCTCTCTGTTCTCCTTCTCTCTCTTCCATCCCTCTTTCCTCTCCCACAATCTCCCTCTTTCTTTCCCTTCTCTCTGTTCTCCTTCTATCTCTTCAATCCCTCTATCCTCACCCACAATCTCCCTCTTTCTTTTCCTTCTCTCTGTTCTCCTTCTCTCTCTTCCATCCCTCTCTGTCTTCACCCACAACCTCCCTCTTTCTTTCCCTTCTCACTGTTCTCCTTCTCTCTCTTCCATCCCTCTATCCTCACGCACAATCTCCCTCTTTCTTTCCCTTCTCTCTGTTCTCCTTCTCTCTCTTCCATCCCTCTCTGTCCTCACCCACAATCTCCCTCTTTCTTTCCCTTCTCTCTGTTCTCCTTCTCTCTCTTCCATCCCTCTCTGTCCTCACCCAAAATCTCCCTTTTTCCTTACCCTTCTCTCTGTTCTCCTTCTCTCTCTTCCATCCCTCTATCCTCACCCACAATCTCCCTCTTTCTTTCCCTTCTCTCTGTTCTCCTTCTTTCTCTTCCATCTCTCTCTGTCTTCACCCACAATCTCCCTCTGTCTTTCACTGCTCTCAGTTCTCCTTCTGTTTCTTCCATCCCTCTCTGTCTTCACCCACAATCTCCCTCTTTCTTTTCCTTCTCTCTGGTCTCCTCCTCTCTTTCTCTTCCATCCCTCTCTGTCTTCACCCACAATCTCCCTCTTTCTTTCCCTTCTCTCTGTTCTCCTTCTATCTCTTCAATCCCTCTATCCTCACCCACAATCTCCCTCTTTCTTTTCCTTCTCTCTGTTCTCCTTCTATCTCTTCCATCCCTCTCTGTCTTCACCCACAACCTCCCTCTTTCTTTCCCTTCTCACTGTTCTCCTTCTCTCTCTTCCATCCCTCTATCCTCACGCACAATCTCCCTCTTTCTTTCCGTTCTCTCTGTTCTCCTTCTCTCTCTTCCATCCCTCTCTGTCCTCACCCACAATCTCCATCTTTCTTTCCCTTCTCTCTGTTCTCCTTCTCTCTCTTCCATCCCTCTCTGTCCTCACCCACAATCTCCCTCTTTCTTTCCCTTCTCTCTGTTCTCCTTCTCTCTGTTCCATCCCTCTCTGTCCACACCCAAAATCTCCCTTTTTCCTTACCCTTCTCTCTGTTCTCCTTCTCTCTCTTCCATCCCTCTATCCTCACCCACAATCTCCTTCTTTCTTTCCCTTCTCTCTGTTCTCCTTCTCTTTCTTCCATCCCTCTCTGTCCTCACCCACAATCTCCCTCTTTATTTGCCTTCTCTCTGGTCTCCTCCTCTCTGTCTCTTCCATCCCTCTCTGTCTTCACCCACAATCTCCCTCTTTCTTTCCCTTCTCTCTGTTCTCCTTCTATCTCTTCAATCCCTCTATCCTCATCCACAATCTCCCTCTTTCTTTCCCTTCTCTCTGTTCTCCTTCTCTCTCTTCCATCCCTCTCTGTCTTCACCCACAATCTCCCTCTTTCTTTTCCTTCTCTCTAAGTCTCCTCCTCTCTCTTTCTTCCATCCCTCTCTGTCTTCACTCACAATCTCCCTCTTTCTTTCCCTTCTCTTTGTTCTCCTTCTCTCTCTTTCATCCCTCTCTGTCCTCACCCACAATCTCCCTCTTTCTTTCTCTTCTCTCTGTTCTCCTTCTCTCTCTTACATCCCTCTCTGTCCTCACCCACAATCTCCCTCTTTCTTTCCCTTCTCTTTGTTCTCCTTCTCTCTCTTCCATCCCTCCCTGTCTTCACCCACAATCTCGCTCTTTCTTTCCCTTCTCTCTGTTCTCCTTCTCTTTCTTCCATCCCTCTCTGTCCTCACACACAATCTCCCTCTTTCTTTCCCTTCTCTCTGTTCTCCTTCTCTCTCTTCCATCCCTCTCTGTCTTCACCCACAACCTCCCTCTTTCTTTCCCTTCTCTCTGTTCTCCTTCTCTCTCTTCCATCCCTCTGTGTCCTCACCCACAATCTCCCTCTTCTGTTTCCTTCTCTCTGGTCTCCTCCTATCTCTTTCTTCCATCCCTCTCTGTCTTCACCCACAATCTCCCTCTTTCTTTCCCTTCTCTTTGTTCTCCTTCTCTCTCTTCCATCCCTCTATCAACACCCACAACCTCCCTCTTTCTTTCCCTTCACTCTGTTCTCCTTCTCTCTCTTCCATCCCTCCCTGTCTTCACCCACAATCTCCCTCTTTCTTTCCCTTCTCTCTGTTCTCCTTCTGTTTCTTCCATCCCTCTCTGTCCTCACCCACAATCTCCCTCTTTCTTTCCCTTCTCTCTGTTCTCCTTCTCTCTCTTCCATCCCTCTCTGTCCTCACCCACATTCTCCCTCTTTCTTTCCCTTCTCTCTGGTCTCCTCTCTCTATTCCAACCCTCTTGGTCCTCACCCACAATCTCCCTCTTTCTTTCCCTTCTCTCTGGTGTCCTCCTCTCTCTCTCTTCCATCCCTCTCACGCACAATCTCCCTCTTTCTTTCCCTTCTCTCTGTTCTCCTTCTCTCTCTTCCATCCCTCTCTATCCTCACCCACAATCTCCCTCTTTCTTTTCCTTCTCTCTAGTCTCCTCCTCTTTCTCCCTTCCATCCCTCTCTGTCTTCACCCACAATCTCCCTCTTTCTTTCCCTTCTCTCTGTTCTCCTTCTCTCTGTTCCATCCCTCTCTGTCCTCACCCAAAATCTCCCTTTTTCCTTACCCTTCTCTCTGTTCTCTTTCTCTCTCTTCCATCCCTCCCTGTCTTCACCCACAATCTCCCTCTGTCTTTCACTGCTCTCAGTTCTCCTTCTCTCTCCTCCATCCCTCTTTCCTCTCCCACAATCTCCCTCTTTCTTTTCCTGCGCTCTGTTCTCTTTCTCTCTCTTCCATCCCTCCCTGTCTTCACCCACAATCTCCCTCTGTCTTTCACTGCTCTCAGTTCTCCTTCACTCTGTTCCATCCCTCTCTATCCTCACCCAAAATCTCCCTTTTTCCTTACCCTTCTCTCTGTTCTCCTTCTCTCTCTTCCATCCCTCTTTCCTCTCCCACAATCTCCCTCTTTCTTTCCCTTCTCTCTGTTCTCCTTCTATCTCTTCAATCCCTCTATCCTCACCCACAATCTCCCTCTTTCTTTTCCTTCTCTCTGTTCTCCTTCTCTCTCTTCCATCCCTCTCTGTCTTCACCCACAACCTCCCTCTTTCTTTCCCTTCTCACTGTTCTCCTTCTCTCTCTTCCATCCCTCTATCCTCACGCACAATCTCCCTCTTTCTTTCCCTTCTCTCTGTTCTCCTTCTCTCTCTTCCATCCCTCTCTGTCCTCACCCACAATCTCCCTCTTTCTTTCCCTTCTCTCTGTTCTCCTTCTCTCTCTTCCATCCCTCTCTGTCCTCACCCAAAATCTCCCTTTTTCCTTACCCTTCTCTCTGTTCTCCTTCTCTCTCTTCCATCCCTCTATCCTCACCCACAATCTCCCTCTTTCTTTCCCTTCTCTCTGTTCTCCTTCTTTCTCTTCCATCTCTCTCTGTCTTCACCCACAATCTCCCTCTGTCTTTCACTGCTCTCAGTTCTCCTTCTGTTTCTTCCATCCCTCTCTGTCTTCACCCACAATCTCCCTCTTTCTTTTCCTTCTCTCTGGTCTCCTCCTCTCTTTCTCTTCCATCCCTCTCTGTCTTCACCCACAATCTCCCTCTTTCTTTCCCTTCTCTCTGTTCTCCTTCTATCTCTTCAATCCCTCTATCCTCACCCACAATCTCCCTCTTTCTTTTCCTTCTCTCTGTTCTCCTTCTATCTCTTCCATCCCTCTCTGTCTTCACCCACAACCTCCCTCTTTCTTTCCCTTCTCACTGTTCTCCTTCTCTCTCTTCCATCCCTCTATCCTCACGCACAATCTCCCTCTTTCTTTCCGTTCTCTCTGTTCTCCTTCTCTCTCTTCCATCCCTCTCTGTCCTCACCCACAATCTCCCTCTTTCTTTCCCTTCTCTCTGTTCTCCTTCTCTCTCTTCCATCCCTCTCTGTCCTCACCCACAATCTCCCTCTTTCTTTCCCTTCTCTCTGTTCTCCTTCTCTCTGTTCCATCCCTCTCTGTCCACACCCAAAATCTCCCTCTTTATTTGCCTTCTCTCTGGTCTCCTCCTCTCTGTCTCTTCCATCCCTCTCTGTCTTCACCCACAATCTCCCTCTTTCTTTCCCTTCTCTCTGTTCTCCTTCTATCTCTTCAATCCCTCTATCCTCATCCACAATCTCCCTCTTTCTTTCCCTTCTCTCTGTTCTCCTTCTCTCTCTTCCATCCCTCTCTGTCTTCACCCACAATCTCCCTCTTTCTATCCCTTCTCTCTGTTCTCCTTCTCTATCTTCCATCCCTCTCTGTCTTCACCCACAACCTCCCTCTTTCTTTCCCTTCTCTCTGTTCTCCTTCTCTCTCTTCCATCCCTCTCTGTCCTCACCCACAATCTCCCTCTTTCTTTTCCTTCTCTCTGGTCTCCTCCTATCTCTTTCTTCCATCCCTCTCTGTCTTCACCCACAATCTCCCTCTTTCTTTCCCTTCTCTTTGTTCTCCTTCTCTCTCTTCCATCCCTCTATCAACACCCACAACCTCCCTCTTTCTTTCCCTTCACTCTGTTCTCCTTCTCTCTCTTCCATCCCTCCCTCTCTTCACCCACAATCTCCCTCTTTCTTTCCCTTCTCTCTGGTGTCCTCCTCTCTCTCTCTTCCATCCCTCTCACGCACAATCTCCCTCTTTCTTTCCCTTCTCTCTGTTCTCCTTCTCTCTCTTCCATCCCTCTCTATCCTCACCCACAATCTCCCTCTTTCTTTTCCTTCTCTCTAGTCTCCTCCTCTTTCTCCCTTCCATCCCTCTCTGTCTTCACCCACAATCTCCCTCTTTCTTTCCCTTCTCTCTGTTCTCCTTCTCTCTGTTCCATCCCTCTCTGTCCTCACCCAAAATCTCCCTTTTTCCTTACCCTTCTCTCTGTTCTCTTTCTCTCTCTTCCATCCCTCCCTGTCTTCACCCACAATCTCCCTCTGTCTTTCACTGCTCTCAGTTCTCCTTCTCTCTCTTCCATCCCTCTTTCCTCTCCCACAATCTCCCTCTTTCTTTTCCTGCGCTCTGTTCTCTTTCTCTCTCTTCCATCCCTCCCTGTCTTCACCCACAATCTCCCTCTGTCTTTCACTGCTCTCAGTTCTCCTTCACTCTGTTCCATCCCTCTCTATCCTCACCCAAAATCTCCCTTTTTCCTTACCCTTCTCTCTGTTCTCCTTCTCTCTCTTCCATCCCTCTTTCCTCTCCCACAATCTCCCTCTTTCTTTCCCTTCTCTCTGTTCTCCTTCTATCTCTTCAATCCCTCTATCCTCACCCACAATCTCCCTCTTTCTTTTCCTTCTCTCTGTTCTCCTTCTCTCTCTTCCATCCCTCTCTGTCTTCACCCACAACCTCCCTCTTTCTTTCCCTTCTCACTGTTCTCCTTCTCTCTCTTCCATCCCTCTATCCTCACGCACAATCTCCCTCTTTCTTTCCCTTCTCTCTGTTCTCCTTCTCTCTCTTCCATCCCTCTCTGTCCTCACCCACAATCTCCCTCTTTCTTTCCCTTCTCTCTGTTCTCCTTCTCTCTCTTCCATCCCTCTCTGTCCTCACCCAAAATCTCCCTTTTTCCTTACCCTTCTCTCTGTTCTCCTTCTCTCTCTTCCATCCCTCTATCCTCACCCACAATCTCCCTCTTTCTTTCCCTTCTCTCTGTTCTCCTTCTTTCTCTTCCATCTCTCTCTGTCTTCACCCACAATCTCCCTCTGTCTTTCACTGCTCTCAGTTCTCCTTCTGTTTCTTCCATCCCTCTCTGTCTTCACCCACAATCTCCCTCTTTCTTTTCCTTCTCTCTGGTCTCCTCCTCTCTTTCTCTTCCATCCCTCTCTGTCTTCACCCACAATCTCCCTCTTTCTTTCCCTTCTCTCTGTTCTCCTTCTATCTCTTCAATCCCTCTATCCTCACCCACAATCTCCCTCTTTCTTTTCCTTCTCTCTGTTCTCCTTCTATCTCTTCCATCCCTCTCTGTCTTCACCCACAACCTCCCTCTTTCTTTCCCTTCTCACTGTTCTCCTCTCTCTTCCATCCCTCTATCCTCATGCACAATCTCCCTCTTTCTTTCCGTTCTCTCTGTTCTCCTTCTCTCTCTTCCATCCCTCTCTGTCCTCACCCACAATCTCCCTCTTTCTTTCCCTTCTCTCTGTTCTCCTTCTCTCTCTTCCATCCCTCTCTGTCCTCACCCACAATCTCCCTCTTTCTTTCCCTTCTCTCTGTTCTCCTTCTCTCTGTTCCATCCCTCTCTGTCCACACCCAAAATCTCCCTTTTTCCTTACCCTTCTCTCTGTTCTCCTTCTCTCTCTTCCATCCCTCTATCCTCACCCACAATCTCCTTCTTTCTTTCCCTTCTCTCTGTTCTCCTTCTTTCTCTTCCATCTCTCTGTCCTCACCCACAATCTCCCTCTTTCTTTCCCTTCTCTCTGTTCTCCTTCTATCTCTTCAATCCCTCTATCCTCACCCACAATCTCCCTCTTTCTATCCCTTCTCTCTGTTCTCCTTCTCTCTCTTCCATCCCTCTCTGTCTTCACCCACAACCTCCCTCTTTCTTTCCCTTCTCTCTGTTCTCCTTCTCTCTCTTCCATCCCTCTCTGTCCTCACCCACAATCTCCCTCTTTCTTTTCCTTCTCTCTGGTCTCCTCCTATCTCTTTCTTCCATCCCTCTCTGTCTTCACCCACAATCTCCCTCTTTCTTTCCCTTCTCTTTGTTCTCCTTCTCTCTCTTCCATCCCTCTATCAACACCCACAACCTCCCTCTTTCTTTCCCTTCACTCTGTTCTCCTTCTCTCTCTTCCATCCCTCCCTCTCTTCACCCACAATCTCCCTCTTTCTTTCCCTTCTCTCTGGTGTCCTCCTCTCTCTCTCTTCCATCCCTCTCACGCACAATCTCCCTCTTTCTTTCCCTTCTCTCTGTTCTCCTTCTCTCTCTTCCATCCCTCTCTATCCTCACCCACAATCTCCCTCTTTCTTTTCCTTCTCTCTAGTCTCCTCCTCTTTCTCCCTTCCATCCCTCTCTGTCTTCACCCACAATCTCCCTCTTTCTTTCCCTTCTCTCTGTTCTCCTTCTCTCTGTTCCATCCCTCTCTGTCCTCACCCAAAATCTCCCTTTTTCCTTACCCTTCTCTCTGTTCTCTTTCTCTCTCTTCCATCCCTCCCTGTCTTCACCCACAATCTCCCTCTGTCTTTCACTGCTCTCAGTTCTCCTTCTCTCTCTTCCATCCCTCTTTCCTCTCCCACAATCTCCCTCTTTCTTTTCCTGCGCTCTGTTCTCTTTCTCTCTCTTCCATCCCTCCCTGTCTTCACCCACAATCTCCCTCTGTCTTTCACTGCTCTCAGTTCTCCTTCACTCTGTTCCATCCCTCTCTATCCTCACCCAAAATCTCCCTTTTTCCTTACCCTTCTCTCTGTTCTCCTTCTCTCTCTTCCATCCCTCTTTCCTCTCCCACAATCTCCCTCTTTCTTTCCCTTCTCTCTGTTCTCCTTCTATCTCTTCAATCCCTCTATCCTCACCCACAATCTCCCTCTTTCTTTTCCTTCTCTCTGTTCTCCTTCTCTCTCTTCCATCCCTCTCTGTCTTCACCCACAACCTCCCTCTTTCTTTCCCTTCTCTCTGTTCTCCTTCTCTCTCTTCCATCCCTCTATCCTCACGCACAATCTCCCTCTTTCTTTCCCTTCTCTCTGTTCTCCTTCTCTCTCTTCCATCCCTCTCTGTCCTCACCCACAATCTCCCTCTTTCTTTCCCTTCTCTCTGTTCTCCTTCTCTCTCTTCCATCCCTCTCTGTCCTCACCCAAAATCTCCCTTTTTCCTTACCCTTCTCTCTGTTCTCCTTCTCTCTCTTCCATCCCTCTATCCTCACCCACAATCTCCCTCTTTCTTTCCCTTCTCTCTGTTCTCCTTCTTTCTCTTCCATCTCTCTCTGTCTTCACCCACAATCTCCCTCTGTCTTTCACTGCTCTCAGTTCTCCTTCTGTTTCTTCCATCCCTCTCTGTCTTCACCCACAATCTCCCTCTTTCTTTTCCTTCTCTCTGGTCTCCTCCTCTCTTTCTCTTCCATCCCTCTCTGTCTTCACCCACAATCTCCCTCTTTCTTTCCCTTCTCTCTGTTCTCCTTCTATCTCTTCAATCCCTCTATCCTCACCCACAATCTCCCTCTTTCTATCCCTTCTCTCTGTTCTCCTTCTCTCTCTTCCATCCCTCTCTGTCTTCACCCACAACCTCCCTCTTTCTTTCCCTTCTCTCTGTTCTCCTTCTCTCTCTTCCATCCCTCTCTGTCCTCACCCACAATCTCCCTCTTTCTTTTCCTTCTCTCTGGTCTCCTCCTATCTCTTTCTTCCATCCCTCTCTGTCTTCACCCACAATCTCCCTCTTTCTTTCCCTTCTCTTTGTTCTCCTTCTCTCTCTTCCATCCCTCTATCAACACCCACAACCTCCCTCTTTCTTTCCCTTCACTCTGTTCTCCTTCTCTCTCTTCCATCCCTCCCTCTCTTCACCCACAATCTCCCTCTTTCTTTCCCTTCTCTCTGTTCTCCTTCTCTTTCTTCCATCCCTCTCTGTCCTCACCCACAATCTCCCTCTTTCTTTCCCTTCTCTCTGTTCTCCTTCTCTCTTTTCCATACCTCTCTGTCCTCACCCACAATCTCCCTCTTTCTTTCCCTTCTCTCTGGTCTCCTCTCTCTCTTCCAACCCTCTTGGTCCTCACCCACAATCTCCCTCTTTCTTTCCCTTCTCTCTGGTGTCCTCTCTCTCTCTTCCATCCCTCTCACGCACAATCTCCCTCTTTCTTTCCCTTCTCTCTGTTCTCCTCTCTCTTTCATCCTTCTCTATCCTCACCCACAATCTCCCTCTTTCTTTTCCTTCTCTCTAGTCTACTCCTCTTTCTCCCTTCCATCCCTCTCTGTCTTCACCCACAATCTCCCTCTTTCTTTCCCTTCTCTCTGTACTCCTTCTCTCTGTTCCATCCCTCTCTGTCCTCACCCAAAATCTCCCTTTTCCTTACCCTTCTCTCTGTTCTCCTTCTCTCTCTTCCATCCCTCTTTCCTCTCCCACAATCTCCCTCTTTCTTTCCCTTCTCTCTGTTCTCCTTCTCTATCTTCCATCACTCTCTGTCCTCACCCACAATCTCCCTCTTTCTTTCTCTTCTCTCTGTTCTCCTTCTCTCTCTTACATCCCTCTCTGTCCTCACCCACAATCTCCCTCTTTCTTTTCCTACGCTCTGTTCTCTTTCTCTCTCTTCCATCCCTCCCTGTCTTCACCCACAATCTCCCTCCGTCTTTCACTGCTCTCAGTTCTCCTTCTGTTTCTTCCATCCCTCTCTGTCCTCACCCACAATCTCCCTCTTTCTTTTCCTTCTCTCTGGTCTCCTCCTCTCTGTCTCTTTCATCCCTCTCTGTCTTCACCCACAATCTCCCTCTTTCTTTTCCTTCTCTCTGTTCTCCTTCTATCTCTTCCATCCCTCTCTGTCTTCACCCACAACCTCCCTCTTTCTTTCCCTTCTCACTGTTTTCCTTCTCTCTCTTCCATCCCTCTATCCTCACGCACAATCTCCCTCTTTCTTTCCCTTCTTTCTGTTCTCCTTCTCTCTCTTCCATCCCTCTCTGTCCTCACCCACAATCTCCCTCTTTCTTTCCCTTCTCTCTGTTCTCCTTCTCTCTCTTCCATCCCTCTCTGTCCTCAACCACAATCTCCCTCTTTCTTTCCCTTCTCTCTGTTCCATCCCACTCTGTCCTCTCCCAAAATCTCCCTTTTTCCTTACCCTTCTCTCTGTTCTCCTTCTCTCTCTTCCATCCCTCTATCCTCACCCACAATCTCCCTCTTTCTTTCCCTTCTCTCTGTTCTCCTTCTTTCTCTTCCATCACTCTCTGTCCTCACCCACAATCTCCCTCTTTCTTTCCCTTCTCTCTGTTCTCCTTCTATCTCTTCAATCCCTCTATCCTCACCCACAATCTCCCTCTTTCTTTCCCTTCTCTCTGTTCTCCTTCTCTCTCTTCCATCCCTCTCTGTCTTCACCCACAACCTCCCTCTTTCTTTCCCTTCTCTCTGTTCTCCTTCTCTCTCTTCCATCCCTCTCTGTCCTCACCCACAATCTCCCTCTTTCCTTTCCTTCTCTCTGGTCTCCTCCTATCTCTTTCTTCCATCCCTCTCTGTCTTCACCCACAATCTCCCTCTTTCTTTCCCTTCTCTTTGTTCTCCTTCTCTCTCTTCCATCCCTCTATTAACACCCACAACCTCCCTCTTTCTTTCCCTTCTCTCTGTTCTCCTTCTCTCTCTTCCATCCCTCTCTGTCCTCACCCACAATCTCCCTCTTTCTTTCCCTTCTCTCTGGTCTCCTCTCTCTCTTCCAACCCTCTTGGTCCTCACCCACAATCTCCCTCTTTATTTCCCTTCTCTCTGGTGTCCTCCTCTCTCTCTCTTCCATCCCTCTCACGCACAATCTCCCTCTTTCTTTCCCTTCTCTCTGTTCTCCTCTCTCTTCCATCCCTCTCTATCCTCACCCACAATCTCCCTCTTTCTTTTCCTTCTCTCTAGTCTCCTCCTCTTTCTCCCTTCCATCCCTCTCTGTCTTCACCCACAATCTCCCTCTTTCTTTCCCTTCTCTCTGTTCTCCTTCTCTCTGTTCCATCCCTCTCTGTCCTCACCCAAAATCTCCCTTTTCCTTACCCTTCTCTCTGTTCTCCTTCTCTCTCTTCCATCCCTCTTTCCTCTCCCACAATCTCCCTCTTTCTTTCCCTTCTCTCTGTTCTCCTTCTCTCTCTTCCATCACTCTCTGTCCTCACCCACAATCTTCCTCTTTCTTTCTCTTCTCTCTGTTCTCCTTCTCTCTCTTACATCCCTCTCTGTCCTCACCCACAATCTCCCTCTTTCTTTTCCTTCGCTCTGTTCTCTTTCTCTCTCTTCCATCCCTCCCTGTCTTCACCCACAATCTCCCTCTGTCTTTCACTGCTCTCAGTTCTCCTTCTGTTTCTTCCATCCCTCTCTGTCCTCACCCACAATCTCCCTCTTTCTTTTCCTTCTCTCTGGTCTCATCCTCTCTGTCTCTTCCATCCCTCCCTGTCTTCACCCACAATCTCCCTCTGTCTTTCACTGCTCTCAGTTCTCCTTCTGTTTCTTCCATCCCTCTCTGTCCTCACCCACAATCTCCCTCTTTCTTTTCCTTCTCTCTGTTCTCCTTCTATCTCTTCCATCCCTCTCTGTCTTCACCCACAACCTCCCTCTTTCTTTCCCTTCTCACTGTTTTCCTTCTCTCTCTTCCATCCCTCTATCCTCACGCACAATCTCCCTCTTTCTTTCCCTTCTTTCTGTTCTCCTTCTCTCTCTTCCATCCCTCTCTGTCCTCACCCACAATCTCCCTCTTTCTTTCCCTTCTCTCTGTTCTCCTTCTCTCTCTTCCATCCCTCTCTGTCCTCAACCACAATCTCCCTGTTTCTTTCCCTTCTCTCTGTTCCATCCCACTCTGTCCTCTCCCAAAATCTCCCTTTTTCCTTACCCTTCTCTCTGTTCTCCTTCTCTCTCTTCCATCCCTCTATCCTCACCCACAATCTCCCTCTTTCTTTCCCTTCTCTCTGTTCTCCTTCTTTCTCTTCCATCACTCTCTGTCCTCACCCACAATCTCCCTCTTTCTTTCCCTTCTCTCTGTTCTCCTTCTATCTCTTCAATCCCTCTATCCTCACCCACAATCTCCCTCTTTCTTTCCCTTCTCTCTGTTCTCCTTCTCTCTCTTCCATCCCTCTCTGTCTTCACCCACAACCTCCCTCTTTCTTTCCCTTCTCTCTGTTCTCCTTCTCTCTCTTCCATCCCTCTCTGTCCTCACCCACAATCTCCCTCTTTCCTTTCCTTCTCTCTGGTCTCCTCCTATCTCTTTCTTCCATCCCTCTCTGTCTTCACCCACAATCTCCCTCTTTCTTTCCCTTCTCTTTGTTCTCCTTCTCTCTCTTCCATCCCTCTATTAACACCCACAACCTCCCTCTTTCTTTCCCTTCACTCTGTTCTCCGTCTCTCTCTTCCATCTCTCCCTGTCTTCACCCTCAATCTCCCTCTTTCTTTCCCTTCTCTCTGTTCTCCTTCTCTTTCTTCCATCCCTCTCTGTCCTCACCCACAATCTCCCTCTTTCTTTCCCTTCTCTCTGTTCTCCTTCTCTCTCTTCCATCCCTCTCTGTCCTCACCCACAATCTCCCTCTTTCTTTCCCTTCTCTCTGGTCTCCTCTCTCTCTTCCAACCCTCTTGGTCCTCACCCACAATCTCCCTCTTTATTTCCCTTCTCTCTGGTGTCCTCCTCTCTCTCTCTTCCATCCCTCTCACGCACAATCTCCCTCTTTCTTTCCCTTCTCTCTGTTCTCCTTCTCTCTCTTCCATCCCTCTCTATCCTCACCCACAATCTCCCTCTTTCTTTTCCTTCTCTCTAGTCTCCTCCTCTTTCTCCCTTCCATCCCTCTCTGTCTTCACCCACAATCTCCCTCTTTATTTCCCTTCTCTCTGTTCTCCTTCTCTCTGTTCCATCCCTCTCTGTCCTCACCCAAAATCTCCCTTTTCCTTACCCTTCTCTCTGTTCTCCTTCTCTCTCTTCCATCCCTCTTTCCTCTCCCACAATCTCCCTCTTTCTTTCCCTTCTCTCTGTTCTCCTTCTCTCTCTTCCATCACTCTCTGTCCTCACCCACAATCTTCCTCTTTCTTTCTCTTCTCTCTGTTCTCCTTCTCTCTCTTACATCCCTCTCTGTCCTCACCCACAATCTCCCTCTTTCTTTTCCTTCGCTCTGTTCTCTTTCTCTCTCTTCCATCCCTCCCTGTCTTCACCCACAATCTCCCTCTGTCTTTCACTGCTCTCAGTTCTCCTTCTGTTTCTTCCATCCCTCTCTGTCCTCACCCACAATCTCCCTCTTTCTTTTCCTTCTCTCTGGTCTCATCCTCTCTGTCTCTTCCATCCCTCCCTGTCTTCACCCACAATCTCCCTCTGTCTTTCACTGCTCTCAGTTCTCCTTCTGTTTCTTCCATCCCTCTCTGTCCTCACCCACAATCTCCCTCTTTCTTTTCCTTCTCTCTGTTCTCCTTCTATCTCTTCCATCCCTCTCTGTCTTCACCCACAACCTCCCTCTTTCTTTCCCTTCTCACTGTTTTCCTTCTCTCTCTTCCATCCCTCTATCCTCACGCACAATCTCCCTCTTTCTTTCCCTTCTTTCTGTTCTCCTTCTCTCTCTTCCATCCCTCTCTGTCCTCACCCACAATCTCCCTCTTTCTTTCCCTTCTCTCTGTTCTCCTTCTCTCTCTTCCATCCCTCTCTGTCCTCAACCACAATCTCCCTCTTTCTTTCCCTTCTCTCTGTTCCATCCCACTCTGTCCTCTCCCAAAATCTCCCTTTTTCCTTACCCTTCTCTCTGTTCTCCTTCTCTCTCTTCCATCCCTCTATCCTCACCCACAATCTCCCTCTTTCTTTCCCTTCTCTCTGTTCTCCTTCTTTCTCTTCCATCACTCTCTGTCCTCACCCACAATCTCCCTCTTTCTTTCCCTTCTCTCTGTTCTCCTTCTATCTCTTCAATCCCTCTATCCTCACCCACAATCTCCCTCTTTTTTTCCCTTCTCTCTGTTCTCCTTCTCTCTCTTCCATCCCTCTCTGTCTTCACCCACAACCTCCCTCTTTCTTTCCCTTCTCTCTGTTCTCCTTCTCTCTCTTCCATCCCTCTCTGTCCTCACCCACAATCTCCCTCTTTCCTTTCCTTCTCTCTGGTCTCCTCCTATCTCTTTCTTCCATCCCTCTCTGTCTTCACCCACAATCTCCCTCTTTCTTTCCCTTCTCTTTGTTCTCCTTCTCTCTCTTCCATCCCTCTATTAACACCCACAACCTCCCTCTTTCTTTCCCTTCACTCTGTTCTCCGTCTCTCTCTTCCATCCCTCCCTGTCTTCACCCTCAATCTCCCTCTTTCTTTCCCTTCTCTCTGTTCTCCTTCTCTTTCTTCCATCCCTCTCTGTCCTCACCCACAATCTCCCTCTTTCTTTCCCTTCTCTCTGTTCTCCTTCTCTCTCTTCCATCCCTCTCTGTCCTCACCCACAATCTCCCTCTTTCTTTCCCTTCTCTCTGGTCTCCTCTCTCTCTTCCAACCCTCTTGGTCCTCACCCACAATCTCCCTCTTTATTTCCCTTCTCTCTGGTGTCCTCCTCTCTCTCTCTTCCATCCCTCTCACGCACAATCTCCCTCTTTCTTTCCCTTCTCTCTGTTCTCCTTCTCTCTCTTCCATCCCTCTCTATCCTCACCCACAATCTCCCTCTTTCTTTTCCTTCTCTCTAGTCTCCTCTTTCTCCCTTCCATCCCTCTCTGTCTTCACCCACAATCTCCCTCTTTCTTTCCCTTCTCTCTGTTCTCCTTCTCTCTGTTCCATCCCTCTCTGTCCTCACCCAAAATCTCCCTTTTCCTTACCCTTCTCTCTGTTCTCCTTCTCTCTCTTCCATCCCTCTTTCCTCTCCCACAATCTCCCTCTTTCTTTCCCTTCTCTCTGTTCTCCTTCTCTCTCTTCCATCACTCTCTGTCCTCACCCACAATCTTCCTCCTTCTTTCTCTTCTCTCTGTTCTCCTTCTCTCTCTTACATCCCTCTCTGTCCTCACCCACAATCTCCCTCTTTCTTTTCCTTCGCTCTGTTCTCTTTCTCTCTCTTCCATCCCTCCCTGTCTTCACCCACAATCTCCCTCTGTCTTTCACTGCTCTCAGTTCTCCTTCTGTTTCTTCCATCCCTCTCTGTCCTCACCCACAATCTCCCTCTTTCTTTTCCTTCTCTCTGGTCTCATCCTCTCTGTCTCTTTCATCCCTCTCTGTCTTCACCCACAATCTCCCTTTTTCTTTCCCTTCTCTCTGTTCTCCTTCTATCTCTTCAATCCCTCTATCCTCACCCACAATCTCCCTCTTTCTTTTCCTTCTCTCTGTTCTCCTTCTATCTCTTCCATCCCTCTCTGTCTTCACCCACAACCTCCCTCTTTCTTTCCCTTTTCACTGTTCTCCTTCTCTCTCTTCCATCCCTCTATCCTCACGCACAATCTCCCTCTTTCTTTCCCTTCTTTCTTTTCTCCTTCTCTCTCTTCCATCCCTCTCTGTCCTCACCCACAATCTCCCTCTTTCTTTCCCTTCTCTCTGTTCTCCTTCTCTCTCTTCCATCCCTCTCTGTCCTCAACCACAATCTCCCTCTTTCTTTCCCTTCTCTCTGTTCCATCCCTCTCTGTCCTCACCCAAAATCTCCCTTGTTCCTTACCCTTCTCTCTGTTCTCCTTCTCTCTCTTCCATCCCTCTATCCTCACCCACAATCTCCCTCTTTCTTTCCCTTCTCTCTGTTCTCCTTCTTTCTCTTCCATCACTCTCTGTCCTCACCCACAATCTCCCTCTTTCTTTTCCTTCTCTCTAGTCTCCTCCTCTTTCTCCCTTCCATCCCTCTCTGTCTTCACCCACAATCTCCCTCTTTCTTTCCCTTCTCTCTGTTCTCCTTCTCTCTGTTCCATCCCTCTCTGTCCTCACCCAAAATCTCCCTCTTTCTTTTTCTTCGCTCTGTTCTCTTTCTCTCTCTTCCATTTCTCTCTGTCCTCTCCCACAATCTCCCTCTTTCTTTCACTGCTCTCAGTTCTCCTTCTTTCTTCCCTCCCTCTCTGTCCTCACCCACAATCTCCCTCTTTCTTTTCCTTCTCTCTGGTCTCCTCCTCTCTGTCTCTTCCATCCCTCTCTGTCTTCACCCACTATATCCCTCTTTCTTTCCCTTCTCTCCGTTCTCCTTCTATCTCTTGAATCACTCTATCCTCACCCACTATCTCCCTCTTTCTTTTCCTTCGCTCTGTTCTCTTTCTCTCTCTTCCATCCCTCTCTGTCCTCACCCACAATCTCCCTCTTTCTTTCCCTTCTCTCTGTACTCCTTCTCTCTCTTCCATCCCTCTCTGTCCTCACCCACAATCTCCCTCTTTCTTTTCCTTCGCTCTGTTCTCTTTCTCTCTCTTCCATCCCTCCCTGTCTTCACCCACAATCTCCCTCTTTCTTTCGCTTCTCTCTGTTCTCCTTCTCTTTCTTCCAATCCCTCTGTCCTCACCCACAATCTCCCTCTTTCTTTCCTTTCTCTCTGTTCTCCTTGTCTCTCTTCCAACCCTCTCTGTCCTCACCCACAATCTCCCTCTTTCGTTCCCTTCTCTCTGGTGTCCTCCTCTCTCTCTCTCTTCCATCCCTCTCTGTCCTCACCCACAATCTCCCTCTTTCTTACCCTTCTCTCTGTTCTCCTTCTCTTTCTTCCAACCCTCTCTGTCCTCACCCACAATCTCCCTCTTTCTTTTCCTTCGCTCTGTTCTCCTTCTCTCTCTTCCATCCCTCCCTGTCTTCACTCACAATCTCACTCTTTCTTTCCCTTCTCTCTGTTCTCCTTCTCTCTCGTACATCCCTCTCTGTCCTCACCCACAATCTCCCTCTTTCTTTTGCTACGCTCTGTTCTCCTTCTCTCTCTTCCATCCCTCCCTGTCTTCACCCACAATCTCCCTCTTTCTTTCCCTTCTCTCTGTTCTCCTCTCTCTTCCATCCCTCTCTGTCCTCACCCACATTCTCCCTCTTTCTTTCCCTTCTCTCTGGTCTCCTCCTCTCTGTCTCTTCCATCCCTCTCTCTGTCCTCACCCATAATCTCCCTCTTTCTTTCCCTTCTCTCTGGTCTCCTTCTCTCTCTCCCATCCCTGTCTGTCCTCACCCACAATCTCCCTCTTTCTTTTCCTTCAATCTGTTCTCCTTCTCTCTCTTCCATCCCTCTCTGTCCTCACCCACAATCTCCTCTTTCTTTCCCTTCTCTCTGTTCTCCTTCTCCCTCTTACATCCCTCTCTGTCCTCTCCCACAATCTCCCTCTTTCTTTACCTTCTCTCTGTTCTCCTTCTATCTCTTCAATCCCTCTATCCTCATCCACATCCTCCCTCTTTCTTTCCCTTCTCTCTGTTCTCCTTCTCTCTCTTCCATCCCTCTCTGTCTTCACCCATAATCTCCCTCTTTCTTTCCCTTCTCTCTGTTCTCCTTCTCTCTCTTACATCCCTCTCTGTCCTCACCCATAATCTCCCTCTTTCTTTTCGTTCGCTGTGTTCTCCCTCTCTCTTCCCTCCCTCCCTGTCTTCACCCAAAATCTCCCTCTTTCTTTCCCTTCTCTCTGTTCTCCTTCTCTCTCTTCCTTCCCTCTCTGTCCTCACCCTCAATCTCCCTCTTTCTGTTCCTTCTCTCTGGTCTCCTCCTCTCTCTTTCTTCCATGCCTCTCTATCCTCACCCACAACCTCCCTCTTTCTTTCCCTTCTCTCTGTTCTCTTTCTCTCTCTTCCATCCCTCTCTGTCCTCACCCACAATCTCCCTCTTTCTTTCTCTTCTCTCTGTTCTCCTTCTCTCTCTTTCATCCCTCTCTGTCCTCACCCACAATCTCCCTCTTTTTTTCCTTTCTTTCTGGTCTCCTTCTCTCTGTCTCTTCCATCCCTCTCTGTCCTCACCCACAATCTCCCTCTTTCTGTTCCTTCTCTCTGGTCTCCTCCTCTCTCTTTCTTCCATCCCTGTCTGTCCTCACCCTCAATCTCCCTCTTTCTTTTCCTTCGCTCTGTTCTCCTTCTCTCTCTTCCATTCCTCCCTTTCTTCACCCACAATCTCCCTCTTTCTTTCCCTTCTCTCTGGTGTCCTCCTCTCTCTCTCTTCCATCCCTCTCACGCACAATCTCCCTCTTTCTTTCCCTTCTCTCTGTTCTCCTTCTCTCTCTTCCATCCCTCTCTATCCTCACCCACAATCTCCCTCTTTCTTTTCCTTCTCTCTAGTCTCCTCCTCTTTCTCCCTTCCATCCCTCTCTGTCTTCACCCACAATCTCCCTCTTTCTTTCCCTTCTCTCTGTTCTCCTTCTCTCTGTTCCATCCCTCTCTGTCCTCACCCAAAATCTCCCTCTTTCTTTTTCTTCGCTCTGTTCTCTTTCTCTCTCTTCCATTTCTCTCTGTCCTCTCCCACAATCTCCCTCTTTCTTTCACTGCTCTCAGTTCTCCTTCTTTCTTCCCTCCCTCTCTGTCCTCACCCACAATCTCCCTCTTTCTTTTCCTTCTCTCTGGTCTCCTCCTCTCTGTCTCTTCCATCCCTCTCTGTCTTCACCCACAATCTCCCTCTTTCTTTCCCTTCTCTCCGTTCTCCTTCTATCTCTTGAATCACTCTATCCTCACCCACTATCTCCCTCTTTCTTTTCCTTCGCTCTGTTCTCTTTCTCTCTCTTCCATCCCTCTCTGTCCTCACCCACAATCTCCCTCTTTCTTTCCCTTCTCTCTGTTCTCCTTCTCTCTCTTCCATCCCTCTCTGTCCTCACCCACAATCTCCCTCTTTCTTTTCCTTCGCTCTGTTCTCTTTCTCTCTCTTCCATCCCTCCCTGTCTTCACCCACAATCTCCCTCTTTCTTTCGCTTCTCTCTGTTCTCCTTCTCTTTCTTCCAATCCCTCTGTCCTCACCCACAATCTCCCTCTTTCTTTCCTTTCTCTCTGTTCTCCTTGTCTCTCTTCTATCCCTTTCTGTCCTCACCCACAATCTCCTTCTTTCTTTCCCTTCTCTCTGGTCTCCTCTCTCTCTTCCAACCCTCTCTGTCCTCACCCACAATCTCCCTCTTTCTTTCCCTTCTCTCTGTTCCATCCCACTCTGTCCTCTCCCAAAATCTCCCTTTTTCCTTACCCTTCTCTCTGTTCTCCTTCTCTCTCTTCCATCCCTCTATCCTCACCCACAATCTCCCTCTTTCTTTCCCTTCTCTCTGTTCTCCTTCTTTCTCTTCCATCACTCTCTGTCCTCACCCACAATCTCCCTCTTTCTTTCCCTTCTCTCTGTTCTCCTTCTATCTCTTCAATCCCTCTATCCTCACCCACAATCTCCCTCTTTCTTTCCCTTCTCTCTGTTCTCCTTCTCTCTCTTCCATCCCTCTCTGTCTTCACCCACAACCTCCCTCTTTCTTTCCCTTCTCTCTGTTCTCCTTCTCTCTCTTCCATCCCTCTCTGTCCTCACCCACAATCTCCCTCTTTCCTTTCCTTCTCTCTGGTCTCCTCCTATCTCTTTCTTCCATCCCTCTCTGTCTTCACCCACAATCTCCCTCTTTCTTTCCCTTCTCTTTGTTCTCCTTCTCTCTCTTCCATCCCTCTATTAACACCCACAACCTCCCTCTTTCTTTCCCTTCACTCTGTTCTCCGTCTCTCTCTTCCATCCCTCCCTGTCTTCACCCTCAATCTCCCTCTTTCTTTCCCTTCTCTCTGTTCTCCTTCTCTTTCTTCCATCCCTCTCTGTCCTCACCCACAATCTCCCTCTTTCTTTCCCTTCTCTCTGGTCTCCTCTCTCTCTTCCAACCCTCTTGGTCCTCACCCACAATCTCCCTCTTTATTTCCCTTCTCTCTGGTGTCCTCCTCTCTCTCTCTTCCATCCCTCTCACGCACAATCTCCCTCTTTCTTTCCCTTCTCTCTGTTCTCCTTCTCTCTCTTCCATCCCTCTCTATCCTCACCCACAATCTCCCTCTTTCTTTTCCTTCTCTCTAGTCTCCTCCTCTTTCTCCCTTCCATCCCTCTCTGTCTTCACCCACAATCTCCCTCTTTCTTTCCCTTCTCTCTGTTCTCCTTCTCTCTGTTCCATCCCTCTCTGTCCTCACCCAAAATCTCCCTTTTCCTTACCCTTCTCTCTGTTCTCCTTCTCTCTCTTCCATTCCTCTTTCCTCTCCCACAATCTCCCTCTTTCTTTCCCTTCTCTCTGTTCTCTTTCTCTCTCTTCCATCACTCTCTGTCCTCACCCACAATCTTCCTCTTTCTTTCTCTTCTCTCTGTTCTCCTTCTCTCTCTTACATCCCTCTCTGTCCTCACCCACAATCTCCCTCTTTCTTTTCCTTCGCTCTGTTCTCTTTCTCTCTCTTCCATCCCTCCCTGTCTTCACCCACAATCTCCCTCTGTCTTTCACTGCTCTCAGTTCTCCTTCTGTTTCTTCCATCCCTCTCTGTCCTCACCCACAATCTCCCTCTTTCTTTTCCTTCTCTCTGGTCTCATCCTCTCTGTCTCTTTCATCCCTCTCTGTCTTCACCCACAATCTCCCTTTTTCTTTCCCTTCTCTCTGTTCTCCTTCTATCTCTTCAATCCCTCTATCCTCACCCACAATCTCCCTCTTTCTTTTCCTTCTCTCTGTTCTCCTTCTATCTCTTCCATCCCTCTCTGTCTTCACCCACAACCTCCCTCTTTCTTTCCCTTTTCACTGTTCTCCTTCTCTCTCTTCCATCCCTCTATCCTCACGCACAATCTCCCTCTTTCTTTCCCTTCTTTCTTTTCTCCTTCTCTCTCTTCCATCCCTCTCTGTCCTCACCCACAATCTCCCTATTTCTTTCCCTTCTCTCTGTTCTCCTTCTCTCTCTTCCATCCCTCTCTGTCCTCAACCACAATCTCCCTCTTTCTTTCCCTTCTCTCTGTTCCATCCCTCTCTGTCCTCACCCAAAATCTCCCTTGTTCCTTACCCTTCTCTCTGTTCTCCTTCTCTCTCTTCCATCCCTCTATCCTCACCCACAATCTCCCTCTTTCTTTCCCTTCTCTCTGTTCTCCTTCATTCTCTTCCATCACTCTCTGTCCTCACCCACAATCTCCCTCTTTCTTTCCCTTCTCTCTGTTCTCCTTCTATCTCTTCAATCCCTCTATCCTCACCCACAATCTCCCTCTTTCTTTCCCTTCTCTCTGTTCTACTTCTCTCTCTTCCATCCCTCTCTGTCTTCACCCACAACCTCCCTCTTTCTTTCCCTTCTCTCTGTTCTCCTTCTCTCTCTTCCATCCCTCTCTGTCCTCACCCACAATCTCCCTCTTTCTTTTCCTTCTCTCTGGTCTCCTCCTATCTCTTTCTTCCATCCCTCTCTGTCTTCACCCACAATCTCCCTCTTTCTTTCCCTTCTCTTTGTTCTCCTTCTCTCTCTTCCATCCCTCAATCAACACCCACAACCTCCCTCTTTCTTTCTCTTCACTCTGTTCTCCTTCTCTCTCTTCCATCCCTCCCTGTCTTCACCCTCAATCTCCCTCTTTCTTTCCCTTCTCTCTGTTCTCCTTCTCTTTCTTCCATCCCTCTCTGTCCTCACCCACAATCTCCCTCTTTCTTTCCCTTCTCTCTGTTCTCCTTCTCTCTCTTCCATCCCTCTCTGTCCTCACCCACAATCTCCCTCTTTCTTTCCCTTCTCTCTGGTCTCCTCTTTCTCTTCCAACCCTCTTGGTCCTCACCCACAATCTCCCTCTTTCTTTCCCTTCTCTCTGGTGTCCTCCTCTCTCTCTCTTCCATCCCTCTCACGCACAATCTCCCTCTTTCTTTCCCTTCTCTCTGTTCTCCTTCTCTCTCTTCCATCCCTCTCTATCCTCACCCACAATCTCCCTCTTTCTTTTCCTTCTCTCTAGTCTCCTCCTCTTTCTCCCTTCCATCCCTCTCTGTCTTCACCCACAATCTCCCTCTTTCTTTCCCTTCTCTCTGTTCTCCTTCTCTCTGTTCCATCCCTCTCTGTCCTCACCCAAAATCTCCCTCTTTCTTTTTCTTCGCTCTGTTCTCTTTCTCTCTCTTCCATTTCTCTCTGTCCTCTCCCACAATCTCCCTCTTTCTTTCACTGCTCTCAGTTCTCCTTCTTTCTTCCCTCCCTCTCTGTCCTCACCCACAATCTCCCTCTTTCTTTTCCTTCTCTCTGGTCTCCTCCTCTCTGTCTCTTCCATCCCTCTCTGTCTTCACCCACAATCTCCCTCTTTCTTTCCCTTCTCTCCGTTCTCCTTCTATCTCTTGAATCACTCTATCCTCACCCACTATCTCCCTCTTTCTTTTCCTTCGCTCTGTTCTCTTTCTCTCTCTTCCATCCCTCTCTGTCCTCACCCACAATCTCCCTCTTTCTTTCCCTTCTCTCTGTACTCCTTCTCTCTCTTCCATCCCTCTCTGTCCTCACCCACAATCTCCCTCTTTCTTTTCCTTCGCTCTGTTCTCTTTCTCTCTCTTCCATCCCTCCCTGTCTTCACCCACAATCTCCCTCTTTCTTTCGCTTCTCTCTGTTCTCCTTCTCTTTCTTCCAATCCCTCTGTCCTCACCCACAATCTCCCTCTTTCTTTCCTTTCTCTCTGTTCTCCTTGTCTCTCTTCCATCCCTTTCTGTCCTCACCCACAATCTCCTTCTTTCTTTCCCTTCTCTCTGGTCTCCTCTCTCTCTTCCAACCCTCTCTGTCCTCACCCACAATCTCCCTCTTTCTTTCCCTTCTCTCTGGTGTCCTCCTCTCTCTCTCTCTTCCATCCCTCTCTGTCCTCACCCACAATCTCCCTCTTTCTTACCCTTCTCTCTGTTCTCCTTCTCTTTCTTCCAACCCTCTCTGTCCTCACCCACAATCTCCCTCTTTCTTTTCCTTCGCTCTGTTCTCCTTCTCTCTCTTCCATCCCTCCCTGTCTTCACTCACAATCTCACTCTTTCTTTCCCTTCTCTCTGTTCTCCTTCTCTCTCGTACATCCCTCTCTGTCCTCACCCACAATCTCCCTCTTTCTTTTGCTACGCTCTGTTCTCCTTCTCTCTCTTCTATCCCTCCCTGTCTTCACCCACAATCTCCCTCTTTCTTTCCCTTCTCTCTGTTCTCCTCTCTCTTCCATCCCTCTCTGTCCTCACCCACATTCTCCCTCTTTCTTTCCCTTCTCTCTGGTCTCCTCCTCTCTGTCTCTTCCATCCCTCTCTCTGTCCTCACCCACAATCTCCCTCTTTCTTTCCCTTCTCTCTGGTCTCCTTCTCTCTCTCCCATCCCTGTCTGTCCTCACCCACAATCTCCCTCTTCCTTTTCCTTCAATCTGTTCTCCTTCTCTCTCTTCCATCCCTCTCTGTCCTCACCCACAATCTCCTCTTTCTTTCCCTTCTCTCTGTTCTCCTTCTCCCTCTTACATCCCTCTCTGTCCTCTCCCACAATCTCCCTCTTTCTTTACCTTCTCTCTGTTCTCCTTCTATCTCTTCAATCCCTCTATCCTCATCCACATCCTCCCTCTTTCTTTCCCTTCTCTCTGTTCTCCTTCTCTCTCTTCCATCCCTCTCTGTCTTCACCCATAATCTCCCTCTTTCTTTCCCTTCTCTCTGTTCTCCTTCTCTCTCTTACATCCCTCTCTGTCCTCACCCATAATCTCCCTCTTTCTTTTCGTTCGCTGTGTTCTCCCTCTCTCTTCCCTCCCTCCCTGTCTTCACCCAAAATCTCCCTCTTTCTTTCCCTTCTCTCTGTTCTCCTTCTCTCTCTTCCTTCCCTCTCTGTCCTCACCCTCAATCTCCCTCTTTCTATTCCTTCTCTCTGGTCTCCTCCTCTCTCTTTCTTCCATGCCTCTCTATCCTCACCCACAACCTCCCTCTTTCTTTCCCTTCTCTCTGTTCTCCTTCTCTCTCTTCCATCCCTCTCTGTCCTCACCCACAATCTCCCTCTTTCTTTCTCTTCTCTCTATTCTCCTTCTCTCTCTTTCATCCCTCTCTGTCCTCACCCACAATCTCCCTCTTTTTTTCCTTTCTTTCTGGTCTCCTTCTCTC